>JAOTQP010000362.1:6291779-6320060 GCA_026413545.1 Cichladusa arquata | reverse complement strand
AGGGCCTCTCACCCCCTCGCGGCTTGACCCTCACCTTGTCGTGGTTTGACCTTCAATCCCTACCTGACCTTCAATCCCCACCGGACATGAGCAAAGGGAAGTGGCCCTAACTGCCCAGGCTATAAAGACCCTTGTGACTCCTCAATAAAGGCCATTTTGCTGTCCACCACACTGGTGTCTGGAGCATATGGACCGAGTGGCCCTGGGATTTGGGCTGCCGTGCTGAACTTGAAACCAGGTCGCTGCAACACTAGAGAAATATATTTCCTCTAAATTTCATAATATGTAGTAATAAACACAAAATATCCTCATGTTCAGAGGAGAGGTTTGTGGGTTGTTTTATTTTTGGCTTTTTTAAAATGAGTAACGTTGTTGGTTTAATTTTTAGGAGCCATGTCCTGGACTGTGGCTTTCAGTATTACGTCACAGTACTTCTCTTTGCTTGAAATACCTATGCCATTCATACAGGGTTTTTAGTGCCTTCTGTTGTAATAGATTTCATTCAAAACTTATTAGAATTACTTTTCATTTACCTAATTTGTTTAACTATGGAGTCAGGCTCCATAGGCAAGAAGTCAACATAATGAATGAACCTTAAATCTTTTACAATCCTTCTGGATGTTACTGAATTCCATGGAGTAAGAGTTTTAAATGGCTTATTGTCTTCACAGTAAAGTTCATGTCTCATGCCTTTATCTGGCTGGAATTCTGATTTTTGTCCAATACTTCTGATAAAAATATTTTCAGCTTGATCCAACTTGGAATACAAATAAAAACAAAAAAACCCAAACAACAACAACAACAACAAATTATCTGTTTTAAAATTAGAGAAAATGGCCTTTTCTTGATTATCTTGATAAGCACATATAAGGGAGCACAGGGGCATCTCTGTACAGCCATCAGATTTCTAGTGGCACAGCTCCAGTATGTCTGTAGGTTACACCCAGCCCCAAAATCTTCCTATTCATTCATCTTCATGTAAACGGTAGGAGACATGAGGCAGAAGGAAGTATAAGTGTGCAAGATAAACAGCCTTTTATTGTTTAAAACTGGAGCCCCAAAATGTCATTGAGTAACACAAAACTCAGCTGCAACCCTCCTGAGCTGGGCTCCATTGCAGCTGTGATGCATCCAGTGCCAGCTTTTCCACTCCAGCCCAGCTGAGTACACACTGGAAGCTGAAAAAGCCCAGAGTTTGCCCAGGTAAGAAAAATGTAGAACTGCTTCCTATTTTATGCCCTTAGAGTAAAGGTGAAATGGGGCAGAAAAGACAGATACTCTACCACCACCTGTAAGCGAAACAGTGAGCGGTGATCCAGAGGAAACTGGCATATGAAACATGGTTTCATTTATTGCACTTTCTGATCCAAGTCTTACTTAGTTTCCCCTTATTTGCAGCCCTATCAAAGCTTCAACATAGATAATAGTATGGAAACATAGTGCTGACTTTCCATCTGCTGTCACAGAGACTGACAGGACAGTCACCAGTGTCACAGCTCAGCTGCTAGAGCCATGCTTTCATTTACACCACGTAATTACTTTTGATTAATGCAGGTACTGATTTGCATCTATTGTGCAGGCTCTGTATAAAGTCAGGGCCTCTCTATTGCCTGAAGCAGGCTCCCAGTGCATGTAGGAGCACTTTGCTCTGAAAGGGGAAGTTGCAGCAGGAGGGATGATCCATTGGGACAAGCCTGGGAAGCCTCTGTGTTGCTCTTGGCACAGAAAGGTGACTCCAGCCTCACTGACATTGCTGAAATATTTCTGGCCTGCCTGGAGTCGTGATCAGCAGCACACTGGGGCTGCTGTGCTGTTCTACAGAATGCAGGGGACATGAGTGAACATTTTAGTGATGAAAACATCAACCCTTTCTTTTCCTTGCCTACTTCTGTAGAATAAGGTGTCTGGGTTTCATTTCCTCATTACAAGGCAGAGGTTCAGCAGCCAACTCGTCCTTTCCTTTATTTAGCATACTTTTTCCTTTCATGACTTGGACTGCCCTTTGGGATATGCAGATGCTGTCAGAAAAATCAATGATACAGATCAGTGGTGTTCTACTTAAAACTTATATTTGTCTTTGTAAGATCTGCTGACTTCTGCTTTTGTGATGCTTTCAGAATCTTCCTTTTCTCTCTGTGGCTGCACCAAATCAATGGTGAAATGGGCAGGGTATAGGTTTATAATCCTATTGACTTTGTTCTTTTACAAGACATCTTTGCTCTGAATGCAAACTCTTGCTCCTGCAATATAATTTGGATCATGAAATCTTTTTAAATTTTTTTCTTGTTCTTGAGCCAGCAGTCATTTTCTTGGGTACTCTCTTTGAAGGTTTTCCTGAATGGAAAGTCACAGGCTCTCAGCAGGAGACACATTTTAAAGCTAATGCAAATCAAGTGCAGTGCTGACTTTAGCAGTAAGTAACCTCAGAAAAATATATTCCTTAGGTTTGTCATTGAGATAGGAAGGAATATTATTACCTTTACAGGTGAACTCAGCTCTCCAGCACCAACAAATTTTGTCTTTCTAGGTGAGCAAGTTATTCTGAAGGATTCGTAATAATATTTTTCCTTATTCTGATAACGTATATTTTCTATTTTTTTACTTCATTAATGTTTTGCAATTTCTTCCATCCTCAGGCACTTTTTGGAATCTTCTCCTAATATATATTTGCATGCTGCAGGCTTTCATTGATGGCTATCAAGTCACAGTTTTGCTGTCACATAAATGAGCAATCTTATTTCAGTTAAGACCTTAATTAGCCTCTCCATAATTTTCTTTGTTTTAGTATCCAAGTCCAGCTTGCCTCTGTCCTTCTTTTAGAGATGTGCAAAGATAACAAAACAGCCTAAGAGCTGGAGGCTCACAAAAGCTGCAGATGCTTTCCGTCACTTATTTTGACTTGGTCTGATACCTGTGTTCCTCAAGTGGCAAAGAGACACTCAGATTTGAAAATAAGTTTGAGATTCCTTTTTTATTCTCTCCATGGTACATGAATGCACATAGAAATATTTTATACATTATATGAAATTATATGCCATTAAAATATGGTAAACCTTAGACATGTGAAAATGCTGACCTGCTCATCCATAAAATAATTATAAAAACATGTTTCTAGCCATTGATGTATTCTCTAACTTCTCTCTGTACTTCTAGGTAAAAGATTTTGCCTGTAAATATATTCCATAGGCACTATTCTGCTTTTAGAAAAGACAGCTATCATACATATATATATGCATATGCTGAAACATAAACTACATCATTATCTGGCATTACATCCAAGTTAAGAATTATATTTAACTGAACTTCAGTTCACTCAACACAAAATTGCAAAACGAGAGATTTACAAATTTCATCTTGCTCAAATGTCAGAAAACATTGGATAGCTCAATATTGTCATGTAGGGTGAAAATATTTCTTAACAGAAGTAAAAACTAATCAGAATAACAATACAGAACCTGATTTATCAGTTTGACATCTGCCCCATGTTTAGCTTTATGAAGCACTTAATTAGATCTGCTGTTGCTGTAAATCTTCCTTGTAACAATATGTGTAATTTGTTCAAAGTAGTTCACAAATTTATTAATGCCTCCTGTTCAACTGCCTCTCTGTATCAGTCATAGTGGAGAAATCTGTGACTTTGTCTAAAGCAATTATTTAGCTTAGCATCAATTGCACTGAACAAGCTGGGAATATAATTGCAAAGAGAAATACTTATAAATGATCTGTCAGGAGAGGACTTGGAGCAGTGCTGTACAAATCTCAGAAATGAAGAAACAGCCTTCTTTGCCCAAGCCAGTTCTGCCCTCAGTCTCCTGACTCTGGGCTGACCCAGTAACTGATTGACATTGATTCATTTTGCATTGGGAAAGGAAATTTAATTGAAGCAATGGTAAAACCTGTCCAAATGGACAGTTGTGCTTATGGTAGATGATAATTCTAAATGAAGGGTTCTAAAGATTCCTTTTCATTAGCACCTTGTGATCTCTTGGTATATGAAAGGATGTATATACAGCAATGTTGGTGTGCTGAATCACTTTATTTCTGTCTAATGTTAATCAGTGAGAAAAATCCAATAAAATTAATTGTCTTGACCTTTCTTATTGCTCCTAAAATTTCTTCTTGACACATTTTACAATTAAGGCTGTCTTCAACATTTCTTTATTGAGGTTATTTCAAGGTCTCTATACCTATGAGCTATAAATGATTAGTGCATTAATTTTGATTTTAAACATAATGAGACAATTTTGTTTCGACCATAGGTGAGCTCTCTCTCATTTTTGAAGTATTTTTTGCCTAATGACTTTACAGTGATGCTGTCAGAAATAAACTAAGTGTGCTATAGATCTTTTGAGCAAAAGACAGAAGGAATTTTTATATATATTTAAGCCCTTTATACTCTTTCAGTTTAATTGCTGCCTGAAGAGCTTACTTGGTGTTTGAAATGTACTTCTCTTGTAGAAATCAGTAGCAAAAATTGGCCAGAGGGTGGGGATCCACCTGTGGATATCACATAGGAGAAACACAGTATCTTTGGGTCTAATAAACCCCGACCCTGTGGTTTGAAAAATACAGAAAGCTTAAATATGTAGAGGGTGTGATAAGAATGCTTTCACTAGTTTTTATACAGAAAATCTGAATAAAACTGAGAACTCTTAGTTTGGAGCTTGGAAGAAGGCTTCACATGCCCTGAAAACTGCCTGTTTTCTAATAGTTATTGATGAGAAACAATAGGCTGCTATACCCATCAAAAATGTAATTACATATATATAAGCAGCTTAGTTAAGATCAAATACCATTTTTTGATGTTTAGAACTGCCAATATTGTGAGATTTATGCTATAAAAGCTTTTTTAAAAGCCATATATTTTTTAGTAAATTTTATATGGACTGAATCTTTGTTTAAAAAGCTCTGGTGACTATCTTTGTCCCATCCTCGCTTTACCACTCTACCACCTAGCCAGCTCCATTCCTAAAAGACTAAATTGGTGACATTCTCAGGAAATAAAGGAGGAAAGGCAGGTTTTTCTGGTAAAAGTGAGAAAATTAGATGAATTTTGTGAAAATATTACCATTTAGTTGCAGCAGAAATTCAATAGCAGTGACATTTTCCAAAAGAAAGCGTATAATCAAAGAGCTTCTCAGGGTTCAGAGGGGGTGATAGTAATTTGCTGGGGGAAAAAAAGACTATTTTGTAAGCCTCGAGCCTTTTTAAAAATTAATTTAATTTCAAACAGTTCTTTGTCATGGTTTCTCACCTTTCTGTAAGGAAAAGCTGTCATGAAATACTTGCAGAACTTTTTACTGCAGTAGATCTTACCAAAGGAGTGCTCGATTGTCATATTAACTTACTGGAAATGTGCCTGCTTGAATTCTAGAAAATTTAATATTATCATTTATACATTATGTATTCATATAAAATTTAAAAAATTAGAGTTTATTTTAGGAGTTAATTGCCAATACTAAATATTATATCATGCTATAATAAGAGGGTAAAGGTCAAGTTTTTGAAATAACTTGAACATGCATTGCTCAAATTAAACAGGAACTTTGTTTTCAGCAGGATGAAGCAGAACAAGCAAACCCAGCTTGATGTGTGCTTGGGGTCTCTGCTGATCACTTGCTACTGAGTTCAGACACGTTGCACTACTGCACGGAATTTTTTCCAACTGAAAGCTAAATTCCCCCCAAAACAGGAAAAGTTGTAACATGATGATGGCAATTCAGCTTTGCAGTCAGACTGGTTACCCATGAGACTCTCATGTTCCCAGGAAACACAGGAATCCTCTTAATAAAGAGCACATAATCAATATACAGTCAGGATTTCCAAGAGTGAGTAAGGACTTGAAGTCTTTTGTAGTGGATGAGAAATAAGTTAAACAGTTATTTACCAAGAATCAGATTTTTTTCACATTTCTCAGGTTCCATATTGAACACTAAACATGCCCCAGTGTTTTACTGGTTAATGAAAATCTTAAACAGCTAATTCCTTGCAACTTACTGCTCTACTTCTCTCAAACTACATAATACCAACACGAACCTATTATGTTGATTATTTTTTTTTGTCATGCAATGAATCTGTTAAACTTAATTTTTCATCTAGATCTTTGAAGTACCTTCTCAGATCTGATCCAATGTACACCAATTTTTGGACTACTAAAAAGAAAAAACAGTACTCCAAACCAAAAAAACTGAACATAACCATTGTGCTTTATTATACTAAAATTCTCCTGGCGAATTTGGTATGTCAAAGGCAGATATTGCCAAACATGCCCTGGAAAATCCTTTGCAAACCAATGCACTTGGAAGCAGAAATGTTTGCTTATAAATGAGTGGGAGTTTTGGGTATTGTTCTAAATCATTGCCCACTTACTGAAAATTCCCACTCTATTCATGGAAGTGTAACATAAGCAGGAAGAGAATTCCAGCCGCCTTCCTGCTCCGAGATAATTTTTAGAAAAACTAATATTATGCATTCTTTAGAAGAGAGAAATTTCTGTTACCTCTAGGGAGCAGTAAATTATTTTCATGCCATAATTAGCAGCATTAGGACGTTGCACCATTTGTAAGGATAGAAACACTTCCAGCAACTTGACATCCAGGTGTTCTGTGTGGTGGTATGGACAAGCAGTTATGTAATTGTTAAATCCAAAGGGGAAGGTGTGACTCACACTGAGTCAATCTGGAGGAGTTGACTGCTACAAATATTTGGCAATTAAAGGAAAATGTTAAATCAGAAGATAATTCATAATTAAAGTAACATTTTTATATGAAAGATTATAGATAGCAACCCACTGTGAAGATGTCTTGATAAACACACTTCCTTTGAAAATCAGCCTTGCATTAGATCCTCCTTGTAGACTGGAGATTTGGGTACTAATTCAGAAGGATGTTTTTTATTTCTGCAGATTAATGAGATTTCTAGCAGACCTGGTTATCGTAAATATTTTACTAACTTGAAATTGATCTGAAAGATGAGTTTTCAATCAAACCCCAGCAGGAGTGGGGAATGGGATACCAGAAAAATCTTGTGTGTGTATATATATATATATATATATAATGTATATATGCACCCCTCACACATATAAGTAATTGAAGCTGAGGTAGGAATTAAAAAAAAGATCTGTTAACACTGACACAGTAACAGCATGCTTGCTTATTAATTTTCCTTAATCTAACTCTGTTCCCTTTCAGTATTGGAAAATACAGTTCAGTTTTGAGGATGCACTTTCAAATAGGTGTTATTTGAAATGTAAGTAAATGCTTGTAAAACAAAATGAGAGAGTGATATTTTGCCACATTTTGTACAGGCTGCTCTAAGCCAAGAAATAATTGTTAATTAAAACTTACTACTTTAGAATGAAGAAAAAAGAGTATAATCTTTCCAGTCAGACTCTTGTGATACCTACAAACATAAAGCTTTTTTATAAGCTGAGTCTTTGTGTTACTAAAACTCTCTCTGCAGCAATTTAATTATGAGTTGCAAAGTTTAATTTCTGCTTGGAGGAGGTTTGCCCTTTCCCTGTTGCTCAGCAAAATGAACAAGCAATTTCCTTCACTTGGTTTTGAATTTAGCCAGGGAGACAGATCAAAGCAGTATTGGAACAAGATATCCAGGTATCATCATCACATTACTACCACAGGAAGACAGGAGGCAAAGGGAAGGAGATAGGCTGGGCATAACTGCCTTGATTAACCATGGGACTAACCATACTTGTTTATCCATAGTAATGTAGACTACAAATTATTTTTTTCTAGGGCATGTGGCAGGCAATTTTAAAATCAGTAAAAGGGTACAAAGTCTTCTGCAGCTGAAACTGCAACCATACCTTGGGTTACTGTAGTGGGCAAGCAATATTTCTGTCCAAATAGCCAAAGTTATTTATAACATTTCACACCACTAGCATAGTTTTAATATCTTTTTTGTTGTTCCTGAGCTATTTAAGTTTCTATGTTAGGGAGTTCCTCTGTGTTCTGTTATTTCAAGACTATTTACATCTAGGATTCATGAGTGCAGTGATAATTATGGTTGGCATTGGGAGGTATTACACTGAGAACAAACATGCTTAGCTGAGCCTCATTTTAGCCAAAATGTTTACTTATAATAACCCACCTGTCCATTACAGCAGCCTCCTGAACCTTTGACCTGAGGACTGAGTTTAATTCTTAGTGATTGCAGTATCCTGAAGGGCTGAGACTTGGAGCTTCTTTCTCTTTATTCATTCTGCAAGGTTGAGTTCTCACAATGTTTTTGGGAGCACTCTGTATGGAACAAAACTAGATGGCATCATTTTTACAGCTGTAATGTCAACAGTTCAGTTGACTCTCTCAAATGAAATCAGGATCTGTTTTGACATTTTTTCTTTCAAAATGTTGACCTTTTGGCTGAAGTATCTAATCTCTTTACTACCATAGGAGTAAAAGAGTTTAACTTGTTTTGTTTACTGAAATGCAGAAATAAACAGATTGTAGGGGAGCATCAATGGATATGTACCAGCAGGTATGTGAACCCCTGCTATTTAACAGAGAGAAGAAACCACGTGGAAATAGGCATTTTCAAGGGTGGCAGAACCAAATGAAATTTGTTATTTGTCACTCTTAGGCTGCATCTCTAGTGACTCCTGTCACCTGCCAATGTGCTTTGTGCTTCCCAATGCCTCTGGTGGATGGCTGAGATGTTATTTAGGGCCATCAGTTTTTTGCTCTCTGTTTGGACAGATAATTGTTAAATGCCATTTCTGAGCTCAGAAATCAGAATGTACTATGCTTTCGGTTTTATATAGTAGAGTGAGATGGAAATAATAGAATACCTGTAATGTTTCTTTGGATATTGAGCCACTGGCCTAGATTATGTGACTGAAGTAGACAAAAATGTACAGTTTCTTGTCAGACAGCCCACAGTGCATGAAATATCAAGTTAGCTGGTTCACTGAAATGAAAAAGTTTTGAAGAAGAAAGGGAAGAAATCTGGCTATAAAACTCAAATTAACAAAGGTTTGAATATTAAACAAAAAAAAAAAGAAGTGTAAGTAGAGCAATTTAAATTTTTACCTCTCAAAAATATCTATTGATCTATGCTTTTTAGGATTATTCAGAAGATCCTATTTATACCACCTATATGCCTAAAATATAGAAATACCTTTGCATTATTTATATATTTTCAGATTATGGTCTCTACACATGACTTCTTGTAATGTGTTTTTTATACTGAATTATTTGATTTTATATCTTTTTTGGTCACTCTGTGTCTCCTACTTGTCTAAATTATATTTTTTCCCAGTTCTGTTGAATCTACAAAAGTTTTTCACGGACTCCATTAGAATACTGAATAGCTGAGCTTCGCAGGCAGCTGAGGCTTAAAGACACCAATAAGATTGTTGAATAAATCTTTCCTGGTTGCCAGATTCTAATCTAAATTCATTATTGTTGTGATATGACTTATTTAGAAACAATTTGTTTGAGCCATGGACTGTCCTATAAATACCAGTGACACCCTGGAAAGCCCTTGGTGTAACCAAATTGCTGTTTTCTACCCTCTTAGATGAATGTATCTGGGAGACATCATTCTAAAGTCTTCGCATTTTTTCAAAGTTCACACAGAAAACATCCATGTCACTAAAATATCAAGGTGTGCACTCCAGCATGGCTACATTTCATTGTCTGTGGTTGTGATTAACTGTAAAGCAGTTAACCAGGTGTAGAAAAGCAGGTAGAGCTGATGCAGCCCATTAAAAATCATGATAGAAAGGTGGGCACACAGGCAGTGATGGGCAGGTTTTCCCTATGGAAAAACACTTTGAAATAAAACACCTCTCCAAGGATTCCTGTTTGCCTTCCTAGGAATGAAAATGAAGATGTGGAAGCTGCTGGGCTGCACTCTGTACAAGGTGTGCATTCATGGAAAAAATGGAATGTCTAGCAAGAAATGAAGTACGCTTATAATTGCCAGGCTATTAGTCTAGCAAAGAGCAAACTGCCTTCTGACTCTCGTGATTGACTTATGGCTGGGAGAGCAGAGGGCTCTGCTCTGAGTGTTCATCTGCAGTAATAAGCAGTGGAATTAGTTCTCTGGGTTGGCTGAAGTCCTGCTGTCTTCTCAGCAGCTGGCAAACACAGTGAAATCAATCTTGCATCTTTCACAACTTCTGGATTCAATTTAGGAAATAAATACAAAAATGATCAGCATTTTTCCAGAAGATGAAGACTGAAATATACTGTTATCATTAAGCAACTTCAATAAGAAACAAGGGCAAAGCCAGGGCAAATACATCACAAATTTATGCATGCCACTCTTTGCTCAGCATCAAAAGCAGAGCTAGCCTGAGGGTTCTATTTGTTCAATCTTTTTAAATCTTCAGTGCAGAAGGGCTTCCTAAAGAAATCCCTGTGTCTATTTCATTTGGGCTCTAGATAGTCTGGTTGTGGAGTTTGTACCACTCCAAGTCTTATCTTGTCCCCTCCTGATTTTGGAGTTTCAGGGGAGCGTAACTCTTTGAGTGATGGGCCCATGAAGCAGCTGCACTTTGGTAGCGCTGTAGGGTAGGCTGGGGTTTTCATCTCTCTGCACTACCATTATCCTATTTTGCACCACTCTTTGTTGCTTCTTGCATGGGGAGACTGATATCTACCAAATCTTCTGGCCCAGGATGGAGTTCACTGTAGACTGCTTCATGAGACCAGGCATGGATTTGGCGTATTGGCAGACAGAGTAATCCAACTTTTACCTTTTCTACTGTGATATTTCCCAATTTCTGCCACATCGCCTCCCTAGTCACACTGAGTAGTGCTGCACTCTTGGGACTGCCTGCCAGGGCCTCCTTTCTGAACCACATCTCAGGCTGTTGCTGTAAATTTTTATTCCATGAAACATTGCTCTATGCTCTAGCTAATTCTTGTCAAGGTCAAACATCTTATTGCCTAATTTAGGGTGTATAGAATAGTTATAGCACTGGTCTGAGGGAAGAAATACTGTAAGTGGTGCTTTTGTCACCCACCTCTTGTCTGTTTCTTCTGATGCTGTGTCTTTTCATTGCCCTTCTGTTGTCTGACCACATTATGTTCCATCTTATAGCAGGTGGATATGATTTTTTTTTCCCAATTAAGCAAAACTTATTTAATGAGTATAGTACATTTATCTAAATCGAAATGAAAATCCATTAACTCCTGCATGGCTTTTAAAAAGCTGACTATGCAGCCTAGTTTTGTCAAACTAGTCTGCCTAAAGATGTTTTCACACCAAGTCGTTTATGTGAATTAGAGATTATTGATGCTTTTTTTCTTGTGTGCAGTACATGTAATGTGATATGCTGTCGATGAAGTTTAGGTGGTCTTTGTAGAATATATCCTTTTATGTCCTTGAGTTTTATCAACTTTCTTCTCTGGAGTATCTAATGTGACAGGCAATTCAAGGGACTCACACAGTTTGTGCCTCAGTTTCCTGTACAGCTGCTTTAATTACACTCTTAATAATACAGGCTGTACTTCGAAATTTTCTAGCTTCTGATTCTCTTGCTCTCTTTGCCTGGGTGCTTCTAAACAGTAACACCTGGGTCACGACCACAGCTGCTCCTTCCCAAGTCAACAAATTTTTCAGCTTTACTCAGTGATGATGTGTTTCCCAAATAGCCTGATTCACTCCTAAGGCAAACAGGAGATTCTGCAGGGAAGCATGAGAAGTTTTTCAGTGAGGTTAATAGTGCTGTTTGTCCTTGCAGCCTCATTTGCACCCACAGTAGCAGTGCCTTTGTCATAGCTGCAGCAAAGGAGCAAGTGCAAAGCAATCCTGTCACGTTATTTCCGCCATTGCAAACACGCCAGGAAGTCATTGTGCCAGGTACTGCCTTTGCAGGAATGTCACCATGAGGAAAAGGACCAGGAGTTCCTGGGTGGCACTGCAGAATACCAATGTTTTCCCCTGTCCCAGTTATGGCCTTATGGGACAGGCTTTGAAGTTACTTAAGTAATTGTTAATTCAGTTGCTAGGAGATGGAATGTGTTAGATCACTCCAAGAAATGTTTTTAGTCCAAAGAGACTATGGAATAACCCTTATATTACCAGAGGCTTTTTATCAAGTGGAATTGGCAAAAAAATTTAACCCAGTCATGTATGATCTATGAAAAGCACCAGTTCATGTTAAAGGCCATGGATGTTATGAATGTTCCAGAATAAACAGTGTTAGTGTTACAGGCCTGTCTACATTGAGCAGTTTATTCTGCTTTTGACTTAGGCCAGAATAAACTTACTACTTAATTTTACAGTGGAACTTAGTGCTTTTGTAAAATGTTTTTGTATTTAGTTGTGGACCAAAAGTGGTAAAGATACAGTTGAAACTGATCGTTCCTTTGTTAGCTTTGTGCTGCCTGGGGACTTCATCAGTTGAGAGCAAAGCATTTTATGAAAAACTCTGGCTTCTCTGAACTCAGTGAGGAAGGAGTTTTATCCCCTGCCTTTAGAGGAAGTCTCTCTCAGATGAGAGTGAGGAACAAGGATCAAATCCAAGACCAAGCAGAGTGAGTGGTTTTCTATGCTCCTTCTGTTAGACAAAAAGAAACTTTCTGTTTCTCTCTAGACTGTAAGTTTTACACTACTTGGAGTCTAAAATTAATATTGATTAAACAGTGTAAATTTTGGGAGCTCCACTGAGATCAGTTAAGTAATTGCAAAAGAAATGTGAATTGAAGCTTCAATTCTGACTAAATTTTAATAAGGGTTTACATTTCTTCAAATGTTTAATTAATAGCAATTATCAGATTTCTCCCATAAACATTTTAAACCAATAAAGGCCTGTGTTATGGTAGAATTGAATTTGAATCATGTTGTGAAGTATGAAAATGTAAAAGATTCCCCATTTTAAAAAGAAGCTTAGAACATGAATGTTGTGCAATTAGCTTGTATATGTTTCAGTATTTATGGTTCCAAACTGAACTTCGGTGATTTCTACTAAAAGACTAGTTTTGCCAAACACACGCTGAATTAGATTTCTTTTGATATTTAAAAAAGCTCATTGTCTTTAGGGTTATAGATTGTAGTGCTATCAATCAATCTATTTGATAAATTTCTATTTTTTTGGAATCAAACCTGAGATTTTAACAATCAAAATGCTTTTTAAAATCTATGACTTATCCTAAGCATTAGGGGGTGATTGTTTAGGTTTCTTTGCTGTTGTGCCACCAACTTTTCCTTTTTGTAATGGATAGATCTTTCAAGACTGGAAGCAGTGGCTTCTGTTTCCAGGCAGATTATTTATCTCAGCTGCAAGCCCATAGTGGAAGAAAAGAAATTTTCCAGTTTTGAACTGGAAGAATTGCCTATTCTCAACTGTATGAATACATACAACAACTGTTCTTTTGCTTAGCATTCTGGGGGAGAAGATATCAAGTTCTGATTTTGCTTTATATATAAAGTCTGCACTTTGATGATTAAATAGATTAGGCACAATACTCATGTAATTATAAACTGTACATATGTACAGCATCAGTATGCTATTCCTGGGTGAATGAGGTAGCTCTTTCAATCTATTATTTTGGTTTTAGAGCAATTAGTGTCATTGTCTCACTATGTTTTCTCTCAGCTGTAAGGTTGCTGTGCAAAGGATACTGTTTGATACGTGACACTCTTACAAGTACCAGTAGATTGCTCCTTACAGTAGAGCAGCTATGAAAAATGCTGTGAGGAGTATTACATGGTGCAAAGGAGGGTAAGGCTGTTTACAGAATACAGAGCAATGTTTCCTTCCTCTGGAGCCAGACAGGGCCTGGCAAATCCCTGCTGGAGGGCAGTTAGGGATGGGCAAGAAAGCACTGGCTCACCTTGGGAAGGGTGAAGGCAGCATGACCCTCAGACAGCCCTGGCTCACCTCCTCCCCTGCAGGGGTGATGCTGCCTCACTCTGCTCTGACATTTGCCTGCACTCTGAAACCAGCCTTATCTCAGTTCTGCAGCTGATTGGAAACCCCATTAAGCCATTGATCTGGTTCTTTTGAATTCAGTAGACACCAGACTGGGATCATAAGGAGAGGAGAAGAAATAATAAAAAAAATAGTCAGAATCTTCAGCTGCTGGATTATGAAGAGCTGGATGAGTCAGTGGGAAAACTCCCACGGACCCAGTGCACAGTATTTCTTATCTAGCTTGAAAGACAAAGCACATTTGCTACCTATAAATTCAACATTTTACATGAAAGCCTAGATTTAAATCAGGTTTGGATGTAAATCTTTTAAGTTTGTTGTTGTGACTAGATCAAGTATTGGAAATTTTGCTTCAGTTTTTGCACCTGCAAAGTGGGGAAGTGCTTTGCTGACATGTTCTTGTTGTGGTTACCTAAGAAACTTTTGTAGGATTGGAAGCCTGGACCGTTTTCTAAGTGACAGGACCTCCAGGAATATGCAGCCAGCAGCTTTCACAGAATCAGTGATCAGGCTGGTAAAATGAGAGACTCCATCTGGGGCAAATGAAAAATTTTTCTATTAGAATGTTTTAGGTAATAGAAATAAATTAGAAAAACAAAGAAGAGAATTTTCCATAATTCTTAAAATAATTAAAAACTACAGACACAGTCTATGATGGGTGTGATTAGAAAGAAAAAAATATGAAAGGCATGTTTACAGAATTCACTAGCTCTAAATGCTCAAAATGGAAAATGTCACATGGGCAACTTAAAAATAGCAAGTCAGCTCTGCAAACCCTTGAATTAAAATTGTTTCTTTGGTTGAAAAAAATAGTATCTTCCTCTAACTCTGCATGGAATTGCAAGAAAATGGATCTCCCCTTAGGGGGAAAAGGCCCCAAAGTTATTTTCTTTAATTGTGAGTCAACAGGTGAAGGAAATTAATGCACATGCTTTTCAATGCATTGTGCTCTTTTCACCAGGTTTGCTCACTATTTAATATATAGCATAGCAGGAAGTTCACACCTGTTCCTGCCCTGAACATTCTGGTAGAGAAATTGATATCTAAAAAGAGAACTCTGGATATTTGCCATGATTACACAAACCTTTTCTAATGGTTAACAGGTCCTTGACTGAAAATATCTGATTTTTATTCATTCCTATGAATATTAATAGCCTGTCATGATGGTGGCTGTTGCTTCTGATAACAGTCCTTAATTTCTAAGCTGATTTAAAAAAAAACTCTCCAACATTTCCTTCACTTGGAGCCCTTATGTGGGTCACAGCTGTTTGTGATAAAGGCACAGCAGACAACAATGCTCTGACAGGACTTTGGAACTATTTAAAAGCAATGACTTAAGCTAAAACTGTAAAACTGAACAACAAAATCTTCTTTATTATTGTCACTTTGTCCAGTGCTTTCTAGGTGAAGAGCTTGCATGACTTCTAGTGTACTGTAGAGTTGCACAAGATTTGCAATACTTTAGGCTTAGATATATAAGGTAACCAAGTTCACCTTTCCATTTTTAAGTTATTTTCTAAAAGTATTTGTGTTTGAAGGTTTACTAATCCAATAAATGCTTAGTGTTGTGTGCTACATAAAGCATACTTTAATTCGAAGGGGAAAAAACAATTAAGTTTTCCAGTGTCTGTCATGCAGTCAACCTCTCATATTTTTCACTTAGTCTGACATATTTACATATGTACTACAACCTACCAAAAAGTAGAAAGTAGAAATGTAGAACAAATGAAATCAAATGCAAATAAATATTTAATTCTGTTTATATTATCTGCCTATGTTGAGAATGAAAATAACTGAGGTTCCTGGCAGAGGATCTTTGGAAGTTCACATCTGGGTGAAGAAAGTGAAATTAAATACTTATCAAATAATATGTAAAAATAAGATATTAGTAAGGTGCCTATACCAATATTTGACTTAGCATTCTGGGAAGAAAATCTGATAATAAATCTCATTAAATGGTGTGATATACCAGTAATATATTAGGATAGTTTAATTTTAAATTCTCCTGGCATCAGTTCTTCTAAGTACGTGTATTTCTGTACCATGCAAATAGTTTTCTTTTAGTGCAAAAATTGGATTATTCTCTGCTGTTCAAATTAATTGTCCTATTACTATCAGTAATATTGGATGGAGTTTCCATAAGTCTTTCAAACTGAAGAATTTTAGTAGTACTGCTGTGTTTTTCCCCAGACTTAGTCACACTCTTAAACCTTGAAGAAGTATGAAAATAACATTGATTCCAAGTGGTTAGAAGAAATTGGTTAGTGACTTGATAGATTTTTAATTATCTTTCATTAGAAGGACTTAAAACTAACGTATTCTTAGTAGAACAAGAGAAAGTTTCAGAATTCCAAAATGCAAGTATTTTTATTCATCAATGGCAAGAAAGGATAAATAAATCCTACTCCAAATGTCTGCCTTAAACAGAGACTCCTAAAGAAGGTTTTCACTGCCTAATGCCCAAAATGCCATTATCTGTCTCTAGCCCCACTATTTAATGGGGTAAAGCTGTCTAAGGGGTGAGCCCCTTGTCTCCCCTTGTGACCTGCTGCCCTGAAGTGGTCATGACACATGAGTGAGTCTGGAGCTGGACCTTAGCAGTAGCAAGGTGATCTCTAGCAGCACCTTGCAAATGATATTTTATAGTTACTCCAGGTACAAACCTGAGGAGCATGTTGGTGTATACAAATGATTTCTGCATGTGCAAATGCTTTCAGAGTAAATGCTACAGCTATTTTAGTACAAAAGTATTGTTTTGCCATTGTGACTGCTTAGTAATTAACATCAGGATTGTATTAAACAGCTGCTAATGCTTTGAGGTTTCCAAGTTCAGCTGTGTTCATGTGTTAGGGGACTGCTGTGTGTTTGCCACCTCTCAGGGATCCATCTGTATAGATGACATGACCAATCCATTGCAAGCTTGATTTCAAAGCCCTCTGTAAAACCTTTGTCAGAGTTGTCAAACAATGATGAGGGAGAAACTACAATTTCAGCAGTATGTAAAGCTTTAAATGATAGTCTTTTGTTCAGTAATGAACGTTGGCAGGGGTCTGTGGTGCTAGTCAGTATGTCTAAAAGGAGATGAATATACCCTTAAGGGCAACCTTGCAAATACCTGTCATTTAGAAATAGATGAAATTGGAATTTCCCCATCCCACAAGTAATTTTCTGCTATTCACACATGCTCAACTTCTAGGTTGGCACTAGAATTTGGTGTCAGATGATTAAAGTGACAAACCAACAGCTGGAATCAGAACAATGTTTTTTAGTGTCATGTCTCTGAATTAGGGTGGTGTTTTTGTGTAGCCTGAAGGGATGTGGAGAGCCAGGGCTGAAGTGTGGGAGAGAATATGGTTTCATAAAAGCACAGCATGCTTCAGATACCGAGTTGTGTTTTAGCAGCAGTGCTGTCTTGGAAAAAGGCTTTTTTCTGTTTCTATACACGCTGAATGCACATGACTGCATATGAATTTTGTTTTAATTGAATTTGGGGGTAATTTTATTTCCTTAGTACAGGTGAATTTGAAAGAGCATGTAAGCTATATTTATTTCAGCTGATGATTATTTGTTTGAAAAAGACTTTGGGGAGAAAAAAAGCCTGTGTATTAAAATTGGAACAAAGATACGTATGTAAAGGTTTTATACAAATAACCAGCTTGTGAAAGAGATGGGGTTTGTTAAGTATAAATTTTACATCCAAATCATTAATCATTCCTAAATTTTTAAACCTTAATCAGATCAAAGAGAGAACAGTCAAATACTGAATTATGAGAGGTACCCAACAATATCAGAAATCTAGTTCAGCATAGAAACAACAACAAAAGAATTCAGTGATTTTATGATATCTACTTACCACAGACTCTCTCTAATGAGGACTTCCAAGCAGTTAACCTTGAATTTATCCTTTAATGTGATTATACAGTTCCATCTATCTCACAAATATGTTGCTCTGTAGATCCTTTCTGATCTAACAATGCTGTTCTGCTTTCATGATGATAAACTAAGTGAAATGTTAAGGCTTTTATTCATTAATTCTTTGTCTTGTTTTGTGATGATATGATTGTGGGCAAACGAGTGTTATCTGCACATCACTTCAGAAAATACTCAAATGTCAAATATAAGCAATGCGCAATAGTATTAACATTTTATTTCCAATATTATCTAAGCCAGCCCTATGTAATCTTATTCAGTTTTTAGATTGTCTTGCAATTTTCAGTAATATTTTCTGCTATTTTTTCCTGACTTCCCCCGTAACATACTCATTTCTTAATACAAGATTTGAGTGTTTTGAGATACGGATGGCTGGTGTATGACTAACAGTGTTTAATAACACTTGTGAGAATGACTAAACATTGGCTGAAAATATTTCCCTGCACTGGAACTGCAGTGAAATTGCTTTGCTGAGAAAATTGCTGTTGAATCAGAATGTTGCTCAAGTAAATAGAATAATTTGTTTCATTCATTAGGGTCAAAAACTAGACAAATTAGCTGCAGCTTTTCCTACAGACTGACACTTCTACATTAAATGTGGAAGACTGGCAAATGCAGACAAGTGCTGATGGAACAAGGAAATGATTTGAAATATTAATTCTGTGGAAGCCTCTGTCAATATTCTTTGCAGATGAAATTATCCTAATGTACCATGATAAAGTCTCAGCTGTAACAAATACAACCAGTCTCTTATGTATGTCTGCACATTTTTATCTTTCCTGAGTCCTTTCCAATTTATATGAAAGTCAGCAGGGAGCTAAAATATAACAATATCTTAACGATTTTGAAGATGGGTGCTTAAACCTGGCATTTAACTGCATGGTGACCTTGTTCCCACAGATTGCTGCCATTCTGGTCTCAGGAATCTGCTCTCAGAGCAGACACTCAGTGTGTCACCAGTGGAAGCTGAAATGCCTGCAGAAGCTCCTGCCAGTAGCTGGAGGAGCAGTGCCACACTTGTACACAGTTATACTTCAGCCCAGATGAGCAATGTGACAACTCACAGGAATGAAGGTCCCCAGACCACACAGCTGTCAGCTCCTGAGCTGTGCTGGCTTTGGATTCACTTGCTGTGTACAGGCAGTTCCTGCTCATCAGCATCAGGAGTGGGGCTGTTGGTCCCTTTGCAGGAGCCATGAGCCACCAGCTGATGGCAAGAGCTTTCAGTGGTCATGGCCCAAAGCTAGAACAAAAGCCTTTCACACCTAAGCTGCCTAACTTGAGAAGTGCTTGAGAAAGACTGCTGAACTAACTTCTGTTTCTCTTCTCTAGATAGATATTGTGTAAATCTCATCCAGATCACATCAGTAGAGTCTATAATAAATGGCATGACTGGCTCCAGGGATTCATAACTGGGCAGTCAATAGTAATTTTGGTGCTATTTCATAGACTGGATGTTGTCCCCACTAGTAAAATTTCAGTGTGACATGGCAAATGTCTGGTTGGTTATGTGAATTCTTCTGCTGAATTCAGGATTTTTATCCTCTGGATATGTCTTTGCTAAGGGGTGCAGATGGAGTGATTTTTCTTTCTTGATTTCACACCTGTGATGAGGAATGGAAACCCCTCAGTGATGGGGACTGGTGTTCAGGGCTAAGTACTGTACGTTACTATTTAGGAAAATACTATAAAATGAAGGATTTGAACTCTGATTCTCTTAGACTAAGGGCAGAGTTCTGCACAAGTTTGCATCTCAAAAAGAGCTCCTAAACTACTCAGCCACTGGGGAAAAACAAGTAATTGCTACCCTTGCTGATTTTTTTAAAAACCCAACCCTGGTTTTCTGTTTACACCTAAAACAGTTCAGAGAAAATATTTTCAAGTTCTTTCAATTCTCTAATTATTACTCACTCTCTAGACTCTTTAGTATGCACAGTCTACTTTCTATTTGTTCCAAAAGGTGAATATCCTAATTCTCAAACCATTACATTGTTAGAAATGAAATTGTGTAGAATCAATTATTTTTCTATGTGGCGAATGAATCACACTGAGTTCCTGTCCTATGAACTGCAGAGTTATTTTACCTAACTAAGCAATAGTTTCCAGCTGCATTTGGTTATCCTGAATTCAGCTGGTGCCTTTCATCATAGAAAGTCACACTATCACTTGGTGCCTAACAGCTCTTTTTTAACTTTGGGCTTGGTTACTCTAATTTAGGAAACAGCTATTTATGCTTTGGGTAATATTTGCTGGATTTTGGTACAAATCTTCAAGTTCCTTCAGGATACACCATCCTGGTAACTCAAATTGAGATTCCTGAAATTGGTAGACAGTCTGGAAAGTATTCCTCTAGTTCTCTTTCTACTGATTTCCTCAGTGAAAGGGAAATATTAAACCACATACTTAAGTTCTGCGCTTAAATGTGTTTCATAATCTTCTATCAGAAAGTAATTAAAATTCAATTCCCTCAAGTAGTCAGGCCCCTTAAGGGAATGTATTCAATCATGGAATTGACACCACCATTTTTTTGGATAATAAGTGTGCTAAATGGGCACTTGGCATCTCTACTATTCTTCAGTCATAAATGAATTTTATACTGTCATTGCTTCAGTGGCAATTTAGGATTGAACTGTTGCCATGCAGTCTATACTATGACACTTACGGAATCAAAAGACACTGAGTCACTGGAGTTGTCCTTAACATCTCAATGTTTGAGACTTAGAATTTAGAAATATTTGAGTCTGATACAAATGTTGCTTTATCTAGTGGGCTGATGTTTGTTAGCCAGACAAAAATTAACCCTTACATAGTTCAGCAGAGTGAGTAATCAGAGTTCTTTGGTTAGATAAGAGTTGATATCAGAGTATCAAGATAACTGAGTTTTTGATGCTTATACATATGAATGCAAACTTTGATTAGCTTTCTAGCCAATCAGTGCCAGAGGGTATCCTATCCCTATTACCACATCACACAAATGTTTATTATTAGTCTCTTTTGGCTTACATGCTTTGAAAAGGACGAGGTCACACACTCCTGATTTTTCTTACTTATTTAGAAAATAGTTTTTTAAGAGCTGGCATAATTGTGTAGTTGTACCTCTATCTTCACCAACTGATGCTTGAAAGCACCTATTAAAGTAACTAAACTATGAAATAATGCCTGCTGCTCTCAAGAACATGTGACAGGAGCTTCACAAGGGGAGAGAGACAACAGTATCTCAGGATCAGCAGTGTAATTTCAAATGAAGTCAGGGTATTTCCCTCCTAGTTTCATGTCAGATCAATTACAGTGACCTGCTTCTTGATATCAGTGAACAATGATTTATCTGTTTAGCTACAAAATGTGGAGCTTATTAAAAAAAATGAAAACCCAATAGTAACAACCAACATGAATCTGAAGCAGTGCCCCAGTTAAAATGGTGATTTACTGCAGATATTCAGAGATATAACTAAGTCTCCTGTGTATCCTGACAATAGCAAGTTAAGTGTGACCATTTATCAGCTGAATTTGTGTCACCATCCCAGAGTTAATATGTAGGGAGACCTGCTTTGTCCTTACTGCTGCTCTAAGAGCCTTTCAGGGAGATTAACTGTTAGAGCAAATCTGGGATCAGTAACCAGCCCATAGGAATTTCTCCATTAGGTTGTTTTATAAAGGTCTAGGGCTTACTATGAAACTTTCTTTTAAAAAAAAAGTCTTACCTCTCTGACATTCCTGCCTTATGTGCTTCAGTATATTATTTAACAAATATTTCCAATCCATTTCACCTTAAGTACCCCCTTGTGTCAGATGCATGGGAGCAGTGAACTGTGGCCTAGGTCACTTAGAGGGTTTTGCTTTTTTCCCCCTAGGAAATGGTCACAGAGTTCAAATGTTCAAAGAGGCTTTTGGTGAATGATTTGATCTATTCATACTGTTACTATTTTAAAGATGGGTAATATCTGTTCTGCAGGAGATAATGCAGGGAGAGAATAGGGCAGAGTCACTGCTCTGAATTTGCTGCTCTAGTTGTAATAAATTTTTATATTCCATGCTTTGCTTGCTGCTTTAGCACAGGTCTGATGTTTTGTACAGGAGTATGTACAAGTGAGTGAAATATGCTGGTATTTAGCAGGAAAAAATTCCTGATGGCTTCCTCTGTTGCTGTCCATTGCAGGCTCAGCTGTGCTGAGATTCAGATTTTATTTATTTCCTGGCTTTCTTTCCCCTTCTTTTATTTTATAGATGATTTCTCTTATGATATTCATTGCCATACTACACAAGCTATATATATTTTTTTTCTTGTGTGCAGCTAAATGTATTTGAGAGCCAGGATAAGAACTGTGAATGGATCTTAATGTTTAGTTACATAGAATTGAGTTACTTGAAAAAAGCCCCCGAAACTTAGTTTTTTAACATTAGAAGATGGCAGGGGAGAGAAACTCCTGTACTCTATTAAAAGTTTTGGTAACAGTTTGGACTGTCAAAATAGGATTTTGGATAGTCTTGTGAGATTTTGTGAAAATTAGTTTTGTTTTATTTGTCTGTGGTACGGTTTCAGCCCTTGTAAATATAGAAACCTTTGCTTTCTCTATAAGTGTTTGCTTATTTTCAAGGTTAAATCCTTCTCAAAAAGTTGTATTAGCTTTCAATTTCAGTCATTGTAATAATTTCATTTTATTTGCTATCATTGAGTCTTTAGCTTCCATGTTTTACTTTTTTTTCTAACTTCTAAACCAACAAGAACAAGCTGGCAGCCATGCAGTTGTATGACAGTGCCATACAGAAGGGACTTACAGCTTTTAGAATGTAACAATGAATTCTTGTCATTTGCATGATGGTCTCCAGAAATTGGCACATGGCATCATGAGAAGGCAAAATGCCAGTGTAATATCAGCTGGCTGTGAATGCTTGGAAAAGACAGTGAATACATTTTCAAAGGATTAAAAATCATGGCCTAAGGGAAGTCCAATACATACCTTGAAAATGTTTGCTTGTGGTTAACATAAAAATAGAACAGCCATGCTTTGAACAGTTTTGATAAAAGTGCTGTGCAGAGTGTTTGAACTGCAGTGAACACAGTGACTCATCCTTGTAGGAGTAGGCTCATGTGATGTAACACAAAATGGAGGAATATTTCTTATAATTTACTGCATTCTTAAGTGTCAGGAATCAAATGTATTTCTGCACAATAAACAGAAAGTAGAGAAACTAGTCACAGCTGTGGTTTCACAAGTCCATGACAAAGTGCCATTCATATTTAGAAAACAAGGAGTTTGGGTCATAGGGTTTTGCTTCTCCTTACAGCCAGGGGTGTATGAATGGAAATTGTTGACTGAAAAAAAATGTAAAGCATATACAGTGATGTGAATAAAATTTATTACAATTTATCTCCCTGTATTTCCATAAAGTCTGTCCTTGAAGCATCCTGATGCCTTTGGTTACTATCATGCCTTACATTGATCAATGCAAGATCAAATTTAAGGATAACAACAAGGAACACAGTAAGGACAAAGAATCTGCAGCTATTCTGGTACAGTAGCATACTTGAAATACATTAATAAATTCTGGCTTAGTCTGAAAACTGTATTTCAGGCTTTTCATTTAAAAAATGTCTCTAGTTCACCATATATTTCCGTAACTCTTTTTCTATAGTGAGGAATTCCCCAGGCTAGCTCTGTTTTGTGAACCCTTTTTTTCCAACTGAGCTGGATGTGTCTTGGTGGTGTTTCATTGAATAAGCCATTGATTCAATTAGGGTTAAAGCCAATTTCTCTTAGTTCCTATTTTGCCCTTTCTGTCACAGTCTTCATGGGTTACTGCAGGAATCCCAAGTGGCAATGCTATTTGTGAACTGAAACTGTAAAGAAAAGTGAAAGAAACCTAAATTCTAATCCATGTAACTTTTAAATAAACAAACAAAAGTCTTCAACAGTGAAAACTATTTTAGACATGTGGTGCTTCTTGGTTTTTGAAAATAGGAAGAAGCATAAAATAAATAAATGGATATCCATTTGGATCTACATCAGTCCTCCTTGTACCTTAATCATGTTGTGGGCAAAATATTGTATGTGTGAGAATAAATCCTTGACTGCCCTTTTCTCCATTTCCCAGCCCTGCCATGGAATGTGGGCTTTGTGAGCAGTAAGAACCACATGTATAATAAAGTGCTTGCATTCCAATGCCTGCAGCAGAGGACCAATATAAAGTTTTATGTGGTATTTGTGGTGTTATGATGAGAAAAAATTGCTGTTGTCTTTTAACAGCTTCTGGGTATTTGAAACCATTATAGCATCCTGAAGAATTTAATGAGATGGTTTAATTTTCTTTCATTTTGTTTAAAATTTATTTTCTGTTTACCCAGGAGCATCCTGGGTTGGAAAGGACCCACAAGGATCATCAAGTCCAACTCCCAGCCCTGCACAGGACACCCCAGAGATGACACCCTGTGCCTGGGAGCATTGCCCAGATGTTTGTGGAACTCTGTCAGGCTGGTGCTGTGACCACTCCCCTGGGCAGCCTGTCCCATGCCCAACCACCCTCAAGGCTCCCTCATGCAGGGAAGACACAGAAGGTTTTTTCTCTGTGAGCTTTTGTTATTAATTGTCTATGAAATAGGAGAATTTAGATCTAGATTTATTCTTATGTGGTAAATTATTTTTTCTGATTCCAGGTAACAGTTTGGGCAATAAAAAATATGTAATTTGTTTTCAAACAGGTGACTGGAAATGGAAAAAAAATGAGGAATTGGGAAGGATCCAGTTCTCAAGCTCTTCATACTGTAGCTTATACATTGTAACAGCATTATTTATGAAAATGTAGTTTTAAGGTTTTTAGAAAATTGTTTAAATTCTTTTTATTCCACAAGATTTTCAATTCTTAAAGAGTTTCCCTCTAGACAAGTCCTTCATAAGTGAAGGTCCCAATCCAGAGTTGCAATCAGATCTAGACAATTAACCAGGTTTTAGTTCCCCAGTAAAATGCACCTCAAAGGATTGTTAGTGTCAGGATGTGATAAAAACCTGTGGCATTCAGTGGTCTGGGGCTTAAGGAAAGAATTCATCTCAAGGAGGCCAGATTTCTGTGGTGGTTTTATAATCAGAAACAGAAATATAAGTTAATAACAAAGAATGCTTGGCTTAGTCAGCTGGACTAAATTCCCAAAGGTGAAATTTCCCTGTAGATGAAAGCTTAGAAACAAAAGAATCGACCAATAAGATTTGAATGGCTAATTTGGAAAGGCTGAGAATAATCAATTTGGCTTTAGGAGTGGCCAGGAAAAAGAAGGATGCTTCTCAGTGCTAGCTGACAGTCAGTGAGACAAAAATGCAATGTTATGCAAGTACTGCTATAAAGAATAATCAGAAAAATAAAAAGGCTTTTGTCTGTTGGGAGAAAGGGACAAATCTGAGAATCATCCACACTCCTTGAGGCCAGTTTGAGAGTCTGAGGCTGAATGTTTGTTCCTGTGTGAGAGGCCCACAAATGGGGCAGGAGGCTGTATGAAAATAATGAGCTCTTCAACCTGAGAGTGAGAGAAATATGAAGAACTTCTCACCTTTCTCTGTATTATCTGCTTTTCTTGTCAACTCTGACTTGCTTTAGTGGGAGGAAGGAAGGCAGGCACAGTAGGAGAAATAGAACCACCAAGTTGTATTAATTTTCTCTCTTTAGAAACAAAGTTAAAGATGCAAAGCTGGGTTGGAGTAATCTGAGTCAACAAAATTTGTATTTTTCATTGTTATTGGCAGTAAAGGCATAACTTGAAATAAAGTGTTTGGAGATTTTTAGCCATTATCTGTGAAGGGAGGGGACTGGTTTTTCTATGATACGTTTGAATCATACCTCCTAAGCACCGTGGAAAATTCCAAATGGTGGACATTATTTTAAAATAAAAAATAATAACTTAAATCAAGAGCCTAATCAAAAATTCCCTGGAGTCAAAGGAAAGGATCTCTTTCTCCCCATTGGTTCCTGGATCAGATTTGGTTCTCACTGAAGAAATATAAAACTTCCCAGCCCTATCATTTACTAAGCTGAAGATTTATTTACCTCTTCTTAAAGCTGGTTGCTTTCAGACAGCCAGGTGTTGTAAATATTCATGCTGGAATAAATTTGCTTGTCAGGGCTATTTAGTACAAATGATCCTTGCACTTAAAAAAATGTCTTGTCTTTTTTGCCCAAGAGCTCTGGTAAGTTTTTGATGGGTACTGTAGAAAGAGATAGACTATTCTAAATACTAGATTTATCAGGATCCCCAACCTTGCTGTCATCCTCTGTGGCTTGCATTATCTTTGGATATTGAAGCAAACAGAATCGTTTCTCCGAAGCGCTGTGCCATTTAACTCTCGTAACCTGTGAAAAAGGCACCAGATGTTACTGAGGTCCCAGGTTTCCCATCACTGCTTTGAACTCGTCTCCCTCCCACATGGTTATTAAACTTTGGTTACAGCAACAACAGCTTCTTTTTGAAGACAGTGACAGTGTTTGATGCTCTTAAATTCTGCTTTAAAATACCATCTAAACCAGTTAAATGGGCAGCACGTCAAAGCATGTCAGGAGCTGTGAAGGAAAGTCTGCTGCCTTTTAAGGCAAAATGATAGCAACATTAGCATATTTATAAGCACAAATGTTTAGAGGACAGGGTTTTGTCCTCAATTATAGCCCTGGAATAACTTTCTCTTTTTTGTCATTCAAAACTGTAAAAAACTTTACTAAAATCTCCAAACAGAGCAGCCTTAGGGGGTCTAATGATCACCCAGAGTGTGGCTGTTTTGTCACACAGACTCGTGTTTCCATGCTGGGTTATTGAAGACAGGGCTGCTGAGGTGGTGATGTCTCCTTTCAGATGTTTGTAACTGTCACCGACTTCATAAAACCCAAAATACTCCAAAGGCAGTATTTCCTTTTCTCTCAACTCAGCACCATTTCTCATTAGTGGGGTTAGAAAGGTTCTCACCTCAAAGGTCTTTTGATTTGAGGGAATTGTTCCAGAAAACAAGTTGTCATATATACTTACATGACTTAGCAAAGTATTCTCAGCAATTTTGCTCCCTTATGTTCTAGAAATGGATTTTCAGGAAAGCAGATACCATTGCTATAATTGCCAACAAAAGCAGAGATCATGAAATAATTCTCTTGTCAATTCCTAAGTCTTTTAAATGGCAGTCATAAAATAATAACTTTTGCTGGCTCTTACTTTGTCATACTTATTTGCATGCATACATACATACTTTCTTTTTAGGAAAGGAGAAAAACTTTTTGTGTTCTTATTCTTGAAAAGGGAAATTTGCATTTTGGCTAGGAAAAAATACCATGGCTAAACAAGGAAATCTTTAAATAAATCAGAATGTTTCTGTTTCTGATAGCCCACAAAGAGCAGAATGCTCCTTGTTTTTATTTAAACAGAAATTAAAGATATAAGAGAAATCAGAGTTTTTTTAAAAGTGACTTCTGAGTAGTTTCATATGTTAAAAGGAATGAGTAAACCAGGAGGAGACTTAATTATGAATGCCCAGTGGTTTTGAATGCCAACTCCACAGATCATGGCAGCATAGCCTTTGGCACATTCATTACCTCCTAAAATCAGTGGATATGGGTGGTCAGACTTGGAGACCTGATATAAAATATTGCTTGCCTTCAATCAAAAGCATTCTTATGGCTTGCACTAACACTCTGCCCAGTTTGCTTTGGACAGGAATTGATTTCATATTCCCGAAGAAGCATTTTCTGTAGTGAGGGGATTTCCATGCTGAACTGAGGGGGACAGATTTACATGCTGAATATTTGAAATGGTAAAAGGGGAAAAAAACAGCAAAAAGCTCTTGTCCATCCCCTATCATCTGGGCAGTGACCACCAGCTGTCTGTTTGGGCGCTTTTTTTCTAAGTTGACTGTCTAAAATACAAAACAGAAAGCACCAAAACAAAAGCAATTTTTAAAAAGGGGCTGCATTTGCTCTCAGTGTTTGTGTGTATGACTGCAGGACAACAGTGATCCTAGAGAATGTCAATTTTTCATTCTTTATAAGAGGCTGCCAAAAGGCAATATGCCCTCACTTTTCCATTTTTAATTCTGTATCCATTTATGAATAAATGCATTGTGTGTCTCTAGCAGGTTTATAATTTAACAAACTGAAGGCTTTGCATAAGCAATCTGAACTGTTAAATACACAAGTACTAGATGACTTTATTCTGTGTAGTTCTTTATGGTCTAACAGACAACAGCAGTTTCTTGTTCCAATCTCCTTTTGTAGATGCCATGAAAACTATTCTGGGACATTGCTGAATATATTAGGGCTTGAGCAAAATAGTAAAATGTGGTCAGCCCAGCTGCAGAAACTGGTCAGACCTTTTCATATCTTGCAGATAATGATTCTCAGCTATGATTCAGCTGCTCCTGTCCTCTCTGTCCCTGCCAGGCATAAGTGATGTGTGGTGGTGTCAGATGCCTACTTTATATCCTCATGAG
>JAOTQP010000362.1:6254127-6284059 GCA_026413545.1 Cichladusa arquata | reverse complement strand
CCCGTCAGTCAGTCAGGGTGTTGGCAGCAGTCCCATTAAATGGTGGCTGCATCCTCCTGCAGTGGCAGATGTGGTTCTATTGAAGCACTGCTCCTGTAGAAGGTGCAGTTTTCCTCTGATGTGGAAAGGTCTGGTTTTCCTCTGGAATCCAGTGGAAAAAGGCTGCTCTGATGTTCCAAATCTCAGTTTTTATCTAGATAGGAAATGCTTGGCTCCTCCTCCTGGTGGAGCATCACAATGATGTAATTTTATCAGTCATGCAGTGGAACTCAATGGCCATTAACAGCAGATATCCCCTGGAGGGAGGATGGGTTGTGGAAAAGATAAGGATCACTGCCCCACCTGGTTTCAACAGATGGTGATAGAATACAAAGTTTTGGGCACATCCTGTATTGCAACCTAAGACAAGTCTGTACAGACTGAGCAGACTTGCTTTGCCCAGGTTTCTCAATGGAACTGAGCAGATTGAAGTCTGCTTTCCATTTCTCAAGCCCAGCAGGTTCAGCTTGGCACCACATCCTGCCATGGCAGCTGGAGGATTTGCTCTGAATTCCCCAACAGCTCATGACAAATTAGCTCTAATCAAAGCTTTGGTCACAGCACAGACAAAAGAGCCAACTCTTCAGTATCTTCTTTACCAGTGAGTTAAATTTAAACAGAAGTAAAAATAATATCAAAACATTTTGGCATAAAAAAATTGAAGTAATTTTTTCTATTTTGACCTATAGCTTTATTGATGGAAAGCTGGTGAACGCGTTTGTCAGGTGTTCCTGGTGATTTTTGTCGTCTTATTTATTTTTTGTAACTCTGGTACTTCCTTTTTGTGACTTTTCAAATCTTGTTTTTCCTATGTAATATTAGCTGTAAAGCATGGCCCTGTATTTCTAAATTTAATCTCATTGCTAACTCCTCTTGTGATACAGAAAAACTTGTTCTTCCCTGACCGATCTCTTGTAGTAGAACTTATACTTTATTTTTTCCTCTTGAAAACTAGATTGATATTTACTAAAGCAAATTAGTAATAAATTCTTTTTTGGTCTCTGTTTTATGGTTTTTTTCCTAGGGAATTGGGTTAGCAGGATGTTAACAAAAGCTTAATGTTATCTCTAAAGGCACTTCAACCTAGAGATTTAAATCAAAGCACATAGTCTGTAGCTTTAAAAGGTGTATTGGAAGTGTGATCTGACTCTTAGCTTGGCAATATGTAATAGGTTTATTACATAGGTTTTATAGGAAAATATATCCAGAGGCCCATGTCTCTCTCTTTAAATGGTTCAAAATGAGTCCTATTTCTTCTCACATAAAGGTTGAAATGGGAAAAGAATTGAGTCTAGATGGAAAACTTGACTTAGAACATAAAGTGAGATTTATTTTTTGTTTCTCTCCCTCTGTTCAAGATCTTGAATGTACAACTACATTTGCTATAAGAGGCTTTGATTGCTCTCTTTCAAAATAGGTTAGAAACAATGTTAGGGGAAATGGGATGCCATGTATATTACAAATTATTTTAAAATGTGAAAAGCAGAACCCATTAGAAAGTTCAGCCCAGTTTGTCAGCTAACCTGTTAGAGAGGAAAGAGGCTGGTTCCCAAAGCTGAGAATGATCAGAGGTTAATCTTAGAGTTTGTTATCAGAGACTGCACCTCTTCTCTCCCCCTTCACTCCTGAAACCAGTCTTAAAGCCGAACTCAATATTCAACACCAGCAGAACAGATGACTGGGGATACAAGCACCATAAAGTCACCCCAAGACAATAGGCATGGCAGATGCAAGGGCACCTATCAGCTGCAGCGTGCCAGAACAAGTTGCTAACTCTAGGCAGATTAGTCTGAAGGAGCAAAAAGGCTGTGAAGTGCTGATTACACTCCAGGACACCTGCTCACACTCAGATAACTTCAGCACATTCCCACTCGTGTGATGACTTTGATGCTATGCAAGTGCGGCTAATCATTGTCACAGAACATTCAATTGCTGTTTAGTGCTATCTGACATGATGTCATCTGACAGGATCACCTTTGGCCAAGTGAGAATTTGCTCTGTTGCTCAAGCCTCAAAATAAAAATTCATCCTGGGTATATGCTGTACCTGCCAATAGTTAATAGTCTCTTCATGTATAGTGCAGTAGCCATTCCATTTCAGAGACATTAAAGCTATGGCCAAAAGTTAATGCATCTAAATTACATAATGATAATTTTTCAGCGTACAAAAATGACCTTAATGAAATGGGATGAGTAAGAAGTCTCCTTAACACAGTCTGTTCCAGCCCAGTTTGTTGCACAGTGCCCAGTGTGGGGCACAGCACCCCAGGATGGGATCCCAAGGAGCCAGACATCTGCTCCAAGGAAAATCCTGGGAGCTCCTTGAGCAAGGGTACAGAGAGGTTTGAAAGTCAGTGCCCCACTGAGATTTCACCTCCACTCCAGCAGCAAGAAAATACACCCCACCTCTGGCAAGACTCCTTTACTTTCTTCCAAAGTAGGTGTTTCTGAGCCCTGCTTTTGAAGAAGATGCAGATGGAGGAAAAGCAGAACATTTGGGATTAAAGCTCTTTTCCAGAGTGGAGGGGACTTGGCTCCTGTACCCACTAGTGGTGTTCAAACCAACACTTCCTGGCCTCTGAGAGTGTGCTGAGCCCAAGGGTCTGAGCGTTCTGCCTCAGTGTTGAGCTGGGGTAAAGAGATGCTGTCCACTTTCTTTATGCTCTTGTATCTCAAGAGCATTTCTTCCACATTCATTTCTTTAGCAATTGCTTTTAAAAATATGCTGAAGATAGCCTGAAGGCACTTGGCAGAGCCTTTAGCTTCAGAAGAAATTATTTTTAAGACAAGAGATTATATTGTATGCTATTTTAATAAATGTCAGTGAGGGCACAGCATTGTGACAGAGGGGCTCTCAAGTTCTTGAAGTGAATGCTTCATCCTATGGAAATGTTGCTGATGATTTTCTGCACTCTGGAGGGATTTGCAGGCAGCTCTCTGGGGCTGAATACCTTTCCTGCCCCAGCTAGGGTAATAAAAAGATTCCTTAGTCACAATTATCATGTTCAGACTGCAGCGTGATGATACTTGGAGCCTCTGATACACTGAAATATGTTTTCACTGATGAATTGCTGAAAAAACTGAGCAGGTGGGTGGGCTCCAAGCTCTTCTCTGTGTCAATAGGATTGATCTGCCTAGGACAAAAAGAAACAGTATACAGAGATTTCCTTGGAGTATTTAGCTAATATTTCGTAGCAGTCCTCCCTTTGTTTCGTGTATTTCAGGGTCAAGAGCACTTAGCTCCTGTCTCTGTGAACAGAGGGCTCTTCTGCTTTTTGTGCAATGCCTGATGAAATGGTGCAATGGTTATCAAAAAATGATAAAAGGCACTAGCCATTGCAGAGCCTCAGACTCACTTAATAAATGAAACTGTGAATAATTACAGCTTTATAAATGGTTTCTCAAGAAAAACAATTGTCAGAAGAAAAAACGCAGGGAATTGCAGCAGAATATTCAAGCGCATGTTTTTAATTTCTTTAGAAGTTATGATTAATAGAGTCAGCCCACAGAATCTTTTATATCTGTTCCTGGCCTGCAGAAAGCACAAGGCACCAGCATTGTCTGAAGACATTTGAATTATGAGAACTGAACTTTGCATTTTACAAGACAAATTAACTTTACTTTTTAAATTGCTTTCAGTCTGAACTTGTTCTTGTGTTTAAACACTGACTGCCAGTGTCAGGGAAACAGAATATAAAGTTTGCTTCTAGAGTGACACAATGAATTTAGCAGAATTAGGTAGAAATTTGGTTTGGTATTTCAGTATTTATCACAAACTTGCAGCTCCCAGTGGTTTCCTTCATTTTTCTCCCCTTGTTTTGAAATTCTCAGCAGTTCCCATTGATAGAAATTTGAGTTTCAAATGCTTTTTTTTCCCCATAATGTTTTGCTATTGACAGATAAAAATGAAAGAACCATTTCCTAAAATATTTTGTTTCATTTCTATTACTGAAAGGCTGAAGGGATTTGAATTAAACTCAAAAAATTAAAAAGGGACATTAGACCAAAATCTTTCCTGTTCAACCATGAGGTATAGTTTAGAGAAAGGTAATATGCAGTATAAGCTTGTACAGGCTGAGGAGGACCTTATTTATTTCTCTTCATTAAAATCAAGAAGATACTTTGTTTATAGTCATACACTTGATTCAGAGACTGAACTTCCTTCCTGATTAAATCACTGGGATTTGGCAAGTATTTGCAATTCCTGATCCAGCAGGTCTGTAATATTCAGAGCTGTATCAAAGTAATTAAAGATAAATATGTGTCTGAGGCTTAAGTGCTGCTATGTATACTGAGTGCATGCACACTCTCAAAGTGAAAAACAGGTCATGAAAAAACATCCTTTACACCGAACTCTTGGTTATCTTTTACCAGTATCAGTTTTGTAAATCTTATTATTTCTATAACTTCAATGAGAGTGTGGAGCATTCTACTATCAGAATGTATTCATCACTTACCTTGTAGACAGAAGTTTTCCTCATCACTCAGAAGTAAAACAATCCTAATAACTGGTAGCTTGTTGTTGTAAGTGGCAAAAAGCCTAAAATATTGTAAGGTGGGTACCTGATTGATTTCACTCTGTAGTTTGCTGATCTTTCTAAAATAAATATGCACTTTGGGAAATGTGCTGGCTGTTTAATGCATTTGGAAATTATTATGAATTGCAGCTTATTTTCCTAAAAGAAACTAGCTTGCATAATTTTAATCAGATTAGAGTGGTCCTATACCCAGTAGCTTCCAGTTAAGGAGTTTACAGAAATTTTTTCTCAATTCTGGTTTCCAAGCATTGCCTGTATTTATTCTTCCCTCAAAGCTTATGTGAGTCGTGAATTCTGAAAAGAAAAAAAAAAACAATTATCAGAAATGGGTAAAAAACATAATTTCATCTTCCAGCTAGATAACTTCTGTTCCTCCCCATCTTCCTCCAGGATCTATTCTCTCATGCACCTAATTTTCTGTTCTGATTTTGGCTGACTTATTCCTTGTGTTCCTGGCTCATGTGAACAAACAGACCCCCAAATATTGCCCAGCTCTAGTAAAAATGCTGGTCCTGATTGCCTCAGAGGTCAGCTTTTCTCCTTAGTCAACACAGACCTACAAGGCTAAGCAGGCAAGTTTTGTGGCTGTAGAAACAGGGTCAGGAAAAGGGCTGTGAAAGTCCACAGACTTCACTGAGAACACTGAGCTCTCTCGTCTACATCCAGCAAAAGAAGAACAGTTCCTGTCTTTGGTACTGCCCTACTGCCAACATCACTTGTTCCTTTCCACTAGGATTTCCAAAAGTCCAAATCTTGGTTTGCATGTCTCCCTGCAGTATTTAGTCAGGACATCAGTGGTTTTAGTGCAGTAGCATCAAAACCAGGTGTAATTTCTGGCTACCACAAAGCACACGTGGTCCCCTGAACTAGAAAACCACCAGCAGGTAACAGAAATCAGCAGCTCCTGGCTGAGGGAGAGAACCACAATGGAGAAATTGTACCCTCCTCACACTGGAATGCAAATTCAGCCCAGGGAGCTGAGTCACTGTTTTCAGTTGATCCTGCCTTTCATTTATATGGTTTTCCTTTGCAATGCTGCTTGAATTCCTCTCTCTTCCCAGAAGAGTTTTCAGACACAATTTGGAAAACCCAGCTTTCCCAGCTGTTTGGCACTGTGGGAAGCAGAACTATCTGCCTTGGGGCTGGCTCTGTTAATCTGCCACAGACTTCTGAGACCATGAAACTGAAAATTTCCTTTCAAACAGACCCGGTATGGGGAATGCCCACATCAAGAACAAGAAAGAAATCTAGAGAAAAAAATTAATTTAGCCTAATTATTGCTGTTTATGTGAAAGGAAAGACCAATATTTGTTAAAGACACAAGCTCACAAATGTCTGGTGAATGGCAAAAAATTATTTTATTTAGAACATTTCTACTTTTCTTGACCCTTCCCACAACAGTAGCTTTTCTAAACGTTCTCTCTTTTTATTTACTTCTTCTGAATAAAATGAAATTTATTTCATTTCCAAGGTCTAAAGACATTCCCAGGGCTGACTTTGTGTTAAAAAGACACATGCATTATTCAGAAAAAAACTTTGGAATGAATACACATGCATTAAACACTTCCTGTAATACAGGATCCCCTCCTGCCAAACCAACACTCCTTTAAAACTATGAAGTATCCAGTTAAATAGCTGAATTCTATCTAGTTTCTGTCTCAGCCTCAGGTCAAAACAGAAATGTCATTGGATTGGCTTTCTAAAAGATATTTAACATTGCAGTTTACTGGACTCATGAAGCTTGATACTAGGTATCCAAATTAAACCTTAACTCACTACCTTTAAGTTAAGGAAAACTGTTCTGGAAATTTCTGTAAGGCTTGTTTTGATTTTTCTTTTCCATTATTCAAGATATCTGTTTTCTCCTCTCCTCTAGATAAGATTATTTTAAAGATAAATATTTCTCTTCTTGGTATATTTCTCCATGTCTTTATCATGCATGCAAAGCTGAAAAAATTGTATGAATGAATCCTCTAGTAAGGAATATCCAATATTTTTCTGGTTGACTAAAATATATGAAAGTGTGAGCTGTTTATTTGTGTCTAGTGTAAGCTGAATGTGTGCCCAATAGGCTTTTTTTCGATGTCCTGCTTTTTGGAGCAGATGGCATTGTCTTCATTACCCCTGTAAAACAAACTTTCTTATAACACATTTGTATAAATCATCTGTAATGTATGTTTTAAGTTTTTCATTACATAGCTTTCTTAAGGTAAATCAGACAGGGATAAGATAGCAGTAAAACAATTTGCTTTTAAAAAAGACTTAGAATTTCTGTACTTCATAGTCTTTTGATTTGGAGAAAATTAGAAAGAGCAACTGATTCTTTTCTTGATGTATCTGAAGCAAATATTGATTTTGCAGGGAGCTCTCACTTAAGGTAGCAGTACTGTGTTGCCCCATCTCTTGAAAATGCTGGAGGTGTTCTGTTGTATTCTACTCTGTCTTGTGGAAAATTAAATGCACTTGCCTACCTTGAGGCTTAAGAAATACTACAAGTACTTTTTGGTTCATGCTCCCAGTGGCAGATATATTTAAGGATGGTACCCAAAAAAGGTGCATTTTGGAAAAAAGAAATCTAAGATTTTATCAAGACCTGGATTGAACTCCTCTGAAGTCAACAAAATTCTTTTGTATAACTCAATGGGACAGCAAGGTCAGGCCATCACAGAATCATTTGAATTTCTTGTGTGCCCAGAAAAGCTCAGAGGGACCTTGTTCTGCTCAGTTAGGCTTAATGGGGGATGACTAACTCTCTTGTTTTGCAGCCAGATGTTTGCAGAGGACACATATTACGAAATGTAGTGTTGTGTGGGATATGGAAGTCTCTGTGGAGCACATGGTGCATTCCAGGACACCAGTGCTCCCCATAATATGCATAGATATAATTGATGCTCTTTCCTCTATGGCTCTCGAACTCGTGGCCTTGCAAGGGAGACACTCAGTGTGTCTTTACTTCTGACCTTGCAGAGTATGCCCACGATCAAGAGAGGGAAATGGAAGGGTCAGAGCCCTGGGGACTCCTTTGTGGAGGAGTTGCTGAGGTGCTGTTTTCTTAGCTAGGTGAAGAAAGCAATGGAGCAGCAAGGGCTAGAAGCAAGGCAAAAGCACTGGAGACTGTAGGATTGAAATCCTTCACTGCCTGGCAGCATCTGTCCAGACAGACTCAGGACAGAAAGTACTTTCAAGGATAGCTTCCTTAGAAAAGAAGGTTTGATATCACTATAGATAACTTCTACTGAGATTAGTTCTGGCATGAATTGCTGTTGGCTTTTCTTTCTCCTTACAAGCAGGTTTTCTCTTTTTTCCCCCTATTGTTGAAGAACAGAATGCTGCTTTGGGGAATCCAGTTAATGCTGGCACTAAGAGCTCACCATATGGCAGTTCCATCACAGTTTACATTCCCTCCTACAGTACTCTAGAAGAGGTATTTTAAAAATTCAGTATTATGCTGTTATTCATCTCAAACAGCATTTTATTGTATTGTCATGATAGCTTAAAAGAAGATATGTGCTGTCTTATAATTAATGAATAACCAAATTAATTTTTTAGCAGCACAGCAGTAAGAATCTTTCCACAGACTGCAAAGTACTCTCAAACAATTCCTCATTTCTGTACTAGTTAATGGTACTAGTTTTGCCATACTAAACCTAATGAGCAACAAGCAGCAGAGAATTGAAATTTTTATAAAGAAGTAGATCTAAGCCATCTGGTTTCTCAGCCTGGGAGAAAATGAGCATGAAAATCCCTTATCCACAGAGCACAAGAAAGCATGGACTTTTCACATTCTAGAGACATGAAAGAGAGTTCAGAGGCTTTATAATGAAAAATCTTTCAAATAATTACAGCTTCTATGTACATTAAATTATTACAAAATGTTTTGCACAAATAAATCTCTTGTGAATGCACTGTTTACCTCAAATCTCCTTGATGGAAATATTGATATCTTGAGGCCTAAATGCCCATTGTTGTGCTGCAGCCTTAAAATTCATAGGGAAGTCTAATGGAACCCAAACCCCAGCCTCTTATTTAAATAATCCACCACACAGTTAACATAAGGCAGCAGAAAGAACCTTTACACTGCAGAGAAACTTGCTCTTCATATGTCACATGCAGAGAAACGTTTCATTTATTTAACACAATAGTTTTCAAAGACATGAACTTGTAGTACTTTATTGACCATAAAGCTTGGTGTCTATATCTTTAAAGGATAAATCTATGCTTTATTTTTGTCTCATTTGGTTTCCATTGTTTCTAAAGTACATGGCTCTTTGTGCGTATTTTTTTTCCTGAGCATCACTATTGGATATGATACATGAGCAAAAGCTATCTAAATTAAAACAGAGTGTCTTCTGAAATATGTATGGCTTCATGCATCCCTCTGAAATCATGAATATACACTTAGGAGCTCTCTGCTAGGCTTTTAATTATATATATATGCTTTAGAGGAACTAGGTGTAGCTGCTTTATGCAAAAATGAGAAAGTCCATGATGTAGTTTATTTGGTTACAGAGCATATCAAGACATGTCAAGTGTGTCTGTAAATCAAAAGAAGAAATCAATAAAGCACATAGAGAACTTAAATCACAGGGAGTGATGATATTTAGAAAGTTGATTTCTCTCATTTTTGTGTTATATATACTTTGTTGTTTGCAAAAAACCCTCCAAAACTTTCTCTTCATTTAAATACTTTTACTGAAAACAATATTTCTGTAAAGTCTTGACCAATGCTAATGGATGTGTTATGTGTATTGGCTAGGGAGGAAAGGGGGGATTGGAAATTTATTTGATTAAAATATGTTCAGGATTGAGACCTGGACTAGTGATGCCATGTTTTTGTTGTGTATGCTGGTCTTTGCATATATATCAGTGACCAGAACCAAACCACAACTTCAGAGTAAACTACACTTTACAAAGCATTGCACTTTTTAGAGAAAGGCCAAAGCATAACCTGCAGCTATTCCACGTTTTTCAATTAGAATTCCCCCACAGGATTAATTCATGGTTGCACACTGGTTTCCTAATTTTAGAATGATGGGGGGAAAGGGAGGCAGAATTGGATGTTAAACAGAATTAGGGGTATTTTTTTTGACAGCTGCATACTTTCATCTTGAAGTCTTTTCAAGTGATCTTTTATTTCTTCTGCCTCTGATCATCCAAATCTGAGTAGTAGAGTATTAATACATAATATTTGCAATAGTTGTGTCCAAACTTTTGCATCAAATAACCTTCACATTAATATTGTTCATTTATTTATCTGCCCTTGAGGCTATATCATGAGAGATCCATATGAATCAGTGAAGCACTTCTCAAAGTATTTTTTAGATTAATGTTGAAATTAATTAGCAATTAATAATGTGATCTCATTTCCAAGATTTCAAACAGCAGAAAAGAAAGAATTACACAGAATAGAGGAAAGATTCAAAATTTTATAAACACAGAAACCTCTTTTTGTTTCCACAGTGACATGGCAATAGTTAGAAAAAAAGCATTCTAAAAAATAAGGAGTGTTAGACTAAAAGAGACAAATGAAACTGGAAAAATTCCACAGAATGTAAAAGTAGTAGTAAAATAATTATGTAGAGCCTTAGTGTAACTTCATCACATAAGAGTCCTAAGTTTAGTAATGTAATAGATGCTTGAACAGGGAAAAAATCAAAATACAGAAAAAAATTAAACCAATGCTCTGATTCACGTTATGCTTGTAAGCCGTAATTTAAATTTGTATGAACAGCTTACTTGGGTGTCATTATGAATTAAATAATTAATTTGTCTCCTTGGAATAACATGATGATTTCTAGATACAACAGAATCCCTCCTTGTGTTCAGAGAAAATAAAATCCCCAAGGAGCCTCAGATCCAAACCATCCTAATCCACTATTTTTAATCAGGTGATTTTTTTTTTTTTTTATTCGGAACAACAGTCATAATTGAATAATTAAAGATTTGCCTAGAAGTGTAAGAGTAGAATTAATGAAAACAAAGTTTATTCCTGTTCTTTAGAAGTGACTTGGGGAGGAATGTTGTAAAATAAGAAATATATAAAGGAGTCAGTTGAGTTATATTTGAAATAACCAACAAATTTCAGTACAGTCATCAGAGAATTGCAACAAACTTTTAAATTAGCAGAAGTTATCTAAACATTGAAAACGACACTGGGTTTTAAATTCTTCATCTGAGAGCAGAGGGTTTCTGCATCATCAAGAGAATGACCAACCAACCAACCAAAATGAAAAAAATATTCTAAATCTGGAGATAAAGCTCAAAGTATACCTCAAAAATGTAAATTTTTTCCATCAACCATTATTTAGTAAACTAAAATCCTAAAATCAAAAATGATGTGGTTAGATATCCTTTAAATATAAGGATTGTAGAGGCAAAATACCACCAAAATAGAATTTTATTATTTCCATATAGAACAGAGTAATACATGCTTTTTTGAGGAGTATTCATTAATCACTAAAATCCTTTTGGGAAGGGAAGTTTTACAGCCCAATTTAACAGAAGGAAAATAAAATCTTATAGTGACAGAGTGCACTAGTCCTTTCTTCAAACACTAATTCCAAACCCACAAGAGCAATTCTTTTCCTTAGGTACCAAAACTTGGAGTCTGAAAGTCCTTTGGATGGTCTGTGCTACACAAACCATAGATGCATCCCTTTTTTTCCATGGTGGTTTTGCCCCTTAGCACATCCTACAAGTAAACAGAACTGAAAGTATGCTCCAGAAGGAATTTAACCCTAAATCTTTATTGTCGTTTTTCTGTCCTGCATTTAGTCAGCATAAATCCTAGCAAAGCTTTAGAGCAGAGATGTTTCAGTTGAAGACAGTTCCAACTACCAGGCATTTTCCTATTAAATGGCTTGTGGGTGTTTTTTTATGCTGCTGCCCTCTTGATTAGGCATGGTTTCAGAAAGATGAAAAAACTGCCCAAAATATCTGATAAGAGTATTTCAGTGGAACTGTTGCCAAAAGCCTACACTAAGGCTATCAAGTGTGAAATGAAAATTAGGAAGTCATTGGACATTGATTTGAATTAACTCATAATGACCTGGTTTATGTTTTTGGCCTCTGGAAAGATGATTAGAACATAAAAACAACTTTCTGTGAAGGGCAGAGGAATATTAATGAACTAGTCATCCGTATATGAGCAGGAAATGTCTTCTGTTAAGGTCCTCAGAAAACAATCACCTTGCTAAAAAGTTGAAGAAGGCACTGGAATGGGATGTAAAGAACAGAAGCATATTAAAGAGAAATGCTTGAATTTCAGAAGCAGGAACCACTGTTCCTGCATATGTATATCAAAAGCTTCTTCAGCTTTTAAAAGTGTAACTCAATCATGAACTAAGAGATAAAGCAGCATATGGTATGGTGGGTGATATGATATAATGTTGGTGCCTCTGCAAACTGCCTGAAGGTCAGGCTGTAGGAGAGAAGCAATGAAATTCAGTGTTTGTCCATTTTAAGACTCTTGGGTGCCCCATATAAACAGTTGTGTTGTCAGTAGAGCTGTAACCGTTGGTATGGACTGAAAATCTGTTAGGTCATTGTGGTTGAGAGAATGTTACTCTTTGGATATACTTTGTAGGAATTAAAACCTGAAAATCATTATGTACTCCTGGAGATATCCTCAAGAATTAAAGAGGAAATTGTTGTTTATTTATGGGCTGCACCACTACATTTCTCCAGTTTCATTATCTTTGCATTTGTTAATGGAAAAATAACCACCATGAATATAATGATAATCTAACTCCAAGGGCAAAACACCTACACTGGATTTCTTTTTCCCATAGTATTCTAGCTTAGTGGTATTCCAAGAAAAGAAGAAAAAATAAATAATTCAAATGTTGAAACAAACATGTAATTCTGATTGTTTAAGTGGTGTCAAGCTTAATTCCTTAAAAGCACCATCAGTTGTATTTATAGTTTCTTATTTGAGGGATGTTACCCTATTCATTCTTCAAAAAGTTCCATGATACCAGATTTTATAGAGACCATATACAGGCATTTTGGAATTCCATACATATGAATGTTTAATTCTGGGGTTTCAGTGGATTTTAATGTAGTTTTTATGTGATTTTTTAAATAAAATCGATATATTTCAGGAAAGAAAATTAAAATGTTAAAAAAAAAGTAAAATATCTATAATATTGTAAAGAAAATATGTTATGGTATGTGAGCTGCAGTATATTTTAAAGGAAAAAAAGCAACAGCTTTGAAAAGTAAGGCAATCTTTATAGGATTTTTCTGTTTAGATATTTGGCATTGATTATGCTGTCACTAGGAGGGTCTTTATTTGAGAAAAGAAATGTTTGAAACTGATAGCCAAAACCTCTCTAACTGACCCCTGGTAATTGTAATATTGATTGAACATATTAGTCATTCTGCTCTGGTTTTATTCATGAGTTTTATGGTGAAAACAAGTGCTCTGAGTAAATTTCTCCTTAACTGACAGTGTTGAAGTATCCTGAGTGTTGAAGACTTTATAACTTATTAAAAACATATCTTTTCAGTACTTGGAATGGATAAAATCCCTTAGTTGATATCACCAGCTGGAGATTTAATTCTTGTGCTCTATATTCTTCTAGGTCACAATTCCCAACCAGAGCACCGTGAGAGAGCTGTAAAAATACAGGGGTATTGCTGAAGCTTCATTCTACAGTGAGCTGCAAATCAGCCCTTGCTGTGATCATAGCATCTTTAATGGACTAAATAATGTTTTAGGCTTTAGTTGTTAGAAAAAGTACCTGAGTTAAAGTGACAGGAACTTCTGATAGTTACCTGCAACTTAATGGGGTCTGTGCCTTTAGCAGTTGAGAATGGGGGGGAACAGGTGATTTGTAAGAGAAAGGATGACTATACAAACTTTCAAAATCTGGATTTAGAATGTTTATATCTTGTGCTTTTCTTCTCTGGGTTCAGATTATGTCTCAGGCTTTCTAGCAGAAGGTGACAAATTAATTTTATAGGTGGTAAATGTGGCTTAGTGGTATGTAAGGTCAGTTAGCTTAACTTAAACTGCTGATGTGCATTAAATGAACTAATCCAGCAGGATTTTGCATTGTTGTGCTGCTCTTGTGTTCTCCACTGCAAGCCTCCCCTGTGGATGTTGTCAGATTGATGAGCAAGTAAATCATGAGCCAAGCAAGTTCTGATTTCTCTACCTAAATGCTGCATAAAGCATCTATAAATGATAAGATATTTAAAACTACTTTGGGAATATCTGTTCTAAGAAACAAACATCTTCTGAAGGGGAACTTCAGGTTTTAAAGTTTGTTTCTTTTGTGCAAGCCTCCTGGAAAGGAACATTCCTCTCCAAATAATCAGAAAAATACAAATAAATATACATTATGAAGATTAGAAAATATGTGGAAATACACACACACATATTGTATATATATATATATGTGTGTGTACCACTACATGTTGAGGATAGTGTCATGTGATGAGGCAAGAATTTCTCAGTGTGCCATTCTAAAATTAAATTTTCCAGAAGGGCTATTAGAAAAAAACTATTCTCAAAACCTAGAAACTTTATTACAAACTGCACAGGTTATTTCCATATACAAACATTACTGCAGAGTCTCTAATCTGAGGCTCACTGTGTAGTATTTTATTAGACTTCTTTTAAAATGGGTAAGATCTTTAAAATGAAATCTTATTTCAAGACCAGCCAACGGTGCATTTGTTTCTGATGAGTAGGAGAACACCCTGGAATTCTCTTTCTAGCACAATTTCTAACTATGCTGTGGCTGAAATTAGCAGGTGAGTTGCAAAGGTGAGCTGAACAGATGCAGGTACTTAGGAGCTCTGAGGCAGGGAGAAGGGCTGCCAGGGTTGCAGGCATTTTGCCTGGTTGATATTTCTTTATTAATAAAGCCCAAAAGCTTAGGGAGATACTGATTTCTCAAATGTGAAATTTGCAACAGCCTAGAAACCTCTGCTGTATAATTCCCCACTTCTCTTTTTCGTGATCTTTTTCTCTCTTTAAAGATTGTATAATAATAACAAGCTGATCTCTGTTTTGAGTTAGTTTTACTTCTGGATATTCATTTAACAATGCAAGATTGCAAACTCTAAGAAACAAAAGCAATTGCAGGTACATCTTTGGGGGTTTATTTAGTCTGATTTTCCATGGTGTTAGCTCCTTAGTACAGGCATCTCACCTAACAGTGTACCTCGAATCTGAAAACCAGGTTTCTCTGTTAGAACAGTGACAAAGATGGAGGGAGGAGGCAGTTTTGTACTTTGGTTTGAGACCATTAGAGCTTACAATTCTTAGGGGAGTCATTAATCAACATGACGGACCTTTAAAGAAATTCATTGAATTCTCCTGTATTTACTCATATGGTATTTATTTAGGTAGTGTTCTTGGATATTTATTTAGGACATTTTCTTTGATATTTATTTAGGTATTTTCCTATGCTGTTTATTTTAAAAATGTATGGGCAATATTTTGTCTAGTGGTGGAGAATTGCATGTAAGTCACAAGCATAATGTTAAAAATGGCAGTGGATAAAAAACCTGAACAGCCTTTTCCCCTGCTGTGCTAGGCAAGGTTTTGTACTCAGATTAAACTGAAATAAATACTGAAGATCGACTATGAAAGGAGGTCTAGGATCTGAAAGTGCTTGCAGTAAAATCGAAATTTAGTACAATCTAAATTATGTTCACAAAAACTTCTCTCACTCCAGATCTTCTTACAGTGAAATATCTTGTGCATCCTAGCTGAATTTCTCTTGGGGATTTAATCAAGTGACAAACTCACCAGAAAGACCATCAGTTCAAACTGAAATGGTACTTCTGTGCAGAAGCAAATGCTGATTCAATTTTAAGATAAACTGCCTGTTACAATAAATAGCTGAGGAATATTTGGAGAAAGCAAAATACAGGATTTCAGCCAGGAAAAACAGTTGGCTGCAGCATCAGGCGCATGATGGTTCAGAGCTCTTGGCCCCGTGTAGGAAGGGCAGAGGCACTAATCCAGTGTGAAATAACAAAGGTGGAGCTTTGAAGATTTGAAGGAGAGTGATTATGACTGAGAATACTCCTAACCTAGTCAGGAGACCCTTCCACTCCAGGTCATGGCAAAAAAAAAATTGTTTTTTATCCTCATTTTACGTGCACTAGATGCTGTTTGTGTTCCTTAATGGACACCCTAAGGATACAGCTCCTACACAGGGATTGTTCTCTGAAAGAGAATTTTATTTTTAATATACAGTACAACAATTCTAATGGAATACTTGGAAAACTTTTTTTTTCTTAGATGGTACAATTCACTGTCTTTATCCTGATGCATGGAAAAAGAAGAGCTGTTTAGGCTGAAGATACTATTTGAGCTGGCACAGTTGGGAAAAGAAAGGTATACAAGCATCTATCCTTATCTGTTGATGAATAATTTGAAAGTTATTTTCTTTTCAGAAGTCATAGTAGCATTATAGCAACTTTAATCTGAATAGTGTTTTGCTACAGAGTAAAAAATTTAAAGGAAGTCATGTTTGCAAAAATGGAAAGCGTTATCTAACAAAAGAGTTTTCATTATTGAACCTTCCAAATGTAGCCCAGAATTGTTAAATCACTGCTGGATGTTTTATTCCTCTGTATTCTTTAAAAAATACATGTTGTCTAAGTTATGATAATTTTTTTGCAGAATGGATGATATTGAGGTATCATTCTTTTATTTTTTGTTTTGTTATCATTTCAGGGAGTAGACTTTACATATTTCTACTTTTTCTCTTTTAAAATTATTCAGTTGTCCTCTAAGTCAAGAAACTTTGAGAGATTTTGCAACTGCTGTGAGTGACTCATGGCAAATATTTGTGGTGGGAGCATAACACTGAAAATAACACATTTTGTATTGTATTCCAGAAGGGAGTGGGAAGGCAATGAAGGGAAGGGAACTTTGCCTGAAGAGAACTTTCTCTGAGGGGCAAAGTGCAATGAGAAATGGAAGAATTGTTGTCTCAGAAATGATATAAGGAAAATACAAGCAGCCCACAGAGAAAGATGTATCCCTTAGAAAGCAAGATCTTAAAGGTGAGGGACTATCAGACTTAAGCAATAATTGTCAAGAGAAAAACACAACTATATTTTAGGAGGGAAATTAAAACTGATGAAATGATATTTTAGTCATAAGATAAAATGGTGAGTCCATGTTTGGACAATAAGGAAAATAAGATTGGAGCTGATCAAGATATTGTGCATGAACTAAAGGAATACATTTACTCAGTTTCCAGCAAGGGTGATAACGTGGAGCACGAGGATGGAGACAGGATAAATGCTGAAATGAAAATAAGCATATCTGAAAAAAACGGAAATTAATTGTCATAATAAGGATGGAGGGGAGATAGACAACTTCCATTCCAGAATACTGAAACTGCAATGAAATTGCTCTTTGAAAAAAAAAAAAACTATCAAAATAGATGTAGTATTAGATAACAGCTAGCTGAAAAATATACTGAGGTAGGAAGTTGTTGGTCTGGTTCATTGAAGCTTCTAATACTGTAACAAATACTCCAAGGAAGAAAGCTTAAAAACTGAGGTAAAGGACAAAAAGAGAATTAGTGGAAGCTGATGGAACAAGACTGCATGGATTGTAGATTGGACAGAAAATTAAAAAGTATGAATCTCATGCCAAAATACTTGACCTACATTTTTCAGCTGAGGTTGACTCTACCATCTAATATCATCAGCATACAAATCTGTAGAAAGGAATTCATAACCTAAATAATGCATTATTTCATGCATATGTTCTCCCTCCATGTCTTTTAAACTATCTTAGGCTAAAAAAGAAATAGGGGCTCAATATAGTTACATTTATGACTTGCTCTTGTGGTTTGCAACTGTAGAACATAACTTTGTTCTACATTTTACCACTGTAACTCTTTAGTTATTAAAATTATTTTAATTTTTCCAGGCCATACTCATATATTTTTCTTTAGCACAGAGGGAATTGTAGTTCCTAGAGCTGTGCTTGTGTAGAACTAACTGCAATTATTCACTGCTACATTAATTATATATATATTTCTTTGGATCCCCATGTCAGTTTAGTAAGTATCAAAAATAAAAATAGTTTGCTTGGGATTTGTAGAACAACTGTAGTACAAAACATGCAAAAGCTATTTTTCTTTTTTTTTGTCAAAAAAGGTGGTTCCTCTCCAAAGGGAACAATGAACACACTTGTAGTATAGATCCAAAGGCAAGTCAGGCTTTTCAAACTGAACACAGCTGTCTGCTGTATTTATTGTAATAAGTATTTTCTAATTTATCCCCTTATTTTATGATGAAATCTCTTTTTTTTTTCCTAGGAAACTTTACTTTCCTTCAGAAAGAACAAACCGAGGGAATGCATTTTCTTGAATACATCTCTTCTTTTTTTACACTTGATCTTAAACAAACACTGATTTTCCTTCAGTTTTTCATTACAGCTTTTCTGTTTTAAACAGACTTGTGGATTTTGTTTCTCACAGAAATTAGGATTTTACTAGCTAAAACAAATCAAAAGGGGTTTTAGCTGTCTGATAGTATGCAATTCTCTGCTTAGAGATTTCATGGTACCCAAGTGCCCTGACTTGACGGTACCTAGGCATGTTGTACTTGGGCTTACAGGGTACTAAACGTGGAGAGTGCTGTTTCTCCAGCTCCTTAATGCTTCACTCAGGCTCTGACGTGGCTGTCACTCCAGAGCTGTTCCTTTAACCATTCTATTTGCTTTGAGCTGCTGCTCCTTTCTCTGAGAGGCTTGAGCTGGAGCCACTGCAGTGAAACATTTTCAGCTGACCTTAAACCACATCGCTCCTTGTACTCCGTTTTTCTAAATATGTGGTATTTTATCTCTAATTGTGCTCAGTGGTAACACTGTTCAAAGAGAACCCAACTCTGCAAACCACAACACCACTTCTGCAAACATCCTGCTGCACAGTGCAAAGCTCTGGTCGTGCTGGGGCCACCACCACGGTGGCAATTAATGGCCCCATGGCATTGCCTCAGATCTGTCAGTTTGCTAAAAGGTGGGCTCACAAGGGCCCAGGAATGAGATATGGCACAGCTAAATATTTAATTCTGCTGAATGGTTTATGCCTGCTGCAGAGCAATGTTTGTCAAGCAGACTCACTGCAGAGCAGACCTGCCGGACACTTCCAGTATATTCCTGCCATTTGTATTCATTTCAGCTCTCTGCACAATTTTTATTACATTGTCACCTGCTGTTTTTCAAATGACAATTTATTGGTAAGAAATTAATGTCCTGCTAAGCACCATCTCTCTCTCTCGTCCTCCTCCTCCACACTTGCACAACTTCTCTTTTTTTTTTTTTTAATGTATCCTTTGATGTAATTTATAAGTTACATGAACATGTTGGGGAGAGCCAAACTGAAGTGGCTACAAAGCAGCAGCTGTAGCTGCAGCTGTTCCTTTCCTCGTTTACTGTTGATTTTTAATCTAGCGAAGTTTAACTCAAAAAAATTGACAAATTAAATTAAATCTCCGTTAATGAGTGCTGTACACTCACTTTCTAGTTCAGAGAGGTACATAAATACAGGAGCACATATTTTAAATTACTGCTATGCATTGCTTTTTAATTAATGACTCTGCAGCTATTTAAATTTGAATCATCAGGTTCATGATTGTTTGATCGAAGAGTGTTAACTTCAAGAGAAAGATCAATACTTGAACAAGATTACCCAAACCCAGTGTATCAGCCTGCTGATGAAACCAAAGTGGCAGCTGGTAGCTGTGTTGATTAGCAGCACTCACAAACCATGACTTCAGAATGTGTGTGAAAAGGATGAAAAAACCTTCCAGAGGGCACATGACCAAACAATTAAAACAGGTTTTGTTTTTTCTTTCCCTCTGAAAGAAATCCAGATGAACATTGAATTGATATCTGTTGGACAGAGTGGGGGGAACATGGAAAACAGTTTTTCTTTTGTGCCATGTCTGTACAGAGGGACAGCTGACCAGCTACAGAAGGTGCTCACAGGATCTCTGTGTAAAGTAATCTCTCAAGTCGTGTGTTCACTCAGTCATTTATACAGGAGAACTATTTCCAGTGTCTGAACAGCAAGAGGGCATCAGGGAAACTTCCAAGTGAAATACAGAAAACTTATAGATAGTCAAGTTGTAGGTGGCATTATCCATTTGGAAGAATTCTTGGAAAATTTTTGATTTGTGTTTTCCTAATTCCACTTCCCACCCAAATGTCAGTCTTGTGCTGCTATGTCTCTGCCATTCCACAATTCTGAGACTCACATGGAATGTTGCCACAGTCCTTGTGCCAACCTGGGTTTAGTGGAAAGTATATCTAAATAACTCAAATATTAATATCATTCTTCTGCAAACAGTGAGAGGTAGGAAAAATTATTAAATCTATAAATGTACACATGTCATATTGCTATTCTTCCTGAATAAGATACCATGAAAATTGAACAAATCATAAAACTGCAGTTGCCTGTTCAGCTGCCATGAAAATGTGTGCCAAGTGAAGAGACTTTGCTCTCATTGTCACTATTAGCCCTTGCAGAGAGTCTGTGGCACCTGCCTAATCTGTGATGCCTCCAGTGTTCAAAACAATATTCTGAACAGATAAAGATTTACATTCCTACTATGAAGAAAAAGTTGGACAAAGTGTTCTTGTGGTATTCGTTTTGCTTGCTGCATTTATTCCAGTTGAATACAAAAAAGACACTATGCTGAGGGGAGGGAACGAGATGTAGATTCCAGGGATACAACATGAATATTCATCCATACCATAGAGAGCATGAGACTATGTATAGGCTGAAGCTTTTAGTTTGTGACTTTCTAGAACTAAAATCCATTCAATTTTCTAATACTGCTTAGACACAGCTCTCTAAGTTGCATTCAGTCTATAACACAGGATTCTAAAGAGACTGAGTAAATGTGAATTGAAATGGGAGAATTTGAATTTGGTTATTACACGATATTAATGGAAACCAGCTCATTTAAGAATTTGTATATCATTAGACTAGAGTCTTCCTCTAAGCAATAGCCTGATTTTTGCAGAGGGTTAATAGCACAGGAAACCTTTGGTTATCCGTGTTTATCCAAATTCCAAGCATCACAGGTTACATGAAACACTGGTCATATGCAGGATTATAAATCAGTTCCCAAACATCTTCAATTTAAAAGCCCAAGTTAACTTTAAATTTAAGTCATACACTATTCTTCCAAGAGTAAGAATTTGAAAAGGAAAACAACATGATGCAGTCTGACAATGTACTGTGTGTCCCAAGAGGGATTGCTCAAAAATTTAAATTGTGGATAAAGGCAATGTGATGAATTGTTTAGGTGCCTGTGTTCCATCTCTCTGCTGCTGCGTGGGTTAGATGGCAGTTTCTATCTTCTGATTCAGCTGCTGATTCCTACCTCTTAAAGTGTGAATTTAGCTACAGTTTTTCTCATGTGGATCAGCATGAATCACCAGCATGAGTAAATTAATACTTACTGCAGAAATACTCCAATTATCTATTGTGTGAGCTAAATATTTAATAATGTCATCTGTCAGTAAAGGAATGCTCTACCCTCACTGTGAATTAGTCAAGAAAAATTAATATATAGGATGTTGATTTACTGAGTAAATTCACAGATATAACTTTGTTTCACAGTATCATATCTGAGCACAAAGGAAAAACAACTATTCTTAAGAAAGTAAAATTAAACTGGTAAATCTACAGGCAATACATCGCAGATACCGGGTATAATGATTTACTGGAATAAATGTTAATATGCTTATTCCTTTCTCTGTACCAAAATTATCAGTAGCATCTTAATGTCCCTTGAAAGAAACAGAGAGAACAGGAAACTGATAATTCTTCTCTTAGATAAAGTAGATAGGAATTTTCCTAGATTATAACCTGTGAGATTTAATTATCTGATTCATTTGTCCTATGCTTACCCCAATTACAGAGAAAATGTCATGTGTTGAACACCACTGAAAATCAGCCTGAAAGCATTAAGCCTTAGACCTTGGGAATGTTTTGTTTCAGAGGTATTATTTATGCTCTACATGTGAGAAATAATCCTTAAAGCCAGAAGATGGGAACGGTTATATGAAAGGCTATATCTTAAATGTAACAGAACAAATTTTAAAATTAATTTATTTGACTTAGCTAATCAGTGCTAAGATGTTATAGAATTTTTGTAACCTGCTCATGGAGAGATAGAATGTGTCTTTTAATATAGGAAAAATTACTCTGACCTGGTTTGGTAATAAATGTTATAGTTTTACTGTTTTCTTGGTATAGCTCAGCTATAAAAGCTTTCAGTCTACCTTCAGCTATTAAAAAATGCCTGTCTTCCAGGGCTGGCAATCAACCCTGAGATTTCCTGCAGCTTTGGAATGTACCACATAGAATGGAGATTTGATCACGTCCACCTAGTGTTTGCCACTTTTCCAGGAATTGCAATAGAATGGACACAAGGCAGTAAGGCCACGGAGAAAGGGAATCCTGGCTACCTTTTAGGGAACAAGTATTTTGGTTTTGTTTATTGTGGTAGGGTATCCCCTGCAGTGTCCCTTAGCTGCTGTGAAGCCCTTGATACACAGCTGTAGCTCAGGGTCAGCCCAAGACCCAAACTCTGCACAAACTGGCTCTGCTGGTTTCACACTGGGCTTGCAGCAGCCCCAGCTTCCTCTGGCTTGCTGAATTCAGAGAGTGCCCATAACATAGCTGAATTAATTGAAAAAATTGAATGATTAGTTCTGTTTACAGCACAGCAGAACTGTGCCAAAAAAGCAGTGTCTTGCTCTTGGTATGACAGTCAGTTCCCAGTGAAAAACAATATTCATGATTTTGTAGAAAGATTGAATGCCAAACAAAAGGGGTGGCCTGTATAGACAGTCTTTTAAAGGAATATCTCTTCTGCAGTCCAAGGTACACATCTGAATTATTTTACTCAGAATTATTAGCTTGTTCCTGGAGTGTAGCTATTTGTTTGGAATGTGACTGCACATACACTAAATATGACACCTGCCAGTTTTGGGCCCCTGCTGGATTCTCACAGCCCTCAGATACTTGGAGTTATGGCATAGATACTGAAGTGAGAGTTATTTATTATTTCATTGTGAGGCTCTTCTGATTCACTGTGATGACAGGAACATTAAATTCTTCTCTCACTTTCAGTTTTCTGGGCTTTTTGAGAAACCTCAGTTATTGTTCAGAAAATTGGGGCTCAGCAGACAAGCAGTGACTACAACAGAGGAACATGCCAGCAGTGTCATTCAAAAAGAAGGTTGTGATGGAGGATTTTATTATTATAAAGTACTTGCCTCAGAGATTTTTCTCAGCTCTCAAAGTTTCAGAAAAAGGGACTTATGTTTGAGTTCATCCAAGGTAAAAAAGGACAGTTTTATACACTTTATTTGCAAATAGTCTCATTTTCTAGCTTGAAATTTAATATGGTCAACAACTTCATTATTTTTTTATCGTGCCCACTTTATGCTTTTACTCACGCCTTCTGTTTGAACTGCTGTGTGGAAAGACTGCTATTTATTTGGAAAACTGCATGGAATATATGTGTGGTATTCCAAACTCAAATGTTATTTTTAAACTAATGAATACATGTATTTTCAAATGGTTGGTTTCACAATATCTGGCACAGTTACATGCAGAATTCCCAAGAGACAAGTTGCACTGGTGTCACAAACTATATTTGTACGTGGGCATTGAAAATTTCCAAAACACAAAAACTGTTCTGTAAACTTATGCTCTATAGCAAAAACACTTAAACACCATTATAAGAACATGACTTGTGGAAAAGCTGCTAACACATATCTGGAAGTAATATTTGCTCTTTAAAAATGAAGAAAAAAAATATTGTTAAAGGATTTTGAAAGCTTAAGTGGAGCAATACATCATCCAACTTGCCTGCATAGTCTTATTTAGTGAGGGAACTGAGAAAAAAAAAATTAATCAATGTAAACAGAAAATAGGAATTCTCATTTATTTCATGCATAAAGTTTGTAGAATCATTGCCAAAAGCACTGTGGGCATAATCCTGTCTATCTTTTGTGATCAAAAAATGTAGGCACTTCAGTGAGAGATTTGCTGGCTCACAGCACAGGGCTAATCTGCAATTGTACAATTTGAATTTTAAAAGCTGATATTTTGATCTCTGTATATTAATGGTTCAAGTTTATTTCAGAACCAAGACAAGATGTGTCATTTTCCCAAATAACTTGAAGGATCAACAATTAATCATAGAGCTTATGGGAGGATAAAAGGGTTGCCCCACAGGGCGTTTTGGGACTGGGAGGGTCATAATTCTATTTTTTAAGGTTTTGCAGCTCTTAAGGCAAAGTAGAAACAAGTCTCTGAAATGGCACAGACTGCAATATAACTAGGCAAACTCATAGAGCCTTAGAATAAATAAAGCTGCAAGATGGAGATCTGCATGGTGATGCTGATGAGCCAGTGCGTGCAGTATTTCAGTGCTTGTGTGTTGCAGATGAAACTGATGGCTTAAGACTTTTCTCAGGCTTGCAGTTCTTTAGCTCTAAACAACTTTTTCCAACAGCCCAAGGCAATGCAGATAGTTTGCACAAACTAATCCTTATAAATACTGCTGTAAAATACTTCTCTCTGCCCCCCAAAATGGGACAGTTGTTTAACTGGCACATACATTTCTCTACCAGAGCCTGGCCCCAAAATTAGCTTAGCTGGTTAAAGCATGTTGCTAATAACACCAGGTTTGTGAGTTTGATCCCTATCTATGGGTCACTCACTTAAGGGTTGGACTTGGTGATCCCTAGGGGTCCTTCCAGCTCAGAATATTCTGTGGTTCTCTTCTGTACAGCCGTGCTGTTTTCCTGGGTTTCAGCTTGAACAGCAGCTCCTGAAATCTCTACCAGTGCCAGGAAAAACCATGGCACAGAGCGCTCCCTTTGCAGTGCTAGAATTTAATTTTCACTGTCTCTCAGCATGTTGTTCAGTCTCACTGTACACCATATATGTCTCTTTGAGAAACAGGCTGTAAATACTTCACTGAAGTTTCTCATCCTCTAGTGTGAAAGCTGCTCTTTCAGGTTTTTGATTATGTTACTTCTATGTCCTTCATTCATGTTGAGTGATTGCTAAAATCTATTATTATAAAATCTTGTGGTTTTCCCTAGAGCCAGATCCCTGAATTTTCCTGCCTGACCACTTTGTAAGTTGTTATCTGGAACATATAATAGTAGTCAATGGCTTTTTTTCCACAGTTTTTACAAGGGTGTACTTCATCCAGCTTCATTCAACTTCCCATTTGTTTCTGTTTACAGAAATTTATTTTTTTTCCTTGCTCAGCTTTAAATTAGACCTAATCTTAACTTGTAAGAGCAACTGCTTATAGGTAAACTCAGGTTTCTGTATTTATTCACCATATTCTACCTGCATCCTTGTTTGCTCTACAGAGAGCTGTGTAGTGTTGGTAAACACTGTATTTTCTTTTCTCAATCTGTTTTGGCACCAAGCTCATCACCAGAGCTGAGTTCTGGGGACTGACAAAGAAATGTTGATATCTCTTCAACCTTTTTTTACATTTTGTTTGCATCTCTTTACCTTAATGCCTGAACCAATGTTATAGTCAAAAAAGTATATTGGCTTTGTTTCTCACTTTCTTTAGTAGTCTGGGAAGTTTTGTGCTATGTTTGTACTTAGTCTGTTTTTGGTGAATGTAATGCAGTCATGATTCAGGGGACAACAACATTATTTAAAATCAGAGACCTCAGAAAACTAAAAGAAATAAAGTGAAATATAATTACTGGGCATCTTTTGAGTTGTGCAATTCCATATAAACTGTACCAAACCAACCAATTGAATTAGTATCTCTTTACCTGTGGAGCACATTCTGCAGGTTCTTGTAAAACATCCCAAGTATTAGCACCTAAAATTAGCAAAACCAGAAAGACTCCAAATAGAGTGGAAGTATCAACCCACAAGTAACATGCATAAGTTAATGGAGCACAAATATATACCAGTAATTACCCTGATAATAATATTTTAATCACTTTTAATAAAACTATTTCATTTTTTCCTCATAATTATTTTCAATTAACCATCTGCTGCTTGGCCTGTGGTCTCTGCTGATGGTACTCTCTATTTTTAATTTTTATGCTTACAGTAACTGGGTCTGGGTGTGTGTGAAGAGTTATTACAGGAGAATTGCTTGCTTGGCACAAATAAATCATAAGTTGACAGGGATGGCTGTCTTGTTTCTCCACAGAACACGATGTTGATGTTGATGCAAAAAAAAAAGATTCTTGAATTTTGATATTTTTTAGAAACTTTTGTAATTTAAGAGGTCAGCACTAACTTTTAGAGCTTGAAGTAGTCTGTGGAGACCAAGAAGATCTAGATTTCTTATCACTTTCATACCAATTATTACCTCATTATAACCTTTGTAGTTCAGTGCTCTTAAGAAATAGATGTGGATTTAAAAATGAATGTACATACCTTAATGAATTATTCAACTGTGTTTTAAAATTTCTTTCTGTTTTTGTTTTTAAAAATATATGTGTGATCTGAAACAAGAATATCTGGAGAAAAATAAAGTCAGTACATGGAAGACTTTTATCATAAAGTTTTCGAAGTCCACTTGGCTGAAGTAGGACAGAACTCCCTCTTGGGAGAAACTGAGAGTTATTTTGCAAGGTCCATGCTGACTGCAGCTCTGCTTCTTTTTGAGCCAGTCCTCGTCAATAATATTTATTGTTAGCAATCCAAGCTGTAGTAAATTAACCTCTTTTCAATCCTCTTTGGCTAATCTTTTACTACACTATCTCAATGTATAAACTGGGTATTAAGTAATAAATATTTTAATTCTCAGGTTAAATCCTTACAAGATGCTGATGTCTTAAATCATGCTTCTAACACCATGCTGTTAAATATGTGATTTTTGAAAAGTAGCAGAAAACAATTGTTCCAATTTCCCTTTCCATATCACAGGAAGAGAGAGTGATCATCTCTCTTTGGAGAGCACTTTCTGATTGCATTGGCTCCTGACCACACCAGATGTCCTTTTGGATACCAGTGTGCAATAAAACAGTGGCAATAAAAATTAGCTATTCACATGCTTGAGAAAGAAGTAAAAAACTGCTCTCAAGTAGTGAGCTTCAAAATATTTTGAAAATATTTCTGCATATTGCAGACCTTTTACTATTTTCTCCAAGTTCAAGACCCCCTAGGGTGTGTATTCCACCAGATTCCTACCATACCTCCCATCAGTGATATCAGATTTATGATCAAGATAAATTCTTACAATAGCACTGAAACCAAGTCAGTTCTCTCATGGAAAGCCTTCCCACTCAACAAGTGTGCATCTGTGAGCCAGCAACAGCTTTAGTGGAGTTTACCTGCCTAGAACTAGACAGGTAATGTATATATATATTATAAAATATATATAAACCATTCATCCCTTGAAAAGGCAAAACTGTAGATAGGCCTGAGCCATCCATAACTTCTAATGCTCCCTGAAGCTGCATTTTTACATTGACTCTGTGTATAGCAATGGGCCAGTAACTTTAAAGTGATTACTTTTAGCTCCCTCACAACCCTCTTTCTCACTGTATAATTCAGATTTGCTTCTCTCTGTTACCTGCATGGATTAATCTCGAACAAAAAGACTGAAAAGCATGAGAAACCTTTCTTTTTGTTGTAGTAGAAGTGACAAAATTCATCTTCTACCCTACCAAAACTGGCTGAGATGACCTGAAACCTCTGAAGGATCTTTACCTTTCCAACACAGTGCTACTCTTGGGAGCTGCTGAGGGAAATGGCACTCATTTCTCATTAGCACAGCCAGCCAGGCCTGGCTTACAGAAATGAGCTATGACATGGGGTAACCTCACCAATGAAGTACTGCAAGTTTTCCTCATCACTGAATTTCTCAAAGTGTTCCTCTGTGTATTTCATGATCAAGACCATGCCTGTAGGGGGATGAATAAGCAGAAATACTGTGAAACAGCACCCACAGGTCTAAATTAAAATTTAAATTCATTTTAATTAAGTGTGGATAGCCTATGCATGTTCTTTTTTCAGCAATAGACAGCTGAGCAGGTGAATAGGAAACAACTCTTACTTTCCTTTCAGATGCAAAAAAAACCCCTAAGATCCATTATAAAACCAGCTGATGGGAGATCCAAACAAATGGAGTCTGGTGTCTTTAACAACACAGATCTTTACCTGGGGAGGTCCATCTGGTTTAAGAGCTTATGTTGAGATAGCAGGCTTCCTAATCTGGTATGCCTGTTCTCTGTGGCAGATAACACCAACTCTTAAAGAAAATTCTCTTATTAATTAAAAGTCCTTTTGAAGCCTAAACCCCAGTACCAAAGGTCCACTTTCTTCCTATTTTTGTTTTGAAAGTATAATTATATATGATATTGATCAATCCCAGTCTCTCAGTAACTGACATTTAATTTCTTTTGTGTCTTTTGCAAAATCATCAGTAGGGAGTTCAGCTCTGAGAAATGTACCTCTTCATATAGAGACTGTTCTGCAATTTTGAACTATATGAGGTATTTTAGACAGCTTGATTTTTAAGAAGCACATTTTGCTCAAATGTGGATGAATGAAACAGCTGTAAAGAAAGACACTTAGAATGCATGGGAGAATCATATTTTCATTAATTTGATAAGTTCTTTGAAGGAAGAGATGATATTCTGTGACTTTTATACTTTAATTAAAATAAGGAGAGACCAAGGTCCATCCTCCCCCTTGAGTCTTCTGTCAGCTCCCAAGTTTCATAAAACCAGTGAAGTTAACCCTTTCCCAGAGAGTCAATGACAGCATCTTGAGGGTGTCTGTATTCAATCTTTCTGAGTTCCTGAAGGGGACAGCTGGGGGCAGTAACTCATAATTTGCTTGCATCTCACTTAAGGGCTTTTCTATAAGGGTCCCTGAAGTGAAGGTATTTGGAAAATGTTCAAAGTAGAGAGGCATAAATGCCCACAGAAGACATCTGCCTTAGCAGTGCCCAAACATTGAGGATTCCTGTTCAGAAAGGCACTGCCTAACCCCACACAGGTGTGCTGTGCAGCAACACTGTGACTGCCAGATATAAATGAGCACTAGGAAAAATGTGACACAGGGCATGTAATTAAACTCTGAAGTCCCAGATTTATTCATTGCAGGAAAACATGCATCAAAGAGTGCCAGATTGCAAGGACAATATCTCTGGCTGAAAATGATTGAGCTGAAGTTTTCCAAGGCAGGAAATGTATCCTCCTGTATCAAAAATGCCACTTATTGAATATCATATCACAGGTGAATTCTATTCAAAACAGTGCATTGTATACATTACTGAATAAGAACAGATCTTACTTTTCACTTTCCTACTTTTCATCATAAATGAAGAATATTATGAGACAAGTTTTTATATGGCATTATCATGCCCGAGGCAGGCAGTGATCTCAGTGTCACTGGTCACCACCCATGGGACACCAATAGGGACACCATTCTTAACCAGTGTGATCCAACTTGTGTTCTGCAATGAATTCATGCTCTCTTTCTCCACTATATACACAATTTCTGTACGTGAATCTGAAAGTTTCATCATCTCCACGACAGGGAGCTTCATGTCACCACTTTTTCTGAAAGCTGGTAAGTTGAAGAGATGCAGTTTGATCCCATTTTATCTCTGCTTATGTCAGTGAAGAATATTTAGCCTGATAAATCAGGTTCAAACAGAGTGAGACCTCTAATCTTATTTCCTAGTGCAGTGTTTCACACATACAATCACTTAAACATGTTTTTCCATCTGATTCATTAGCTACTAAATATACCTGAATAAATGCACTATTTTTCTCCAAAGCTTGAATTACACTCATTAAAAATCTGCAGTTTTCCATAAGCAGTTAGCAGGGATAGGTGAATTTGTGAGAAGCCCTTATAATAATGCTTTACACAGAACTGATGGCTGATAGCTGCTGCATAGATGAGTATTTTTAGTCAAAAGTTGTGATCAGTGCTTTCTGTTCCATAGGTTCTAACAAAAACAAGATTATGTTATCAACTTGAGGAAGGAACTGTGTGTTTAATTCAAGTATAAGAGATTTTATGTCCTTATTTATGGAAAGCCACTGTAAAACCAAATTCAAATGGGATCAAGCAAATCCTAGAAATAGAGGTTATTTTGCAGTATAAGTTCATGATTTTAAAGTTGAATGTAAACCTCCAAGCCTCTTAGTAGTTGCAGATGCAATCCTAAAGCCATAAAAAAATTGTGCCCAAGTCTAGAGCAACATGTAATTTTGATAGATAAATATAATTCTTGGGCAAATTACATGTTTTAATTGTTGTTACACTTGCTTTGGATGAACAGTGGGCAACTGATGCTGAGTTTTGTCTTCATATGACACCAATT
>JAOTQP010000362.1:6233825-6254070 GCA_026413545.1 Cichladusa arquata | reverse complement strand
GATGCTGATTGGGGGGGAGGGGGGGGAAGGTATTTTAATATAATAAACAGAATTTCTTATATTCTTTCTCTTCATTACTAGAAGATACGATGGTGAGAGAGAAAATTACTTGTAATTACTTGTAAACTCCACTTTTGCAATGTCCTTAACATTACAGCACCTGATTACACACAATTTAGTGGATATGAAGTTAAGTCAACTGAGTGGTGCTTGGGTAAAAACAGCCTTTTGAAAAGCCATAGTACATTATAAGAGCAGTAGAGTCAAAGGACACCTAACCAAAAGCGAAGCTGTAGCAAATGATGTTAAATTTCAGGCTGCCACAAATGGCTTTCATCATTTACAGGCCTTCCTTAGGAGTTTAGGCACAAGAACAGAAGTTGAAATGCACAGGAGTAAAGATTTGCCTGTAGTATGACGTCAGGCTCTTTCCAAGAGTCTCCCAACATACCACGTTCAAACCCTTGACTGAAACAACAAGGCAGTTGTCATCCCACAGGATCAATGTCCTGCAGAGGCACTGTCACATCAGAGCCACTATTGGAGCAGCCAAAAAATCTGCTGTGCATAGTGAAATCCTTTGCAAGAAGTGATCTGGAGATGCCTGTCTCTGGGAAAATTGTCTTTCAGGAAGTTTTTGGTGTGTGAATTCATGTGCTTACAGAATTTTCATGGTTTTCATTATGGTTTAATCTTACTCTCCAGAAAAACAAAGAGAGATTAGTGTGAACTTTTGGCTTGTTCTTCAGTTATTAGGATTTTGCTTGATCTTTATGCAAAGTGCTAGTTCTGAAATTTGATGCCATTGATGCTGATGTAAGATCTTAAATTCCTTGGATTCAAACCATGGCTACTCACATTTTCTGGGTGATTCTAGGCAAGTTTTTAAATCTGTATCTCAACTAATAGTCATAGTGCTGGCTCACTGACTTCTGAGGGGTTTTCAAGCAGAATCAGATCTTCAGCTGGTCCTCTTTAAAACAGTTTCACTGGAGTAAGAACAGTCTTCATCACATGAGGCTATGGTTCTGTGTTATTAACAATCATAAAATGCCTTGCTTTGAAGTGGCAGTAAGATATCACCTAGCAACACAGAAATGCATCTAAAATGATTCTAAGTGCATTCACCTTTCCTTTTCCTTTTTTCTTCTTTGCATACAAATCTAGAAATGTGCTCATGAGATACTATCCAATGTAGTGGCTTTGTACTATTTGACAGTAGAATTCCACTTTTCAAAAAAGCTTTCCTAAATGGAAGTGCTGGCATTTTTCTAATAGCTCTGGTGATGTGGAAATTGGAGCTGTTTTCTGCTCCCTCTCATCCCCTCAGTATTCTAGTTAAACAAGAGCTAATTTATGTGGAAATGAGAAAGCTGATAGTCTAGCCAGCTCATTAGGTGCAATTAAAAGAACACCATCCCTCAGGGTCAATGAAAATCACTACCAGAGAAATAATTGTTCATGTTAGAGGGTTGTCTTTGCTTAAGCACAATAATGTTTTATGGATGTGTATTTTTCATGCACTTCTTATGACTCTACATGAAATAACACTCACTTTCTTGAAAGGGTCATTTGAAGTTGGCCCTCTGTCTTTTGTTTTACGTAGAAGTTAACTGCCACAGATTGGCAAACTACATTTAGAAAGTTGATTTTCCAATGTCACTTATGTAGTTTTCATAGTTAATTCAAGATTTTTATTAAACTTTTCTTTTTAATGAAAATTTCTGTTACAGTAAATAGAATATTAAAGAGTATAGTATAATAGGTGGGTGAAGTTAATGACTGTGTATACTTACTGAAAGATAACATTTTGCAGTATAGATTGTATTACAAAATATCCAATGTAATGATTGTTGAAATCATTCATCTGAAATGATTCTTCATAGCAAAATTATGGAAGCTGTGCTGAGATCAATTATATTGAGACTTCCTTGTCTTCCAGCACAGGAGTATTTTGGAGCAGTGAATGTTTCTGGATATGCAGATCAATTTGCTGCATCCATCCTTGAAACTCTGATGTCTGCCACAAGTGGCTACTTACTTCTCCATTTTCTCAGCATTGGTGCATTTCATCATTATATTCAATATTGACTTATTTGTTATGATGTATCAAGTGTTGATATTCTTTCAGCTTCCATCGAACAGGCTGCAGCCTTTTCTTTAGGGAGATCCTTTAGAGTTTAGCAGATCTCAGCATTAGTAAAACATATCTATTGTTCATCTTAAATGTTGCATTTGTTTTCTTTCACGCTACTGCCTCAAAATTGTCTTCTTGGAGCTTTGTCAGTGATGCCCAGAGGTCTTTGGAAAAAAGCCCCAACTTTTTCTTTTGTCTTTTTTTTTTTTTAATCATAAAACATGATACTATTCTTTTATGATTAAAGAGAATAACAAAGAGCATGATTCTAATTTCAAATTCTCCTCTTTCATGTTGTAATGCTGTATTTCACAGAAAAAAATGATAGGTGACTTTGAAGAACTGAAAAGAATTGCTGTGATACATTAAATACTTCAGTATAATTACTATCTGAAAGCTACAAGCAAACCTACTTGATCAGTTTCTTCTTTGCAATAAAAGACTGACACTTTCCAGAACATCAAGAAGAGTTAATTTGGTGTATAATAAAGAAAAAAATTTGTAAATGACAGATTTAATTTTTTTCCTATTGATCAAGATTGCAATTACTAATGCAATTAACTTTTTGATCTCTGTTTGGGTGAAAGTGAAATCTAAAAAAGGTAAAAATGACAGGGAATAATTTTTTTGCAATAAAATGGATTAGCAGTAATAGTCAGGAAGTTTAGCAGTGAATCATGTTCTGATACACAGGCAGAAATCATTCTGTCCTTCCAAAATATATGCATGCCAAGTACAGGAAATAGTATCTCAAGACATTAAATTACCATTTTTTGTATTCTTCAATTGAAACTGAATCAATTGGTCTTCACATTCTTAACTTTTTCTTCAGGTAAATCAGTTAACAAAATTTTATACCGCTGATGTATGGTCACATTTGACCTTAGTTTGCATTTATCAGTATCACTGTGCAAAAGCTAAGTTCTGTGATTGGTGTTTCATAAGGCCAAATGTGTATTGTACACAGGTGCTACATAAGGTTACAAAGAAGTAGCTTTAAAGGGGCAGTGTAGTGAAAAACAGAATGCTTTACCCTGTATATTGTCCAAGGTAAAGTAATCTGAATTTAATATTCTGCTTTTGCTTATGAGCTTGAGGTTTAGTTTCACTGCTCTGATTATGACGGATTTTCTCCTTACAATCCTAAATAAGGGTTATAATGGAAACACTGAAACTGAAAAATGAGAAAAGAAACCTTCTAACATAATGTCCAAGAATGTCCATTAGCATCATTATGTTAAGTAACCCTAAATCAGTGATTTTCAGAATAAATAAGAAATGCCAGCAGAGTGCCTCATTCTGCTACTTACATTGTAATTATAGATTAATAGTAACAGTGTTACTCACCTTGCTTCATGCCATGATGTCCAGCAGGACTGTCCATTATTGTTCACCTACACTTCAGAACAATAAGCATTAACCTAATAGAATGGGGGGAGGGGGAAGAGAACTAACTATACAAATTCTTTTTGAAGACCAAGGGAAAAAAACGACCCAAGAATGATAAAAATCATATGGATCTCCTATTACTTTATGAGTGGCACATCCTTCTATTGTCTCTCAGCATCCAGGGGAATTTTCTGGTCAGAATCCATGAAAAATAAGAATGTCTGTCTGATTATCACGTATAACTTATTTGAAAATATAATGGTGGCAGTTTTTCTGATACTTTGATCACTGTTTTTATACCTTATCTACATCTCAGATGAAACTCATGGTGAAACTAACAAAATTTAGCACTTCTTGAGATGGTTATTTAAAAGTTTGAGATAGAAAATGAGGACTACAATATTATAATACAAGTATAGAATGTATCTAGAAAGGCAAAATAGTTGTTGAGACTGGAATGTGGTATTTTTTGCTGTCAGTGAACTGATTTGGTTTTTAAAGTGTTTCTTTAAATTCAGGTTTTTTGTTTGTAACCGAATTCAGTTCATGTCACAGATACAAATCCAGTATTTTGGCCCAAGAATAAATCATTCAGGAGCCAAAGAGATGACTGAGACAAATGAGAGGGAAAATTGAAATTCATTTAAATTATTTTTTTCTCTAAAAAATTATTACAGTACTAAAGTGCAACTGGAAGCTTTATAGATTTGAGAACTCAGGCTACACTACATTAAGAGCCTTTGTAGTCTTAAATAAATGAGAATGAGAAAAAGATGGGTAAACAGCAGCAGTAAAATTGAAAGCAATTTAGATACAATAATTCAATAAATTAGTGGCAAAATGGGAGATAGAGATCTCACAATCACTGATGAACCATTAATTAACCCAAACTGTATTTCAATTTTTTTTTTAAAGTGAAACTCAGACCTGAACTATTTGGTGCTATCAAACCTGTGTCTGTGTTCTTTTCCGGCATTATTTTGGTTGAGCTGCCTCAGCTTTATCTGCAAGTAGTTTCTGAAATAAATGCCATTCTTCATGAATAGAGATACTGAAAGAAATGAAAATACACATTCCTTGTGCTGCTGGTGCTGGTAGACAAAGGAATGGGGGAGGAGAAGTATATAATGTATAAGGTCTTTCAATTGAAATGTCTCTCCAATTGCTTAAATTTTTCTGGAAACAGTCCCATGCATGGAAGAGATCACTTATAATTTAAGTGCTAAGAAATTATTTCTATAGACAAAAAATATTTTTTTTCTTTTGTAACTAGGATGCTAAAGAGTAAAATTCCTTAGTATCTACTGGTGAGCTGCTTTGCATTCTATGTAATGTTTCTGTACTGCTAAGCTTTGCATATTTTAGTGAGGTAACAATGAGAAACAAACAGTTCAATAATGCAGTAAGAACATTTTGTATTTCTATGGTATTCTGTATATTTTCTTTCTGTGGTATTTTCTGTTTGGGTTTAAACTGCAACAAGGCTTTATCAGAACTACCATTATAAAAATATTTTCAAGTCTTCAGCTCTCAAAAGATGAATGAACCAGTTTCAGGAAAATGCTGAAACAAAGCAAGAAAAATTCATATGGAAAGTAGTGCTGAAGGCTCAGCATATGTCTTTGACAAAGGGAGTTTTGATTTGGTACAGTGTGTGTTACCTCTGCTTACAGAAATTTATTGCTCTCAGGTAATGAGAGCTCCTTGGGAGCACAGGTTTGGTAATTGAACCATAAAAGATTAAAGCATGAAAAAATCCCAAACCTTGCTACATTTTGTTTTCTTTGTGACTTCCAAGTGACTGCCTCAGTAGTAACTGCTTTTTCCTTTCCTAATCTGAAATAGTTTCTCAAAGATAAATCATATTAATCATCACATAACCATTCCCTGCACCCACTTCAAAACCAGAAAAGATGCTTTGATCACACTCATGCTGGATTAAGGTTTTTGCATAACAATGAATAATATGAAATCTTGGTGATGTGGTGAGACTGGAACCACAGGTGAAGCAGAGAGCTGAGGCTTTTAGGTCTGTTTCCAGAAAATGCCTGGCATTTACCTGCCTGGGGAATCATCTTGTGTTGGATATATGCAGTCACAGGGCAAATGGTGGTCTATAAATGAATGATTTTTCCAGACAGTTTCAACATAATAAAGGTAAAAGACTGAGTGGCTTGAGGGAGGAGCTGTTGGTGCACGATCAGAGTTTTCAACCATGTGGTTTTTGTCGCGATACTAAAATAGTTGTCCTACAGATGCTTATTAAATGCTTAGAGATATTTTAGAATTCACTTTGGATTGAATTTTAAAATAATGTGGATACTTAAGAAGAAACTATATTAAAAGAGAAAAGGTGTTTGTTTTGTTGTTGTATTCTCATCTGATAGTATCAGTCGTATCTCACAGAAATAGACTGTGAGTGGGAACAAATATTTGGTAAATTCTAGTATTTCCTCACATTGATCTAAAAAAAGTTCTATAATTTTTAGAAATATATGTTCTATAATTTTTAGCCAGCCATTCTGACTGGCTATTTCTTCTCTGTATGAAGTAAAGGATCATTTTACTTTTGAATCTCTTCATGGAAGGTGAATCTTTTGATACCTACCCCATAAAAAAATTCTGAAGTTGTTTTCTTCTATTCATTATGGATAGCAAATTAAGAAACAAGTAACTAAATATTCCATATAATTACAATAAATATTATTTTTTTGTACCAGGATTTCCCTGTGTAGGACATAATTCTACTTAGGTTATTTCCTGCCATTAATTTGGTTATATTCTTTCATTAATTTGGTTATATTCTTTGTCTTGTTATCTAAACAGTTCAATTGTAAGCTGAGAAGAGTCCCAGAAACTGTAAGCTCTGTGCTTTAATATAACAAGTAATAACAAGCAGTGCTTGTAGAAAGCACAAGCTGGGGCAACAAAGTGGTAGCAAGAACACAAATTATTGACCTTTTTCCTGTTCTTTTTTCTTTTCTTTTTATTAATGCATTGATCTCCAAAGAGGGAGTAGTTCTGTTACTGCTGTATTGAAGGCAAATTACTTTAAAAGTGAAACTCTCTAGTTTGTGTGTGTTTTCTTTTTTTATGTTTGTTTTTAATTAGTCATTGCTGACAAAGATAGGGAGCAGGGGGTTATGGCAATGGAAACCACTACAATATCTATTGTTCTTTTGTCTTTGTGCCAGGATCAATGATTGCTGGTACTATCAAGAAGCCCATAAAAATATTTGCTCTGGGTAGAGGTTAACAGTGAGAAAATATTAAGGCGAACTTTAAGCAGTGAAGAAGCTACTGAAAACCCTAAAATTAGCCTTGGTAGAACTGGATGTATTTTATGACTTAATCTGTTTCTGCAGCTTATTTCCACAAAACTTTGTCTAATAAAATACTTTACTTCTCTTCCCCCACCTCTAATTTTAGTTCTGTTACAGAACAGAGATGCATGCTCTAATAAATAGACAAAATTGATGCATAGATGTATTTCCTTTCTTATATAACCTGCCTCTCATGTAATGCTTCTTATCACTAAGTTGTTCTTCTTTTAATCCACCTACTTTTTGTTCCATGTCACTGTGCTCACTTCTATTCGTATATAAACTGGACACAATTTAATACACAATAAAGTGTTTTGTGCTTATTAAAAGTATTTCAACCAATACACAATCAATTGAAATTTTCAAGGTTAGGAGCAGTTGAGCAAAGAGTCTTTATGCTACCCACTGGGCTAGGAGTAGGAAGTGCCCTTGAGAATTTACAATCTGATTTCATGGAAGATTAGGAAGTCTCTCTCTTAGGGTAGCCACGATATCTGAATTCATCACATCCTCTATAAATTTAATGCAGATATAACAGTCTCTATATTGTTACTATCATTTCCTTATCAGAATATTTAATTCAGTTATCCAAATAATACTGTATAAAATTAGGAAGTTTAAATTATCTTCGTGTAAAAAAAAAGAAACCAAAATGCAGAAAGTGTCTGTCTTAACCTACACAAAACAGTTATGATCTCAATTAATAAGTCTGTGATGTCATCCTGAGTACCACAATAATGTTTTACTCACTGCATTAACTATCGTCTTGAAACAGAATATAAAAATTCATTTTCTTGGCTTTTGTTTTGAAATAAACAGTTTTCCTTTACAACAAAACAGGAACTTTGCATTGATCATGAATTATGGCCATTGGAGGGGGCTTTAAAAGAGCATTCTTATCTTCTAATTGTGGACAGTGAGATGGCTACTGCTGTTTTCATGCAGCATAAATACAGGTTTACTGCAGTCTAGGCAGAATTCAGGGTTACACCGGATAAACAAAAAATTGCACAAATTTGAGCTACCCATTTGTCTTAGTTTCAAATTATTCACTTCAAATAGCTATTTAGTAACTGATAATCACTTCAGAAAATGAACTTTTCACACAATGTTTTTTCCCCACTAAATAAACTCAAAGTCTTATCGATTTGTACTCATTATACTGCACTTCTCTGCTGCTGTCAGAAAGTTACTTAAGCATTTCAAGTTATACCAGCATTATGATATTTTAAAAGTTATTGAAAAGATGTACCCTAATAGATTGTCAATTTTTGATTAAAACTCTACGTAATTACTGTTGTTGAGCATACCAATGCACAACAAACTTTTAATGCAAATTTTCCCAAGCTCTGCCACTATCAGCTGCTCCTAGTTCCACATTATCTCAAAGGGTTTTGTATGGAACCAGGAAACATCACAAAACCAGCATTTACAGGGCCTCCTCTGTGGGTTGTTTCAGAAAAAGCCAATGAAGAAAGAGAACTGGTCAGCTGGTGGGATGAGCCCTTAGGAAGTGGCCTCCTTCAATCTGAGCATTACCTAATAGAGTCAAGGAAAATGGAAGGGTAAAAAAAACTGAGCAATGAATGAAGCAATTGTGTACCTCAAGAGCTAATGCTATCAGAAAAATAATTTCTGAGGAAATTACTTAGTGAATAATTCTGTAACAGCTGCCATTTCATCCTTCATATAGATAGTCTAATTATACAGGAGAGTGGTAACAATTAAAGGGTTATCAATAGTTCCTATGAAATGAATTGGACAAAAATGAGAAGTACTGTGAAAACAGGGTGGTTCTCCCCCTCCATCATCTTCACAGACAGAGTTCTATTCCTTCAAGCTGCAAATCCACCATCTTTTAGTATTGTTTTCGTTGCTCTTTCAAAACATGATATGAAAATGGACAGTTCTGCCTCTTCCCTCTTGTAGATTGTATTTAACACAAAATTAGATGGTCTTGTTTTTACAGCACATGCCAATTTTATAATAACATTAACTCATCTTTCTCCCATTGAAATATACGGATGGCACAATCATTCTCTTCAAAGAGATTACATTCCCAGAGTAAAAGCAGTAATATTCTAACATGTTGAGAAGGACTATGAAAGAGATCATTTGTATTTGTTATTCTGTGTGTGAAATTAAAACTAGCAAACAGCAGAAGCAGCCAGCTTACTGACAGTGTCACATAATTAGGAAATGGTTGGTGAATGAATAACGACACAAACATATTTATTTCCATTATACTCTGGTCAAACTGTTCTGATGGTGAGCCCTGCACATATAGGAGAGGATGAATACATTAAAAAAAATATGTTTTACTCTTAGACTTTTCCATGTGGCATTATTATTTTTTATTAGTGAATAACCCTTACATTTTAGTACCAGTCTGGGTCCCATTGCACCCATTGCAGGATTCTTTTACCTTTATTTCTACAATAGTATTTCTACAAAGATACCAGCATTAAGGCACATTTCATTAACATGAAGCTACATAGATTTTTCAAATTTGGAATAATGTGTGGGCTGATTGAGTTTAGTGGCTTTTTAACAATTTGGTTCTGTGATATGTCTTCTATCTAATGGAAACAAAATTACTGTTATGGTCCAGCTCAAAATGCTGGAGGCTGATAATCTTTCCAGGTTGTAATACCATTTAGGGATTCATTAGATACCTCTCAAAATACCCACCAGGTTTAAAGAAGCAGAAAGTTAAGACTGTGGAATCAAACTTGCAATTTGATTTGAAGGAAGAAAAGTGTTGGCAACTCCCTTGCTACTGCAGATATCATTACTAGTCTTCCCTGCATTTCTTTGTTTAAAAACATAGGAAAAATACCCTCAGATTAAACAAGAAGATTACACTAGGTGTAAACCCAGGTTGGTAACATAATTTTCAGTGAACTGCTAGCCAGACTGAAAATAATTACATTATGCCACTGGTTTCCATCAGGAAAACAAAGTGAGCACACATTGAGTAAGATTTTATGAAGAAAATAAGTTAATAAAGCTCTTAGAACTCTGTGTACTTTGTGTGTACAAAACCAACCTGGATTTTTTCTTTATTTATTCATATTTATTTATTCATACATTATTTAATACTCAGACTAACAAGAATTGATGAATCTTGTCATGCTTTTCAGAGCCTGAGTTATGGGAAGTGACATGACTGAGAGTTATACTTGTTTCATGTAGCCTACAGGCTTTATGAAGAGTGCCATAATATATTGTACTCACATCTCTGTAATATGACTGTAAAAAATACTAGTTATGAATGTGGTCCCTGTGAGGAGAATTTGTATGGAGTCTGTGTGTGAAGGATTATTGATTCCTGCTGGAGCTGAAAGTGAGTAGCAAGTATGGTAAATAAATCAGGAATTCATTATACCAGTGCACTACTGCCAGAAACACTTACTTGAAGTTTTTTTGGTTTTTTGAACATATGATTATTACCACTAAGATATTTGTCTTATTGCTAATACAGTGTTTTCCACTCCTTCACCCTTGGGAGCAGCTTCAGAGTCCCCAGGGCAGGACTTCATCTTCTGACCAGGAACAAGGCAGAGAACAGAGGCTCATGACTGAGCAAATTTTCTAGGTCTGGGGAAGTGGTTGTACCAGAAGGAAAAATAGGAATTAATTTCTTCCATCCTTCCAGAATCTTCCTTCTGTCCTGCTCATTAAAGCAGCCAAAACCAAGGCACAAAAAGGAGAATCTCTCACCCTGTCTAACAAAGCTGTCCACCCTGCTCTGTCCTTCAAAGGGCTCCTCAGGTCCTGAGTACCAACCTCATTTGTACTTTTTTGCTCTGTTTTCTTAAAAATTTTCTCTCAGTCTCAGTCCCATATTTTTTTTTTCTGCTGTAAGGATACAAAATAATAAAAAAGTTTAAGTTGAGAGCTTAAGACTTGCTTTCTCAATTTTTTAGGAATTATTACTTTTCTAAGTGTAATTCAAAACTCTTGTTCCCTGGTGGCCTTGAAAAGTCTGTGAAGATTGTTTTCTTTCCTTGATGCAACACTATTTTTTCCTAACCTGTCTTAAACCATGAAGTACAGCCCTTGATTCAGCTTTAGTGAATTTTATTTAGCACCCAGAGCAACTGTCAGCAGTGGTCAAGAAAGCTGCTTTGGCATTTCCTACTGGGATCTTTATCCTGTCTCCAGCTTCATACACTTACCAGCTTAGACCTACTGTCTCACACACTAACCTTCATCTCTTTTCAACTTTTCAGTAAAGATTTTCCTCAGCTTTTTGCTTCTCCACATCCTGCTCTTCCTTCAAGGGCTCACTGTTTCATGCCACTCCTTCACCCAAAGGATTTGTTGGATTTCTCACCTGATTCTCCAGCCCTTTTTGCCCAATGAATCAGCTGGCATACTCTATGTCTGTTACATACCAGCTATCACCCAAAAGTTTTTGTGAATAACTCAGTGTTTCCTGCCCAATCACAGTAGTACCACCTCAGTTTCCCCTGCTCAAACCATTCTGCTTACTGCAAACTCTTCTGGACTCTGCTGAGCAAACCCAAACCCTTCTGCACTTCTCACTGACATACCTCAGTGCCTTACCCAAACTCTGCTTCTGGAGGTAAACCACAGATTCTCACCAAAATCTTCTCAACAATCTGAAAACATTTCTACTTGTGAATATGGAAATACAGCCTTTGTTCAAGACTAAGGAAGCCATGAGTGTTTGTATCTTTTTTGCAGACTGGACAAAAGGATGTAAGATAAAAACAGAGAAGGGAGTGAGCAAGGCAATTGTCTCCTTCATGTCATCTCCAATATTTTGGGGATCATCCTACGTAGGCAGGAGAAATAATCAAGCCTGGGGGCACTCTTAAAAATGGAAGAAGTAGTAAGTGCTAAAGAGATTTTAAGCATGTAGTTCAAGAACTGGACAAAATTAATTCTACTGGTATTAAACTACCTCTGGAATAATCCTCCAACAACCTGCTTCTAATCAGAGCTGGCCTGCATCAGAATGTGCTTGAACACAATGAACAACCAGAGCAGGTTGTGAGAATTCCACCTACATAGTGGAGCCAAACTGACTATGAACATAACTATGAACATAATGAGATGTCATTAGAGCCCTAAGAACTGAATGAAATCCAATCATCAGAGCAGTTGTACCATTAACACCAGTTGTTTATCAGCCAGTGCAGGGCTGCAGTCCCTGTGCTAAGTGGTGTCACCTGAGACGTGTTTGCGAGGAGCAGCTTGTGCTGAGGCACGGGCAGGGGCAGGGTTGTGCTGATTGGGGTGCTGATGTCTTGTCAGGTGAGCTAATTATGGCTCCAGGTGAGCTAATTATGGCTCACACACTCAGGTGAAAGCAGGAACACCAGGATAAGTCACATTGAGCGACGTCGAGTGCAGAGCGACTGCAATTGTAGTCTTTGCTCTCTTATTCTGCTTAAAACTACTTTTCCACAAGTTTCAAAAGACTTTTATGCTGACATTTGAAACCTTGATTCTTTGAAAAGTAACCTTTAATCCCTTGAGAAAGAGGCCTCTGCCTTGCTTTTTTCCCCCCATCCCCTGTTCCCTGCGATTTGAGGGAATCACCCTACAGGCAAGACAGTGCCGCTGTGACCGGGGGTGAGGGCTATGGGGCCATCTGGGAAGATGGTTTGTAAGGATAGTGCAGAAGGCAATCTTTCCTAATGAATTACAGCTGTACTGGTTGCTGAGTGGAAACAGCCTTGCCTGCCCAGTGAGGATAGGGGTTATAAAACAGTGGGGCAACTAGCTGCAAATTACAGTTGGAGCTTGAGATTCTGTCTACTGTAGTTTGGGATGGAGTCTGCTGTGAGGAGGAAGGAACATGCAGTCGTGCAAGGGACAGACAAGGTAAGGAGATGCTGTGTGAGGGTTAGGTGGCTGGGAAAGGGACAGCTTGGGGTTAGCCAGTCATGTAGGAGGAAGAAGGAAACTTGCAGAGAGGAGTCAGTGCTGTGTAGAGCTGCCTGTGAGGAAAGGAGTCAGAGTTCCCTGAGAGAAGTCCACTGAAAGAAGGCATGAAAAGTTTTTAAGAAGGGACTGGTGATGGTGCCAGTCGCGTCTATCTCGATATAATTACTAATAATTGCAGCCGCTCTTGGCTCCCCCAGGGATGGGATCTGTCCCGTCCTTCTCTAAAGAAGGCAGGGCAGTACTGGGCCGGTCGGAGTCGGGGGCGCTCTTCACCCCCGCGCTAATTAAATTAATTAATTGCAGGTGGGAGGCTCACGGGGTTTATGAGGCAGGAGGGGCCGGGGCGCTCCCCCCGCTCCTACAGCCGGCTCCAAACAGGGGTTCTGTGGGAGCTGCTGAGCTTAACTCCGATAAAAGGGGTTTGGGTTTTGTTGCTTTGTCTTTCTTAGTTTAAAGAATGAGGGCAGCTCGAAGTCCAGCAGTCTCCCTTCCAGGTGAACGCAGTCCTGTGGAAAGAGCGGGGCCAAGAGAGATTTACCACTATCACCATCAACTTTTTACTAAGCATGTGGGAAGACTAATAATTTTCTTGCATGTTTGAATCTGTCTTTGTCCAGTGCTGTTCATCACTCTACAGGTGCTGCTGGAGCCACCACAGCCGACTTGGGTGTAGCCCTGGCCAGGCTCTAGCACTGCCCAGGGTGTATCCTTCAACAAATAACTACTTTATTCTTTTTGCTCTGTTCCAGGTCAGCCTTTCCCGGCGTCAGTGAGAAAAGCCCACGGAAGCTGCAGGAACCGAATGTGCCATGCCCGTTTTCAGGTGAGATATGCATGGAAATAAGACTTTCTGCAAATGCTGGGTGCAACTTACACTGCCCTTTTTTCACTGTGACAGACTTTGCTAACTGTGTTCAGTGGCTCAGCTGATGAGGATAGTAGCTAATCAAATTCTTGCATAATTTGGAGTTGTAGTGTCTGCTGCATCCTGATAGGAGAGACAGCAGAACTGTGTGTGTGGCTGGGATAAGTTATTAATGAAGTGATTACAGAAACAATGTTTTTGTTCTGCTTTGTACCTCATGAAAGCTGCTAGCTTCCCTATGGCAGGAGGAGGAGGAAAGCGATATTTTCATTAGTAGCTGCCAGCATGCCAAAGTGCTCCTTGGGTATTGCAGAGCAGCTCAGTATGAATTGCAGCGGAGATAAGGGATGGTAGAAACCACACAAGTCTGATCTGTGCTTCTCTAGATGCCATCACAGTGTGTTATGAATAAATTAGGGTGGCAGTACCTGTTTGCCATGTATGTGAGCTGCTACATCCTTGAAGGTAAGAAAAAAATGCTGCTGTTCTGAGTATGAGAACACCTTTTTGTCTAGGTGCTGATATAATAAAGAAAAATAAGCCCTAACCCGCATGAATATTTGAACAGTTTAATCGTTTTAAATAGGCTTTGGGGAGCATTTCTAGTAAATAAGGTAACTTTTGTGTTCATGAACAGAGTGCTACAACAGTCTGACCTCAGGCTGGGTTAACGAGAAATGAATAAAAATTTTAGCTGTACTGTCAGATGCAATATAGGGGGCAGTTTCATTCTCTACCTAGTCCTGAAAGAATGAATGCTGAGTGTGTTTAGCAGAACTGTGCATTGCATGCAGTTAATCAATAGAATGGAGCAAAGCATATATAATTTTCCAAGAGTGGAAGTAAAACCATTCATAGAATATTGATGAGACAATGTGTTTAAGGCTCAGGATTTTCTTTCCTGTGCAGTTTCCAAGGCAGTCCATGAAACTCCCATTCTCTCCAGTCTGGCCTGTGAAAGTAACTGCTGCTTAAACTTTTTTATTCTTTGTGGTTACTGAAGATCCAATGATTAAATAATGGCAGATTATCATAGAGTTCTCATGAATTGTGCTGGACAAAGTTGTTAAAAAATAAGTGTAGCATAGTGATTGCTCCTTTGTCTTTACTTATTATTACCCCTCTATAAAAGTATACACAGATTAATAAATATTGACTTAATCACTTCTGACCAAACCTGAGACCTGAGTATATGGACTGATCCTTTCTTTTGCTCTCCCTTGATGGAATCTTACTCAGTTAGGATGCTAGTGCTTTGCATAGTTAGGCACCAAAGTTGGGCAGACTGAGTAAACATGAATTTATAGAGTAGAAAGAAAAAAAAAGTATGTTTATTCAGTTGTTACCTGACTGAGTTTTTTGTCTAGCTTAGATTTGGCATTGTTTTTGTGATGACAACATTTCCAAGGCTTTTCAGTGAAAGGGCACATGAGCATTGGAAAGAGTTACTTGTTCACCAGCAGTATGAGCAGTAACATTATTCAAGAGAAATAGGTATGTTACAGTTGGCGAGCAGAATTTTATGTGTATTTTAAGATATTGCCATGGTCATAAATACAATTATTTCAATTTTAGCCCTTCTTGTGCTTCTGTGCTGCCCTGCTGTTAACGGGCATGATTGTGGACAGTAAGTTTGTTTCAGAAGTGAGTTCAAACTTCAGTCTGAAATTAATGTGTTGGATAGGAGTAAAATCTGTCTGGGTTCTAACTTAATGAATTCCATTTTTTAAATTGATAAAATTGTTCTGTAGTGAATAGTACTGATTTTGTTCTGTAATGACTCAGAATGGTTTAAGAGGATTCATTGTCAAGCAGCCTCTCCTAGAAATGTGGCCTGTTTTTCTTGCAGTCAGTTTGGTGTTCCCCTACCTGTGTAATGAGAGTTTAACCCCCTTGCCATGAATAACATCATGAGCCAGTGTGAACTTGGGGGGAAAATGGTACAACATTTATATCTCTTAGTTAATGTTTTTTTTTTTTTTTTTCACTTATGTACATGGTGGCTGTCATGTCTAGAGAGCTATTTGTACCAGCTGATAGAGATTTCTTGACTGAGCAGCTGATGTCTATAAACAGCCTTTGTGTAGGTAGGATAGCAGGAGGACTGATGGGAGGAGTAGGACTTGTGTTTTTATTGCTGATCATAGTCATGTAGTGACTCTGGAGTATGGGGGTGTGCAGAAAAGGTAGATGAGAGTTCCATGATATTTCTGAAAGCAATAAGGGGGGAAAAACACTGGGGTAGTTGCCATGCAAGAGGGAGAAAGGTGACAAAGGCATGTTTGCTGGTTATTTTCATTTGCAATTGTTTAAAACACAGGTGTTTGTTTTTAAAGATTTTTATAGTGGCAGATGAGGGCTTGCTAGTTTGAGAAATAGGAGTTAGCTAAAGGTAAATGGAGAATTTAGATGTGCTGTGCAATAAGGAAACTGAAAGTGATGCTGCTGGAGCTGAGCCAGTGCAGCAACTTGCTGTCAGCAGAGGGGAGAGAGTCCCTATTCCTTCCTCCCCCAAAACATCCACTGGCTACATGATCCCCTCTCTTTTGTCTGAACGAGGTGGTTGATTGTCTTTACTGAGCATCAGTGATTTGAGTGAGAAGGACAGCAGGGTGCATGTGGTTGCTGGAAACAACAGAGAAAAGCAGGGTGTGGGAGGCTGGGATATGTAGGAGGATGTCCACCTGGCAAGGCAGGGAGTTTTTAGACTGTAATAAGTATTCAAGCTGTGAAATGCAGCATCTCCCTCAAGAAAATGTGTATTTTGTTGTCCGGAGGAGGAAAAGCTCTTCCCCAAGGGAAGAGAAACCAGGCACAGCAAGGCAGGCAAGGAAAGTGACAGTCCCATAGCACGAGGGGAAGACAGAAGGAATAATAACTTACCTCAATTCCTGCCACTTGCAAGCAGGTCAGAGGACATTAAAAAAGAAAGTAGTGAATGAAATATCCTGTCTGAGCTGTCTGCAGTGAGAATTTGACAAATGAGATCACTGGTTCTTTTACAACATGAAAAATGACAAGAGTTTAGATAAAGCTTCAACTTCAGTGTTGATGGCTCAAATCTGGTTGCAGTTATTGTCTTGTTTCCCCTCAGCTTCTCAGATAAATGGCTACATATGTGCCAGATGTTTTCTTTTTCCACCCTAAATTTATCTGGAAGTACAAAATGTAGTCCCCTGTCAGAGACAGGGTACACAGGATAGACCAAGTGAGAAGTTTGGGCATTTCACTTTTTAAGGTGGATTTGGAATGTAGATGCCAGCTCATTGCTTTTTGCTAAACTGATAGAACATATTATTGAGCCAGATTTCCAGCCTGGTGTGGGATAGTTTGGGTTGGAAGAGAATGATGACCCAGTGGCCACTCCCCTGCCAAGAGGATCTTTTACCCTGTGTAGGTAGATATGACCACACCACCAGCCAGGTCATTGTGATTAGTTTACTAAACCTTCAAGTGGAGCAGCCTTGAAGTATGCCTATTGTAAAATGAATCTGTCAAGTTCAGCTGCAACTCTGAGTCAGTAGGGTTTTAAATTTACTTTTTTGGAATAATTTTGTCTTAGGTTTTCTGATTCTACAGGCAATATTGAGCTACAATGTCAATATAAGTGCATCATAACAAATGCCTGCATTTGGGTGTGCTGCTGTCTGCCTATGGAATGATGGATCTATGTTGTAGCGTTCAGTAGCTCTATATTTGTACTACTGAAGTTTTGAAGTCCTTTCCCTAGCAACTTGAATTAATCAAAATGTTGCCAAATAAGTCCCCCCATCTAATCTAATGACTTGTTCACATTAGCCTAAATGCTCTCTGTGTAATCAAACTACTTAATAGAGATATAATTAAGTATAATTTTAAACATTAACCACAATGTCTGATTTATGCTGTCTACCTTTTCTGGGGGAGAGTAAAACCATTCTCATTCCAAGGAATTCCACTTTCTGCAGCTTCTTTAAGCAACTTAAAACAGTTATAGACTCACTTCTGTGCTTATAGAAGCTTGCCAAAGATCAGAAAATAGATGGCAAACATTGCTTCTCTTGTTTTTTTCTCAAGAATTAGTTTTCTCTACCACTATTAACTTGTAATCCAGTCCTTCCTACTAAAATATGTGATCCAAGTTCAGGAAGACATTAGGGAGCAAAACTGAAGACTAACAATGCCCTCTAATTCAAAAATAACTCTGGGGGGAAGAGGACAAATATCGGTCAGGATTTTCCAAAGGAAATAATGGAGTTGTTCATCCTGTGCCAGCTCAAAACTTTTTTTTTAGTGAGATGACCTAGACTAAATTCATATTTGTTTATATTTTCATTTCAAAACTAGACCTGAAGATAATATCCTTGTATGTCTAGAGCAAGAGTCTGCCTTGGCTGTGAAGCCACAGCCTGGTCCCTGTGGATTTCATATCCTATTTTCAACCTCTGTGTGTGCTGCACTGCTTTACTGCATCTTGGTCATCTTACACTGGGTTTAAACTTCCAAATTAGCTACAAGGAAGCTGGAATGCCTGGGAGGTGGTGGGGGGAAAAGGAAAACATGGATTACATCTTAATCAAAAGAACTTGCTGAGTGAAAGGATGATGTATGTCTTGTGGGGATGTACACCTCTACTTCCCATGCAAGCTAGTTTTGTTTGTTTTCTGAAAGTAGCTTTAACTTGCAACTAAAGGACTCCAAGAATAAATATCAAATTTCATTCTTATTTCAGAAACTTTTTGGTTCTTTTAGGAACTTAATGTATTGGTCTTATTTTTTTTTTTTTTCTCTTGAGAGAAAAATTGAGGGGATGGAATTGGTGGTGAGTGTAGGATTTTGTGGGTTTTATAATGAACTGAGGAAAAACACTTCTGTGACTTGCAGTTTATGGTGCAAGATGAAAGTGAAGCAGTTTGGTGTTCTGCATGTTTTGACTTTTAAAATGGAGAGAGATGCATTCAGGGACTATGTAATCTTTTAAATTTCATGTTTTATGTGATGTGCATGAACCTTTGTTCAAAAACTTTGTAAGCATTTATTTATAAAAATTGTTGATGGCACTTTTTTACTGTGCACTATTTATATTTCAAAAATAATAGAAATATTAAATTTATTTTGTTACTGGAAACTTGAGGAAACAAGTTAATCTTTTGCAAGGCTGAATAGAATTTGGAAATTGAGTGTCAGCATTACAGGAAATGGCTCAAACTATGACTTTTACCATAAACCATGTTCATAATTGCTAACACTTCAGTTTCTCTATAAATAAGCATCAGTGTAGAATTATTATGTATTTTTTGAAGCCAGAAAGTATGGATTCATCTGGTGCTGATTATCATGTTACCATATGTTAATTATTCCTGGCAAGGATTTTGTTCTTTTCCATTATATGTTTGTGGAGAAGCCAGTTAGTTCTGCTTCATTTCAGCAAACTGGGCTGATGCCCAGACAACTATTAGTAGCTTCATTGTCATTATTTATACTGAGTGGCAAAAATTATGTTTATCAGGGTGAACTGTGCAACCTGAAAGGGAAATTCTTGGTGAAACACATTTGTTTCCTTTCATTTGTAGTTATGCCATGCTCAAGATAGCAACATTTTCACAAGCCCTGCTGGTTTTATTGGGTATTTCCATTAATTAAAAAAATAGTCTCATACTTTGCAACTACCCTTGGCTATAAGGCATCATAAGCATGAGGCAAATCTGTTCTGATAAGCACCTGAGGAAAACATTAATAATGCACTCAAATTGTGATTCAGCTGTGTTTTCCTGAGGTAAATCTGTACAACCAGGAGTAAAAATCCATCTTAGTGGGTAGCTGTGATTGTTCCTTTTTTTTAAGGAACAGTTGTATTTCAGCACCATCTATAGGTATTTAAAGGAAATCTGTTTAAATCCATGACAGGGTTCACAAATGGATTCTATGTTTATTGAAAGTGAGGCTATCTTGACGTTTGCATAGCTGCTATTACAAACATTTTTAATCTTTAACCTTGGTTCAAAAATGTAGTGACGTGCTATGTAATATATATGAAATATGGCATAACATCAAATTTGCTTTATATAAGAAATATTGAAAATGAAACTCAATTGGAGAGCATGGCAGGAAGCTTCATGCTGCATGAGATGCAATTTTCACAAATAGTGCAAGTTTTGCAGGTTTTGCTTCTTACTCTAAGTAAAGGGCTGGGAGAAAAATAGGTTTTCAATAGTGTCAAATTTTCTCTGGACCCATAGGTGGGTTTTCTGTACTTTAGGAAGTGTTTTTCCTCATTAAAACCACAGAATTTGTCTTCACAATTATACTTACTCAAACATGGCTGACCTTTATAAGTAACTGGTACATTTTTTTGATCCAGTGTCTCCTTTACATGGAATGATTGTTTTTGAATTGGGCAAGAATGGCAAAATTACTGGCCTTTTTGAAAGAGAAGATGTAAGAACTCGGGTTGCCTGGTTCTCCCAGAGAAAATATCTCAAGTCACAAATGCATGAGATCTTTGAATGCAAAGTGTCTTATTATGCCAGTGCCCACTGAATTTCATTTTAATATTTTTTGCAGTAACTTGAATTTACATATAGCTTAAACAAGGTGCGTTTGTTAGGTTTTTATAGAATTTTTTTTGTG
>JAOTQP010000362.1:6138286-6230001 GCA_026413545.1 Cichladusa arquata | reverse complement strand
GTGATTTAGAGAGTCACTAGAGGATTTTCCTTTGCTGTTTCATGTCAGAGGAGGCTGTAAATGCCCCCTCAGAGATAAAAAAATGACAAACAAATTTTATTTCCAAGTAAAACAAAGTTATAAAAGTTACTGAAGTCATTAAGACCTTAAATCCTATCAGTAAATTCAGGCAGAGAGGGTGGCAAAAGGACTCCTGATTTTTAGTAGTTTTGTTGCAACTCCCAGTGACTTCTAAAACCTGTTCATCATCTAATGCTAGAAATCTAAATATTTTCCACATTTGGGGCTTTGTCTCACATTGTTTTAGTAATATCACAATGCTGAAGAAAGAGGAAGCCTCAAGTACTTGAGACACTTTCTCCTGATACAGCTTTATGCAATAATGGTGGCCCATGCTAGAGAGCAATGGTTGGTTGTTGCTGTAGACAAATCATCCTTTGAAATAATGAACTACCTAACTGGAGAAAGCACTTGGAGCTTTGGATAAGTTAGAGTTTTCTGGAGCTAAAGTAAAAGTCCATAAGAAGGTTTAAAAGAAAGAATCTTCTGTGTTGTACAAGCAATGACAGCTTGCAGATTTTTATCTAATTACTGAGATGAGTTTTGTATTTAATGATTTTTCATTTTTTTAAAACAATTTCAGAATAGGTGAAGAGCCCAGACTTCTCATGCTGCCACTAAAGTTATTTTTATAAGTCACCCAATAAAAAGGGCAAAATGAAAGGGAGACTAGCAAGAAAAGTACTTGCCTGAGACCATTTTCTCTTTTAAGTAATTAGCTCTAAATGATACTGGCATATGTCTTCAGGTTCTGGCTTTTGAATAGATTTGATTGTGGCTTTGGTATATTCCCAGGGAAAATTATGTTTTCTTGGGTTGACATTTTGTGATTGAAAGCTGTTTCATGGTAAATCACCACTATTTGTACAGCCTACCCACATTTAAAGGATGTCTTGCTTCCCAAATCCATATACAACACTTTAGGTGGTTGTTAATCTGTATACAGACATGATTTAATACCTTGTAGGGAGAAGTTTGAGAGAGAGTGTTTTTTTTTTTTTATACAGAAAAGCATTGAAAAGATTACAGGGCAGAGTTGCTGTACAAAGCTTTTCATCGTGATGCATAAGGAATGTGCAATTTTCTTTCATATTTCTTCTTCTAAGCTATTTTAAAGGCTTTATTTTTTATTGCAGTAAGCTGTTTAACTGTACTTGCATTAAGACATACTGCAGTAGCTGAAGTCAAAGGAGGAAGTTTATAGAATAGGGCATGTTATCATATAGGAGTTTTATAACTTCAGATTTGTACTGGAAAATCTATAATCACTACAGAGATTTCATCTTTATAGATTTCCTTTTCTGTGCTTCTATGGAATCTGCACCAAAGTGAAAGTTGCAAACGACATGAATATATTTGTCTTCCTTTTGCTGAACTGCTTAATAACTCTTAATACCTCACTTCAGTCCAGGTAAAATACCTGACAATAAGTTAGTCTGTTTGATTGTGTGGGATATCAGCTGCACTTGTACAACTGACCGTGGGGGGCAATTCACTCCATTACAGAGTAGCCATTCAGGGGACATTATTGGGGACCTTATTAAATTGAATTAGTCCAAAATCCCTAGTTCAAGATGTGCTGCTGGTTGAGCAGCTGGCCTTTGAGGAATTTTTACTTCAGCACGTAGAGAAAATGCAGCAAAATGGCCTAGTGATGTTGTTTTGTAGTTAGCACACTTGTCTGGCTCTGTGATATATATTTGGTAGAGTGAGCTGAAAAATTATTAGGCTTTAGACTTTAGACAGGGGCCCTCACACTACCCCTGACAAACTTAATAAGTAAATGGACATTGTCTGGGGAGGAAATGAGTGAATAAATATGAGAAATGAAATAATCTTAATTCTAAATCAAAATTTTGTCTTTGTCCTCCTCCAATAGCTTGAGAAGAATTTGCTGATAGCTGGGTTCATAACAAGGCAGCCCTTTTTGGGGATCAAGAGCAGCATATTCTTTTTAGGAATAAGATGCATGAGGATAATCAGATATCAAGTGTACTTTTGAAAGTGCTTTGGGCTGTCTTTGTTATCTCAAGTCTTTAAATCAAAGGTTTTGCTCAACAGTAGAGAGTTCTAAGAAAGTTGTCTCCTTTAATGTGCAGCCTTCTGTGCTCTTCTGATGCCCCACTTGCAGTTGTTTCCTGGGCTTAGGACTGTCTTTCCTTCCTTCCAGTGGTGGGTGAGGCACAAAATGTGTTCTCAGGGTACTGAGCATCTCTGCTGGACTTTCTCATCTCAGGGGTTAGAATTATTACTTTTGTTTGAGAAATTTAGTTTTTCCTTTCCATACTTAGGTAATTTTGTATCATTGCCAAATTATAAAGTAGGATCTTCCTGCTGACTTGTCTGAGCAAAGATGAAGAAAATAACTCAAATGCCTTTTAAAGAAATAACTTCCAAAGCTTTTTAGTTGAAAATAAAATCTTCACTTTTTTCTCTGGAGTTCAAGTCCAAGTTCCAGTGACAGTATAGGTAAACATGCAAGTTACCAGCATGGGTTACATTTTAGTATGAAAATTATGTTGCAGACACACAAACTGAAACTTCAAAGGTTAAAACTTTGCAACCAGGAACTTTTCATCTGTACTCTATAAATAAAAAGGACAACAAGTAAGTTATCCAAGTAGTTCATTGCATCAATGTGAGCTGGAAGATGTTTTCTTGATTTCTGACAGGTTTGCATTTCCTGAAGAACTACCTTTGTTCTAGTTCCACATATTCCAGGTTAATTTACAGACTTGTTTTTATCTGTAAGGCATAAATCCTGTATTTGCTTAGACTTTGAGAGGATTAATTGTTGTGATTTTGGCAGTTTAATGGAAAGCTACTGACTCAACAGTCAGAATTATCATGGTCAAATGCAAAACCCTCCCACTGTCCTCAAAAATCCTAGCTATGGTTGCCCAAGTGTTTTCTTGTCCCATTGGCTTACAGCTGGCTTTTAAGATGTAGTTAAACTGTAGTGCTACATTGTCCTGGTCTCTTAAGGAGTATTGGTGTTACTTGCTGATGAGCTTCAGTCAGACCAGTTAAATGTACTGTATGATCTATTCTGAAATTAAGTCTGTAACAGTGATTGGCTTTCTACTGGCACCCATTCAAGCACGTGGCATATTTAAGTGTATTATGGATACTATGGAAACTGTGGGGAAGATTAACTAAGCAGACTTTTAAATTCTGTCGCTGATGGTTGCAAAGAAGAGGATAGAGGGGTTTGCTTTCCCTAGTCAAGCACTATAGTCAGTAGAAAGGGAAATTGTCAGGACCATAGAAGGAATTGTCCCTTTTATGACAGTAAACAAGACTGGTGCCAGATGATGAGGAAACATCACTGGCAGAACTTTGTTTTGTACTAAGTGATACTTAGTTATAATAGCTGTTCTGCAGCTTTCTCTAACAGAGATACCATTTGTTTCTGCAGATATCTTTATGGTTGTACAGATACTGTTGTGCTTTATATTTGCCTTTGGACAAAAAATTTCCCTTGTAAATATTGCTGCACAATCTTTTGGATTGGGAATGTATTGAAGAGACAATGGGGAAAGGAGGGAACGTGAAAAATCTAAATAGGAATTAGCAACCATTGCTTGTTCTGGCTTTATTTTTAATAGATTAATACAGTGGTAATAGGCAGTAAAGTGATCTCTCCTGCACCAATAACATTTTAAGAAGATGTTATTCTCCAGAAAAAGTCTGACATTTTTACAACCCGAACCAGAAGTACTCCTTTTCCTCAAATCTTCTAGTGCCTAGTTAGGAGCAGATGTTGCTGGGGGTGGAGTAGGAAGGGACCCAGTGAGGAGCTGGTGCAGGATCAGGCCTAGGTTATAAACCTTGGACTGCAGTCCAACACTGAGGAAGGGGAATGTTGGAGTCTTGGGCAGGAAGTATTCTGTTCTGCTCCTCATTTAATGCCTTGGCATGAGTAAGGCTTGAAAAATATTTCTGTTGTGGAGCTCCGCATTGTTTGGTGCTTCAGGAGCCATGAACTAAGATACTGCACTCTTTATTGGTGAGCTTGAACACTGTTTCAGCTGGGTTTGTTGGTGTCTGCCCTACCCTCAGATCATGGTGTTCCTCTAATAACTCTGAGGGTCACTGGGTCATTATCTATAATGAAATGCCTAACAATGAAAACATACAGTTTTAAGGTCAGAGAGAAGTAAATTGGTTTTTAGCCAACAAAGCTGCTACAACACTGCTTAGAGTTGGCTCTTGTTCATGGTGACAAGTATTTTTCACTTACATTATGTAAAAGATCCAGCAAGGAGCTAAAGAAATTACCTTTTAGTGTGGTTGTGTGTAAAGAATGTGGTTCTTGACAGCCAGCCAGCAATGTGAGCACATTGTTCAAAATATGCTTTGTAAGGAAAGCCAGTTGGGGACAGTGGTCCTGCTTCTCTGCTCTGTGTTTCTGGAATAGAATGTGTTTTGTAACCTTAGGGAGCTTGTGGAAATGAGTAACATACTGGTCCAATGAAAAAGAAAATTTCCTGAAGCTCTGCTGCAGCTCTCCAGAACTATATCACTGTGAGCCTCCTTATTCCTTGGCTTGAGAGATGTGGGGCCCAGAGTCACCTCACTCCTTGGCCTTCAAATTAGTGCTTCTAATCAAAGATGCTGAAAACAGTGCAAGGGCTCACCCTCTGCACAGCAACACAGTTGTTTTGCCTTGCTTTAAGCTTAGCTCCATTTACATCACATTCTGTCTATGAATAAAATTGTTTAATAATGACTTCAATTTGCATATTTCAGGCTGATTGAGAGCTTGTAATACAATTCTCATTTTTCAAATCCTGTTCATGCCAAATAGGTCTGTTCTGTACTTTCACAGCAACAGATATTGTTTCAAGGGTTGACTTCTTAATTCCCCAGAGGCTATAATTTCTACTTATCCTCTTATCAATAGTTTCTTTTCTTATTTTCTCTCGAATTAATTTTGTCTTATAAAACTTTATTGTATTAACAGATAGGATAACTTGTTCTATAGCTTGTTAAATAACTGTATCTTGACTAAGTTAATCTTAAGTCTAGTATTAAAAAGTCCTAAATTGATATGTAGTTTTGGAAAGCTCCTGCATTATCCCTGGAAGCATGGAATGTTTAAACAGCTCATTTTGAAAGTAAGAAACATCAAGAAATGAAAATGGATTCTAATTAAACGATATACTTAATTTGTTGCATCTTACAATAGATTGCTGTAGACCTGGTTTATTTCAGTTACAGTTTTTTTTTTATGATTGTCTGCAGAGGTGTCTTTTCTGGAAGTTTATTCTGTAGCTAACCTGATTTGCCTCCAGACAAAGAACTTTCATGGTGATAACTTCAACTTGGAAACTTGAACAAATAAACAAAAGAAAAACTAGTCAAAAATTACAGTGACTGGGCAGGAGGAGGCTGAGCACTTAGCAGGTAGGAAAGCTTATTCCTTCATGTCCCTTTCTTACATTTCAGTAGTAAGTTGGAAGTAGCATGAATCCAAGCCATCATTGACCTTCTTTTGTAGCAAATAGTGTGAAATATTTTTTCTTTCTTATCCCAAGAAAATAAGTTATGCCATACTTATATACATACATCTTGGGGAGGGTTTTCTGCTTTTAATCCAGCAGCTGTGGATGAGCAGAGCGCCTCATACAAAATGAGATTCCTTCATTCAGGTATTTCTTCATCTCCTTTAGATTCAAAACTATGGGTAGTAACAGGTTATTCTGTCAAGATGTTTCTCTCTCTAATTGGAACAGTAAAGCCTTTGTCAGCTACCAGATGTGCAGGAAAATTGAAAGGTGATGTGTGGCTTGATCCTGCAAGAAAAAAAAGGGGTTTATCTCCATTAGCTGCACCATTCATTTGGAGTTTTCTTTCTGTTGTCTTGGATTTAAGTCCATTTTGGAAGAGGAATTTGACTAAAAATATGCTGAAAAAACCCTCTCTTTTATTCTGTAAAGTAGAATTCACTAATGTTACACTAATGAATTATTTTTCTTCTTTTGAAGTGGTTTTAGTGATTGAGCAGACCTAGTGGATGTTCCATATGTGGGAGCTTTGTGTGTTGGTGTGTGCTTTTAAAGAGCCATGAATAATAATTTAACATAGTTTTGTAATTAGTTATGACTTCCTACATGTTTTCTTGTGGCCGATTCTAAAGACAAAGTTTTTCCTAATCAGAAGCATTTGTTCAGATAGGAAACTGCTCTGAGTAGAAAGCATTAACTTGTATTGCGATGACTTTAATAACAAATAACAACAACAATAATGTAGAGGCAAATTTAGGACAGAGAGATACATTTTTATATAATTTTCTGTTGATATTGACCAAAGGAATAACCATGGCATTTCTAAAGAGAGAAGTTCCCCTATGAAGCTTTTTAAAGGAGTCAATATGTTTTTGAGGGCTCCAGAACTCCAAGCAAAGCAGAACTGTGAGCTCTTTACTAGAGGTCTACTAAGATACTCAGTTTTGAGGTTCTGGTTTTTGTTTTCAGGGCCTCAAAGCTTATAACAACAGCAATAAGTAAAGCATAGTCTCTTACTGGCTTGTTTTATTTGTCATTCCACAAAAAAAAAAAAAATTGTGCTCAAAATCCTGACTAGAGCTTTTGCATACTTTAGGCTTTGAGATTAATAGGAACCTCTTGTCTACAGAGAAGTTGAACCTCACAGGTTTCTGTATGGTCCAGCTTACTGAAACACCTCTGCAATTTAATTAATGTGTAATTCCAAGAGGGTATAGAACATGGAAATGAAGAAATGGAAATTAATGAGCACATGGTAGAAAACTGCAGTGCATCACATGCCATGCAGTGACACAGCTGAGCCCTTGGGAATGCTTCCTCCCCCTCTAGTGGTTAAAGTGCTTTTCTGAGCAGTGGACTTCCAAAATCTACCAGAGCCAAACACTTGCAGATGTGCCAGAGGATGCTGGAGTATCTCCAACTGTGAGGTGGTAATTATTCAGCTTTCCACTTTAAATAAAGTCTGCTTATTTTGGAGGAGAAGAGATGTTCTCACAAGTAGCCACTGTAATACCAGAGAATTAGTGTGGTGCTTTACTATACAAAAATATACTCAATGGAGGATTGACTTTTTCCCCACAGCCAGTGCTTGGTATCACATACAGAGAAGATTTGCTGTATCACCTGTAAGTGGGAAAAACAGATGGCATTTGGTGTTTTGAGGTTTTTATTTGTTGAGGGGTGTTTTTGTGGTGGTTTGTTTGAATCCTTTTATTTCAGAAAATCCAAGCATGTGAACAAATAAATCTTCGTATATCATATAGTGGGTAAACAAATCACAAATGCTATTTTCATCCAGTAACATATTGTACAGTTTAACCTCAGATGTGTAGCTTGTAATGGATAGAATGTAAATAATGAATTTATCAATGCAGATAAAGCTGCACTGAGGAGGCTGTCTGATTTCAAGGCTCTTTTGGATAAAAAGCTGAATGAGTTCTTTGCAGACACATTGCAGGCATTGGCATAAAGCATAAAGGTCCATCTGTGAGCTGGGGGGAGAGCTCCAGGCTTGGTTTTTGCAGAGCTGAAGGAACTTTCTTGGATTTCACAGGCAGAAGGACTAGTTGGCAACAATGAAGAAAGAAATGCTATCTTCTCTCTTTAATAGTAGTAAAAACTACAACTAAGTCACAAATGATCCTGAAAAATCAGGAGCAAGTGATCAAATGGAACATTGTAGAGTTTAATCCTTATCACAAAAGAGCAGTAACAAATCCCCAAGGAACTCTTTTCGTGTTTGGTGCTTTAAGCACCTGAGCCTTGATATGCCTTAAAGCCAAGCCAGGTCTTGACAATAGATCACTTAATTGATTAATCAGCACTCCTTACTTTCATAAGAAGAAAGAACTGGTAGCTCATTATTCACGCAGATATTTGGGTTGAATTTTTATGCTGTCGCTTGTGAGAAAAGCATTGGTAGTTGTGAATGATATTTTGGTTGGAAAAATGAATATTTTCTGTAAAAATCAACCTTCTTTCAATGATGTGAATTATCTATGTTTAGCAAAAAGCACTTTAGTTTCAGAAAAATGCTCTTTACTGAGGGGAAGACCTATTTTAGCATTGTTTTTTTTCTTTCCCAGCAATACTTACAAAATCTCCACAGGGACTCGTCTTTAAATAAGTGTCTCTTGTTTTGAGCAATTAAAACTTCTTACTGTTCTTTTCTTTCCTTTCTGCTTTCCATCTGGCCTGTCCATCTGCCTACAGTTTGTATCCAAAAAGCAAAATTAAGAAACCCATAAGATCTTTCTGTTTTAAACAGAAAAAACCCACTGATTATGCCTATGTTCTTCATTTATTTCCAAAATGTTGACATATGAAAAAAAGCAAACTAAATGTTACAAATACAACCAAAAATGCCCAAATTTGTCCTGATTGATAGCACTAATTTAACCCATGGTCATTGTGTGAGAAAGAAAATTGTAAAGTCCAAGATGCCTATGTTGAAAATGGTTAATTATAATAGTATATGTTCTTGTGAATAGTTTTAAAATTTTTTTCTAATGAGCAACTGATAACTCTGAAAAACATTCAACTTTGCTTTCTTGCTGTTCTTGATCCCATCTTCTATTCCCTGCTCTACAGTAGTAGAAATGAAGAAACATCCTGAAATTTAAGAATACTTTTGCCTGTGTACATATCACTTCATATTCTGTGGAACAAGTCCTGAAAAACTTCATTTTCTTCTTGCATTTTGGTGTATGAACCATTCCAATCCTAGTCTGTTCAAGCCTCTCTTGCTTACAAAGCTTCCATACTTCTGTTTTTGTCAGTTCAGTAGTAATGAAACAAAAATAAGAGAGAAGTTTGCAATTTGTCACACTTATGAAATAATTTGCCCTCAAAACTCAGCATCCTCTATCCTGAACAAGTAGGAAATATTCTGCATGGTATTTACAGCTCGCTGTAAAATAAAACTGGAAGGAACAACTGAACAAACAGAGCCTCCTTAAAGGATGCTGGTAATCCCAGTCTTTCTGCATAAATAGCTCTTTTAGTTTTCATTCCTGGCAGGAGTCTATGCCAGTGTATTCCAGAAATGCAGGGTGGGAGGAGAAGGATGGACCTATCTATTGTAGCTGTCCTTCAAAATATTTAAAATTGGAAATATTTAAATCAATCTGTTATTTACATGTTTTCTTTTGCATCTAGCATCAAAGTAAGGTGCTGCTTCTATTTATTATCTTTGTTGTTGTGTTTTTATTATTATTATTACAAAGCATTTAAAGGAAAATTAATTTGGTCAAATTATATATTAATATCTTGATAGGATGAAAAGCCCCTATGAACAGGTACCTTGTATCAATACAGCAGCTATTTCTCCAACAAGCAACAAATTTTAAAAATATTTGGATGGATGAAATCTCTTGGGGGGAATATTTAAATATATTTAATTGAATATGGTCCAACATACCACATTGATCATAAAAAAATCCGTGTTCAGCTTGTATTTAGCTACTGAGAAGAAACTGTTTCTGTGTTTGATTTACTGCAAGTAGCTTGTATTAAAAGCTTCTTTGAAACATAAGTGCCAGCAGTTGTAACTTATTTTTGTGAAGGTTATTCTGTCAAAGAAATTTATATGTGTCTATTAGAGTTATCTGTGCATTAGAGCAGGGTATGTGTATTTCAGTGTCTTAGCACTAGGCAAATTTTGTTACCTTGGTGTAAGTAAGCAAAAAATATCACTCCAGCTATCTTACAGATTGGAAAGAAATCAAATAAGCTGACAGGCTTCTGTCAAAATCTAGAGGAGATTTTCATAGTGCTAGAAATAGATTGCAGAGGATCAAAGAAAAATATGGAGTAATTCTTAATCTTCTTTTACCAACAGCACACAAGCTTTATGAAAAATCCTCCTTCACTGCCTGTTTTCTTATTAAAATAGGCTAATTCAGGAAAGGTGATGAGAATATTGCAGTGAGAGATCCTTGCCAGTTAAAAAATTGCCACCCAGCAAACTAGGATTTTACTGCAATTGTTTGAGTTTTCCCACAAGAGCCACACAGTTTTGCATATGTTGTAAATGCAACTTCTGTAAGTATTCTGAACAGTCCTGTTAAAGTCTCTTTTACTAAGGATATGTTTAGCACCTTTAAATACTGGGCTTCTTTCTAATGAATGAAGCAGGTTCATTGCATTGTTCTCAGTCCTCCACAGACTTCTCAGATTCCTTTCTGACTTGTCCTCTGGTAGCACTCTGAGTAAATCTTGCACCTGAGCCATCATTAAGTCATTTCTGTTCAAGAGCTGCTTTGGATACAGTTTAAATTGCTTCATTCATCCAGTTACTGAGCACACCAACGTGTCTGAACTTGCTTCATGAGACAAGAATGCAGCATCAGGAAATTGCTCTGCAGCAACCTGTTGTGTTCCTCTCCTTTTAAAAGCACTGCCTTATTCCAGAGTTATCACTTGCACATTTAGCTTCTGGTACACACTTGAGATACTTTGGCTGATCAGCATTCAGGATATTTACTCTGTTTTGAAATGATCAAGCCAAAATGGAAAACTCTTGTCAAAGGCATTATGTTCCATTTTCTCTCTCCTGGGAGAGGCAATCTTGCCAAGGATCTGTTTTTGGTTTGTTGTTGTTTTGTGTGTTTGCCATGAAACAGTTGCACAGAAGAGATGTTTTGAATTCAGCATCTTCCTTGCAGTAGTTTTGCTCCTGAAGAAAGGAGCAAATGATTTTACCACTGAGTAATTTGATGGATATCAGCCATCTAAGGTGGCTGTTGCCGAATGAGTTGAAAAGGGGTTTCCTACCTGGAACCATCTGACAGGACCTGTGATACAACAACTTTTACCATGTCTTGAGTTCCAGTATTACAGTGTACAGAGTATTCAGTATTTGGCACAGTCTTCTCTTGATTGATTAGTTTTGAAATAGGCTGGTCCTGGACTTTTAATATCCAGTACCTCTCCCTTTCTTGAAGTGCAATCTAATGTTTAGACTTCTTCCACGTGCCTAATCTTATTATTTGTTATTATTTTATTATTTATTACTTATTTTCTATTACCAGCAAAGTAATATTAAATACTAAAAGAATAAAAATCTTTTTCTCACTGCTAGGCAATATAAGCTATGGTGAAGATGGATTAGTGCTCTGTCATCTGTGAAACACAAATTGTTTCCAGTTTCTTGAAGGGCAGGAACTTGGTAAAGGGCAGAGAGAGTTGTTCTGAGAGTTGTGAGCACTGTGTAAATAACTGTTCCCTGGTAAGCATGTGCACTGCAGTAACTCTCTTAGGAATAACTGGCTGGGTTTAGCTGTCTAATGACTTCTTCTGAACACACTTGAGATGTTTGTTTTGCTCAGAGATGCTGTCTTAGATACTTGATAGCAACTGATAAGAGCCAAAGTTTAGGTGGTGTTTCCCAAACGACTTTTGCTGTCTCTGCGATTCCTAGAGAAGCTTTTTCCTCTCCAAATGCATGCCTGGAAGGCTGCAAGTCAGTGAGCTGGGGAGGAAGCAGCCAGCCCCAGGAAGTGCAGGTCTTTATCACAGGAGTCGTTGGTGGTGCTTTATTTTGGTTTTTAGCAGATTGGAAAACAGGTTTCCTGTGTGTGTGCCTGGGTTGCCTTCCTGTGTCTGGGGTTGTGATGTGAGGAGCCAGGAGGAGATGGAGCAGAAATGACAAGTGGGGCAGGGATGCTGGGAGGCCCTCCTGGTGTGAGGGTACCCACGGTGGGGCTGGGGGGGGGAGCAGAAGGCAGCAGGTCTGACCCTGTGGCAGCTGGGGCTGGGTCCAGCTCTGTGTGCCAGGAAATGCCTCTCACAGGCTGCTCAGGCTCCCCTCAACTGGCAGCACATGCTGGTGTCCTCAGCTACCACCTCCTCCACTTACTCATACCCTTAAAATACTTTCCTGAAGCGTGCTGTGGGACCCCTGCTGCTCTTCCTTATGGCATGGCTTGTGCATGTCCTGTAGCTGATTTATTCACCAGCCACACCACAGAGGAAGGCTCAGCCTGGGAGAAGCTGGCATGTTGAAAAACCCAAAGTGACACAGAAGGTGGCCTGGGTACAGTCTGGAGGAGCAACTGTAACTAGTGCCTCCCAGTCACATCCTCTGAAAAGGAAATAACTTTCCCTTCTATTCATTCTATGCCCAGATAAAATACAGGAGTGCTCAGAGCTTTCTGAGATATCAGTAGAAAGCCCAATGAATGGGAATTTCTGCTTGTGGTGTGGTTTTCTATCTAAAAGCATGCTCTGTTTAATTTCAATTTGTTTCATTTAACCAAGAGTTAGAAACAGCTAAAAAATACTGCCTGAATATACTGCTAATTGATGATTTCTGTGCTGCTAGAACACATTTAAGGGGGAGTTGGAAAAACCCATGGAAGGTGTCTCCAACAATGTAAGCTACTTACATGCTTAAATTAGTTGATTTTCAACATTCTGAACACGTAGAGTTGTGTTTCTTACACTGCCTAGCCTTGTCTCAGTTTTGTTAAAGCAAGGGGGGTAGGTATTTCTGATATTGCAATAGTCAATAATTTAAATTTACAGGTTACATGAACCTACTAGAATTTATTTTGGAATTAAAGAAATATCAGTTTCATTATGTTCATACATATAAATTATATTATTCTACCATGGTGTGTATATATGTGTGTGTACATATGTCATGTACAAATTGAAATAGGTATACTGCGCATACATAAAAAGATATTCAGAAATAAATCTCTTTTCAGAGCAGTGGAAATTAAAAAAGGCACCCTTAAATTAGGAAGGAAGGAATTTTAAAAGTTTAATGAAATATTTTCCCCTCAAAGCAGAAATTATCCTCAGGCCTGAGTACTTCTAAATATTTAACTTATGATAAAACTCACACTAACTGCAGCTTGAGCAGGAATGCAAGCCAATAATGATAATAAAGAAGGAATAAACCAAGTGTAGTTGCTGGTGGTTGTTTCCACATAAAACACCAAAGCTCTCAGTGCTGCAACAGTGACATCCAGTGACAAAGGCAGCTCATCCTGTGCTCAGTCAGAGCACTAAAGGACATGGATGGAAAAGGACACTTGTTTGCTGAGATCTTTAGTGCAACACCAAACTCATTAAGAGGATAATTAGAAATGCCATGGGAGACTGAATATCATGATAAATAGGTAATCAAGAAAAATTATCTATTGAATTAACCCATATCTGTTTCAGAAGCAGCCATTTGCTGAGCCAAGTAAGGAATATATATTCTTTTAAATCAAGAGCTTTTTCCAGTGAGGCAATTTGCTTGATGAGCCTACACGCACTCCCTTTTTTATTATTTAACAAAACAGAATTCAGTAGGTATGATCTACCTCAGATCTAAACGCATGTGTGTGGTGGAAATTTTTCAAATTAATGAAATAAAAGGACCAAAAAGAAATAAGCCTGCCTTTTGTAGAGAAGGTGACAAAATGCTTATTGTCTACATAAGACGCCCCTTTTTCTGTTTTGGCTGAAGGAATTGTGAGTTTTTTAATGACATTGACACTTCACAAAGCTGCTGGCTCTAAAAATGAGTGGCATTTGATTCTGACCTGACCCCTCTACTTTCTTAGTTATCCAATTTTGTTTTTATTGGGTATGAGTCTTGAAATCTCCACATTATTCCAAATGTCATATGATATGTCCTGTACTCTGATTCTTGTAATTGTACTACAGAATTAGCTCATCTCTGGGCTTTTTCAAAAGGTAGTAATAGGAATTAATTTTTTAGGATTTCAACTTCAAGGCATGCTTCAAGAGGTCCATGTTTTACTCTTAACTTTGTTTTAACTCATCAATTTCTTATGTAAGGTCATATGCAAAAGGAAATGCACAAAGGAATGAATTAAAAGGGAAACAACTGCCCAGATGGAAACAAGAGAGGTAAAAGTTTGTCACATCTGTCCTTAGGCAAGAGGCAGTAGTTTGTGATACGGGAAAAGAAAAATCCTTAGGGTTGCATTGCTTTCTCCCTGTTCACTGTAATATTCAGTTTATTAAATATGCTGGGTGTTTACTCCCTGCTTCATCTGGTATCAGCATTGGGAATGTTATGTTCTGGTGGTATGCTAATACTGGGTTTCTATAGGATAGATGACAAGGTGTTCTGCCTAATAAAAGGGGAGCCTTATTGATTTGGTTGTTTTTTGGGGTTTTTTGTTGGTTTGTTTTTTGTTTTTTTGGGGGGTTGTTTTGTTTTGATTTTTTTTTTTTTTTTTGTTTGGTTGGTTGTTTGGTTTTTTTTTAAGTCCTGGACTTGAATGAGGGAAAATTTTAAAAGCTCTGCTTCTTTCAGTAAAAAGAACAACAGCATCAGCTGAATGCAGACCCTCTGCAGGGCTAAGCTGTTTAATTTCAAGAGAACCTATTGCTCACTGTAAGACAATGGGGCTTGAAAATCAGAAAGGCAGATGCTGAATGTATTCCTTGCTGCTACTCAAACAGGCTGGGTAGTTCAGCTTGGGAAGATTTTCAACGAGTAAGAAATTGATCTGTTAATCACTTTCCTCTCATCCACCACTCAATTCCTTTCCTCTTCTCGCCCCTGAAGAAAAAAAGCACATTAGGAAAGTCCACTTGCCCAACTTACCCTTGACAGCCCTGTTAAAGGTTTGACTTTCAAAGCACAAAACCCCAGCAGAAATAAATTGGGTGTTAAGTGTTGAAGATTCTCCTTTTCAAAGAGGTTCCTACGTTTCCATTAGTAATATGTTGCCTTAATATGTTACTTAGTTATTACCACTTTGGAGTGAGGACAAAAACACAGCCTGAAAGTACAATAAGGCAACTCCAAACAATCTCTATGTTCTGCTTTCAGAAAAACTAGTCACCTTCTTGTGTTCATCTCAGTTTCAGTCTTTAGAAAACCCTTGAGAATAGCCATGGTTTTTAAATAAAGTTACAGGGAAGCAACAATACGAGTAGACAGAGAAGTGCATCAGAGAGAGTTTCTCAAGTGGCCGCTGCTGGATTCTGATCTTGGTTTCACTGAGGAAGATCTTTCCATTTCACTTCCATTCACGTGTTTTCAGTTGGGATTGAAATATTAAATACTACAGAGGCCACAATAAAAATAATGCAGCAAGTATAAATCAGTAATAGAGCCATTTGTGAAACTCATATTAAAAGGAAATTGAGCTATGTTCTTCTTTTAGAACCTAGTTGGGGTTTTGTGTGTCATGGCCATGTAGATGACCTTACCTGGAAAAGACATAGGATCAGATAATGTTCAGATCATCTCACGCTTGAGCACAGAAATGCTGCTGGTAGTGCAAGCGTGGAGTCTGATAGGTACCTGAGTGCTCCCTGTCAGTGTTTGCTGCGGTGCTCCATTCTCTAAGGTGACAGTGGCTGCTGCATTTTAACTCTCCCTCTAAGCTCCCGGGGCTCAGCCAGCTGTGCTGATGCTGTTTTTCCCGCCAGCTTAATCGTGGGTTCCTTACTCCTTATAGCCGTGCTTTCCCATCTCGTTCAAGCACCAGTAGAACTATGAAGTTATGATGCAGTTTGTTGAAAGCAGGAGGCAGGCAGCTCCCAGCTCTGAGGAAATTTAAGACCTAAGCAGTGGGAAAATCAAGAGGCCTCGCTAGAGGGCAACAAGGCATCGCAGACTGTGTGTTGTTAAAGCTCCAGCAGTGTCACACCCTCACTGAGAGGCACATGTGAGCAACAGCTTATGCAAGCTTTTGTGTTCCCTGTGAAAATTGTCACTGGGTGACATAGCGAATCTTGCTTCAGAAATAGGGCTTAAAATATTAGTTTTATTATATGTGCACAAATAAAGCTTATAATTTTATGCTGCTCTATCTCTGTTCTGGTACAGTAAAACAATTACAGGATTGGATATTTGTGCATCCTTTTATATGAAAAGCATAGGTATAGGAATAGCATATACTTAGGGCTATGGTGAAGTATATATACCCATGCACTATATACAAACAAAAACTTACAGGTTAGGAAAATCTGAATTTGTAGTTCACTGTCTTTCCTTCCATCCCTTTCAGTCAGCATGAGCACCAACCCAAACTGGTAACAGCCATGGCAGAGGACGGTGACCCTGTCCCAGTCCTCTGAAGCTTTCAGGGTAGTTATTGGCTCTTACCTTCCATTTCCTGACGTCCTGCTGGCACTAACGATGTTGTCAGTGTAAAAGTAGCTTGCCACACTCTGGTAGAAATGTAGGCTGTGCAGTACAGTGACATGGTAGAGAGAAGGGTGGAGTACCTGGCCTGGAGCCACTGCTGTGTCTCAAGGAAGAGTCAGGTGTTTTTAACCTGGGTGTTGTAAGCATTTTGCACATGCAAAGGCTTTTACCATTAGTATTGTTATCCTTGCCTACCTTCTGCAGGCTGGTAATCAAGACAGAGCTCTAGCCTAGGGGGTTTCCTGGGATTGTGTCCTGTTTTGGCTCTTGGAAAAAGTGGGGCTGTCACCAGGAGCAGCTTCATGGTGAGAGCTCCCAGCTGACATGGAGTAAAGGGATTTTTTGTGTGGCCAGAGGGTAGTTGACAGTGTGCCTTTTCAACCAGTATCTGTTTGTTCATCAGGCTTGTAATGATGCTGACCTCTTATGCAGACCTATGCACAAGAAAGCTAAATTCTAATTATCTTAGCTTTGGACCCTTCAGAGCCAAGTACTGAGCATTGCAAGTACATACAAACCATTTCTTTCATGGCCTCTGTAGTTTTTACTATTTTACAATTGTATGCATTTGCTAATTGATATCTCCTCATGTCTTCCACTGTGGACAGACAAGAGTTAGCAGTAGGCTTCAGAGCAGGCCAGAGATTAGTGTGATTGTCTAGGCCTGTCATAGCTGAATGGAATCCTCTGATCACACTAAAGGTTCAAATCAGTTTTGTTTTCGTCTTCAATGTCTGATTCCAATTTTAACTGAAGCCTTTTAGGTTGTAGTTATAATGCAAACTCAATTAGGAAGGCAACTAAATTAATTCCCAGCAACTAAATTAGGAGGACTGCATGTGGGAGATGGAGAGGCATCAACAGAATAGAAAGCAAAACTGCTTATCTGAAAATGAAATAGTTTTCTTGGAATTTTCCTTTTGAATATACGTTCCTTGACCACATGGTGGCCTTTTCACTCTCATCCTGTTTTATTATATAAGATTTCTTAGCCTAACTTATAATCAAAATAAGGGTTTCATTCTCTTCTATGTTCATTAAAGTACTTTTCTTTATATCTTTTTCTCCCCTTATTTGATGATAAGATGTCAAATGTCTTTTAAACTGTAGCTTTTCCATTTTACTTTTTTATGCCTGCGTGGACTATATTTTTCAGAATTCCTTTGAGTTACTTGAGTAAGATCTTGTGAGAAAAAGACTGATGCTAACATTGACACAAACTGTGAAAATTCTGTTTTGTATATGTTCATTAAAAAAAAAAATCTCATGAAAACAACAACAAAAAAATCCACTTGAAATTATGGCCAGGCCTAGTCCCTCGATTTGAAATAAATTTGCACAGACTTGCAATTTCAGACCATTTAGCACTCAGTACAACTAAAACCAAAGCAACTTCTTTGTAAATTTCTTCTAGAGTAGAACAGGTCTGAAACTATCTGCACAGATTCTTGTGCATCCATAAAAGGTGCATTGTCGAAGTGGAGAAGTATGTACATTTTTTGAAATCTAGTGAGTTTTGTTTCTATTGTAAAGGTACAGACATTTCTTTAATGGTGTAATTTTAGTGCAACTGCTTTAGACTGTCTTTCTGGTGACCCTCAGGTTTATAGCACTGATTGTTACGAATATAGTATCTATGTTTTTCATTTGCTGTGGTGTGACACAAATGACAGACTGACCATTTCCTTTTCACTGACCTCTGCAGCTGGCTTGCCTCTTGCTTTACCTGAGCTGGTAATTAGTAACTGCATGGTAGAACCTCGCCCCCAGCATTTGAGCTGTCCCTTTACTTTGGGAGTGCTTCTAGTCCATTTCAGGGCAGTTACACTGTTTGATTATTGACCCAGTTAATAGTAAGCAGTCTCAGCTGACTACTGACCTTGTTCAGAAAAGTATTACAGATGTTTTTACAGTCAGGAGATCTAAGGAGCTGGCAGGAGCCCTGGTGTTTCTGTCAGAGATAGTTAATCCATTAACTGACCAGGACAAACTGTCAGTCTGTTTCAGGATGGTGATGAACAGCTGAATGTAACCTTCAATTAAAGTGATTTAACTGCCTGTTTGTCTTTGCCTAGAAATAATTACAATGAGTTACAGCTACCGACTGTCTAAATTATTGTACTTCAGCTGGTATTTCTGTCTCTCTTACTGTTTAATCCCTTACCTGGGAAATTCCCGTCCTGTGTGTCCAGGACTGAGATTCTGGACACACGAGTCATAAGGTCTTCTTATCATCAGCCATAGTACTCTTAATGACCCTGAACTCGAGTTTTAGTACATTCTGGTGTGATGTTTAAGTAGATGGGATGTTGTAGCTGCAGACAGAACAGCTCCAGACAGCTTCCTTTAAAAAGCCAAAACACAGCAGTCCATCACACCGCATCTGTTAAATTCGCAAGGAATAGGGCATCCTCGGGAGCCGCATCGCGGCCTGCCAGGTACAACGAATAAATGATCCTACAGCCTCCCTCTCTTCGAAGGTGCGTTTCACTTTAGCCGGTGCTGTTCGGAAAGCAGTGGCTCCGAGCTCCGGGCAGATGGGAGCCTCAGCCAGGAGGCATTCCCGCCGCGGAATCTGCCTTGTGCCCAGGGCAGCCCTTGTGCGAGCTGAGCGATCCCCGGGCTGAGCCCGCTCCGGCCGGATCAGGTTGCAGCCCTGCCTTTGTAGCTTTACACCACACCCCTGCAACGTGAATTAGTAGGGGAGGATCATATGCAGCCCCGATTCAGGAGTTCCCTCTTTCTTCAAGAGCTGTTGCTAGGAGTTTGGTGAGTACTCTGCAGCAAACTTTCGGTTTTAACTGAGTAATTCTTTTTCCTTTAGCTGCCGAAAGCAGTGTCAGCTGGTGGCTTTTCTTTAGATGCAGTAGTCAGATGTTTGGATTCAAAGTCCAGCAAAGAGTGCTACAAAAAGGGAGACTTCCTCTGAAAATTTGAAACAGCACGACAGTGAATATATTTGTATGGTTAATACAACTAATATTTGATTGCCATAATCTGTCTGAGGTATTTTAAGCTCCAAGACAGTTCTTGGAAAGGAAGCTGTCCTGAAGCTGAATAAGTTAATTCTGATCAATAGCTCGAATTTAAAGAAGAGCTCTTGCTTTTTGAAGCAATTTCTCCACTGCAGTAGATCCAAGAGAGGCTTGGTTCCAGCAGAGTGGTCTGCCAGGCTGTTCCAAGTCACTCTGAGGCAACTAACATCTGGAGCAATTCATATTTTTGAGAAATACAGAAGGGATTTTAGGAGAATCAAATTAAGCTGGTAAGACATAAGCTGGTTTCATTCACAGTATATTTGAAATTTACAAGAAACCCTTAATGAGGGTAGTGAGTGAAGCATCCAGTCATATAAGCGTAACAGATGCACACTAAGCCCCAAAAAATCAGAATATTTTGTAATATTTTACTTAGAATAATTGATGTAAACTTCAGTTTTAGTAACTGTGTAAAAAAATAAAAAGCAAAGATAATAGCCTATATTTTAAAATATTGCTGGAATTGGTTAATATCTTAAAAAAATGGGTAATTTAAATGAGGTAAAGGCCCATAACAATGGGAAATTAGGAGTAGGGAGAAAAATAGCAATTTGCACTGGGGGGGAGAGTGTGTGGATGGTCAGTCTGACTCAGTGCTCCAGGAATTAGCCATGAAAGTTTTGTGGGAAACATGTAAAGATATAAACCTTCCTTCCTGAGTGTCTTATGGACAGACACAGGGACAGGAAGTGCAGCTGTCAGTGCAGATAGGGACAGCAAGGGTGTGCTGGAGGAATTGCTAGGCACCTACTTGGGCAAAGCTGTCAGCCTTTGCCATTTGGAACCTTCTGCCCATTATTTGATTGCACTAGAAGATATTTATTACTGTCTGTGAAGACAGCAAGTATCTGTATCCACAGCAAGTTTCTCTGAATTATGGTTTAAGCTGAATTTGAGAGTTATAATCAAGTTTACTTTGTGTGTAGTATACACAGAACAATGCTGAGGAGGAGGTAAAGGTGATTCAAACACATTCTGCTCTGGCCTTTTATCCCATCAAATAATATCCCATGTGACATGGTTCATTAAAAAGCAGCCATGTGGCCAATTGCTTGATGAATCCATTTAGCTGAAAATTTTATGGCTTATGCCAGAGAGTCACCAAGTGCCCTTTAAATTGCCTTTCAGTAATCTGTATATTTGTCCTCACATTGTACTTTGCATAGTTTGTAATTTTGAGTTTTAAAGCATTTCAACTCACTGATGTAGCTGCAAGAGGTTTAAGGTGCATTTAGCTTTTGAGTGCAGTGCCCACATTTGCTAATATTGCTCCTGAAAACTTAATTGTTATTCATCTAATAATATTCTAAATGCAAAATTAGAGTTTTATGTTTCTGTCTCAGGACAGATAAAAATTTAATGTCCTTGAGTTTATCTATCCCTAATCTCAGAGAGTAATTTTGAAAGCCCAATGGTAAAAATTTGACTCCTTGGGTGTTTATTTTAGTTCTGAAGGGAAGTGAGGGACAACATTCAAATAGGAGGTGAAGAAATTGGAGGAAAAGTGATCTTGGAAACATAACAAGGGTGCAAAAGGAGCATCCTAGCAGACTCTCAGAGCATGCCCAGGTCCACAGGGAATTACTCAGCTCCAGTTCTACCTGCAAGGACTATTTGTTTCTCAAATAACCCTTCCAAGTGCATAAACAGAAGCAGACCCTGATACCCAGGTGTTCTCCAGCACAGGGGCACTGATATCCTTTATGCTATTGTGATTCTGTGTATCTTGGATTACTTTTGGGGCACAAAACACAGCCTTTCCCCACTGATACATCAGTGGGATTAAGACTGTTTCTGGGGAGGGGGGGAAAAAAATCTCCTCTGGAAGAAAAAGACCATTACACTCGCTCTCACATTCTGGAAAGTTGCCTTAATATCTGTATTTACTTTAAAAAGGTGATTCTGGCAGTAGTTTTAGCTTGCATTGTAAAATAAGGTGATATCTGCTTTAAGTGCTTTTTGACTGTTGTGATTTTGTTGGTGTGCATTCAGTCCATTCTGAGAATGTCTGCCAGAAGGACTCAGAGCATGTGTATAGGAAGAAGAAAAGAAATTTCCAAATTTAAAAGAAGAATATCAATAGAACTTGTAGCATTGAGGTTTACATGACTCTCATATCTCAATTTTGGAGCAAGGTGTTTAAAATTTGTCAAATTCCAGTAGTTACTAGTGTTGTTTGTTTGGGCTGAACTGTCATATTTCCTCTCTAGAGAGTCAGGAGAGGCTGATGGAGCTTTCCTATTTGAAGCTGCTTTTCACAGTGAAACCAGGGAAAACCGTCTTAAACAGGCACAAATTACCCACTTCTGTATGTTTCTCTTACGAAACCATTTAACTTTACAATGGGGACAGAGTGCCCTTGGGGACAGAATGAAGCAAAACCATATGGAGAATTGTATAATTCCTTTCCCTCGTAGTTACTTCACAGTCAAATAAGCTTATTTTAATCCTTTCAATTTTCTCTCACAACTCTTTGTTCAGTTTCTTAATAACTTCCTGTGCTGTTAATGCAGCTATGTATTTCCCATCTTTAGTATTCCTGCCATCTTCCCTGAGGGGTGCCTCATAACTGAGTGTAGCTCTGAAGTTAACCAGGTAATTAGATTTACAGTTTAGTGAGAAATTAAAACTAGGCATTTTGACCCCCAGGGTATAAGTTGGGTCACAAGACAGTTCAACTTTCTTTCAGAAAATTTAACCTTCCTTCAGAAAATTCCAGGCATTCCAAGAGAGCTAATTTTAATGTAACTACATTGAAAAGAGTAGTTGCAGTAAGTCAGCTAGAAATACAAATTTTATGTAAAGTAAATATTAGGTTGGTACTGTTTTTATGAACTTCAAGAAAGGTCTCTCAAAATGTGTTGGCATTTGCTCTATGTCTACAGGAGCTGGTGCTGCCATCAGAGTGAGAAGTGTGATCTGTACTCTGGTGGGAGATGAAGGGAATGCAACCCTTCTTTTCTATGGCATTGTTAATTTATGTTGGTTTAAAGTGGCTGTAGGGTGATAATCTGGGGCAGTCTGAATTCTGGGTGATTCCCACTGAAGGCAGTTTCAGTGTGTAACCTGTGTGATGGTCACACATCCGCTGCAGGAAAAGTGTCTGTGGTGTCTCCAGCTGGGAAGATAGACCAGATGAGCTAAACTTGTCTGACAGAGCAAGGAAATTTGTGTTTTGAACCTCTGTATGTGTGCAAATGTGATTGATGTGATGATGGGGTTACAGAAGGTGAGTGGGTATGATCAAAACCAGTCACAAGAGGCATCACTGTGGCAGGAGTTTCCTCCTGGGCCTGCCTGTGGTATTTTCAGTGTCTGACAGTTTCACAATTGAACAGTCATGCTTCCACAGTGTATGCAAGTGGGAAATTACATACCACTGGGTCATATATATAATATAGGACTGAAACTATCTCCTCACTAGAAAAGCAGGTGGCATCTAAATACAGTTCTGCTTATCGATAAGCACAGCTGAGACTTGAACACATGGACTGGACTTTTCCAGTCTAAACTACTAGGAAAAAAAAACAAACAGGTCAGACACTTTATAGTGCTTAGATGTAGCTAATATTGCTGCTTGTTTGTTTTTCTAGTGGGTTTTGTGCTCTGGAGTGGTTTTTATTAGGATACTGAAAGCATTCCCTGTTTGAAAATAAGATCAGATGGCCAGTGTTTTTGCTACCAACGGGTAGTTTCTGTCTGAGCAGTACAACCCTGTGTGCAGTGGGTTTGTTTTGTTTATTAAGGTTTATGAAATTATGTAAACTAGTTTTTTACTTTAGTCCACATGTAAAAATATTTTGATAAGAGCAGAAAATTTCTCTCCCATGTTGAAAGCTATATCAAAATGAAAATGAGCTAGTTATGTGATTTGCTGTAGACAAACCCAGTGTTTCTGTGGAAAAGTGCAGTTATTTTAATAAATCAGTCTTAATTTCAGAAGTTATAATTTTCTTTGACTCTTGCACCTGCTTGGTCAGGGATTTAGGAAAACTGTCTGCAGGATTCTGTATTTAAGGCTTACTGTCACTATGGCTCTGCCTGCCTGATAACATCCAGTTCCCAGCTCTTGGATCATGGATACCATGGATGGGACACCTGACTGAGCCAGGCAAGAAGGAGAACTCACTAGAGGAGGAATTTAGAGTCTGGAGCTGTGTCACAAGAGAAGTTGAGTAGAGACAGGATGGCAGAAGTACCTAGTGCCAGATGTGAACAGACCAGCAGAAGGGGGGAAAATGGGACCTGGACTAAGGTGGGAAAATAGAAAACAGTCTTAAAGCAAGAGTGAAAGAAGTTAACAAGGAAAATGAAAAGGCAAGAGGTGTACAGGCTTATAAAAAAAGGGACTTGCACTGGGTTTATTAATTAATTTTTTTCATTTGCATTTCAAAATATGTTGAGGTGTTTTCAATTCTTTTATCAGGTATGTTTGAAAAGCAGCATTTACAACCTTCATAAAAGCAGAAAGAAGGTGGGAGTTTAGATCTGAAACAGTGGCATCAGGTTATGAATGTGAAAAGTGACAACTTTTCAGCACAAAAGCTAATTAAAAAACATGAGTTTTTCTGAGTTTTCTCTGTAGTGTTCCCAGTTTTCACTTCACTTTCCAGTTTTCACTAGGTAATTTCAGAGACTGGAACAGTCTCTTTGCAGCAGCAAAGCATTTATGCTAAATGGTGAAAGGAAAGTAACCAACCCAAAATCTTTCATAGCAAGAAAGAATTTGAAGTTCTTGAAGGAAGGGGAAGGTGTCCCTGGTCTCAGGACTGACACAGACCATGAGAGGTGGTACAGCAGGGCACAGAAAAAGGGAGATCATTTGGGGTGGAGGGTGGAATTTCTATAGCTTTTGCTTTCAATCAGTGATGTTTGCATACTCATGATTCACATTCACTGCCTGAACTTAAGTTGCTGTGACAGCACAAGGCTCTGGTGACTCTGGTGGAAGTCAGTTTAATTGGCAGCTCATCACTGACTCAGGTATCACCATCAGAACAGAGGTGACAGAATTCCTGCTCACTTCATTCTTCATATTTACAGCTGAGGGAATGAGAAAACAGCTCCATACCAGCACATGTAATAAAATAATTTTTGAGGGAGCACTGACTCCGCCAGCTGGGAGACAATGCTGCAGATATCATTAATGCAACCGTTGTCACACAAGTCCTAGTAGGTAGTGCAAGATATCATAGGGCAAAGTCAATGGCTCTGAACTATAGTCAACTAAAAAAGGTCTGCTTTTATATCAGAAGTGTTATAATCTGGTCTAGTTAGACCTTTTAATTTGTAATTTTAGACTGTGCTAAATTGAACCTCTGGCCATGCACATCCTACCTCCTGCTAATAATTCCTCTGCCTGTTTTTTTTTTCTTTTTTGTGTGTGTGTTTTTCTATTTCCTGGGCTGTCAGTGTGAATGAGTCACTTTTACAGTCATTGCAATGTTACTTTAGGCCTTTTTCTAGGGATGTATTTTTTTTTTTTGGCTACTATGGGAAATGCTAGTTTTATTTTTCTTTTTCCAGTTAGCTTGTTAGAGATAAGTGCCACACTGAAAAAAAAAAAAAAAGTTTGTGGCTAAACATTCTGGGAACTGTAGAAATTGGTGTTGAAGAGACTGCTAGGTTTAAAAAAAAAAGTGTGTGTACACACACAAAAGTCCTGCGAACTGTATGGACAAGACACTGAGTTTTGTACTTTTCTGGTTTTGGCAAAAAATCTTGATCTTCCTTTTTGTTTTGTTTTGGGTGTCAAGGTAGAAAAGGCTTGGTTATAAGGCCAGGTAGTAAGGATCTGTTACTGGGAGCTTTCTTGATTGCTTGTGATCTGCCTTGGCTACCTGTATTTCAGCCTGAGGGAAGCTAATGGCACTAAATGAAAATGTTTAATTAAAATCACTGCCAATTATTACCCACAGACCTCTGATCTCCTTTGTCAAGTAAAATTCTTGTTGTCTGTTATAAAATGTCTCATTAAAAGGTGGGAAGTTTGGGAGCAGTAGAATGCCAGCTCCTAAGGAATTGTCTGTATGAGATATACAATAATGACATGATGATGTAGAATATTAATGCTGGAGTGATTCCTGACTGTCTTAAGCTAGAATCCTTCTGGAGGAAAAAGCTTTATTTACTCTCTGAAATTTTCAGAATGTGGCTGAAATAATCAGACAGTTAAACATGACATTTAAAATTGAAACATTTCTTGTTTTGTCACAACAGAGTTTTCACCAATATGTGCATTTGACGTTTTACTGAGCCAAACATCATAGTTGAAGTATTTTGGATTTTGCACTCCATACAAAAACAACAATAACAGCCAAAAAAAAAAAAATCAGAATGCTTTAAAAAAATTTTACCAATATCATAAGAGGCTTACAGCTTTAAAGTTTTGTTGCTGGGCAGCTGAACATCCAGTCAGAAAACCTGGACTTTTTCTGGAGGGTTTGGGTTTTAATTGAAAATCCAATGCCAAGTACGCTTTGATCTGGGATTTCATTCTTCTTTAAGGAATAATAAGAAATAATTAAACTCCGGAAGGATTTAAGAATTTTATTACCAAAACCTTCATCCTACCTCCACCCAAACCTGACCCAATGTTCTGGGACTGTGTGACCTCCTGGGAAGGTTAGCAGGAAGATAAAGGAGATGTTGCAAAGTCTCCTGACCAAGCACAAAGGCAGATATGCTGCTGCACAGCCTACATTGTTCCTGCTGGGAACTGGCCCAAGCAGGGAGATGCCCAGCTTTTGACACTCTTTTGACCCTTCCTTTTAGGGGAAATGTAGGAGTTGAGTGGAAGAATAGAAATGCTGTACCCTGGTAAGGGTTTTGTTCTCTGTAAAAATGCAGTAATTTGTCTTCATAATCACACAGTGGCAATTCTGTGTGGTAGCTCATGAGACACAAAATTCTATTTCCATATGAAAAAAAAAATATAGCAACTTACTAAGGATTTCCATTTCTGCCTGATTGCCTTTCTTCTACTTGGGGGAAAAGCTTTTGACAATGTGATAAGTGACTAAAAATTGATTACTAAATTTTGCAATCTAAATCTATACTCTGCAGATTCCTGGAAGAAGGAACCAAAGCCTCAATTTAAGTGATAGAAAACCAAATTCAAATAGAATTTTGCTGAACTAGTGAGAGTTTTGGTGTCATATTTGGGAAAACTCAAACATGGAAAATGAAGGCTCATGTTTGTTGAGGACACACATGGAATTGATCCATGGGTTACTGAGGTTGTGGATAATTAGCAAGTTCCTTTATGAAGAGCCACAATTGTGCCAATGATTACTTCTAAGGAAAACAATGTGCTAGAAATTTGCTCTTTCCCATGTAATTTCAAGAACTATAACTGTATTTTGTATTTTTTTTAATTCCAATGGCCTCACTGGAGCCAGGTAGTTTGAAAGTTCTTACTTTATATCTAAGTATCAAATCTGAATATTTGATGCTATTTCTGCTTTAAGTGAGCCTAGATGATGTCAAACTATCACCAGCCTTGTTTATATTGTACTGCCAAGTATCTGTGCAGTTATTTGAATTTTTTTACTGAATATTTCTCCCTGTATAATTTTTATTAGTTGTGGATTTATTTTAATTTTAGTTGATGTCAAACGAACCTCATAAATCAGACGTCTCTCAAATCACAAAGAGCAGTCTTAGACAACTTCAGGTTACCTTGTACAGAGTTACTTTCTATTTTAAAGCATGACTGGACTTTTTATCAGGGATAAATTAAAAGATTTGTTGTAACTCTTTAACCTTTGGATGAAAATGCATAATTCCTCCAAGGTCGGGTACCACAAAACTTTGTATACAAAAGACTGTGAACCTGGAGGTCCAGTTAGAGTTATGATAAAAGATGCTACTTCTATTTCTTTGAAAAATACCTGAAAATAAGCAACTCTAGCTCTTGCTTATTTTTTTAATTTACAGAGTATTTCAAAGCTTGAAATTGGTTTCTAGTCCAAGAGAGGTTATTCTATCTTTGCTGGAAAACAATTTCTGAATTTGTTCACAGAATTAAAGAATAATTAAATAAAATAATAAAATAATTAAATAAAATAATTAAAGGAAGATTTTGAAATCATGATTAAAAGCAAAAAATGAGATCTGTATTAGTTTGCAAAATGTTTTGCCAGCATGTATATGGAGAAAGCCTCTTATTTGTTCCCACAGAAGTTAAGCTTAATAATTGAGTTTAGAAGGAATCAAAGACATGCAATTTTTTGTTTATTTTGGCAGGAACGCATTATAATGTAGAACCTACTGTGGCTATATTTTCTGGCTAAAATAGAAATTCCTTTAAACCCAAAATTTTTGTTCCATTATAGAAAAAAAAAAAATTGAAGAAGTATGTTTTTCACTACATTATATACTGAAGCAAAAAGCTTCAGCTAAAGCAAAAGTTTTCCGGAGTTAATTTCACATCTGCATGTGTAACATCCTCTTTGGCAACCTGAACATGCCAGGTGCCGTGAAATAAAAGTGTTTCCCTTCTGTCAGTGATTGCACTGATTCAGAGTGAAAAATAATAGCTCTGTACTTGAATGAGGTTCTCAGTATTAAAGAGATCTACAAGGTACAAAATCCTTCTTAAAGTGCTGAAGCCCATGTTGCTAAAAAATTCATGGATTCCTCCGAAATGCAACTCAAGAGTCTGGGAACTTGGGAATTATAGATGGATTAAATATTTGTTAAAAAGGTTGTGGCAATGAATCTAGGTTCTGCAGGTAGGGTAGAACTTGGAATGATTTGACTTAGCAAGCACCACTACATGGTGTAATTAATGCCAGGACTTTAATAGTACCAAGTGTTTCGTGTGGTGGTGTGTTCTGGGAGGTGATTTGGCTGGGGCTTGGAATGAAAGCAATAGCAGTGCCTCTAACCTGTACTGGAGATGGGATAGGAGACTTGCAGTCTGCTGGGCACAACTGCAATCCTTGTGTTCTTTTTCACTGTGCTTACTACATGATTACACCAAAAGAGCTCACATTATCCCCAAAGCACTCATCTGTGTGTCTGCCCACTGCACTATGCACTGCCCCACTAATGACTTCTGCAGGATGCTCAAGGAACCTGACTGAATTTGTCCATTGTCATTTTTATGTCGCACAGGGAAGATGAAGGGAAGAAAGAAGGGGCGTTCCTTACCTTCACCCTTTATGTTGCTGTTCTTCTGTGTCGCCGGGCACACAACTGCTGAGCTGGATGACAGCAAAGAGGAGCATGTTGTGGGTAAGAGATACTGGAAAACACCTGAAACTCAACCTACAAAAACCAATCACTCAAGCAACAAAGCCCACTACCTTAAAATGCACTGCACATGTAATTTTGTACTTGAACTTCTGTGGGAAACTTTTGAAATTGGGACTAAGCTAAAAATGGTCTCTAAGTAGGAGAGAGGTGCTTGGAATTATCTATTAAGCTTTAGCAAAACTGCCTCACACTGGGGCTTCTGTTTCCCAAGCTTTTTGGAACATGTAATCCTAATCAAACACTGGGTTAGATATCAAGATAATTCCCTTAAAGCTCTGCTTTAGGAGCATGGAGAAGTTCAATGTTCAGGCAAGGAAAAATAGAGCTGGTTAACTCAGGGTTTATTTCCTCACACAGGAAAAGCAGAAATATGATTAATACCATTGTAGATTGCTGTTGCTCTGTTTCATGCACAGATCTGAGTCTCAGTTAATTTGCAAAGTTGGATTTAAAGATGGTACAATTACTCTTCTGGTAGTTGTCCTGGTTCTTTGTATTGCCCCAAGTGATTTGACATCACTGGATAAGTAAAAGAGCTAGACTTAATCCTTGTTATTCCTTTACAACTCAGGATATTCTACAATTCTGTGACTAAAAACTCACCAATTGAAAATTTTTTAGAAAAACTATATGACTGTTAGAACTGGGGATGTTCTCGATATTATATTATTGTTTACTTCACTGAAATTAAGATGGATCAGAATTCTAGACCAGATATCATTGTGAAGGGTATTTCAATTTCTTCACAAACAATTCTGAGAAAGATGAGGGGGAAAATACACTGCTGGAGTCACACTAAAAATTCTTTTTTCCTTTGAGGAAATGACTTGAAACGCTGATCACTTCCCTAAGCTGCAGAGGACTATGACATGGATGCTTTTGTTTGACAAGTCTGATTTTTCAAGTGCAAATGAAAGTGCGGCTAAGGGGAACCCTTTTTTTTTTTTTTCTCTTATTTCCATCCAGATTATCTCTCTCTATCAGACTTTTGCAGCAGTGTTCTTTGAGACAGAAATAGTAATTGTGCACAGCCATGGCTTATACATAGGACCATGTCACAATTAGTCACCACACTCTAAGATATGCACTGTTCCAGGTTAAGAGTATCCTTAAGAAGGCTGTGTAGTAAAAGACTGGTTCTCACAGGGTGCATTTGTTTGTTTTTAACTCTGAAGTACAAAAATGCCCTTTTTGTTTGAGGGCAAAGTCACATTTATCTTTGCCCCACAACTCTTAGTGCTGTATAAATTCTTAACTAAGCTTATAATTTGTGAAGGCCAAATTAGCTTGCACGCTTTGTCACCATAACAAGAAGTCTGATGGCTTAATTTTTTTCCTCTCTTTACTTTGTTTATAAAAGAAAACAAGTAAATAATCTCAAAAAATTAAGTAGTCATTTTACTGTGGATTATTTTTTCACTGGTTGTTTTGCAAACTGTTACTTAGGATAATGAGACCACTAACTGATTTAGTATGAGAAGCAGTTCTGAACTTCTGGGCTTTAATTCTGAAGTAAAAAGCCATCAAATGTGAGGCTTAGATATTAAACTCAGATCGTGTTTGTGTGACTACTGAAGACTCTTTTGCAGTGTTTATAATAAAAAAGCTTTTTCTGTACTCTGTTTTCACAAAATATTTATATTGTTAATTAAAATTGTTTTTATGGTTTCTCAAGATTTAACTGCTGGACCTAGAGACTTAAAATGTTGAAATTTTGTTGGCTGCAATGTCATTGATAACATTTATTTTTGAAGTTAGATATTATAAAGTAATGATATATTTTACCACAGCATTCCACAGATTTCAGGTATTAAAAGATGAAATTAGTTGTGTGCATCCATTATTTTTAATGCCATGCTTTTGGATCACATTGAGTACAAGTGCTTTGTGAATTTAAGAGGTGGGTTTTTGTCTGTTTTAATTACAGTAATAACCAAGATTGCAGGGTCAAGCCCAATGGAATAAAAAAGGATTTTTAATTTGTTCTCTTCCAGCAAAGTCTGTCATTTTTCCATCAACATATAAGTGTAATAACAAAAATGAAAGGTATAAAAATAACCAGGTTATGCATATTGTTCATTACTCCCTTATGTGGTAGGCAGAACTTTAGTTGATGTTCCAAAGCCTGAAGAAAATGACTCACAAAGGGAATGTGCTTTTTATTCACATGTGAAAGCTTGCCAAGAATAAATGTGCCTGCCTAAAGAAAGTGTAGGAAACACAGGGTAGGAAGAGCACTGAGCAGTGTGTGGGTGGGAAGCTGTCAAATTGACAAAGGTGGAGAGAAGAGAAACAGCAATTCATTAGTGACAAGGTGCTTAGTATTGATACCACTTATCAAAGGGAGACATTGCCAAGGAAGGCTGGAAAGATGACAGCATATCTTTACAATTAAGGATAGCCACGGAAATTCATATAAAGCTGAGAATGCATATCCTAAGCAGACTGAAACAAAGCATTTTTACCTAAAAGTTCAGAAATATTCATGATCTTTACTCTCACAATTTATATTGTTGTGTTCTGAAAAGCAGCTTCTCCTTTGATATTTATTGTGCTGCAGGTGTAGTATAGAAATCAGTTCATTTTCTAATTAAAAGGTCTTCTATCAAGCAGCCCTGCAGATTATCCACAAGAGTCTGAAAGCCAAATTAGAGTCTTTTGTTGTGCCTACATCAGAGGAAAGGTATCGTTTTCACTTGTACTGATGTAAGAGGATTAGAGACATTGTTCACCACTTCTGCTTGGTTAATATTACCCTGCTTTCTAGTGAAGTGCTAACAGTGCCTTGCCTGGATCACCTGCAGCCCTGTGTGCTCAGGGTTGGCTGCAGCTTGTTAGGGCTCTCTCAGTGAAATGAGTGCCCTGGAATGAGGAGTGGTGTTCATGTGTTAAACAGTCCTCTTGAGCTGCTGCCAGAGTGGCAACAAACGTGAGAAAGGGGCCAAGACTGCTCCTATACAGCACAGCCAATCTTGTTTGACATTTACAAAAAGCAGCAAGGCTGAAGGACTGGATGAAGACAGTAGTGACAAAAAATACCTTCAGTGATCTCACTGTGTGCCATTTCATGGGCATTACTTTGGTCTTAACACAGACTGTGGAGTGCAGTGACTGTTAGAACAGAGCTGTGGGTGTTCAGTGCTCATGTAAGGGAGTCATTGCATTAAAAAGTTGGGAAGAGGGAAGAAAAAGGGGAGAGGGGATTTTTCTGGGTTTATTTTCAGTTTTAGTATGGGAAGTAATAACTTCTGTGTCATAGTGGACATCAGGTGTTATCATTATTTGGTGTATTTATAACAAAATTGTCTTGGTCTAGGCTGGTACAGTCCTACAATTATACAGGAACTCCTGATGTATTTGGACTAGATGTCTAAATTGGATGAGTAATAAGTATCCAACAGAGTCAGATGTATAAAGTGGGAGTTTAAACTAGAAATTTTTTAAACTAGAAATGCAATGTGCTATACTGAAGGAGAAACAATACAATCATAAATATGAGATGGAAAATTTATGTTGAAGTACCTGTGTAACAAGGTTCTATTTACTGGAAAGTAAATGAAAGTTACAGAGCATTACAAAAGTAATTCAAGGTTGTTTTAAAAACAAAGGCAATGATTTTGTGTTGGATTAAGGAAGAACCAAAGGGTAATTATTCCACTCTATTTGCTGGTAGTAATGCCTCAGGTAGGGGATTATATTCAACTCTCTGCAGCATATTTTACCAGGAATCCACACAATAGGAAATATCCATATAAGAGTTATGAGAAATTAGAAAGCAAGGCAAGTAAAAGATGGGAAGGAGTTCATTTAGTACAGAGATAATTAAAAGGAAACAAAAGTCTTTCAATAAAAAGAAAGTAGATAGAGGTTTAGGCTACTGAAGTGCAGAAATCATCTTTCTGTCCTGCAGCAGCCTTGAATTGCAAGACACGAATGGTGGATTGGAAAATCAAAACTGATTTACCATGTGCTTATATATGGTTTTAAATTATTTTTTCTATGCATGAAGGAAGTAAAAATTATTTAATAGATAATAAAGACTATTCAGGCAGTATATTACCAAAAAACGACTGTCTTACAAGAAGAGTAGTAAAATTCTAGAACTGACTTCTTCAGATTGCTTGGAATTTTACTTCACTTGGATGAAAAACTCCATTAACATTCCCTCAAGTGTTATCTTCCTCTGTTTCTGCTGATGAATTTTCACTGACCTTCCTGACAGACGTCTTCACTAAATGTCATATCCTGTGCTTTTCACACAGCACCTAAAATGTAAGAACACTTTGTCCCAGTGTTCAAGAGCAGAGGATGAGGCCTTACACTAAGAATTAGTTTTTCAAGTTATATTCCACAAATGAAGTGAGTACAGGCAGATGTGTATCTATGCAGCTCTACTGGGCAAACACTCCTGCTTGCCTTCTCATCTGCTGCTCTAATCTGAGAAGGAAAGCTAATTTTATATCATCTGTGTGAGCTAAGTGTTCCCAGGTGTAAAATAATGGGGAAGAATTCTGTCACTGTTTCCAGACAGAGGAATGATTCATTTCCGATGAATCCCTTTGAGACCTGTTTCTTCAGAGTCACTTGGTTACTGTTTGGAGCTGAAGGGTTTGGCCCCTGGGGGCTTGACAGGGTACAGATTTTACTCAAACTATGGCAACTTTCTAGCATTCCTGGGAAACTGAGTGATTGCCAAGAAGTGTGACACAGTTAGTCATTATGTTTGCAGCAGATGTCAGGACATCTGACAGTGGTTAACAGCATCCCTGTGACTGCAGGGGAAAGGCCTTAGGAGGTAACCAAAACAATGATTTTGTTCTGTGGGTCTGATGGGAAGTGGGCTAGGCGAGGAGACCAGAAAGTTCCCAGGATGAACCCTGCTAAGCCATTTGTTCATCCTCTCTGTGTAGTTTTGCAACTATGCTTGCATACTATTTTTGTTTGGATAGCCCACAACATTGGGGTGGTGCAATGCAGTAAGAGAATGAGCTGACATAACTCTGTCTGAAATCTCAGTAGTTAAGAAACCTGGGAAGTTTTCACAACCTCCTGTAGGCTGGACAGGGTCACTAGCAGAGGTCACAGAGGGGATCTCATTTTTCAGGTGCCAAAAAAATGACGTGTATATAAACCAGCTGCCAGCCCTCACCCTGACCACATTGCAGTTGGATTGGTTTCTGTGGAGCTCTGAGTGTTTGATTTTAGCATTTCAGGAGTGAGTTCATAACTTCCTTCGAAACATCAAAGTTTTCAGTCATTTTCTCCCTGGTACTAAGTGGGGGAAATCCAAAGTTTCATTTTGCAATGCAGTATCCCCTCAACTTTTTAAGTTGAGCTTTTTAAGTGACTTCCAAAGGATTCCCAAGCCTTTTGGAGAACTTTAGGCCCTTTGAAATCCAGCTTGGCAGTTATTGTGACTTCTAAATACAAAATCCTTATGGACTTGGGAAGACCCAGCTAATGAAATTGGAAAGAAGAAAAATTCTGACATCTTGTTTGGCAAGCTGAGCTTCATAGCAAGTTTACCAAATCTAGCATCTCCTGTAATTATTAATTTTATTTCATCAATATTTCCTATTGTACGGTCATCAATAATATTTTTAAATCTATATACCCAACTTTAAAATCTGAAAATGTATTTTCACCAGCATGACATAAGTCACAAACTATTTTGAGGAGTGAATATTTAAATAGAGTTTTGAAATCAGTCCTTTTTGTATGTGTTTTAACATCAAATGGTCCACTTTTGGAAAATCTGATTGCATGCTGCAGTCGTTCTGTTGGTAGTAATTGTGAAGTAGAAGTTACTAGTTTTTCAAGTTTTTAACTTAAATGCTATTCTTTAAAATATTTTAGTGGTGAAAATTGTTTCTTCTCTGTAGGTTTAATAGTTGCAAATCTCAAATAGAATAAAACTAGTAAACTTTCGTGGACCTTAGTACTTATGAGGATTTATCTCAGTTCTTTGAATATAATTCAAAGATTGTATAATAAGGTCAATTTAAATGCTAAAATTAGATAGCCACTGGAAACTTAACCTAGAAATAGTAGGAATCTGAAATGATTGCATAGTCATGTAAACTCTTCTCTTCATTTTTTTTTTTTCTCTCTCCTTCCTGGGCCACTGCGAAGAGCAGTGATATGTTTGCATATATGTTCTGAGACATCCATATTCTGACTAGCTGTAGGAGAATTTATGAAAAACTTTAGGTCCGTTCTTCTGGCTCCTATAGCAAGCACACAAACTCTGTAGAGCTTTCAAAACCCTCTAGGGTAAAATACTGCCTTGGAAAAGCAAATAATAAAAAATATATTTTTATTAATTACAAATTATTAGTTATCAATAAAATATACTTATGAGGGAACAGTATCAGGACCTGGATTTCTAGTCAGAATTTTGTTATAGACATTGACAGGGTGAGGTTTTGCTAGTGTTCTTCACAATGCATATGATAATTTATGGGCTATGTTCCCTGACCTAATATATGTTGAAAGACAGAAATGACACAACTTGAGAACATTCGACTTTGTTTTGCCTTGACTTTCTAGTAGTATGCTGTTGAAAGCTGTAATGCACTAACGGTGAGATCCAAGGAAAGAGTCTGGTGCCTGTCAGTGGTCCTGGCAGGGTTTGTGTCCCAGTGAAGTGCCATCTGACAGGAGAGGGATGCCCTCTGCAGGGCTCTTGCCATCCCACATTGCTCTCTGGCAGATCCTTTATGAGCCAGATTCACTGGGAGCAGTGCATGGAGGAGAGCCCGAGGAAACCTTTCTGCCCCTGGTCATCGTGTCTTTTGGAGCTCCTGAGACTTTGTCAATGTTTTTGTTTTTCAGCATCGCACCCCAGGTCTAAGCCACACTCCGTAACTGTTTGGAGTTTGTGATGAGGAGTTGTGGTTTATGCTATGAGCTGTTTCAGTGGAAAAATTGAAGCCACACATTTGATTGAATGGAATTTGTGTTACAATGCAGATGATGTTTTTGTTTCTACATCTGTTTAGTGTGTTCAGAGCTTTGCAGACAGATGTTGTGCGGTGCCTCTCTAGCAGAACACAAAAGCAATCTCAATTGGGAGTTACACCATGCAGTATGCAGCAGACTAACTCAGTTGTTTTACTTCTCCTCTGCATTACAGGTGCTGCTTGGCCACCCCTGAAGCTTGTGCACTCATTCTGTGCCATGAAAGCAGACGATGGTCCGTGCAAAGCCATCCACATCCGCTATTTCTTCAATATTAAAAGCCGCAAGTGTGAAGTATTTGAATATGGTGGATGCCATGGCAATGAGAACAACTTCCTAACGCTGGAGGAGTGCCAGGAGAAGTGTGTGGCAAAAGGCCAGTACCTGTTTTCTTACCCTCCTACCACTTCTTTATTTGCATCAGTTATTTCTCCTTTGCAAACCACTTGAATTTGGAAAATAGAAGCCCTCTGCAGTTCCTAATTATGTTCCCGAGTAGGTTGTAGTCATCTTAATTATTTTACATGGTGCAAGCAGACATTCAGGATTTGGAAAGATAGGTAGGTTTTGTTGTGTACCTGTGGAATAGAGATACCAATGTAAGGAATCTTATTTTCTAGCTAGACCCCTGTTTTGGGTGAGTTCATAAGTGAAATTGTTTTTGAGGCTGGGCTAAGCTGGTGAGTAGCAAGGATGTTTTTTATTGCATTCAGAGCATCTAACCCATGTTTTGATCCCAGATTTCTCTTTCACTTGGGAAGCTGATAGAAGTTGTTCAAAATTTTGGTTATCTTCTCTGTTACAGCATAATTACTACTACAGTAGTAGATAATATCATTAAAAATGTCAGTTATAGCCATTTGTCAGCTTTGTGCCATTGAAACCTCCTCAGTTAATCATTGGAAAGAGGAAAATGAGATCTAACATAGGATACACAGTACAGTGTGCACCAAGGGCCTTGTGAATGGTGGTTTTGCTATTAAAATCCATCCTTGTAATTAATTAAGGTTTTCAGCATTGTGCAAATCTCTCACAGGACTGGATGAAATTTAGAAGATTCTTAAATCTGCCAGTGGAGCTAGAAATTTGGCAAGCTTGTATCTTCAGAGTCTGGAGGAATTCTGGTCTTATTTGTTTTGTTTTTAGACAACTGCATGCTTATAAAGCTATCTCTATAAGGATGGGGGAAAAAAAAAGCTACTACAAAGTTTTACTAAAAACATGACAAAGTCAAAAAGATTACTCCATTTTTTAGGTGGATGACAGTTTTCCAGTGCATTTTACTTCAAGGATTAATTTGAAACTTTTTGATGAAACTTTTTATTTTGAAACCTTTTGATGGTTCCTGGACAGATCTACTAATATACCTCAGAGACCAGAGTTGCTCCAGGGATGAAGTGGCAAGAATCAGTCTTGCCTCGCTCTGTTTTCAGATGCAATACATGGTAAACACAGTGGTAATGGTATTAAAATAATCCTAAATATTAAAATGGCATCCCATCAAGAGGTATATGGAAATCACATTTCTTTAGTTATTAAATAACATAATCTAGCATTTCAAGTTAGAAAAAGAAAAATGGATGACATGAAGAAAAACATTTTTCCGTAAATGCAAGCACACACAAAGTTCAGGAACCTCTCTCCTACTTGGATCTGAAACAGATCTTAAGCAAAAACTTCCTGAACTGGCTGAAAAGGGAAAGAACCTTTATATTAATTAATTTTTTTATGTTGAAGTCTTTGATAGTTCCAGAAGTGCAGATTAGTATTTTTAGTACTCATTTACCTGTATTTGGTATTTTAGCAATTGGCAAGGATAAAAGCTGATTACAACGCTGTTCCTTCTCCAGACTATACTATTTGTGTCTTTGATTCATCATACCTGAGCTTAAAAAAATACCAAAGTATGATAGAATTCAAGTCATAGGTTTTAAAATCTTCCTAACAGCCTATTGTATGGCAGCAGATTTCATTTCTGGGCAGAAAATCAAAGAAGGAATTCATTACAGATGTTTAATCTGTTTCTAGTTATGACTCCACCAAGTTTAAAGAGTAATCTTTCAAGATAAAAAATTGAAAGTTATTGTTTCCTTGAATAGCATTCAGTGTTAGGAAGACCTGGAGTCTAGGATGTTAATTAGCTCTTCTTTGTCTGGCACCAGGCTGGCTTTTAGTAGTTTCCAGCTAATATTTGGGTTTGGGGTTTCAGCAGGACCCCACAGCATCTTTACCATGCTTGGGGTGGGGTTATTTGCAAGACTGCACTTGCCAGTATCTCATTCAAAACTTGACACTTCCTGTCATAGGAAATCTGGAGTGTTTGTCCTCAATTTCAGCTTCAAGACTAAGAGGGATAAAAGGGAAAAGGTCGGGTTGATAGATGCAGAATTTGGAATGAAGTGCCAAAAGTCATAATCAGGTGTTACGAGTGAAGATTTATCACATTTCTTCCATCTGATGCTGTTTTCACAAATCACAAAATAAGCTGATTTGGAGGGGACCCAGCATTAATTTGATTCTGACACACATATTGGATCTGGAGCAGATCTTCTGGACCCAGTCCTGTACTGGCATATATTTGGCATAACTCGACAGTATAAAACTGAAAGGTGTCTAAAATTAGAACTGGCTCAGTGTCTACATCTTGGTGCTCAGCCCACAACCACTTTTCAGTGTAAGCATATCAGTGATCAAAGACTCTGCAAGAGCTGAATCTGCTTGGAGGAGGGGGACAAACAAAGGTTCATGATTCCTGTAATAAGAGCAGATAAAATGGTTTGGTTCTATGTGCTGTGTGCTGCAGACCATCAGGCATAAAGCAAAGTAAACTCTTAAATTAATCCCTTTTGCTAAGATAATTCAGCAAAACCCTGTATGATTCTGTGAATTTTGTTAAATCTAACTCCATCTGTGCAGTCTTGAACTATATAATTGTATTCATCTTAAGTTTCCAGTATTTATTACTGTACTCTACTATTTAGGGACTGTAGAAATGAGTCTGAGGAGAGAGTATGAGTGACACAAAAGTGCTTTAAAATAAAGAAAAATCTGGAATACTGAATTACCATTTCGAAGAATATGAAAACCAATAATGATAAAAATAAGCTTAAAGGTAACTATCTATGTAGAAATTCAGAAGAAATATGATTGGTCAAAGTTTTTGATTTTCAATATTCAGCACAAATACAAGAACAAATGAGCCAGCATGAACGAATTACCAGATCAGGATAACTTGTTAACAGTTTGGAATCAATGAACCACCAGACAGAACTGATTGACATCAGCTACAGGTTGGACACTCTAAGGCTCTCTAAGAGCCTTATCTCCAAGATAAGGTTCAGATTCAAGAATCAAGCTTCCTAGAAATCAGCTGTATTTTTTTTTTTCTTGTGCCCAATACTCAACAACTTCAGGGAATGAAAAAGTACTTTCTAAGAGAAACTTGTCTGTAGCTCCATTATTTACTGCCTATGAGTATAATCACAAATGTCATCACTAGCACAAAGACCTTCATTTTTGAGGCAGTGAATATAAATTTTAGGCTGCTTAAGCTTGCTACTAGGTGAAGATACTTGCTGATAAATGATTCTGGTCACGATGGCAATTCTAATGTCTATTACTTAGAGTGGATCTACAAAGAAAAACACTTTGCTTGCGAAAAATAAATCGACTCTGATTTGGCATTTTGACTGAAACCAGAAGCAAAAACACTGTTGACATGGTAGTAAGATTAAAAGATTCTAGGCCCCTATAAACTCACAATAAAATTTTCCTTGTCTCTGCCAGAAGAGTAGAGATGACATGCCAAAATATGATTGCTGATTTTGCCCTGAAGGAGACAGCTGAGTGAGGTTAGTGGAACAGCCTGACGTGCGTGTCCATCGTTTAGGTCATGGGTTTAAATGCTGAGGGCCAAGCCTCCTACTAATAGGAAAAACTGGAAATCTGTTCAAAGAAATGTTATGTCACTCTGGAGTGCATGCCATGACTTTAGTATTTTTTAAAGGGTAACAGCTGCATTGTCCCAGAGGTGGAAGGAAAAATGTGTCATGGTAGAATTTCTACCCAATAGATCAGCTTTGAAAATATAACGTCAGCAGGTTTCCAGAGAAAATTAGGGTAGAATTATGATTAAAAAGGGCAGTAAAGTACAAAACAAGAATCATGAAGCAATGCAAATAAGGTGTCTAAGGCAGAGTCCAAAAGCTGCTAGCAACCTTTCTTTCAGCTGTCAAAATAGCCTTTCTCAGGCATTGGATGATCTGCTCTGCCCTTGGACTCCTTTGCAGTTTTATGATTAGATAGTCTCCTACAAGGAGAAGGAGGGTTTGTTTTCAATCTCTAAAAAGAAATTTGGTGTTGAATTAAGATACCCAGTTTCTTGAGCTGATAAAATAAAACCCAGGCTCTTGCATTAAAAATGACACTAAGTTTCTTTGGTGCAGGTTGTGCAGACAAAGTTTTCATCTACACCCCTGGGTTACCTGGAGATACTTGGCCAGAGGAGCCTTACTATCATTAACTGCGTAAGGAAAGCTTCACTCAGGCCCTACGTGGCAGAGCAGAGGGAATTGGATAGGATGAGGGAAGTCTTACTGTCTCCCTCAGCTCCAAAGCTATGAGCAGTATTAGTAACTGCAGCAGTCAGCTTGCAGGTCTGCTAATTAGTCCTATTTCGAGGAGTAAGATTGCATGATGCAAAATCCTGGATCCAGTAGCAAGAGGAGTAATTTTCCTGTTCAATATCAGCATAATTTGATTTCAGTACTTTCTATATTGTCAAGTTTCCAATACTGCAGCTCTTCCTACACAAAGATAATGATACTTCAGTTCTCCACAATGAGCTTTTGTGCTGCTTCCCAGATAAAGAGAAGAAGGAAGAGATGCTGTGTTTTTTCTTCTCAGTGCTTACTGTCACTGTTAAAAACACTAGTATCACAAGTGAAACTTAATGTGTGCTTTTGCTTAAATACTTTTATTTTTCTTTATCTTGCAGAGTTGCCTCAGAAGATGGCATTAGCGAAAATTAAGAAAGGTAATTATGTTTGCATCATAATCTAAGAATCTTCTACCACAGTAAGGGATTTATTATCTTCTTTTGTTAGCTTGGAACAATACATAAATTATCTAACAAAAAGAGCAATGTCATATTAAAGTGAATTCTTAGTCTGAATCTTCTTCTGTCTTCATCAAAGAATTTGAGGAAAGTTGTGGTCACTAAAGGTGGTAGCTGCACTCTCTTCTCCACAAAATTAAATCCATAATGATTCTTTTCTCTTTCTTCTGTAGAAAGAGGAACTCAGCAGAGACTCAAGCATGGTATAATTAGCCACAACAGGAAACTCTTACTGTGTATTTTAAGAACAAGCTAAATGCTTTGTACTAATGCCTTTTTACTTTTAGAAAAAATAGGAAAAAAGTGCTCTGAAACTGTACTTTTTAAGCATTGTCTATGGAAGAGCTACCAGAGGTTAGGGCAGATGCCCTAATTGCAAATCAAACAAGGGAGCAAGTTTCCCATTCCTAAAGGATCTTAAGGCTTTTAACAGAACTTTAAATTCCTGATACCCCAGACTTCCAATACAGGCAGTGCTAAAACATTTGGAGTCCTTGCTGAAACACTGGTCTGTTGAGAAAACTGATATTTCTTACAAAGGTATTGAAGTTTGATACTCAGAGTAGAGCTTGTGGAGGCTTACCCTGCCCTTCCCCTTTGCACATTGGAGACTCACCTGGATGGGCCCATCACGGGCAGCTGGAGCTCCACAAACACAGGCCTGATTTGACTCTTTCACAAGTCAGCTCCTCCTCTTTTTCTGCTTACTCTCCTTCATCCCTCCTTCCACTCAGGGCTTGCTGAATGGGTGTGCATTTAGCAGCTTGCAGAAATACAAATATTTGCACATACGTTTTGCGGTAAACTATAATTAAATCACCTCTCTTTACAGAATGGTATTTGGAATATTTTCGTATGAGATGATGGTTTCCTTTTCCTGTTTTCTACTGTCTTTTCTATTCTTAATGCATTTAAAAAAAAAGTCATTATACTGTGGAAGCTACTAAGGTTGATTTTCTGCAGCTGCTGCAGCCTTTGGCACTACTTTCTTTAAGGGCTGACCCTAGTTCTCTGCTTTTAATGACAAACCAGAACATATCCTGTAAAATTCAGCTCATGGCTATCATCAGCATTATTGCACATGTGCTGTTATTTCCACTAATGAAGTCTTGAATATCAAATCTTTGGAGAAAGATGTGGCATTTAGTAGTACTGGTTTGTATGGTTAGGGTTATATTGCCTTTGTGAACTCTCTCTTCAAAAGTGGCTGTAAAAGTTAGCTGTGAGCTCAACTAATTTGGACTTAATTTCATTTACAAGAACCTGAAAGAACCATTTTCATTTAAGAATATTCTAAATTAAGGGACATCTGTTTTTAAGAATCAGTCATAATCCTATAGCCTACTTTGCATACCCTTATTTTTATCTGCCTTCCTTTTTCAGTTAATATCTATCTAATAATCTCTTTGTGTTATTTCAGAGTTTTGTGCAATTGATGAGAGGATTTTTTTCTGTAGCTCCTGTTGTCTGTGAGCTCCTAGCAGATGGAACAGATGCTCCTGGTGGAGTCTTGCTGCTCCCTGTCTGTGCACCTGTCTCACCTCTGTTTTCAGCTGAAAGCACAACACAATGCCTTTCACATATTTCTCATATTTATTGCTCTGTGTGAACTTAGCTTTCTAAATCTGTGCACATCAATACATGCTGCCTTTGTGTAGTAAGAGAGGTGAAACTCCTGAACTGTGGATTGCACTTACTGGCAGAGAATGAAATTTATAATGAAGAATCAAAATTAAACTATTCAGGAATGCTAAAAACAGTTGATTTGGTTGCGTCATTCAAAAATATTTTAGTGATTTAGTTTTTCATGCGATCTCTGAAAATTATTTTTTGCTGTTCATGAAGTATTATAAAAATTGAAATGCAATGTATTGCTAATTAATTCTTAGAAAAACACTAGTTATGAGCTGTTATAATATTCTATATAAATTCAACATGTGCATCAATTGCCTTTCATAATAATCTTGTTCTAGCAATGAATTTGAATATATACCTACCTAAAATAGGTGTAATAGGATTAACTTCTTTATAAGTTGATAATCTCCTTCTAAAATGTTAGGAACTTCAAAGTAACTGTTCTATATCCATTTTTTTAAATGACAGCCTGCTGCACACCATTTTAATCTCAATGTTTTGTGAATTTTCACAGCTGAGCAAGGCCTTTATATGTTACACCTGATTTTCTTATATGATGGTTAAATAGACTTTTCTTGGCAAGTCAGTTCAGACTAGAATCATATTTCAAAATATCTATAAGCAAGAATCTGAGAATTCCTCCACATATATTTCATTATTGTTACCATGATTTTAAGCATACTATTTTAAGAAAAAACTGAACATGATGAGATGTGACTTTTGGGGATTCTCATATGGCTATGTGTCTTTCTTCTCTGCCAGAGGATGTGATATCATCCTGTGATATTCAGTCAAATTATGCAATATTCACTTGTTAACTTTCCCTTGGTTGATATTGTAGTTACTGACTGCAAACTCAGAGCTGGGGCTGAAATATTGTAGAATAGCTGCTTTGTCTCCCTCTTTCCAGTATCCTTTTAGAAGGATAAACTGCTCTAAACAAACAGCACTGCTACATTTTTTCTGTTTTATTTTAAAACTCCTTCCTTTTTTCTTCTACTTGAACATTGCTTTGTGTATAATTCACATTAACATTGACTGAAAAATAAGTAATGAGGATGTGTACTTAGGTGCAAGTGATCCAGCTGAGGTTCAGGTCTTCTTTTAAATAAGAATAAAAACTAATTTTCAACTTAGAGCATCAATGTTTTGCAACTTTAAAGGACTGACTGGTTGACATTTTTCATAATGGAGTGGCTACTTGAACAGAGCAATAAATACCCCTATAATGTCCCAGTGTAATATTGCAGTGTTAAATATAGAACAAAAGCAGCACAATAAAGCAGCAGTTATTTTATAGTTGGCCTTTAGCCCAAAGTCACAGGTTTATTTTGTAAACCTCCTGCAGTTCTGTTGTTGTCTTGGGATGCATTTTAGTTATTCCTTCACCCACCCTGTTGATCATTTAGCTTTGTTTCTAGGAAAGCCTGACTTCTGCTTCCACGCCCAAGAGCCAGGGGTCTGCCGAGGATATTTCACCAGGTACTTCTACAACAAAGAGACAAAACTGTGTGAGGCTTTCAAGTATGGTGGGTGTCTAGGAAACCAGAACAACTTCAGGAGTTTGGAGGAGTGCCAGACTACCTGCCAAGACCACTGTAAGCTGATGTTTTTAATCACTTAGTTTTACTCTTGTATCAAAAAAATTGTGTGTTTTGAAGGGATTTTGCATGGAAAAAAGGCAATTTAGGGTGCCCTGAGGTGGACATAATTTATATGTGAAATTTACAATAATTATACGTATTTTTAAATAAAAATGCCAAAATGTCAAGTATTAAGAAAACACTTGGTAGGTACTATGTAAGGAATATTACAGGACTCCTATGTTTTTACTTTTCTCGTGACAGCTAACCTAAAATCTGCCATTTGTTTGGCTTTCTAATACCATAAAACACTAGTGTATGTTTTTAACCCATAGGTCTGCATATGCTCCTTTCAAACCAAGTCTTGTCATGACAAGAGGTGTGCCCATATAGGAATTTTTAACTTACTGTCTATTGCTAGCTTCCCCCAAAGATTCATAGAACACCTGTCTGTCCTTTGGGAATTATTTGGCTGTGTAGCTGTGGCTACAAAAGTCATTCAGATTGACCACAGACCAGTCATTTTCTTCCCTGTCCTGCTCCTTCCAAAGAATTGTTCTGCATCAGGATACAGAACTCCTCTCCCTTCACCAAGTGCTTCATTTTATTCATAAGGCAAATACATTTTCCCATTGAGAGCCTCCAGACCTTTTTATCTTGCTTGTCTCTAGTTGGCTTTTTTCCAGCACTCTTTCATAAGCTGTCATTTTGGCAAGGAGAACTCAAGCTTATTCACACTTAAAGTAGAGAAAACCCACTATGCTTCTTTTTAAAGATTTCTTTTTAAACTATAAATATAGAACCATGTGCATTTCCCCCTACTTTTACTAAAGCATTTCTTTCCTGGGCTGTGATTCTACTTTTACCTTCTGGACTAAAAGTTGCAGAATATTCTTTTTCATTCCTTTAGTCTAAAATAACATCTTCATGTACATTTTCATGAACACACAAGAAGAGGGGGTTAGGGGCTGTTACCATGGTCTAAATAGATCAGAGTTCTTATTTTTGAGATAGTGAATCATTGAGACCAAGTTTTGTTTGTTTTTTCTTAACAGTTTTCGTTTCTGTTGTTCTTGGTTTTTTTAATTTAGCAAATTTATTGCCAGCTGTTGCAGCTGAAGAGCATCCCAGCAGTGTGAACAGTAGTTCCTCAGCAGAACAGCATCCCAACAGTGTGAACAGCAGCTCCCCAGCAGAACAGCATCCCAACAGTGTGAACAGCAGCTCCCCAGCAGAAGAACATCCCAGCACTGTGAACAGCAGCTCCCCAGTAGAAGAACCCAGCCAGTCTCCTGGGATTTTTGGTAAGTTTGCTTTTGCTGTTTATAGTCAACCCTTTGATGCTCCTTGGTTTGTCCACTGTTTTTTCCCATTTATTTGAAGACCTGTATGTCACTGGAGATACCTGAGCACAGGGAAGTTATTAATATTAAAAGTAGCTTCAGAGCAGCTTTCTTGCCAGCAATGCATATTTTGAAAAAGGCTCACAATTGCAAAGGTTAGAATGTCTGCTGGTAATACAAAAATAACCTTAGCAAGCTGTTTATGATCTAAATTTTACATCGGTAAAATTAAGGAAGAAAAAGGAACCCACTGCAAAGTTGTTTCAGCAAGCTGAGTTTCCTGCACCGTCGGGCCTTGGAGATGTTGCTTGGCAACTGGCATCAGCAGTGGATTTGAGCAGTGCCAGCAGTACCAATCACAGCTCATTTCCAGAGCTTGGATGTGTCTGCATAATCCCATCCTTGACTGTTTCACACCAACTCTCTCTATTTTTTCTTTTAGTTAATTTGTTGCCAGCTGCTCCAAATGAGAAGTCTACCACGCTGAACAGTAGTTCCCCAAAGGAGGAACCCAACCAGTTCCCCATTTTTTTTGGTAAGAATTAGCTTTTCCAGTTCTTAGCTCTCAGTCTTTTATATGGATTTCATTTCATTTCAATTCATTTTCTGACATACCTGAGACTAAAGAATGGGCTTTCATCTCTGCCAAAGGATTTGCTAAGCAGAGACAGTCAAAGCAAAGGAATATATCACAACTTACAGATCTTTAATTATATCAGGAAGTGGAAGACTGACCACTCTCTAACAATGCACTTCCTAAAGGCCTGGTTAATACAAAGAGCAAAAGCAGTGATGCATACTTCTTTCAGTCAAAACTAATATCTTTGTGAGGATCTAATAGGCAAGTGATTTAAATTCCTTTTATCCATTACAATGAACATTTGGATTTTAGATTATGGCAGAGTATAATATATTTAATACCATAATGTTTCTGTTTTCATTGTGACTGTATTATATTCAGTTTTGGGTTGAGTACAATCACAGTGAGAATGAATTAATTTTAAATGTTGCTCCAAGATATTTTTGCACTGTGTAAAAGATGGGACTCTGGACCTTTACTGAGGAGGGATAGGCTTTAGCACTATCAGCAGCTGGACACTGTCCACTGTAGGTGGCTCATGCTTGCTCACACTGTACAGGGTGATTGAATTTGAAGCATGTCATTTTTATGATCCACAGTTGTGCAAGAGGAAGCAGCAAACAATTGGAAAGAGCCTGAGCATTCTCACCAAGTATTTCTGTTGGTTTTTTGCATTTGCACTTGCTTGCACTTTTGAGGACTGAGTGATGATGTGGAGACTCACTAAGGTTTTTGCATTTAATGTGTTCTGTAAGAAAACAGGTTTGTAGGTGGCGTTCCTGTGCTCTTTGCTTAGGATGGAGTGTCTAATAAAGCATGGATGTGTGTTGTGCTCTATTTTTTGCCTGCACTGTTATCCGCACGTACTGCTGGTTTGACATAGGCTTCTATGCAGTTGTCTTGTTTGTTTACCACATACAAAGCATCAATGCAGTCTTATTTAAATGAATGAATATAAAAGAGTAAAGCTTTTGACAATCTTTTAAAAATCATTGTAATTTTGGTATCATTTTTAAAGACTATTAAAAGATTAAATATAATTTAATTTACATCAAAGCATGAAAAAAATTACAAGGGGCTGTCTCTTAAAGAGTACCTCACAATTGATGTGCTATTTCATCTTGGTTTTAAGAAAAAAAGGATTGTTGTTGGTATGTATAACTCTGTAAGAATATCTGATTATTAGACTTACAACATAGCTCTTGGTCTTCAGAAAATTAAACTGTCCTATGGCCAAATAAAGGAAACTATGGATACAGATGTGAAGTTTCTAGCACTCTCAGCAATGAACTTTCTGCAGAGATTGAAGGTTATTCTGGTATCACTCTGCTGAAACATCTATAATAACTTTTATTTTGTGAAAACTGAGGGAAAGTGAGGCTAAGAATCAAAGCTTTAATTTTATGTGATGTAGAGTAGAAAATTGTGAGAGCTGTAGCTACATTTGATTTGTGAGATTTAAGTGGGAGACAGGATCAAAAGTCAATTTTCAGCTCAGCAAGTCTGGAATAGCACAAGGATGCAGGTCCTGTTAATACAGAGTCATGGTCATCTTTTGCTGATATAAATTGGCACAGTTCTATTTGCTTTAATAGATCTGCACCAATTTATACCTGTGGAGTACTGTCAAGTGCAGATGAATTGTTATTTTTGTAATAGCCTGTCCACTTGAAGATTCTTTTATTTTCTCTTTGCTGCAACCAGAAATGAGGAGCTGCACATATCGAAAATCTGGCAATAAACCTGAAGCTTCATGAATGCCACACACTTGTGTCTATTCAGCAATAGTGCTCACTGCATTCCTTTTCCTCCCAAGATCGTTTCAAACTTGTTTTGTAGTGTGGTTAATTAGCAGTCCATTGTCACACAACTCCTGCAAAGCCTGAGGGATAAGGATTATTGCTGCAGTGCAGAGTTGGGGTTATTTCTGATAAATGTGAGTCTGCATTTTTGATGTGCATTTTTGATTCTGAAGTTGTGATCACGTCACCTGTTTATACCTTGAGGGAATGGGATTTAAGAAAGGGCTGTGTTATAGGAATTGAATCTTACACCATACAACATGTACCTTTTCTTTTCCTTTATGTAATTCTCCAGCTTGTGGGAATTTTGCTTCTTTCATGTTCTTTTTTTCTTCATAGAAAAAGCAAGAGAGAACTTTTCAACAGCTTTCAGAAAAATGGAGTTGTAAAATGGAAACATTTTGGAAAGAAACTCCCAAAGAATAGGCATGATATCTCCACTTTCAGTTCCATCACATCCATAAGTACAGCAGTAGGAGCTGGAGCTGAACAGAGGCAACTCACCTGCTGTGATGTTCTAGGGACACTGTTTGCACACTGCCTCACAGGCTTTCAGATTGTCCTGCCAATAGACAGCCCTGGGCATGACAAGGGAATGTTTTATGCTTACCTGAAGTCAAGTCTTTTAGTGATCAGTACATTCAAGTAAATTTGTAATTTGTATGATCTTCAGCAGAGAGGAAATTATGATAAGTTATTTAGTTTTTACTTTAAAATGCTGTTTTGTTTGGAAAAAATGGCTCTAGGTGGCAAAATTCAGAGATTTTCTTTGTGGGCTGGTTGCTTCTGTGAGTGAAGAACATGCAGATATTTTGAAGAAATGCAAGGAGCAGTGTTTAGTATTTGAGGCATTTCTCTAACAATGGTATAGGCAAGGAGTAGCATAGTTTTTGGGAAGAATACAAGAGGCATTCTGAATAGCACCTGTGGCTCTCTCTGGTGCACTGTACATACACAGTCCTTGTTTACCTCCTCACTGGCTCCGTGATTCCCCCAAACCTTGCAGTCATTGTGAGAATTCCTTCACGAGGGGTCTGTGGACTCACTGGAGAATTCTACATGGCAGATAAGTAATTTACATTACCAAATGCACATTTGAATTCTCTGCTTTAATTAACAAACCTATGCTGCTTGAGTCTTTCCTCATTGGCAAGCCTTTCTGCTCTGGTCTTTGTAACTTCAAAAATTAGTAGATTAAACTAGTAAGCTATGCTGAACATACGCTTTGAAAACTAACATCCTCTGCAGCTAGAGAGAGTTGAAATTAGTTCCAGGCTCAAGAGTTCTCAGAGCAGCACCAAAAGCATTGCCTTAGTTCATTTAACTACCCCCTTCATTATAAAAAATCAATAGGATTAATACAGATTTTATCACATTGTGGACTTCTAGTCTGAACCCATTATTGCTATAATGCCACAATTATGAAAAGAAGTTAAGCAGTTCTCATTTTATAACTTGAAACTAGCTTAGTCTATCTCAAAAAAGCAACTCATGACTTGGTTTTTTAATTTCAGGTGTTTGGTTTTTTTTTTTTTAATACTATGATGTTGCTAACATGCCATTCTATTTCTTTCCTAGCAGTTTTTCCTATTTTTCACCACACCAGTTCAGTCCTTATTCATTTCAGATGGACCATTTTTTCAGCATCTGTACCGTGTGTAAGACACTGAAGATGTAGCTTGTGCTTTTTGAATATTTTGTCAGCCTCCTGAATTGCCCAGGTTAATGTGTAACTGCTTGCTTTCAGCAACTCATCTGCTTCCCCCTTCTGTGACCACAGGATGTCTTCAGCTTTGCTGTAACCCAAATGGTTTCCTGAAATTATTACTTTGTTTTTCCACTGAACCCCTTCTGTGTGGCCTTGGATCTTCAGGAGTTCCATCTGAATGGCGTCATGTTTCCATTTATGCATTCATTTATTGCATTTATGCACCCAGCTACCTCAGTTCTGCTGCTTCCTGAGGAAAAATGGTGCTCTTCTGGGTCCCACATAACTGATGGTATAACGGCTCCCATTCAGCTTCTTGCAGCCTGTGCAGCACTTCATCAGTTCCCATTTTGTATATTAGTCACTCTGGGGTGATAGATGATGGAGTTCTTCCAGGTTTGGGAATTCTGGCATGGATTTGCTTCTTGAACTTGTTCCAGTGCCCAGGTCCTTTGGCTACCTCGGGTTCATCCTCCAGCGTTTCGGTTCTCACTTGCAGCAATCCTGAAGGAGCAAACCACCAGCCTCTCCCTGGAATGGTAAAATCCTGCCAGCAGCACTAACACACCAGCATCTCCACTAATTTGTGCACTTATTCTTCACATTCAGTACCTTTTTATTCTGCAAGTTACAGGCTATTGTTTTATAACTGCTCAGTGGTTGCTGACAGACCTTGTTACTTAGGTCGAGTTTTCTGTAGTCATTCAACAAACTCAGCACTGAGTTAATTGAATCTTACATTGGAAATTCTGGGTGCTTCTACCTTCTCCTTGATTTCAGAATGTCTAGCAGTGATTTGCTCCATTAATTATTAGAAATATTTGCCATATTTTTAAAGCTGTTCATGTTTAATTGATTTCACCTCACTTTCTACAAATGCTTCACTTGAAACTCCTCAAAATGAATTTGTGTGCTCTCTCCTATGGCAGAAATGGCAATTTTATCACTAACAACACACATAAATGTATAGCTTTCAGGTAAGCTTTTGCTGACAATCCAAAGGAAGAATGACATTTTACTGTGGTATTATTATTTTTTTAATCATAAAAAAGATGCTTATGTAAAGTATCTTGGATTTTCAGGAGAGCAGAATTGAATTTGCCAGCAAAAATTTCAAATAATATTGGCATGAAACTGAAAAGCTGCAGTGTTGTCTCACCTTGTTTTTCTTGACCCACCTTTTCCAGAACCACCTGCTGTCCCTTCTTTGTGCATGACCCCTATGGACAGAGGGCTTTGCAGAGCCAAAGAGTTAAGATTTTTCTACAACCACTCGACTGGAAGGTGTCGCCCATTCAGCTACAGCGGTTGTGGTGGGAACGAGAATAATTTCATCTCCAGAAAGTCGTGTCTGAGGATCTGCAAGAAAGGTATGGGAAGTGATTCTGCCCCCGGCTCTCCTTAAGAGGTAAATATTGTGCAGGTCAAAACGTTCTCTTGCCACTTTTGGTAGTAAGGATTGGCCTGATCAAATGTAATAGTTGAAAGTCTCAGAAAAGTGGAAGTGGAAATCAGGAGAGATGCAGAGCTAGAGAGAGAAGAAGGGACAGTAAGTGCAGTGTAAAAGAACAGCAAAAAGACAGCCTGGAGTTGGTCAGGATATGAAGACTTTTAGGTAAGACAATGTTTTCTTCTTTAAAGTTTTATTGAAACAAGCCTTGTCTCTTCTTTCTGATAATCTTTAATGTCTTCTAATCTTACTTTGTTAATTTTACCTTTAGGATTCAATAAGAAAAAAGGTGAAAGAAGATTAATAAAAATCAAGAAAAAAAGAAAGAAACAGCCATTAAAGGCTCTGGGCATGGAAATCATCCCTGAAAGAATGCAACTTTGATTTTCATGGAAATGTGAAGTAAACTACTCTTCACCTGTGAATGAAAACCTTCAGTGTACACCATTAAAATATATTTACTGTACTGATTATTTTGATTATATTTTACTAAGCTGCATATATTTTTATTATGTATTCCTCAATCATGTTAATAAACATTACCTTTTACTTTGCTAAAGGCTTTTCAATTGCAGTTTGGTTGTATATAATTGCCAGAGCTGCAGCAGAACAACAAACGGTGTGAGTGAATCGTTAAAGTGGAGAGAAGATTCAAATTTAATTTCTTACCCCATTGTTCTTTTTGAATTCTACTTTTGTACTAAAGAAAACATAACATTTGTGAAAGAATAATCGCTAGTCAAGTGTGATTGTTTCAATCATTGATTAAAAGGTAGGTGTATTGCTATAAAAAGGAAATAGGCAGTGGATATGCTTTAATCAGATTTATTTTAGGTTATGCAGGCCTAGACTTAACTCCATTGAAGTGCATATAATTAACAGTACTCTAAAATGAATATGAAGTCAAAATTAACCCACCAAAATCCATAAAGGGAGGGTTAAAGCTGTAAAGGTGTGAAGCACTGTGGCAATTTTTTTGAAAGATTTAAAAGTGTATGTGTTGAGATCATTGACTTTTACCCTTGTTACAGATCTAGACTCATGGCTAAGCTTTACTGCTAGAAATGTAAAAAATTTTGCATTCTAAGGACTAGAATGAGGGGATAAGTAAAATCAGATTTTTATACAGAAATGTTATCCAAATCTATTTTCTGGTGCTTAAGTCCTTTCAAGCTCTTTCAATCTAGGATGCATTAAGTCTAATTTGAAAGATTCTCAAGGAGCAGGAGTGTACAGCAGAGAGCACATATGTGTATAGCCTTGTCTTGTAAAATGTATGAGCACCTCAGACTACGACTGCAATAACCACGTAAATCAGACAAGTGCAGTTCTGCCAGGAAACCTATCAACTCCACAGGCTGCTATGCACAGAATATGCACAAGCTAGTAAAAATATCTGATCTTCCATTCTTAATCATAAAAATTTCCAGTTACTGAAACTTATATAATTGCTAGTTTACGTGATGTACCTCAAAGGGAGATAAGACAGAGCTGAAGTGACTGCACTAAACTAAAACATCTAGGGCTTTCATGTAAAAGACATGAAACTCATTAAGCTGTCTCACCAAGAACATTGAAAATTATTTGTAAGCTTTGCAAGATTTATTAGATTACAAACTAGAATTATGAACTTTCTAAAACAGTGTTTTGAAACGAGACAATAGATATAGAAGGATATGAAAGAAAAGATGAATTTATATGCAGATTGTTTTGTAATTCCTGTGTCATTTCATGACAGCGTCTCTCCTTCAGGCTCCCTCTTGTTCCAGCAACTTGTCCCTGGCTGCCAGGATTCAAAACCCACGTGGGAAAAAAAATCTAAGGAAAAAATCATCCTTTCTGTTCCAGCAGAACCCTGGCTGTGTGGCTGCTCTCCATTCTCATAAGCTTCCTTCTCGCTGAGCTCTACTGCAGGCTGACAGGGTCTCCTCACTGAGGGATCAGTTGCTCCCAGGACTGCTGTAGCTAGCATAGGACTGACAGGTACTCTCCCATCCTCTCCTACCCCACTTACACTGTGTTGAAGAAACTTCTTGTGCTGCTGTAGTACATTTTGTAATAACAGTAATTAAGTGATCCAGTGAGGGCTCTCGTGTCATTGTTGAGACAGAAGAGAATTTGTACCGCTAGCATCTCAAGAGTACCTCTGCTTCAATTGGCTAAGAAAACATTTCATAGTGATTCATCTGTCAGGCTTGTTACTTAGTGAAATGAGAATCAAGACTGCAATGTCAGACTGTAAAAACCTGATTATAAATCAAGATTTGATCTGAGAGTTCAGGCTGCTCTCAGCTGTGTGCACACTCAGCTTGGCCACCACACCAGCTATCCAGCTGTTTTTTTGTTTAGCTCTTCAGTACATAGAGATATTTTTTCCCATAAAAAGTCCAGACTGCAGTGTGATACGATCTTTAACATAACATGAAGTTTCTTTTGTGCCCTTCTGCTTCATTCACTTTTTGCTCCTGTACCTCCCATAGCTACAGAAAAATCAAATCCAAGAATAAGAAAAAAGATCTACACATTTCCCAAAGACAACTGAAGGATGAACGTGGCAGGGGGATAATTGAGGCACAACACAGGAAAAGATATGGATCAGGCACCAGAAGGTGAAGCAGTTAGAACATGAAGCTGTGCTAAGGTGTTACAGTGAGTGTACAGTTCCACTTGACCAGAGTCCGTCCATCCAGTCCTTTCATTCCAGAATCTGCTCCAGTTGCTTTGGAGGGGAAATGCAGAGTGCTGTGAAATTTCTCCCATGCTGTATGATAACAGCCAACAAGCTGAAGCAATTTTACAGAGGTTTGATGAGTTTCCATATATCATCTGATCTGCGAACTTGGTATGTGCCCTTAATCCACGATAGTGATGAAACAAAATGTCTTTCAGAAATAGCGTCCTTTTGTTCATTCTTTTTTTCCTCGCATTTTTACTGGTCTGCCCTCCTTTTTCTCCTTTTTATTTTCTACTCCCTGCTTCAGTTTTATATCCAGTTCACTTGATCCAGCATTTCTCCCTGTATTTCCAATCTATTTACTCTCTCAAAGCTGATAGTTTTTAATTTACATTTTGAGCAAATCTTCGTCTTTCTAGTTTCTGCCTTCTCAAACTTAGTGGAGGGGACCAAAGGGTTACGTTTCCTAACCTGTTGTTTTCAGCGATGTCTCCAAAGAAAGAGCGAGGTTCAGGTAAAGCAGAGTTGTACGCGTGTGGTTAGGGGGTAATTAATTCCTGGATTAATTAAGGGGGTAAATCCTTGTGCGCAGCTTCCGCGCCTGCGTTTATGCCCCGGACGGCCGCGAGAGGGCGCCGGCGGCGCGGCGAGCGCCAGCGGGATCGCTCTAATGGAAAAGGGGAATTCGCTGGATTTACATGCTTTTATCGCTTTTGAGCCTTCTTTGGTCCCAGTGCAGGTAGGTTTGCACTTTTAGGTCTCCTTGAGCTGCTCTCTCCTTCTCTGTCGGCCCCCAGGGCAGTCCGTACGGGTGTGATTTGCGTTCCTCGCAGCCCGGGGAGGTGGGGGTCACCGCTCTCAGAAGTGCGAGCTGCACCAGCTGAGAAGTCTCGGCTGTCTGTAGGGTAGGAGTAAATAGTTTTGATGTTGTCTAAATCGGTAGAATACAACACTCTGTAAAAATAAACCCCCCAGAGCAACCCACCAAGTGAAAAAAAAAAAAAAAACCAAAAAAAAACCACACCAAAAAAAAGCCCGCACAAAACTCCGCTGACTTTGACAATCCAAATTACATATGGCCTGTGTAATATATGTCTCTAGCTAATTCAGATGCCTGTCTTGGAGATGTGTGCTTGGCTGGAATACATAGATTATTCTCTAAGTTAGAGTGTGTAATGTACCCTGTGTGCAATCTACAACCTAGACCTAATTGGTGTAAAGCAATTCTGTCAGGCTCACTCCTCATGAAATTCCTGTACCTGAGATGACACCATTTATTTTAGAGAAGTTAATTTCCATCACTGTTCAGAATCAGAGCTAATCCCCAGTTTATATCTGTTTACATTGCCTAGAGGTTTAGATTGCCAGTCCTTAGTGCTTCACTGATTGTAAAACTCAAACATTCTCCTGTTGATGTGAGATCCTAGAAGCACCAACTCTCCCATGTGCCAAATGAATATCCAAGCCTGCTTTTTGGGTAACCTGGAGTGTGATTTCACAAATTGTATTGTCTAGGCGCTATTTGAATTTAAAGTCTTCCTGGCCCTCTCTTCCCTCTTCCAATTTTTCCTAACCCTGGATTGGGACTGGGTTTTGTTCGAAGTTTTTTGTTTGTTTTGTGGAAGTTTTCCCCCCTTAGCTTTGTGGTTTTTGCTATTTGCCTTCTTGAGGAAAATGTTTTCAATGCCCAGATGAATTCCTTCATCCAGTTCATGATGTGTTCCCCAAATGATTCTGCTGGTTTAAAAAAAAAGGTGGATAAGCAACAGGTAGCAAGAAACAAGCAGAATATTTTATGCTGTTTTATGAGAAAAATCAGTAGTATAATTTTGGTAGAGCCTTATGACAATGTGACTTTTTGGGACGTTCTTATGGGGTCCCCTAAGGAATACTGGTGTTACAGGTGTTCATATAATTTGAGTTTCGTGCTCCATGAACTCCCCATTTGTTCAGCATAGTGTTAAAAAAGTAACTGGTTATTGATTTAGAGAGCACAGATTCTGTTCATAGTACAGGGAATTGATTGTATAAAAACAAGTGACAAATGGTTTCAAAGAAACATTTTTAGTTTCTGGTACAGTATTCTTTGAAGCTAGTAGAAAGACTGCTATTAATTTTGTTTTGTCCTCTGCCACGCCAGTTTTCAAACCGTTACTACTCGTGCTTTCAAATCACCAGAGTTTAGAAAAATATAGCATAGACATCAGCAATAATAATGTTCCTGTTGGTTGTAATTTTTTCTACCCTTGATACTGCAAAGACTCATTTTGTTAAATACAATTTTTTTTTTTTTCTTGGGTACAAAACAAAGTGGCACTGTAAATGATGCGTCCACGTGAAATTGAAAATTTGAATCCGACCTTTGCAGCTGAGGAATAAAAGTATTTCTGTGTAGAGCTTTTCAGCCCTCACGGTGTGAGATGTCACGCAGTCCCTGGCAAAGGTGGGTCAGGTCAGTCATACTGAGGAGGAATGCGGCTCTCTGTGTTCTTTAGCTCTGAATAAAATAGAGCTGGTCTGTTTCTGTGGGTCTAGCTGGAGGAGGAGGGTACGTGAGGAGGTCCCGCGGTCTCGTCCTCAGCAGCAGTGAGTATTCTGCGGGCGGTTTCAGGCGCGGGCAGCGGAGCCGATGGCATTGCCGGGGCTCGGGCGGCTCCCCGCCGAACGCCCCGCAGCCCGGCTTTCCCGGGACACGCACTCGGGAGAGAAGAGTAACCCGCCGGGCCGCGGGCGGGGCCGGTGATGTAACAGGAAGCGCTGATGTTCGGCTGTGCCGCCGCTCCGCGCTGCCATCGGACGCGCTCCCGGCGCTCCCGCAGCAGCGCTGCTCCGCCGGGAGAGCTCCAGCCTGCGCTCGGGATTGCAGCGGGGCTCTCGGCAGGGACAGCCCCGCACGGCTTCCCCGGCAGCGCTGCGCGGTGAGTGCCCCTCCGCGGTTCATTGTTGCGCCCGCGATAGCGCCGCGGGTGTGTGCGGGCTCCGGCAGCAGCCGCGCCGCGGGATGCGGGGTCTGCGCCGAGACAGAAACGGGGAAAACCTGCCTGTGTTTTTAGTCAGCGAGGTGTTGAGCTGGGTTTATAACTGGCGGTGTTGTCGTCTGTGCTTGGTAGGATGAATAGATAGAAAAGGAGATAACGTGCTCAAATCAGCGCTCTAAGCGTTCTGCCTGAAACCTCTAATATTAACTATCCAAATTTCTGTCTTTGCATCTGGAGAGAATTAGAGGCTCATTGGCTTGAAAAGGGTCCTTAAGACTAATTCAAGACAACTGCAACTCTTTCAATAGAGGCTGAATTAAGTGATAAAGTGGTGTAGGTTTGCTTACTGAGTATTTCTCTAAACTTATTGTACCAGACAGAGGTCGTACTTGAGTTGTTTCATAATTAGGTTTTGTGTTGTAATTAAACAACTTAAAAGGTAAAGCTACTGTTTTGTTTGGACATTCTGTTTGCTTGAGGAGAAGATGTGTTGGTTTGAAGCCTGTAAGCGTGCCGGCGTGTTACTGTTTGAGGTTTTTAACCGCAAACACCGAGCTGATTTATTGACAGCTAATTGCCCACTTTTCCTTTCCTCGAGGAACCATTGAACCGTGCAAGTGTGTGATTCCGTGCCTTCAAGTACCAGCTGATGGGCTGTTAAAAGTCTTGCCGCTCCTTAAGCTTTCCGAAACAGATGTGATACCCTCGGGTTTTACAAATGCGGTTGCAGTGCTGAGATTGGTAATTCTAGTCATTTGCTTGTGTGTGTAAGCCATGGAGCCATAGAAGCAGGAAAATAAATCTTGTTAGGCTATAAATGACATTTGGATTTGATCTACAATGAATCCTTTAGTTATCTATGCAGCTGATAAGGGAAAAGAATGAAATCATTATAAAAATAGCTGAGTTTTTTTTTCTCTTTGCCTTACTAAACTTACACTGGGTACCTTGGGGATGGACTTTGCTGCTCTTACAGTTGCGCCAGTGCAGTCTTGCCAGTCTTACTGTGCCTACTGGGGATCTTGTCATTCCCTTGCACTAATAATGTGTCTAATAGCTGAAACCTGCTCAGGGTGTGCTCTGGATCTGAGGTCCTCTCGGTGCACTGTAAGGAGACACTCTTGATCTAGATCAATGTAAGACCACATCTGAAAACAGATGGGTTTTCTTTGACATCTGGTACTGTCTGCAATTCTTAATTAAAAGTAACAGTCGGTATTTGCACAGTACTTTCTTCTCTAGTTTGCCTAAACTCTCCTCTATTTCAGTGCATATAGGAGTAACCCCAAAGAAGCTTATCTTTAGCTCTGGAAGTCTTCTGCACAAAAGGCACTTGGTGACACTGAGTCAATGGAGGTGGCACTTCGTGTAAAAGGTGCTTGCGTTGTTTTAATGTTCAGTGCACTGTGAACGATTGTCTTTAGAAGTATGTCAGCTGAATGATTTAGATTCCTATTTTTTGTTCTTCACAAGCAACTGGTGTAGGTTGAAGTGGGTCTGCTCACAGAGGATGTGCTTGCAGGTTGGATGTCAAAATCTACGTTATTTGCAGGTTAATCACAGGCATTGATATAGAACAATGTGACTGCCCTTTTTACTGGACAAAACGAAGTTTCTGGATATCTGGGATACTTTGCAGGTTCAAGAAATGCATTATATGTGCCTTTTCGACTTCAAACGTTACTGCATCCTGAATTTCTGATCAGTTGGAGACTAAGAGATGTAGTACTTGTCCTTTGGAATAGGCTTTTGATACAACACAGCTGTTGAAACCCTGTCCCACAGAGAGCTAGTGCGAATTTTTCCACTGACTGTCAAAGGGCAAGACATTCCTAAATGTGGGTATTTTTCTGTCGAAGAATTAGACATAGACCAGGCACTTACATTCTGCTGTCTGTTGGCAGTTGTTTTTTTTTTTTAATTTCTTTAATTTTTGAGCACTCCAGTTGAAAAACACAGATCTGTGTGTATCTCACTGGGTGACCAATGCCTTACCTGGGTCAGTAAAGGGACTTACTCTGGGAATATAGGATTGTTCTGTGGGCTCTCTGTGTATTGCAGTTCAGATTTTAGGCCAGGATACAATTAGGAACAAAACTGAGGGAACTAACAGATTTCCTCTGACTCCCACAGTTACTAAACTAGCTGCTATATTCTGTACATTTGAGGTAATCATCTTTTTCCATTAGCATTCCTGGCTTGTGCAGGAGCTGGGTAGGATTGGACCCACAGAAGTCCATGAAGTCACGCAATCGTGCAATTCACGCTGGGCCATAGTAATTTGGAAGAAACTGTCACTATTGATATGTTTTTAATAATAGCAAGTATACAGTGATATTTCAAAGAGGTATATCTAGTCTCTGCTATAGTAAATGTTGAACATAAGCTAGCTATTAAAGCCACTGGGAGAATTTCTCCAATCAGAAGTCCAAGTCTACAGTTAGGAAAACAAAGCAGGATTTCTCCTTAAGAAATTGTTCCCATCTGTTGCCAACGTGTTTACAATGTTCTTGATTTGGTACCAAAATCCCTTCAATGCGTCTGACCAGCTGCCCCTCCTGTGGCACACACACAGTATTTGCCTTACCTCGGTGCCCTGGCTAGCTCTGCCATGGAGTTTCATGTGCAGCAGTGTCCTAAGCCAAGCTTTGCACTTATTGAAAACAGTCTTTACTTGCCCAGGGAACTGCTCTGTCCCTGGGAAGCTTTTTAAGTGTTTGGTGTAGCAAAATTGTCAGAGCTTTGGAATTAACTGTATCCTTGGTACAGGAAGGAATGAATACTGCTACCATCAAAACAGATGTGACTTGGCCAACAAATAACTTTTAGGCAGTAAAATAAGTGTGGTTTTATATGTGTTTATGTGTATTAGGCATATAATAACATATTTAGTACATTATTTCTATGTGCAACATATAGAGGTCCACTTCATGCTGACTTCCATTATTGCCAATGTAGCAACTAAAGAAAGAGCATAGGTTTATAAAGAAACTTTCACAGTAAAGACCTTATCCTTTGTTTGGAAAACTGGGAATCACATGTGCTGATATTCTGAATTTAGTCCATCTGAAAGCTGCATCTTTCTAATGTTTGGAACAAAACAGAGAAAGCTTTCTGTATGTGGACACAACCCATTATTTTTACTTTTTGTATTCATGTTGGCAGTTCTGATGTTTTCGGTGTAAAAAACTTGCCCAAAGAACAGCAGAAAATAACCTATTTCTTAGCTGTTACCTTGATGGAGAATTCCACGGCTAGTGTGGTACAATAGAAGATCTTATGAAATTGGCTTCCATTAGACCATTTCTCTTTAGCAGCAGTTTTTCTTCTATTTTAGAATCTGGGCAGAACTGAAAGGCTAAACTTTCACATTTTCAAAGTTTTGTTTTAACAGTTGTCTCTCATGCTTCAGTCTCCCAAGTTTGTTTATACTGTTTACATTTTCCCAGCAAAGTCATCCTTTTTCTGCCCTAGCTCTGTGCAAACACTTTCAAGCATTTCTGCAGTATATGCTGTCCAAAAGTGATTTATTTCAAGTTGCTTTTTTTTGGAAACATGCATTTGAAATCCACTTAACTCATTGTAATGCACCAGAAAAGACTTTCCATGAGAAAAGCCACTTTCTCCCTTCAAGAAGAAATCAGACTCTTGTAAATTTGCATGTGTGTCTGAGGCTGTTACCTTTTAGTATATTCTAGGTGTCACTCAAGCATTTTCTGGCAGTTTTGGCCTTTTTTAAGTTGTAGCTGACCATTCTAACTGGATTTTAGAAAATAAAACAATGTTGTATTTTAGGATTTAGGTCTGTGTCGTGCAGGATATATTTGAAAAAAATATCCCCCAAAAATTAGTGATGGTTTTGTTTAATGTAGCCCATACCAGTCTGACTTCCCTGTAATACCATGAACAGAGGGCCAACCAAAGAAATTGGTAATTTTTTTCCTTTGATTACTATGTTCAAAGCACCTTCACCTATCTCATACACTGTTGTTTGCCATCAGCTGTGTTTAGGCTGATTATCTTCTGTTCCTAAAAACTGCATCATCTTTTCCACTTATTCTTTGATATTCTCAGCTTGAGCACTGCACAACCTTGAATGTTTGTATGGGCATAAAGAATCACTCTTTGAATTACCATTTAGATTTTCTCCTTACTTTTTTTCTCCCCCATTACAGTGGCAAAATCTTGCCAATTAATTTTTATAAATTTTATGTTATCCCAATACTGACAATTCTGGTAGAGTTTTAGAGTTTCATTAAAGTAAATCAAAGGATGTACTGAGAACATTTTTGTTATACCCAAACTCATTTTAAAAGATTTTTTTCCATATTAATATTTTCAGAAATTAATATAATTTGTCACCAAACAGGGTACCCTATATTCCTTCCTAGATAGAAATTTTAAAATTTACTTTTCAGAAATGAGTAAGACCCTTCGTCATTATACTTCCTTCTTTTGTGGTTACATCTATGTGTTTATTTAGTACCCTAAATGTAGGGAAAGTATTATGCTCCACAGCCTTTTATTACTAAAATGGCACATTTTTGCAATTATGTTCCTGAAATATTCTGTATAATGGCAATATCTGCCTTTTAGTTTCAGTTAGTGAAATCCAGCAGGTGTCACTCTGGGGATTAAATAAGTAATATTACACAAACAGAGATAAGCCTTTTTAGGAGAATTTAGAAGTATTTGTATTCTAATACATTTTTAGAGGACGATTTTTTGACTAGGCATGCCTCCTTAAGTCTGAAATTTGTTTTTTAGTTGTATGATTTAATGGGTGTATTCATCTTTCTGTGTCCTCCCTTGAACACGAAAAAGGACAGTCATTGGTGTGGGATTACATAGTCAGAACTTGTACTCACAGTGACATGACTGAAACATAAGGAACTGTGATTCAGTTCAATATTGCCTTGATGATATTAAAAAAACGTTTTTATTATCTTCTTTGGGGACCAAAATTGTTCCTTTTGTTGGTGGACGTTTACTTGCACAAGTAATGTGTTTTCAGTTGTGATGAAGTCAAGGAGGTGCTTCTGCACACTTTGAGACAGTCTACATACTATTTGTTTGACTTATCTGAAATGGGTATGTGAGGTGGCTAATCATCCAAACTTTCACAGTAAAAAGGTTTGGAGAAGAGGAATGTTGCCATGAGTTTCAAGTGAAAGTCAATGATGAATTTTTTGGTGTGGGGAAGAAGAAATGTATCGTTTATTTCTTAGTGTTTCTTTAGGGAATGATGTACTAATGTTGTATTGTGGTGGATTTTTACATGAATGTGGAGCTCCATACTCTGAGAGTTTCATGCTGTGTGGAATAGGAATGCGATCGTTAAAAACTTGTGGGTTTCTGGAGGGGATTGTTGTTTATTTCCCAGACCATGTCAATGCCACCTTAAACAGAAATAAATACCTCAGCAGGCAGCTTTAGAAGGCAATTCACAGATACAGGTCTCTCTTTAAATGGAAAGTAGCTTTTTTTTTTTTTTTTTAAATACATGCATACGTTCATATATTTTTATGTATGTGTACCTATTTTTACAGATATATATTTTATATGTTCATTTAAAAAATAATCTCGTTCTAGAACTTGTAACCTCAGCCTACTTTAAACAATCCAGTTTCCTTTCTCTCACTTCTTTCTCCTATTTAAGCCCCCATCCTGTTCCGTTTTTGATTCTATTCAACTTCCTTTCCTGTGATGACTCTGGGTGAGTCACTTTGCCAGGCATTAAGAATGTGGCTTGACAATATTTCCAAAAGCTTATCCTATACTGGCTCATGCAGATGAAATTAACCTCTGCCTTATCCTTCCTCTCAAAGAAATGCCTGTCTTCACACGTCCAGTTTCTTGGAAGGGGAAGGTAGGGGTGGGAGCCCTTTCCATAAATGACCGTGTTGAACTTGAGAGCCATCTTCCTTGCAGTGTGTGTGTACTGTAACATGGGGAACCTCTCTAGGGTTGATTTAGCGTGTGCTGGGGGGAAAAGTTACCTTCAACAAGCTCAGGAAAGCCAAATTAAGGCTCTTTCCTGAGTGCTATTCAAGTCCTCTCTGCGTGGCTACCACTGCACATTCTTCATTCTTCATTAAATGTGTTGTTTATTGCATTAAAATGCGTGCAAGGCCACCAGGGCTGTGCTGGGTTTGTGTGTGGCTGGCAGCAGCTGGGAAAAAAAGCACATGCTAAGGAGGCACTTATACACTGAGCTGAGTTGCAGCCTTTCTTGTGGTTATGTTCGTGCCAGCATAGTGTGGGGTTTGTGGAGGAGGGTTTGTTTTTTTTCCTTATTTTTGTTTTGTTTTTTTTCTTTCTCTCCAGTTTTAGAAGAAGTGGGTAAAGAAGGATTTTAAGAAAATGTTTCTAATATGTTAATTGTCTCTGTGCACCAGGAAATGAAAGCCTTTCTGCTGAAAACCAGCAGGGAAATTATGGTCCTTGAAAAGAAGAACTTTAGAAACCAATATGCAAATAAGAATAAGAATTCCCATGAAGTTAAACTCTGCTATTGCAGTCTTCTTGTTCTACAAAACTCACCCTCCATTGTTTTTGCCTAGGGGAGGTGCGAAAGATAATATTAGATGTAATTTTCTGTGTATTATGTCCTAAGTACAATTAACATTGTCACAGATTACACACCAGAGAAAACAGATTCTTGTTTCATATGTATTTGCTATCACAATGTAAGTTTTTTTCTAAAACAGGAGAAATGGTTATAATTGGAAGCTCAAACAATTCTGTCTGGAGTACAATCGTATTCATTTGAAATTATTTTTAGTTTCTCATTCTGGAAATTCTTACTTTCTGACTAAAGGATGTGATCTTTGTCCATCTCCAACTCTTTAAAGTGTCATTATTGAGTTAATTGTGGAAGTCACCGCACGATCCTTTAAGAGCCTTTTGTTCCCCCAACCCAGCTGGATGTGCTATATCAGCATTTTGAGAGTACCTAGGAAAATCACTCAGATGTTTTTAACCTTTCAGCACAATCCACTGGGTTAGCTGCTGGCCCTAGGTTTTCTTTTCCTTTTTCTCCCTCAGTTATTTCGGAAGAGCTTGCATAAGTAGACCTCTTTCTCCACATACAATCCCTCTTCCGAACATTGTGCATGCAATCCAAGGGAAGAATTCAGACAAGTAGTTTAACTGGACACTTTTTATTTAGGGCTGTGGGGATAAAATAGTCTGCTGACATGCTAAGCTTTTCCTAGAGTCACATTACAGACCAGTGAAGGACATGGCAGTAATTCAGGGTTTGTTGGAAGGCTGGCAAAATACTTGTGCTGTCTTTGTGGGGGCACTGGGGCACCGGAGCACGGCAGTGGCTGCTGCCACCTCCAGGGTACACAGCTGCAGTGTGGCAGCACCAAAACAGCCCTGGTTCAAAGCAGATTTTAGGGACCAATAACCTTTCTAAGTCAGCACAGGTAAGGGAAGAGAGGTTCCTGTGGAAATTTATGTTGTCCAATGAAGAGAGACTGGCATGACAGAGTTATCGGTGATAACTCAGCTTCCTCAGGGAATGCACATGTGCCACACCAAAGTGTTCAAAAATAGTGTTGTACAATACAGGAATGCAGAAATTGTTAAGCCAGAGGTTTGTTTTGTTTTATTTTTACAATTTCTTTATCCCTTGTGTTTCATAGAACTGAGGTTTTATATTTTTAAACATTTGCACATTTTAAGCAGGACATTATCCAACCCCTCCTTCCTTCAGTACTAATTAACAATAAAACAATGAAGCCTGGTAGCAAGGAAGACAAAATGATGGAAGGAATAAGAAATGTACAAAGGAAAAAGAAAGCTCTGAACCTTAAAATTTTGTTCCTTTAGGAAACTGAACAAATCAGTAAATGGAATGATGTTGTCTTTAGCTTGACTCTATTGCAGAGACAAAGCTCAATCAGGTGTCCTGTGGTCAGACAGACTTCAATAAACAGATTTCTTTAACTGGTGAGAAACCACTACTTGCAGTTATGTCTGTGACATGAATTCACAATATGGTTATGAAATTAGTTGTCTATTCAGTATTTTAATTAGACAGCAAAACCAGATGCTGGGTTTCAGTCCGTGGTCCAGTTAAGGTGTCAGTAACTGCAGTGCTAAGTTAGCTCATCTTTCCTTGTACAGAGAGCAGGTGAAATACTCAGTTGTCACCCATGGAAGGTCTTTATTGCCACCTTTCCTCTTTATCTATGGAACAGAAGGATACCTCCTATTTCTCTTCTGCCATGTACTTACTGAAAGGCTCCACAATCTCTCAGAATTTAAGCCTGTGATCTTTCCATTATTCATTCCTGTTATTCCTGCAATTTGCCCTTTACAGGTAAAAGGATTCTGTTCACTTCTTAGCTTACAAATCATTAAGGCACTTGTAGCTGAGTATTTTTATCTCATCCAAGCTCTGCAAATGTGGGGCTGTTGTGCAGTGAGCAGCCCAGCAGTGCCAGGGCTGTCTCCTCACTCCGGGATGGGGCAGGATTTGTGCACGTGCAGTCCCACGTTGCGTTGGTTCCTCTGCTGCCATGCATCCGCTATAAAAAAAAATTGCTGAATGACAGTAATAGAGAGGAACAATGGGCTATTACAGGATGTTCAGACAGGGTCATTACAGTATATTTTCTTGTGCAATCTTGTTATGAACAAGATTCATATTTACCAGCTTGTTTTATTTGTCAGCACCCTATTATTAATTGGTGTTGTAAGGCTATGAACTGCTCATTTTCTAGCAAAGGTCAATTTGATGAAATGAAGTTTTTTCTTCCTAATAGAGCTGTGGAAAGCTGATTTTCAGTATTTATAACAAATTTATGGATTTTTATAGTATTGATATTTATTTATCATCATCGGTAATGACAAAAAAAAAAAGTCAGGAAGTTTTTTTCACCATCAAACTGCAAATTAGCCTTAATGTACTTAGCAAAATGAAATAACAGAATCTTATGATTCTGTTGTATTGGAAAGTTTAGGTAGATAATTTAAAAGAAAAATGTGTTGCTTTTGAATTTTGAAAAGAGAGCAGCTTATTTGCAGTGGTGCTTTTAGACATATAGGATATTTTCCATGCTTTGCAACACTTGGAATCCAAATGTTCAGTTTGATTTCAAAGGCAAAGCTGAAAAATAGAACTTAGTTAAAGCAATAACTGTAGACTGTTTCTGTGGGCTGTTAAATTAACTTTCAGCCTGAAAGACACCTACTGATGGGCACAGTTGCAAACATTTGAGAAGCTGTCCAGCTAATTTGAAATAAGGAGTTCAAGCAAGAGAGGATTCAGTCAAATTTGGGAAGACATGAATTTGGCATTGGGGTCCAGGAATCAGTAGAATAGACTAGAAACCAGTCCACAGGAATTTGGGATTCTGATGAAAACTGCATTTGTTTTTGGCATTGCATGAAAGCGCTTCAATTTTTTATCAAGACACGTCATTTTCTTAGATGTGAAAACGGTTGTCTTTGTGTTCTCGGGATAAACAGAGCCCAATTTGGAACCCTGGGCTATATTTGTGTAAGAGTGTCTAAGGAATGGAAAACTAAGGGTACTGTAGGTCAGGGCTGAGGTTAGCAGGACTGCAAGGGGAAGTCTGGCAGGATCCCTCAGCGTGTCTGTGGTGCCTCATTGCATGCGAGTGCCGGAGCTGGCCAGGCAGGGATGTTCCCCTGAGTCTCAGGGACTCATCCACGGACACCAGGTGACAGTGAGTGACACTGGAGTTACTGCTGCTCCTTGAAAGCTTTTGTAAGCTGTGTAGCTTTTGTCCAGTTTGACAAATGGCTCATTAGAGGCGAATCGTTTTTCCTCAGCTCTCTGACTCCTTCTGGCTTTTGAGTCTCCTACAAAATCCTTGAAGTTACAAGGAGCACGCTTACAAGCTCCACATACTTATTGAGACTGTATCTCAGAGCACAAAGCAAGGTCAAAGGTTTGAAAATCCAGCAACAATTTAAAAGCAGTTTAAAAAGCTAGGGATGAGCAGGAAATATTGAAGAGTAAGTAAGTGATGCTGAAAATGTCTTGTGCGCAGGGTCCACAGCACTCCTACTATCAAAAGGTGAGATACAGAGTGAGCTCAGTAGTTATTTACCACATCTAATGTTACTTGTATCTGTTAAAAAAAAAAATTAATGTATCACTTGATATAGGAAGGGCCGTGTGCACTGCTTAGTGTAAAAATAAAGCAAGTAATTAATGCCAATCAACAGTACCTCTGTCTCAATTGACTGCAGCACAATAGTTAAGGTGTTCCTCCTAAAACACCACATGATCTTATGGGGATGAATGCAAGCAGTTTTATTGAACTTCGAAAGCACCAAGAAATATATGTGAATTTCCAGAATCCATTTGTAACTTTTTAAAGCTAACATTTAAATACGCAGCGCATTGAAGATGACAAAGGGATTACAGGTGATGATTTTTTGCATTAGTTGGATTTTCCTAGGGTGTGGCCATTTCAAAGGGCACTAGTTTTTTGGGTGAATATCATTCCAGTAAGGAGACAACAAAGCAGGTTAAAATCAATTTCTTTAGGGTTTCCAGAGGGGTAACCTGCAAGTGACTGCTGAAAATGCTTCTTTTGATATGAGAGAGAGAGAGAGAGAGACTTAAGCATACTTTGATAGAAAATAAATTAGTTCCAGTTCCAAAGAGAGGGAAGAACTCAGTTTTTCACAGACAGATACTTGTTTCCTGACATTGGGCATTTGGTTAACAACTTCCAGTATTTGATGATGTCATGGGTGGTATGGATTCTGTATGCTTGGGGCCCTTTGGGATTTACAGGAAGGTCACCAAGTTATCTAGCAACTTCTCTGTGTGAAGAGATTCAGCTGCTCTTCCTTCCCCACTGTGCAGAACCTGAGCTTCCAAAGACAAGCCAGTGCTGTTCCTGGGAATTACCAGTATCTAGAGGTTTTTTCCCGGTTGAGAAGGTAAATACTCCAAGAGATGGAAGTAGTTCTTTTCATTCTGCTTTGTGTTCCTCGGATCCTATTGACTCTTCATCTGCCAGAATCTCTGTGTCTTCATTCCTTTGTCTGTGCTGTGTCTTGGATTTTCCAAAGCTGTCTGTATCCACAAACGTTAAGATAAAGGATTTCCACTTTTTTGCAACCCTCTGGAAGAATTTATTGTTCTCTCCCCATAAAACCAGAGAGTATATGTTATAATAAAACAAAGCATAGAAGCAAACCTATGTCAGTAACACAAAAGGTGGTTGAGCCAGGAACCTCCTCCCCCAGAAGATCTTTTAAGTTATTTTGTCCTGACTGCATGAGAGTGTGGTTTTCAGAAGACCTGTTTCTAAGTTGCATCTCTTGCAAAGAAGTGCAAGACATATGTGTGAAGTTGTGGTTATATCATTGTTTTCAGGAATGAAACTGCCTCTAGTTTTGTTGCCAGCATTAAGGAGTAACAGAAAATCATTTGTTGCTTTGGCTGTTTTTTTTCCCTTCCAAAATGTAGCAAGCATGTTGTTGTTGCTGATGGAAGATCCCTTTTCACAGTCTTTAAATGATTTCAATATTTTCCTTGTTTTGTGTGAGGAAGGTAACCTTTGTAACATCTTGTTTTATTTGCCAGCCATATCTGTAAGGAATCCTTCCTGTTCAGCTCACAACACAGTGCTCAAGACACAGAAGTTCTTGATCTTCATTAGACAACCATTTGGTGAAACACTGAAAAGCACTGTCAGGTGTTTGTTTTAAATAGCACCAATTAATAGTTTTTACAAAACTTAGAATGAAGTTAGAATTCTCTTGCATCTTCCCCAAAATTCAGCTCTACCCTATTGTGCACTGGTCAGGAATGGGGAAAGTTTTGTGGCTGATCCCTCTCTAAGTTTACACATCTCTGCAGTTCTCCTCTTTTGCTGGAGTTGGGATCCAAGTACAAAACTACTATGGAAAAAGTCTGCTTTTGCGTTTTTTTCTGGCAGACTTATAACCTGGGAGGATTTAAAATATCATCAGAGAGTCTGTTCTCATGAGAGTCCTGTCCAGATTTCCAACAAATCTGGAACATTATCCAAGGAAGTGTAGAAACCTACACAATCACACAGTTACAGTGGAGCTTGTGATTGAGTTTCTTTGATGTGGTGTGGCTTTGTTGGGTGTGTGGTTTCATTGGTTTTCAGATTGATTTTTTTTTTTTTTTTTTGGTTGCTATTCTTCCATTGTTGCTTTTTCAAAAAAGACTTTTGGGTGATTTTAGCTTGTTTCTTTGTCCCTTCCCTTGTTACAGTTTTTTGGATTTTTTTAAAATTCAGATTAATAATTTTTCATTCTCTTGGAAATAAGTGTCATCTTTTTGTGAACAAGAGTCTTTTAAATTGGAGGGTGATGAGAGTTTTGCAGAATGAACTATAGGACCAGTTCATACTAATTTTTAATTAGAACTTGATCACTAATGAAGATTCACTCAAATTAGTGGGTGAATATTATCAAATGAAATGGGGTTTATTGCTTAGTTTCAGGTAAATTTAGCACAGAGTTTTATGCTAGTGGCATATCAAATTATCCTTGTCCACAAATCTTTTCTACATGTACGTATTTCCTAGCTTGACACGGTCCACGCCTTAGTTGCAGTATTGGTGGAGGTGTGCAGTGCATGCAAGACTAATTCTGGAGAAGCTGTGCATGGAGCAGGGAGCACCATGGGCAGGGCAGGCTGTCTGCTGGGCCAGGTGAAGCTGCTCTCAGTGCTGAGGCTGTGCCTGTGCTCACAGAATTAGTTCCATGGCCTGAGCAGGAGCGCTCCGAGGCCGTGTTATCATTCCAGCACAGCCCTGCCAAGCAGCTGGTGCTGCTCCTTGTTTTTGTTTTTTCTCAGGGAAGTAGGGTTGAGCTCACTGGAAATGTTTCTCATCTTTCACTGATATAAATCAGTAAACATAATCATTCAAAGAAAAACACATTTGCCATACATTACCTGTGTGGACAAATATGTGTTTTCCAGTGGTGGCTCCTATTTGTAGTTCCTGTGTACTGTAATAGGTAAACTAATAACATATGTGAGGTTTAAATTTTATTTCTTTATTTATTAGCATCCATATTCTCCTTAAATAAAATTTGATAATCTGATGAGTTTAAATTAATTAGCCTTTTAGGAGGAAAGTCTTTATCTATGTGATGAATGTGAGAGGGAAAAGCTTTGGTCAACAAAACTAGTTTAGGATGCTCTTTTAGAATTTATTATTATTTACTTACAGTCGTTTTGCTGGAGAAAAGAAATGTACTTTTCCAGTACCTATGTACTGTTGCTGCAGCTCATGAAGAAATGTTAACATTCCTGGAATGGGTGAGAGAGAGGAAAATATATTCACTTCTGAGGGGAAAATCCAGCTCTTGCTAGACTGTTAAGAGTTTCTGCACTGAGACCTGTACTAGCATCTTCTTATCAGCCTTGATTCAGCAAACATTAGTAAGCTAAGTTTCAAATTGCTCTTATTAGATAAATTATTTTGCCTCTGTGCACCCTGTTCACAAGGTGAAGGGCTTGGAAGAACATTAAATATACAGAAGGCTACTCGACTTATCCAACTATGCAGCTTCTTCTTTGAGGAACTGAATTTGTTCATCAGTTGCCAGTCTTTGGGCATCAACCTCAGCACCATCTCATCCCACCTACTATAAATTTCTACAGCATTTTTATGTCCTAATGTGCAGATCTGCAGCAGTAGAAACAACACAGGGTAACCACCTGTCACCAAAATAAGTCAGGTCAGAGAGGACTTGCTACTAATAGTCTGGTCTCAAGTCAAAGATGGTTGTATTTGCCTTTGCTCCTAATTTGTGAGTTGACTCCTGGATATTGCATCTAACTAAGTGGTTTAGCTGTTACAAATTTTGAGTGGTTGTTAGGTAACTTTTATAACACGAGGGCCAGGAATTTTCAGGCTTAAATGGTTCCAAGGGGTCTGTATGTGATCATGCTCTATGCTCATACCATGTCCTGTACCTATTTGTACCTTGCAGCTGTAGCTTGAGAATGTTGTAGAACTGACAAATGTGCCAGGTATCCAATGAACTGAAGTAAATGTGCCAGTTTTTTTCCAGATACTGGGATTGAGCTCTTTTCCCCACTTACCTTCTGTCCCATCCTGATGGGTTTTTTTCCTTAAATTTTTAAAAGTTTGTCTCCACAACAAATTGCTCTTAAAACCAATTAATATTGTGGAAACAGATGTTTTTTATTTGTTAGCAGTGACATGTTTTTTTCAGGGATCAGAATATTTCAGGGATCAGAATATTTTATTTTTTAATGCAATTCATGCTTTGAGTTTATTTTAGAATACTTAATGTTGTTTCACAGGTGTAATTGCATTGGAACCTTTATACTCAGGACACATGATTTCCCATCTTGAGTCAGATATAGGCCAGTGAGCTTTAGAATCCTCCTTTTGATTTCTGTATGTACCCTGTGCATGGTGCTTCCTGAAATGAAAAAAAAAAAAAAAAAAAAACAAGTATATGTCACCTTAAGAAATTGAATTTATTTTTTCAATGGCTTGTCTACAGAACAAATAATTTCTCCTTAGTGGCCTTGGGAACTACTTAGTACTGTGAGACTCACATACCTTTAATCCAACTATACATTTCACTAACAAAGATGGTATGTAATAGGATCCAGGACTTGTCTGAAAGGAGTTGGATGAAACATCTTTCATGTTTATGAAAGCTATATGCTGCACTATATAAAGCAACACAGTATTTTTATAATTATCAGCCATTAATTGTGTTGACTTCCTTTTTCTCCTAGAATTAGCACGGAAAGGAAGTCACACTTGTTTGAAACTTTGATCAACAGCTACCTAAGTTTCTTTTTTACTTTACTAAACTTGTGGCTCAGAGTCAGATTTTGTCAAAGTGACAAAATTTTGTCTGAGTGACAAAATTCTTGTTTGCCCACTAACATTTGCTAAGAATGCAACTTCACTTCTCCAGGAATGGTGAGGAACTGTGCACAAAGACCATTTGAGCATCTGAACATCAATAATTTGAGCATTATTGAGGGCAGAATCAATACTCACCACCTATTCTAACCTTCCCTCTTCCTTCATCAACAAGAAATTGGATTAATAATGTGAGCATCAAGCATTGTGCATTTTAATAATTTTAGATGCCCTCAATAAGTTAGTTGCATTTCAATGACTGTGTTTTGCCTCATGGTAGTGTGAGGGCCAATGAAGTATGGAAAGAATAAATGAAAAATAATCAAAGTTTCTGTAATGAAGAAGCTTCTCAGGGAAGAGCCACGATCACACCCAGGTTTCTTCTGGGCAGGGAGGGCTGACAAGTCACAAGGCACTTAGGGGGAGTAACCCTGCAAATATGACATGGAGCAGTCAGTTCCTGTGTGCCATCAAGCAGCACAGGGAGAATGATACATGTGTGAAGACTCACATTTGTATTTGTCTCAACAAGTCTGTCTCTGCAGTTTAAATTGAAAGACCCTAATTCAAATTACTAGCCAAGTATACCAAAAAATGAGAGAACTTAGAGATTTTCACAGTTTTGGACATTTTGTAGCTCTTTAACTGTTGCATGGGACATAAGTGTGTCTTAAGAGTGTGAAGATGTACCTTTAGAAATTTTAGAGTTTTATAATTTAGGCAGTTCTGCTTTCTCACTTTTATGAGCTTAAGTACAAATAGGAAGTAATGTGCAATACACAAAAGTTATTGAAGCGTTTCATTCCTTGGACATAAATGCAGCTAATTCTGAAATCCACAGCTCAGATACTGCCTTTCTGCAGTAATTCCTCAGTTGTCCCTCTGGGGTGTCGATCCAGCTAGGACAAGGAATGCTAACAAACCTTAGGATGTAGCAGCAAGTATGTAATAACCACTTTTGCCAAGAGCCTAATCCAGTCCCACAGTGATCATCTCCACCAATGTCACAGTCCTGCAGGAGAGAGGATGTTGCTGAGAGAAATGCATTTGAACTATTTTATGGTGGAAAACAGCAGGAGATGCACAGGTTTTCAATGACAGTTTAATACAGACTGGGTGGGGTTTTTGTCTTGTTTGAATTTTGGTTTGGGTTTTGAATTTTTATTTTTTTTTGCCTTGAAGGCTAGAACAGATTGTCTTAAAGAAAATTTCAAGTTACACTGGTCCGAGGTGAAATACAAATGAAAGTCAAGTTAGAAATAGACTTTCCACAGCACAAACAGTGCAAATTGTGAAAATTGTATTTGCCAGTGAATATATTATAATTTTACAGGGTACCTTTTAAAGCTCACTACCTGAATATATTGAGAAATAAAAACTAAAATTCATAGTTTGATTTTTATAGAGTAGGAACTGTTGATTAAAGTGTAGTATCTTTCATAAATAGAACTTTTTTAATAGCTGAAGTGAAATTATAAGAAGACTCCACGAGCGCGCAGGGCGGTAATGAGTGATGTTCCTAACACAATCCACACAGTCCTGGCTGTTGGGAGCTGCATTGTTAGGCTGCTGGCTGGGGCTCAGGATATCCCTTTCTGCTTTCACAAAATTCTCTTGGGCCCTTAATTTCCAGCTGAGCAGTCACCAAAGGTCCATGGAAGAGACCTTGAGCAAAACTTAGACCTCACAGAGCAATGCGGATGCGCTTTATTTATTTGTTTTTAGTGCGTGTTCTCTTTGGGCTTTTCAGCTCTTCCAGATGTGGTGGAAATACTTGAGAGGACTTACTAGCTGTTCAGAGGACTCCCCAGGTTCACTACCTGGTCTTATTTCAGTGCAGAATAGCATTTCTCCTTGAGTATATAAATCTCTTTGTCAAGTATTGTCTCTACAAAGATACATTTTTTTTGAGCTCCTTTGGGAAGCAGAGAAGGGTGTTGCTTTTGTAAGATTATACCTTCAGAGCTGCCATTTGTAGGGCTGTTTGGCAGAGCTCATCAGTGTCAATTACAGCCTCAGGAAGAAGAGTCTATGCTCAACAGAGAATGATATTTAAATAAAAATGATCTTTGATGGGAAAGAATACCACCCTTTCCTCCACCTCCTCTCTGTACTTGAAGATCACTTGACTCTTTTGGTCCCTTAAACCCTGGGAGGAGCCGTTTCCTGCAAAAAGGGCTGTGTAAACAGGATGAATGAAAGGCAGCCCACGGTGCTCATCTGTCCTGCTGACTGGGACACTGCAGTCACTGCAAAACTGCTCAAGTGGTGTTTGCCAGGTTCTGGATGCTGAGAGCCCTGCTGAGAAGAGCTTCCAGCTCTGCGTTGGATCTCACCAAAAATTTGCATCGTGCTCTCCTGGCTCTTGTTGGCGTTTCTCTAGAAGGTGTACTTAGAAATGTGCCCTTTATTGGCAGTCCTTTTTATTCTTGTTTTTTATTATTATATTATTGTTATTCCTGTTCCTTCAGCTCAGCTGTTTATAGGGAAGGCACTAATAGGGGAAGTGTTTGTAGTGGTCCATATTTGGGGTGGGATGGGATGACCCAACACTCAGGCACCTGGGAAGCAACCTGGCTCAGTCCATCAGGATACAGCAGGATCCATGGGGGCCAGGCTTGGCAAGTGTCTCTTACACCCTCAGGGCATCTCAGAGGGCACAGGGAGCTCTGTGAGAGGCACGGAATTTACCCTTTGGGCTTGCTCTGTCTTTTGACCCACACAGGTAGGAGCAGCATAGGCGAGATATGTGCAGTTACAGCTGAGTGCAAGCGTGGTGTAAATGGAGGCTGTGCTAGAGACTGATTACCCCCCTAGCAGCTTGGAGAAAGCAAAATGAGAGACACAAGTTTATTTCTAATGGTTTTGTGCTTTCTGCAATGTTTATATGTGTTGTTCAACTTTTGCGATTATAAAAGGTCAATTAAAAATAAAAAGGATGATCCCGATTAGCTGGGCAGGTCCTTTTCCACTGCACCAGCATGTGTTGTGGGTGTCCCTGGGGTATTTTTTTGAGAGAAAAATAGCTGATAGTGCTGGTATTTAAAAAGCTCAAGTTAGCTTCTGAAGTTAACACCCATTCAGTTCCTTTGTTTTGTTTGGAGTGCAGAGATTTGAGAATTTCTTGGTGTACTTTGACCAGACCACTGTGAATAAATTTCCCCAACTAAAAGAACCCTAGAGTTGTTCAAAATCCCTTTTGAGTGTTTCAAAATCTAAATGAAGGCTTGACTCTTATGTCTGCAGATTTGTAAATTGATCCTCACTAATGATAATTATCAGGTACTGGGTTTTTAATGTGCTATGGTGTTCAATGGATACCTAGTACTAACATATTACGCATGCTATTTTAACATATTTTACATTGTAGTATTTTTCACATTTTTGTCTCGGAATACAATCTCTGGCAAGTAATTTTCTCATGGTTCCTGTCCTTTCTTAACATTCTTATCCTCTGTCAGGATGGCTTGCTTAAGAGCTGTGATTGCTTTGTGATTACATGTAAAAGAGATTTCCAGCTCCTCTTAGGTCTTTATGGGAGTGATGAAGGAATCAGGAAAATCAAATATGACCAATTATTAGGTTACCAGAAGAAGAGATTTTAGCCACCTTTCTCATTGCCTGTCTATTACAGGGGACTGTTATTTAATGGAAAGTGGCACTGGAGTTTCACTAGACCAAGTAGATTTCCAGTTTCCAGCTGGGAATTGCAGGTAGAACATGACGTGAAGCTGTATCTGTTTGTTTATTGGGGCTGGGTGTGCAAGTCATTATTGAGGTGGCTAAGAAAACTGACACCCACAATGCTGCAAGTGCAATTCAGTCTGGGGGGTGAGTGCTTGAAGTGGGCAGCAAGAGATTAGAAGGGGCTAGAGCTGGAGGCAGGAGGGCACCTTAGGTAATGGCTCCTTCTCAGCACAGGAGGAGTCTCCTTCATGTTTCTTAGGAGCAAAGAGAATGTTCAGGTAGATGTTCTCACTAGGCACTGGGAATTCCTTGTGGGAGATGTTCCTCTAAACTCCCTAGTGACAGGTATTAACACCCAAACCACAGCCTTAGAAAGGATTTCTATCCTGAGACCATCTCAGAGGCAGGTAAGTGCAACTCCAGGTGAAAAACTGGTGTAGATGATATAAAAGACTGATAATTTTTTAGCAGAAATACTGATTTGTTTTTTTCCTGATTTTTCATTTCTCTGGGTTTTCTTTTAACCCAAGGAATTTTACTCTCTACTTACAGTCTTTCTGATGAAAATCCCAACAGAAATGAATGATAAATCCATTTCTATTTGCTGAACTAATATTTAAACCTCAGCTGTGGCATAACGTGCAAACTGGTGGTGGGAAAATCTCTTAGATTCCTTTCTTTTTTTTCTCTTGAACATGTTAAGGGTTTTATTACTTATGGCCTTCAAAAACTGTCAGTTTCTGTAGGCTTCTCAAAAACTGTAAATCCAAATGGACTGAGCCTAAACACTTCACTTTCTCACCATTATTCACTCCTACAGAGAAGGAAAATTATATCTGTATTAGAAGCTGAAATTTATTTATATTCCACTGACTGTCTGTCAGACATGAAGCTGGTTAAAATACCTCCCACAATAGATATGTCTGTAAGAGCCACACATGGCTTAAGAATTCTTTCACAAAGCCCTTACTGAATATATCAACTGACTCTCAACTCTTTGATTTAGGATCAGGTTTGTTTTTTTTTTTTTTTTAATTCTCTTGCTCTTGTCTTCCCTTTATATTCTTTTCTGGTGCTTCTCTGTGACCTTACAGGAAAAACTGCATTGAAGGACTATTTTTTATTATTTTCTTGCTAGAACTGAAACCATTTTTTTCCCAGGGTAATGATCCTACATTTGGTAGCATTATATATTTTCAGTAGCAGACTTGGCTCCCAGATTTGGAATAGACTGAATGTCCCATCAGTTTGGTAGTCTGATTTTCAACAGATGCTTTAAGGTCATATTTCATGTAATGTCTGACCCTCAGAGATCACCAGCCAAGTGGGGTTCAGAGTTCAGATCTCTGGGTGATGGCCACTTCAGATTTAAAGTTCTCTGTTCCTTAAAAACACTCTTCAAAAGTGTCTTTCTGTTCTCCAAAGCTTTGTAATGTGGTGTAATGAAGCAGCCTGAGGATCAATAATGATTTCAAATGTAGAAGTTGTCTGGTGGCAATGACATGAGAGTGGATTTACTTATTCTGGTGGTTGCAAATGATGCTTTCTGATATCTCAGCATCTTACTGAAATAATATTGGAAATTATGTCTTTTAGAGGAGAAAACCCAAAGACATATAAAGTTGTCAGTGTCCTTCTTGATCAGGGTCTGTATCTAATCCATTCTATCCTTGGCTTGGACAAAGCTAAAAGTACTTTGCTTCCTGATCTATAAAACATTTATATGTTATCTGGAATTCCTAATGCCATCTGTAAAATGCCACTAGTTTTGGAATGATGTACAGGAAGTGTTTAGCACTGCACAGTTAGTAAAGGCTTGGGATATCACAAGGGTACACCAAGTATAAAAATGATTTTTTGATTTCTGTACACTATACTCATCAATGAGCAGTAATAAAATAGATTTGTGCAGTATTTGTTTCCTAATACTCTCTTGAGAAAGGGAAATATATTTACTGGTTAGGGAGGAAACCATACAGGCGTTATTCCTGCAAATTGGTATTTCTTTTGGAATCCTGGAGGAGTTATTGCAGTAAGAAGTTAGCTCATGAAATATTACCTGTTCCTTGTGTGGTGTAGGCCTGTATCAATTGCCAGGCATTTTTGCTTCCATAAAATCACTGGCGGGGTCAGTAAGACATGTACCTGTTATGGAATTCATCTACCAGCAAGGCTTGCATCCAGTTAGAATTTAGTACTGAAATCCTATTTCTTTTACCTTAATATAACTCCTTGGGAAAAACCCAAACCAGTTGTTCTTAGAGCTTCAGAAGAGAGCACAATCCTCTCTCCAGCATATATGCTGATTAATTCAGAATATCTCATTCATTACCTGCTTGTTTCAGCAAATATCCTGCTCTATCAACAGCAGGAGGAAGCCAATGCAGGAGAAATCTGGATTTCACCAAAGGAAGTTTGGCATAAGCTACCATGATAGAAATAAATGCAGGAGATTTTTTTTATTTATGTCTGAGTGGTTCCCTTGCATGGAGTCACTTGGGTGATGTTGTTTCCGTTGGCTCCAGCAATGTCAAGGCCATTGATGATGAAAGTTCTGTGCTGTTTTCCCCACTGCTTGGAAAATTCTCTCTCCCTCCTCCCTCCCTTCCCTCCCCAACCAAATCCGTGCCAAGCAAGCAGCTGTGAACAAAATTTCTCAGCAAGATGAATTTGAATTTTCACATGCTCTGTGGAACAGGGTGCACAAATGCAGCTTTGAGAGGGTCACAGTTAAGGAGGGGTTGCAAGTCTAGGATCTCTGCAGGTGCATGAAATGGATGAAATTTTTGTGATGTCTTATTAAGTTAAAGAGTACTGGGAGAAAAAATTTTAAAATGCATGCCAAGTGCATTTCTTGATGGGTTTTGGTACCTTAGCCTGAGGGAAGTAATGCCTGCAAGTTTGATGTCCAAGCTTTGTATCAAAGCCAAACTAATGTCTGTGAGATCTGCACTGGTATCTGAGACACTGACTGAATGATGGCAGGATCTGATCTGTGTAAATTCAAACTCAAATGATTATGTTTTAACTTAATTTGGGTAGACATCCTTATAAAAGCTTCCCATCAAATTCCATGCATTTTGTTCCTGCCAAGGACTTTTTTCTGAAGTGTGAAATTAGTCTGAGACTTCTGTGAGGTTTATTTTTCTCAAGGAAAATAAATGCAGGATGTGAGTATGCAGAAAATATGGGCACCTATATTAAAGCCATATAATATTTTTCATGCTTGCAGTGGAAATTTTCATTTGCTTGCAGTTTTGACAAGCTTTAAACTGAGATTTTCCATTACATTTCCTGCCTTTATATAATTGTTATGTTACATCTGGAGGGGAGATAATGTGTTTAAATGTATAAATTATGTGCAAATAAAATTTGCATGCAATTCATAAGCAGAATAGCTGTGCTTGATGCACATTCCTCTGCTGTAGCTATAATGCTTGTAATGTTTTATTACATTTGATATGTAATACTTCATCTTCACGGCATATCTTGTCCAAATGAGACTCCAGTTTATCAATGCAGAGATTTTTGTGTCCAATTTGTGTAGTATTTTTGATGTTCATAGTATTTTATTTTGGTTTTCATTCAGGTAAGAGAGGGCGGAATACTGCAAAAGGATATGGAAAAGTCTGTTTGTAATTAAAGGAACACTAATTGGACTTTAGGGACTGTGTGTAAGATACACTGGTCTTTCCCACGGCCACACCCTGAGCATATGATCTTCAACTGAATTCATGGAAACATTCACACTGCTTCCTACAGATTGCAGCTGGCACTGTCTGTAAAATCCCTGCCTCACGGAGAGCAGAGGGGTTTCTGTGATAATTGCAGCGCTGGTTCCATTCTGCAGCTCCGTGCAGCAGATGGGTGTGCTGTGAGAAGAGCAGAGCACACAGAGCCAGCGTGCAGAAATGCTGGGATGTGGCACTGCCACAGTGTGGGGCTGGGAGAGAGGGCCCTGCTGACCCTCAGAGATGTGTGTGGCTCTCAGACTGCATGCCAGCCAAATTGTCGGCTCCCCCACCAGCTGCTCTTGCTATTTCAAACTTTTCACGTCTTTCACGGCAGCAGAAGCTCTGCAAGCAGAATTTTTTCAGTGGCACAGAATCCCTTCTCTGTTAACAGCATGAAAATGCAACAGGGTGCCAACTGAAGTATAAGGCCAGCTAGACTTGTGCCTGCCCAGTTTTCAGTATTGTTATTCTCTAGTGTTTCAGAAAGTGAATTAAGCCTTCAAGATGCAATTGCTGGACAAATTTGAAAATTAGAAAAGGCTGAGCTTCTTACTTTCAGGTAAGAATTATATACAATTTCAGGTGGAAGAAATTTTGCCTAAGTGGTATTTCAGAAAAGATATAGAAATGTATTATTTCAGTTAGTGTTAAAGATTTCTACTTAATAGCTCTAATTCAGACTGAAAGACTGAGCTCAGGTAAAAAAAGAAATTACGCTTTTGAAAAAGTAAGTGCACATTGACAATGATAGTTCATAGGTGGTTGAAAATGGCATTGCCTGTCCAAAGAGTCCTAAATGCCCTCTGGGGCAAGTTGAGACTCTGAAGTTTATAGTGGTGCCAGTTATTTTTTGCCCTCTGTGTCCAGACCAGAATGAGGAAGGCATTGGGCAAATCCTGAGAGGGGTTACTGCAGCCACTGGGTAGCAGTTTGCCTCTGTTCCAAGGATCTCATTTTGTTAAGCTGATTAGTCAATTGCTTTGATCCTGTAATTGACATTTAAACTGACAACATCTCTAGCAACATGTTTCTTTCTCCTGGATGTTTTGGCCCCTGTCAGACTTTTGCTTATGTCGATATTCCTGTGAGTGTGGCAGGGAATGGATTAAGTTGAAGGTGATTCCCATTTCAAAGACTTAGAAACAACCTCAGGTAATACCTCAGTTTGGCAAAACTAATGTTAACTCAGATCGACAGAAAATAACATTAATGCAAAATACCATTGACCTTAGCAATATCTTGGTATGTATCATCTGAAGGAAATGTGGGCAGAGGATGGGAAAACCTTCTATCACTGTCTCCTTTATGGCTGTCTTAAGATGGTTTCTGCAGCTAGTCTGTGAGGAGAAAGAGAGAGCTATCTCCCTGTATATATGATAAAAAGGAAGGCTCTGGTTATAAATGTAAACAGAAAAGCTTTGCTATTGTTGTGTTCTTAGCCTGCCCTTCAAGGATGTGCATTCATGATATTCTTTCATTAGAGGTCATTCCCAAGCCTTTGCCCTCCTCCCCTGCCTCCAAAGGTGCGTATACCAATATGCAGGTATGGACTTTTAAAAGATATAGAAGGTAATTTCTTCCATAGTACCAAGATTAACTACCTCTGGTTTAACTTCCTTGAGCCTCACAGACTCCTTTACAGCCAGCATGCCCTGTGTGAGCCCAGCTTAAACCATTTGCTGTTAAAGTACCATTTTAGTAATGAAAAAACATAAGAAAGATGGGGAATATATGTAGCTAATTAAGGCAAAGGAGACAAGCTGCAGAACACTAGAATTCAAAAGGTTGGTTTTGGCTGCTGCTTGTTCCTGGCTTTTCTGCAGGATGGATTAGTAGTTTTGATAATTTAGCACAGTATAACATGAATTGTCTAATATTCAAAGGCTGAAATATTCCAGAGCTTGCACTTTTGACTTCTGGCATGTGAAATTTTAAATTTAAGAGGAAATGTTCTGAACTGTGGTGACTTAGGTTGACCTGCTAAAGGCTTTGAAGCAGCTGGTGGTTTATTTTCTTTTAAAGAAGTATACCAAGCTGATTTTTTCTAAAGCTGCCTTAAATTTACCTGAAGTTTTTTTGGACTAGTAAATGCATCAGAAATATCTCATGAGAGAAAATGTTAATATTTGGCATGAACTTTCCATCTGAAATTTCATCCTTAGCCAGACTGAAACTATTGCCAGTGAAAGCTGCCTTGGGGATATTTTAGTTCTCTGTACTGCGTTCCGGGGTTTGGTTTGGTTGTTGTTGTTTGGGGAGCTTTTTAAGTAAAAGAAAGAAATGCAACACAGAATCAGAAGACTATAGTGCTTCTGACATTTCCATGAAGAGTTTATTTCTCCACTTTGTTCATCAGTTCTGGTCAAGTGATTGACCAAAGATGAACCCAAAGTTGGGACACCGGTTCTGATGCAGTGGCTGCACCAGCACTTTGTTTGTCCTGGCAAAAGCAGTTCCCTTTCCTGGCCACCTGCTGCCTCCCCATCCTGCTCTGAGCTGCTGCTGTGCCACAGGCCACCTGAAAATTAACAATTTCATTTTAAAAAACACATTTTGAAACTTTATCGCTTTATTTATGACTGAATGAGAATGTGTTTGTGCATAAATATTCACACTTCTAAATGTGAATCTAAAGGAAACTGGTGTAAAACCTGTAAGTGTCATAGGATATGCTCAGCTGCCAAACTGGGCTGGAGCCAATGAGAAAAAGCCTGAGTGGTAAACTCTGAAAAAAACAAAAGTCCTGGTACATTTTGCTTAACCCATTTTCCCATTGCCTTGTTCTGACCTTGAGAAAAGTCTTTGAACTGTGGAAATACTGTTCTTGTAAAATTAGCATGTGTCAATGAAGAAATAACAAAAAACTTTTAAAACTCAGCCAGTTGAGAAAATTACTTCATGTTGTAAACATTTTCACAAAGAAACCTTTGGATCTCTTTTGGGTCATTACTTGGTAAACAGCATCAAACGGAGTCATTCAAATAAAAAAACACTGCCTGAAAGGGGCACACAGAGCAGCAGTACACTCTGCAGCTTTTTAACTGCAGTGGCTGGGAAAAAATCCCACTTCAGCATCTCAATGAGGGGTGTTACTCAAGTCCTAAGGTCCATTTGATTAATTCATAAATTCATACTGTCTTTGCTTTAATTCAAAACAGAAGTAATTTTGCTTGAAGGTGGAGAAATTTTCTTTGGAGGCTTATTCTGTATTTTTCACATGTCATAGGACTTCTGAAATTGAAAGGGACCGTGAAGCACATTGAGTGCATCTCTCTGCTCTTGGCAGGACTACCTAAAATTAAATTCTATGGCTAAGAGTATCATCCATATCCAAATGTATCTAGGTAAATATATACCTAGTTACAATGTGGGAGCTCTCCAACTTGTTAAAGCATGAAACCCATGGCAAACAACAAATGCCATGAGCGATTCCCTTTTATTTAAAATAGCATGTTAATTGGAATATCCTTGCCACATCACAACAGTTGTTTTGGAAGAAGTAAAATTTCAGGAAAGTTTATTGGATATATTTCAATCCATTTTTAAAATTACCATAACAGGAATATAATACAGTTTAAAAAAACCATTAAAAGGGAAGTACCAAAACTAAATCATCTTGATCCATCAGCTATTAGAATTTAATCATTCACTAGTCTGCCATCATGTTCCTTTCAGTTAATAGTTGGTTTTAGGATGTTTGATAGTGGATTTTTACAGGTAACTTTGTTCAGCAGAACAGCCTCCCTGCAAAGTTGCTTTGTGCTTGAGTGACTGCTCTGGAATTTCAGTGCCTGGCTCACAGAACTTTGAACTGAACGTGGTAAGATATGCCTGGCAGCATATGTTGCTGTGCTGATGGATTTTAGTCATGAAGACACAGCTGAGTTAGGGCTATGGGGTGAAAAGGGTTAAGCTGGTAAAATAAGGATAACAATGTGCTTACACAATAGTAGTCAAATAGCACTCACTGGAAACTCTGGAGGCATTAAGAACTATAAACTGTTGGAAGTTACATTTGCATCTCTTGAGAGTAAAGCCCCAGCAGTCTCTTGGTAAAGATTTTATTTTGCCAAAATCTCTGTTGCCTTCCTTTAACAACTAGTTGCTCAGGAGAGACAAATAATTTTACTTTGCTTCAATATTTTTAAAATTCCTGTGCTGCATTTCTTTGGCAGGGTTAGATATCCTGCTGACTTGTAACTATAACCTCCACTGAGTCCTTGCCATTCTTCCACATGGCATTGCATGATCTGTACTGCTGGCTTCGTGTGTCCAGGAGTCAGTAGGAAGTTTGTCATATTGGACAAGGAGGGGCAGAGCCTTCATAATTTATAGGGAAAGCATGGAGAGCACAAGGGCCAAGAGAAGACTTCTCAGTGTCAAATCAAGGAGGAAATACTCTTACCATTTTTATCACTGGAAATCCTGTTTTAAAGAGCCAAAATTGGTGTGGTGGACAGAACCACAAAAAATCTGCTCTGCAGTCTGCTGTGTGGAGAGAAGTCATGTTGACCTAAGGGAGAAATTGTAGAATATGACAGGAGAAAACCTTGTAGACATTCCCTCCTCCAAAATCTTATTTGGAGAGCTTTGTTGTGGTGGCATTTTTTGCTGCATTTTTTTGGTTGCTTTTGATTTTAATTGGACCTCCTCAGAATAACTTGCAGTGTCATCCACATCTGTGAACTGATCAAAAGAAGTGTTAGAAAATAGAGGAAAACTAGGACCACTATCACTCTGTCATAGGTTCTTGTAACTTTAGGTGTTACTGAAACTGGCCATGAGTGTTGCCAATTAGTGCTAGTAATTTCTGTTGGGTGCAGGTGACAAAACTTATCTGAATGGATGCCAAAAGCTATTAATGGGAAGAAGCACCCAGGGGTAATTTAATCTGTGTAATCTCATATGCAGATGGTTCTGCAATCTCTGCGAGGCCTCTGACATGCAGCCAGAGTGAGGCAGAAACAAAAGCAAAAAGTGTGCTAATAAAGAGAATACAAGATGTGAAACACCTTGGTGAGCCAGTCCCAATTTCCTACTTGCACAGACCTGTGCCAAGAGACCAGCACAGCACACAGCCCAGGAATTAAACAGTGAGGACTTTCCCTTACGGAGCTGAACTACCACCTGCACAAGGAAGGTGCTGTAGAATAACTTGGATAAATTGAGATATGCCACTGTGTTTCTTTATTTCTTTTAATCCTCAAGAAGACAGTAAATACCATTGCTCCACAACTTCTTCCTAGGAGAAACTCCTGGAAAGAAAGGTAGAGAGAGAATGTTTGTGTGGCATTATTTTATTTACCTTTACTTTCAAGCTCTGTAATTTTTAGGTGGATGGAGTAATTCCCACACATACAGCTGTGAGCAGTTATGGGATACCATTGAGCAGTTTGTTCAAATCCTGGCAGAAGTGATTCCCTCAGAAAAAAAGGTAGATTACCCAAACAGGAAGATTTCCAAACTGCCTTGCACTGTTCTCTAGTATAAGGGTGGAGAGCGTGCAGTCCATGCCCAGGACTCAGTGAATCTGGGGTATATTATTGTTTGGCTGGTGCTGCCCACTTGCAAAGCCCTTTTAGTCAGAGCAATATTTCCCAGAAAGTTTATGTGAGTGAAGAGACAAGTGGAGCCTCAATCTGTAATTCCATTCGAGGCTACTGGTTTTGTTGGTTTGGGGGAGTTTTTTATTAATGGTGCCATTTGAACAGCAATTCAAATTAGGGACACTTTGAAAAGTATTGGGCATTTCCCAGCTTGTTTTTGCCTTCATCTTGGGCTGAAACAACCAGGTTTTAAATACTTCAAGTTGTATGCCCCCTCCAAAAAAAAACCCAGAAGTAACAAAATTGTCAAGAAAATACCCATTCTGACCCCATTTTCAGATGAAGGTTATGTCTGTATGCAAACATGTTTAAATTCGGTGTTACAAGGTTACAGCACACTGCAAGGTATGTAATTTACACTGCACAAGTTTTGTGGCTGTCTCTTTGTTGTCATTAAAAAAGGTTGTTTTGTTGGCTTCTGGGCAAATTAGAGATGACCAATTAGTGATAAATGTTTGGGCATTTATGGATGGGCCTTCAGTGCCATATGTAGGATCTCCCTCCTGTCCCACTCCCAGAGCTGCATTCTCACTTGAAGTCAGACTTGAAAACTGCTTGATGTGGAATCTGATTGTGTTTTTTGTTTTGTACTAAATGTGATTTTCAAATTCAAAGAAATGATTCTTTTTTTTCTTTTTAATGCTTTTTTTAACCCTTTTACTGTATGGTTGAAATGGGAAGTGCCTGAGGCTCATCAAGGGTGCCACTTACTCCTGGGAGGATGGGGAAAAGTTAAAAGTAGAAACAGCTGATGAGGCAGGCTGGCTCTGTAGAGAAAGCAGGAGGAAGAGAAATGGGAACATCTGTTAAAGCTATACCAGTGACTATTTTAGATAAGTCCAGCTTGCAGTTCCTTTTTAATTCCTCATTCTTCAGTAGGTGTCACTGCTATCAGTGACAAACACAACATAGGCCACTGTTAATGGCAGCTCCTTTTTTGTTGTTGTTTTGTTTAAGTTATCTCAGTCTTCACTATATGCACAAACATGCACCAGAAATAAAAAATGATATTTCAAAGATCTGGAAGATCTGATTTACAGTTACAATTCCCCATTCTTTTCTCGCTGATGTTCCTTCTTAGTGGGAAAGTACTTCAGCCAGAGGACTGCCTGCAGCTGTAGTGTTGTCTATACCACCTCAGTTTCAGTAAATCCCAGCCCTGCTGGCTTCTGTGCAGATTCCCACTGTCACAGAGTGGACTCAAGGGATTAATTCAACACACTCAGATTAATCTCAATCCAATGCAGTTCTTTTCTCTGCCCACAAGTGGACTTGTCAGACTTGCAGTAGCAGAACAGCTTGGGAGGCATCATTATTTAAGGAAATCTAAGAAGGTTCTCTTTTCATTGTTAATTTCTTGTGGGCCTAGTATCTCCCAGCTTTGAGAAGGAAAGAACTTTCAGAGAGTTAGGTTTGGTTTGTATCTCATCAGAGCAGATGATTAATGAAAGCAGCCTGACTTTCTTAGCAGTACTGGCTTGCTGCCTCAGTCAATGGAATATATTACTGTCCATCCCTAAGAAAGTTCTTAATTTTCCTTGGAAAGGTCTTGTCCAGATTAACTGGAATAAATGTTGAGTGAATGAATTCATGCAGTGATGCAAGAAATGCTTTCCTGCAGTCCAAACAGGCGTCTGAATGATCTTCATCTTGTGTTTTGTAATTAAGTCCATAAGTAGTGATGTTTAGAAAAAGGCAGTGGTTAGGGTTTTTATCTCTATATATGTTAGCAACTGACAGAAATGAATGGAAAGTATGGAGTGCATTATAGGCTTGACTTAACATTTTATCTCATGAGAAGACTTAAAAATTTAGCAGCAGATACTGGAGCAGTTGATAGGAAATGTCTACAAAATCACTAGGGATGAAAAGACTTGGACCATTAAAGGAACTGAGCTAAGGGATGGCTTTTGATATCGTGAAAGAGAAATAAACTTGGACTCTTAATCAAAGCAGATAATATCTGCCTTTGTTTATATTATGTATCTTTTAGATAAAATAAGCAAGACTAAGTGAGAGCAATATAAAAACATGCATTTTAAATTTTTCATCCAACATTTGTTTTAGCATAAGGATTTTTGGAACTACTATGGAGAGAATTATTTTGAGCTGTTGTATACCTGTATAGAAAAGCATGCACTAAATTATGGTTGCTGTTTTCTTCTTGGTTCATCTCTTGGCTTGTCCTGTGCATGTAATTTGTGGATTTTAACCCTGCACAGATGTGCTCTGTCATACTTGGGAGAGAAAATATTACTGACTTACTTTGCAGTAAGTTATTAATTCCAATTTCCTGAGAAGGTCAGGGCTTTTTCCCATAGCAAAACAGACCCAGCTGTAAATGAATGGAATGTGATAAGTTTGAATTAATCACACTTGCCCCAAGTAGTCCTGCAGAATTGAGCTCATATTGCCCTTCTGTTAATTTACATATACTTTAGATATCTGGTTTTAGTCAAGCCTTAGTCACTGTACAAAGATTTTAGATTTTTCTTTAGTTAACAGATATGGGTCTTTAAAGCTATCTATTCACTTTAGTTCTTATCAAGTGGATTATCCAGGGGATAAGTAGCTCAAACCAAGGATATATTTCATGTATGCTAATTTGTCTTCCTCTAAGTGTTTTAAGAGCCTTCAGATTTGAATTTCAGAGCCTCACCTGTGCAATTTGCAGCAATCAGTGTTCCAGGATTGCATGCCACTGGCAAAAATAGAAGGAAGATTATGGATATAACTTTAGTCTGGGTTAAACGGGCACAGCTGATTTTACCACACATTTCTTGTCTTTGCATCAGGCAGTGCAATAAACAGCAGTGATTTCATATTTAGTAGTCAATAATGTCCCACAAGATGCTGTTTATTGTACTGTAGTTGTATTAGGAGGACCCAGTCCCAGTGTTAAAGCAGAAAAGTAGCAATGTTGAATGTTTGATTTTTGTGGCTGAGGCAGGGGGTGGGTTTTCTTTTAATAAGCATTTTGTACCATTATCTCTTCTGGCCAATGTACAGCCAATTGTTTGTCATACCCCATTCTCTCATAGCACATCACTACTGAATAAGAAAAACTTAGAAAGATGAGAGCAACAGTGATGTGAGGGGGAATGTGCTTGGATCAGGACCCAGGTTTGTGTTTGGGTGCAGCACCCACAGCCCTCTGCATTCTCTGGCCCTGGGGTCTCTGAGCTGTGGGAGGGACTTGGAGTATGCAAGGATTGTGTCTTAAATCACAGTGTGAGAGTTGGAATGAATTCATCTGTACCAGGGAGCTAAACTCACACACGTTATTGCTTTTATTTTAGCTGAGAATAACTTCATTAATGCTACTGCAGTGAGATACTTGGGTTTTTGAAATGCAGTTTAGTTGTAATGACTAAACTGAGTATGCAGAGCTCTTTTTCCATGATGCAATCAGAAGAAAGGCTCATATCTCAGTTCCAGGCCCAGCTTTGTGATCTTCTCAGGATACTTCAGGACGCTGAAATATGAAAAGACAGAACTCTCTGACATTCCCTTTCCTTTTGAGGCAGTTGTCACAGCAGGGTTGCACTAGATAGATGGTCTGTGTGCTTCATAAATCGTGGTGTATGTTTTGGTGAAGTTTTCACTTCAAGAATCAATTTCAAGAAGAGTCTGCAGTATAAGGTGGTCATAGCTGGCTTGGGTATTTGTGTTTTCTTCAAATGACAGATAAAGAAGCTACAGGTACTGCAGATCCAGAAACTATTTCACAGCTCACAATGAATTCTTGCATTGCTACTATTATCCTTACAAAGCTGGAAGTTCAGGATCAAGTGGCTTCTCACTAGATCAGTTATTCCAGAAATGGCAGAATTAAACATCAGGAGATAAGAAGAAAACAGGAAATCAAAGTGTGTGTTTGAAAGTTTGAGTGTATTTGAGGGAACCTACCTGCAGTTTGCTGTGGTCTCCCAAAGCAGAGATGGCCCCAAGTGCAGTTTGTGTCTTGGGGCTGGTACCAGGCACCTGGGAAAAGCCCTCTGAAGGTGTTGGTTGAGGCAGCAGTGCAGGAAAACCCTGCTGCTGGAGTTCAGTGCTGAGGAACTGAGTGCCTTTTTTTGGTACCATGTTGTGCAGCCCTGTGTGTCTCACATGGCATCACTGTGCGTGAGAAGAAACAGAAAGGGCCTCCATCAATTTCTTTTAATTCAGAAATAAAATATTAAAGTCTTTTATCAGTTTTGGCTTTCATTAATTGCTCAATTTATTTTTCTTTTTTTTTTTCTATTGCAGTTTGAGTTCATTCAGCTACGACATAAAATTGACTGCACCAGATATAAAAATGACAAAAATCTGGTTCACATTTTTGCTGCTCTTCTTATCAGTTACTATGGTGAGTCTTATAAATTTTTAAAATCACTTCCAGTTTTAACAACCCTGTAGAGAGTACCACAGAAATTATTAATATGGAAGCACAGAAAGAGCTAATTTTATGTTCAAATGTAGCTTCTGCACAACAGGATCTTTATCTACCTTCTGTTGTCCATTAAATTCCTTTGGCAAAGGAACAGAAATAGCATTTACCTCTGCTGAATGCAGAGTACTCTCTGCTGGCTCAGAACAGGGGACATGTGACACAGAGGCAGTACCCTCCAGACCCCAGTAAGAGGAGGAGGCAACTGATTGAGATTCAGAGACTTCCTCAGAAATTTTAATTTCATCCCCTGTACAACAGTGGTACAGTATTTCAATCCGCAGCTTTGTTTTTCTGTGAAGCTTAATAGCTTCCCATAAAATATTTAATTCCTATTAAAAATGCACTTAAAAGGTTCAGGTTTTGGTCAAGATAAGCTTTCCTAAGATTTTTTTAATTTTAATAACTATTGAAGTGGATGTCTTGTCTTCTGAATAACATTCTCTATTCTGAGGGTTGACTTTATGGTTCACCAGATTACAGAGAAACCAAATGGCTCTGGACAAGCTTCACTGCATAAAATGTATGGAAGGTCTTTTTTCATAAAGGATTGTTCTGGGCCTGAATGAAATGTCTCTTAGAGTCAACTTTGATATATTTCACTGGGATTTACAGAAGCTGTTCATATGCTTCTGACTGTCATAGTGCTTTCTGTACATACTGCCATTGTTATTTACAATCTTGCCGATTGTTCCTACCCCATGCTCATTCAGGAGACATTTATCAGCACTCCATAGTAAGAATTGCTAAATTAACCAGAAAAACATAAAATCATGTTGTCAGTAATAAGATTTGAAGATCAGGAAAATAATATTTAAAGTACACTATTTAAAAAGATTGATATTGAAAAAGTTTATATTGGAGATTGTACGTGCTTGCTAAAAGAAGTGTTTTTCTCTTAGTTCTTTGCCACTGCTACTCCAGCTGAGGGGCATCAGAACACCACAATGGAGTTTGCCCAGCTGAGTGTCACACGGAATAAAATCATGACAGCACAGTATGAATGCTACCAGCAGATTATGCAAGACCCTATTCACAAGAAAGAAGGTAGAGGTTGCTTTCCCATGAGGTTTTACTAATGCAAGTGGTCAACAGAAATTATTTCTGTAATTCAGGGTCCTTTAGTTATATTAATTTCTTATCTCACTAACAATTATTTTTCATGTTGTAACAATATTTTCCCAATTTTTTATTAACATTACTTCAGGATGCATGAAGTAATGTGTTATACTGTCTGCCCATAGCACCACTTCTGTTATAACACAAAGCTTTTCTTTGTGATGAAATAAGAAAATGTTAATTTAAGTAGATATCTATATTAAAATTTCATGACTAATTAATCTTACCACCTTATTTCATTTCATGCTCTTATTATACCACTGTCTGCCTGGTCACATCTGCCTTTAAAAATTGTAAGTACCTTAATCCACACAGTTTCCCTGCTCTGAGGGTTGTGCTGGTGTCATTTTATTGCTTTTCCTGATAAGTCACTGACTCCACTTGTCACTGTGTTCACTTGGTAGCTTCTGGAAATACTGAGTGGCTTTTGAGGCAAGGAAAGGTGATTGTGTTCTTCTACAAAATGATTATTTGGAGGAACTGAGTGCCTGGAGGTCAGAAATGGATACAAAGATGGTAGTGTAAGCTTATGCCCAAACATAAGGGGGCCTCACAGCCTCAGGAGGATCTGCACAAATGGGAGAATCTTCAGATGAGGAGGAGTTACACCATGTTTGAGAACTGCAGCCTTTGAGATGGGGACACTATTAAGTCTTCAAAAGAAAACTGAAGTGAGATACTAAAAACATCTTGAGATTTGTAGAGAGGCACACAGTCATTCTGCGTGCCTTTTGGGAAAGAAGCTGTTTATAAAATGCCAGCTCATTCTCAAGGGAGGTTTATTTTAGATGTTGAAATGTGTGTGAGCAATGAGGCATTGGAACAGCTCTAGAGGGACACTGAATTCCCTGTTCCTGGGGCACTTAGGGAAGTGTTTGTCCACAGTGACCGCTGCAGGCTCAGCCCAGCCTGGGGCAGAGCAGCTGTTCCTGCCTCCCAGCCAGGCTTTCTCATGGCTCCTGGGATGGCACCGTGTTTTCTATGAATGAGAAAACATATGTACAGGCTTGGTATACATCCAAAATACAAATAAATTCAGTAAGGCCGTCTTTGAAAGCATAAGACTCTTTGCTAAGGTACATTATTGAGTTGACTTACGGGATTCATTATATGAATCGATTTAGGAGTTTTTGCCCACCATGTTCTGGATCTGAGGTTTGTAAATTGTAGATGTAGGCCATTTCAACATGAATGAGACAAGATTTTAAAATGTGTTCATAGAAATGTATGTATAAGGAGCTATCTATTAAGTGAAGTTTTAATCAACCACTGCTCAATCTTTTCTCTTTTCTCCCCATTGCTGCAAACCGACCTTACCCAGTCCTACATCTTACCTTTGAAAGACCATTCTGAAGCAGGAGTTACTTTATTCCCAGGTCTCTATCTGTTTGCAGGTCCTTACTGCAACAGGACCTGGGATGGCTGGTTGTGCTGGAGTGATGTTGCTGCTGGGACTGTGTCAGTGCAGCGTTGTCCTGACTACTTTCAGGATTTCAACCCATCAGGTATGAGTGCATTGCCTTCTACATCAATGTTATTTCTCACTGAAATGAGAGTCTGGAGCTTTAATGTCTCTTGTTTGCCTCATTCAAGTCATTAATGCTCCAGGATTTCAGAAACTCAAGACTCATTATTTGCATTTTCCTTTTATCACATAGAAAACTGACAAGTTACTTATTTTCCTTTCTGAACTGTGTCCCTGAGGGATTCTGTAGATTAGGGAGTAGGAATTGAAATTAGATCATACTTCTTTCCTCTTAGAGATGAGCTTTTCTGACAGACAAGCAGAAATATGACTTACTCCTTTACCTCAGTTTAACAGCTGAAGTTGATGTCCCGGTTTGAAGGACAGGTGTCTGCCAGTAGAGGCAGAAGTTTCCTCTGAAATAGAGGCTTTAATTCCACTCCCCCCACG
>JAOTQP010000362.1:6086603-6138186 GCA_026413545.1 Cichladusa arquata | reverse complement strand
AGCTCCATTGGCATGATAATGGGAAAAATTCTTCAAATTGACACAGTAACAGAAAAAACACTCAACCCCCAACAGTTGACAAAGAGTTTCTCCCACTTCAAATCACTTCCTGCTTCTGTGGGCTAAGCTTGTGAGCATGTGGAAAATGTCATGGATTTCTTTGTATTTCCCAGGGTCTATTCATGCCCCTATTTGATGATAGAAATCATTGTGTTTCCAGCAATTTTCCAGTTTGATTCTTGAGCAGTTTTGCTACTTATGTTTTCCTGCCTGCCCAATACTAATTTCTAGTGGTAGGATGTTAGGCTTCAGACTCCACCTTGGATGTTAAGCAAGCCATTTAAATATTCTTGTCACTTCATCTGGTAGTTCTCTAACAGTTAGTTCAGTGTATTTTGGTGCTTAATGGATTGGAGAGAGAAAAATCTATTTGTTTTCTTAAGGCAAATCACATCATCGGTTGCCCTTGCCAAACAAAAGCAACGGCCTCAAGTTTCTCAGAACTCATAGTAACAAGCAAAGTCTCTCTAGTCATATTAATAAAGCTGTCATTTTTTTGCCAATCTTTATTAAATACTTGGCATCAGGAAAGAGAATTTCAGTGCTGATCGTTGTGCTTTTCTTTTACTTTTCTTTTGTTTTTTCATTCCGTCAACTTTGTTTGCAGAAAAAGTTACAAAGATCTGTGATCCAAGTGGGAATTGGTTTAGACACCCAGAAAGCAACAGAACATGGACAAACTACACCCTGTGCACTATCTATACCCATGAAAAAGTGAAGGTAGGAGAGGAATGAGTGCATGGTACCTGAGTCAAGAAACTGAACTGAGAATCTTTACAAGTTTCCAAACTCAAAAGGCAACAGTTGATGCAACAGTGCTTTGAGCAATTTCCTATATATCAAAAGTAGCTTCTGTACTTGTGTAGGTCTATGTATAGATGCTATTTTTATAGATTTCACCCATCTATTAAAAGATTTAGGAAAACAAAATTTCTAAATGACCTCTTACAATTACCTTGTGATATATGAGGATACAGTGGGCAAAATTGCATATTCTTCCCTGTTCCTCAACTCTATATTCACTAATATTCCTTATGCTTATGAAACATTCTGTCATGGGAAGAAGGAGTAAATTGAAACTGTGAATTCCCAAGAATCAGGAATACAAACCACAGACCAGGACAGGCTGTAAATTAATTTGGACCTCGTGTTAAAGGGTTCAGTAGTAGCTGTTTCAAGAAATCTGACCTGTAATAGAGTTTCTAACTGCCTGCAACATAGCTGTTGAGTGCCTTAGGGTACTTACCTAAAAACCATATTGAGCAAAGATGGTTACAGATGATAAGGCACTTTATTATTGCTTTTTCTCAAATCATGAGACTTTTGCTAATGGTAGTTTAATTCTATTAGCAGAATTGCCATAATTCATTGATTCTTGCTAATATTAGGCTGGGAATGGAGGATATTATTCAGAAAGGAGCAGATCTATGACAATCCCCCTTTATGAATAAAGAGGTAGTTTCTCTCAGGCTGTTTTGCCAGCATATTTCAACTCTTGTCACAAATCTGAAGCCATTGTATGGAATAACAGCTCCAAAGAAAGCCTTGCTGCAGTTGTGTGTTGTTATTCTCAGCAGCCTTATCTCCTCACTGTGCTGAGACACTGCTCAGTAGCTCTGGCTGTTGTGCATTGTTTATTCTCATTGTTACTGCCCTCAGCAGTGCTTCATGCTGTGCCAATCTTCTGTGCCCATTCTAAATTGTGGGGCAATCTCTAAATCCTTAAAATTCCCTTCTGCATAGATTGGTCACTGAGTGAGGGGGTGATATAGGAAATGGGCCTGTCATAGAATGGTTGTCGTCATTTATACATCCCAAATTTTAGCATTTTGGGATAACGCTTGATTTTTCTCACTCAGAAATTTTTCACTTTCCAAATTTCACAATAAGTTCCACTTATACCTATTGCATTGCTGTTTGGGTTTTTTTTTTTTTTTAAGGAAGTTATCTCATTTTAAAAAGTAATTATAATTTGAAAATTTCTAGCACACATCAAGAGATACCCTTGTGTCATCTTACAACCTACTTAAAGCTTTACCTGTAATCTTTTTATATTACCTCAAAAGTCAGTGTATGCAGCAAGCTGCAATTACTCTGTCCTTACTTGGAATGATAAGTTCAGGGGTTACAGAGTTTGCAGTATGTGAGCATTTAGATGTGTGCTCTAACTCTCCCTGTATAACCCAACTAGTTCTGCTTTATTGTGAGAGTATAAGGTTCAACCTCAAAATCTTCATTTTCTTATGTGCCAAATAATAACCTTACATTTAATGCAGCAAGGGCTTTTTGCAAGACAGGTTCCATGACTGAAAGCATGCGTTTGTTACTTTCTGATAAAACTAATCAGCTAATTAATATATTAGCTGCAAGAATTAATGATAACATGAACATATTCCAAATATTAAATCAGAGTTGCTTTTTTTTTACCTTTTGTCTTTACCCAGATTTTCATAATTCCATAATTGACAGTAGGCTTATTTAACGTAACATAATATTGAAACATAATTATGACTATTTAACATAGTGATCTTCACTGTTTTTGAGCCATTGTTAATTTTTTTCATGCTCTTCCTGAAATGCTCAATAAAAACTGAATTTCCAGTGCTATAATCATAGCTCACTTTGAAGGAAGTATCTTTAAATGCTGAGAAAAAAATCTGTGGGGAAAAATTATATAAATTCGTACAGGGAGCATGTGCTTTACTTTGGAGTTGTGTTAAGAGAAGGATCAAGACTCAGACAGCAATGCATCCAGTACAGGAACTTAAACAGATTTATATAAATACTCAGAAAAAAACCATAGCACTGTATATGGAAACTTGGTGTTTTAACTGGTAAATTTTAGTGATTTCTTCAATTAATCTGCTGTGTTCCCTATGGAGGGGGATTTCAGTAGGATGTTGTTTGGCAGGATTCTGGACTTGTTCCATCATTACTTGAAATGGCTTTGGTTTTTTTTTTCTTATTAGTATTATAGTCACTTTAACTGCAAGAGGAGATGTATAAGTATGTGCTTTATCAGCAGGAGCTCTGTCTGAATCACTTGGCTTTGTTTTCTGTTGCAGACTGCTCTGAACTTGTATTACTTGGCCATCATCGGACACGGTCTTTCAATTGTATCCCTTCTGATTTCTCTTGGCATATTCTTTTATTTTAAGTAAGTATGTTTAAAATCCTTCATCAAATCCCAGTGGTGGCCACAGTCCTGGCTTCAGTGCTTTGGAACACCAGCCACCCAAATAAAATTAGATGAAGAAGGAAGGTGAAGAAAGCCAGTATATAGATTTGCTGTTAGACTTTATACTGTAACAAAAAATTGAGGTTTCTTTTCTCAGAAACCTAAAATCAAAAACCTGCAACCCAGTAACTGTAGAATATATTGAAAATAGGAACTGGGAAAATGTTTGTTCATTTTGGGTTTGTGATGTCTGGGTTTTTTTAGTGGTAAGTTACAGCATGGACACTAGGAATTGGACTCCATCCTTGTGGGTCTCTTCCAAGTCCGGATGTTCTGTGATTCTGTGTTATGCCAAGCATCAACTGAGCTAAAGAGCAAGTCAAACGAAAATAGTGATGACATTTGATAGGTACAGTAACATTCCAAAGCCCTACTCACAAAATATGACAACTGTAAGGGAAGTAAGCCTAAGAGCTACAGTAGAAATGGAAATAATAACAATAATCCCATTTTTTTATTCACAGTATTGTGTATGAGAGGCTTGTCATCTCCTGACTAACAGTTATGATGTCACCTTCTTGAAAGGAAGTTTGAGCAGTGTATCACCACTGCCCCAACAGCTCATAATAGAATACACAGGCCTTTTAAAATTAGTCTTATTACTTCATATTTGATGAACTTTCTTTCCTTCCCTATGAAAGGCCCCATTTCTTTTTCTGTCTTTTAAGAAGCTGCTGAGGCCTGGTGGAAAGGTGAACCCAGGAGTGCTGCCACATGAGCAGAGCTGAGAGAGACAAGTTGTTCCCTGTGCCAGCTGCTGCCATGCTCAGTGTGGGCTCCCCTTGTCAGCCTGGTTTAATCATTTCATAAACACCTTCTCCCTGGCAATGCACATCTGCTCCTCACACTCACCTACTCCTGCCCCTGTGCCCTGCTGCCTCACTCCAGCCTCCCTTTCCTCCTGACATTTAAACAGGAACAGCAGACACACTGCCAGTGGATGCTGCTTTTCTCATGCTGTGGGCTTTGATTAGGTGGAGGCAGCTGATAGCTGATTTTAAAAAAGTTCTTTTTAGTCACATCTGGCTGAAAGCAGTGCTTCCACTTTAGCTGGGCATTATTTCCCCAGGCTTCCACAGAATTTCTGCAAATCTCCAACAAACACGAGTGTTTCAACTCTGTAGCCCTTCTTTTAAAACCCAGTATTCAAGATGACATTTCAGCTTTTTCTGACCTTGTTTCATAAAGGAAAACAGATATAATTGTTTTTCAATCAGTTTATTTTGTATGATCTGTAAAAACAATGCTTCTTCTTTCCAAATTCACCTTCCTTCCACAAACTCAACGTGTGAAATGGCTGAGTCCTTGTAAGAGCTTTGATTTTGCATAAAAAAGGTCAGTGCTGTTGCAATAAATGTCACAAAGGTTAGCAGACTAAATATCTAATGTGACAGGAAAAATGCTTTAACATGGGGGGAAAGAAAGATTTGGAGTAGGATATGATTTTGTAAGTTCCCAGAGAGTCAAGCATGCTTTTTCTATACTATAATATGAAAACCAAAGTAATTTCATCTTTGCTTATGGCACTTCCTGCAAAAGCAGGTGAACAGCTGTGCTGCCATCCTGTGTCATATTTGTCTCACCATCCAGGGATTTTCTTCTCTGGGAGCAGGATCATCCTTCCTCAGAGAACTGCATGGAATGAATCCAGACCCACAAACCACATTTTCTAGACTGTGGTTATGTTGGGATATAAAAGGAAATTACAAAATTCAAAGGAAGCTAAGGAAAGTCCTCTGCAAGCTGTTCTCTTGAGATGTACAGTTCCTCTAAAGTATTTTTAGTAGCAGAAGGGTATTTAAGGACCTAGATTAATACCAGGATGTATTATATATCAGCAAAGGCTTGGATAATTATTCATAGCTTTAACAGGTGGACTTTTTTTTTTTTTCCTATTGTGGGGGGTGTCTTTGAATTTGTCATTTCCAAAACTTTTATTCTGTAAGTCAACTGACAGTTTCCAGACAACATTTGCTGGATTTCTGATCATTAGGATATCTTTAGATTTGACTAGAAATTTGCAACTTTTCCCCAAAGGAAATATCAACTGTTTGGGATTTGAATTATTTTTAGGACTAAAACTTTTCTGCATTTTATGTTTGCGTTTTAAATTTTGTTTTTTCTTCAGGAAATTTTCTGCTTGAAAATACTTGTCCAGCTTGTGAGTTGTGTTGCCCAAGTGCACTGGAGTTCTTGGTTTAACAGAATGAAACAGGTCATAAACTTGGAACTCTGAACATGTCTGAAAACTCATCTGTGAGACACAAAAGTAACTTCTTGCAGTGTCTCTGCTTTCTTATTCTGTTACATACTTGAGATCATGCACGTGTTGCAAATGTTAAAATAATGGTATGGTTTTCATAAAGAATGAAAAACAAGGCAAGAGGATATTTTAAAAGGCAGTGATTTAGGATAAAGGGGAGCTGGTTTCAAAGACTTCCCCACCCCTTCCAACAAAATTCGAAGCAGCCAAAAAAAAAAACCAAACAAACCCACCTGTAATAAAGGAGTTGTTGATCGAGTGTCATGTCAAATCCCATGGCAGCATGCACAGAGGAGAGCAGCACTGTGCTAAAGAGAGAGTGGGCAAAGCACTGATTATTGGATTGTTATGGAGACAGGAGCTACCTAAGTCACTCAGCTAATGCCATCTGAACACATAATTCCCCTTAGGTGCATGTGTGGATCTCACTGCTTGAGTTTTGCAGTATTGAAATACCTTAAAAACTTCTCAAACCCACTTAGGGGCTTTTGAAAATGCCAACTTTTTTCTTTTGGAGAAATTAATTTTTCCCTAATTTCCAGGATATACAGGAGTCAAAAAAGGGAAATAGTAATTTAGTAGGAAGTCTGTTTTTATTTTACTACACATGGTTTAATTGAAGGGCTGGTCATTCAAATCCTTAGATCATAAATATGAGAATTAAGTGATTAAAGGATATTATGTCATTAAGAAAAACAGTCAGAAAAAAAGGAATATAGGAAGGACAACAGAAGAGGGAGGGTGCAGAAGCTTAGAAAAAAATCTTTTTATTACCAAAAACAGTCTTAGTTTTTAAATGTCATCAGTCTTGCTTTCTGTTTCTTGTCCGGTGATCCTTTCAGTCCTTTCATGCATGGGTGGAGGTGGGTGTGGATGGGTGTGTTTGAATATTCAACAGGAACAGCTGCGGGATGACCCGGAGAGATGGCCCCATTAGCTGTACGTGCTCTTCCTTGCCTGAGCCTTGAGTCTTAACAATAAGCAGACAGAATTCCAGAGTTTTTCAGGACTTGTTTACACAAAGCCCTTCGCTGGAATCTAGTATTGTCTCTCTTTTCATATATCAACCATACAGGGGAAAAAACATATAAAAATACATTTTCTAAGAATGTAAGACCCTGCATGTTATAACAATTTAAGTTTATCCATTTGGGGCATTAAAACAAGACTCAAATAAAATCTTAAAGAGCCTAATGAAATACATTTTTTCCTCAAATTCATATGCAGCCCTGTTTTCCATATTTTGGAGGCTTTCTTTTGTATTTTCTTCAGCCAAATGACACGTGGTAACCAAATTTTCCTGTGGGTCCCTTTTAATGGCAGCACTGGTTTCTAGAGGGGTTTCCTTCCCCTGTTTTTAGTGCCTTGGGCTCAGGCTGTCCCAGGGCTGGCACGGTGTGTGCTGTGAGCACAGGGATCTGAGGGTGCTTTGTACACTGCCTGGTGAGAGCTGCAAAGGATGCAGCCCAGATCTGCCCTGTGGCCAGGCTTATGGGGCTGCCTTTTTTTTTCTTCAGGTCACCTTCATTGTTGTTTCACTTGTCAGCAGTTTTCAATATGCTCCTCCAGCCTTTCTGAAGATTCCATATCTGCATTTCTCTGAAAAAATGTAAAGGTCTCCCTTCCATCCTCTCAAATTAAAAATTCATCACCAATGTCCCTCCTTTATCATTTCTTCTAGGCATGTTATTTGAAGAAAACTTGATTTGTTTATTTTTTTTTCCCTTGGGTGACAGAATAGACATGGCCCCTGCTGCTCTTTAGAATGTGTTTCTGATTTCTCTCAGTGGCATGTGTGTAAGTGATAGATGTTGGGGGAGATTTGCATATTTTGGTTATTTAGATATTTCTCTAGCTTTAGGCTGAAGGAAGAAAAATGACAAGGATATGAGTAGCAGGAATTACCCTCAAAAATCTGAACAGATTTGGGTAAATGAAAACAGGATAAGAAAGTTTGATCAGGTGTGATAGGTGCTTGGGAAAGGTAAATCCATAGAATAGGTAATTGGAAAATTCTTCAGGTACTAACCAAAAAAAAAGTAAATCTTCTGAAAATTATTATCAGCATTTAAATAATTTTCAGCTGGCTGCTACAAAGGAGGTCCTTCACTCTAAACATATTGGATCTAAATGTTCATCCTTTCTTCCTTTTGGTGTATTACATTTGCTCTGGACCTGAAGAAAGGGTTGATGTAAGACTTGTTAGTAAAATCAAGAGCTTTAGCATTTCAAAATGTCAGAGTTGTCCCCAAGTACACATAGCTGTCCTCCCATGTACTCATTTGTTCTTGTTTCTCTTTTCTAGGAGCTTGAGTTGCCAAAGGATTACCCTGCATAAAAATCTGTTTTTCTCTTTTGTTTGCAACTCTGTTGTAACAATAATTTCACTGACAGCCGTTGCCAACAACCAGGAATTAGTTGCGACTAACCCAGTAAGTGGAAGTCAGATTGCCAGCCGTGTTTGTTTGAATGGCTGGAGCAGCTCAGAGAGGTGGGAGCTGCACAGCTGATGGAATGCTGCGTGTGGCGGGGTTACAGCGTTCCTGCCCGTGTGACGAAGCACAGCAGATGGCTCACAGTGCCTGGGACGTTGCACATTCGAGGTTGTGAAATAGTGAAAGTGTTTTAAGGGACTGAGCTTACTGAATGCCTCTTCCCAGCTCCACAGAGTCGCTTTTGCTCTGAAACAGCTGCAGAAAGCCTGTTCTAGATGGTGTCAGGGAGGCTGACTGCTGCAATCACCAAGAAAGGGCAGGAAAAAAGGTTTTGTAAGGTATTTTAGATCCTTCTGCTAGTTTCTTACGGTTTTAACTTGGCCATCGTCAGTTAAAATAAGAACAATTTATTTTTGCAACACGAGAGCCTAAAGATGAAGTATACAAACAAACAAATTCCTCGCTCTGGCTTTATTGTCATTTAGACACGGAAGATAAATCTTAATTCTGTGAAAGTTAGGATAATACTCCAGAAGCTGAATTGAGTAAAAAGATAATTTCCTTTTCTCCTGTAGAAGCAGTCATCAATCTGCTGGAAAACATACCTGAGATAGCTGCTAATAATCATCATCAAGTGAGTTAGGTAGCAGAAAATGGTAAAACAATATAGGATTTTGGTTTGTTTTAAGCTAAGTGGTAGAAAGAGAACAATCAAACGGGCAGCAATACTGGAAGGAGGGAAAAAAAAGATTTAATGTGACCAAATCTGCAAATTAGCTGTTGCTCCTTGCTCACAACCTCACATTTTAGACTTCCCAATAAATTATATTATAGCATTTGAACTGTAGAATATTTTTTTAATTAAGCTAAGTACAAATAAATGCCAGGCTTCTGCAGAACCTACTGCAAGCTCTTGGTCCCTAGGTGCAGTTATGAGTAGGTTAAAACTGGAAGTATTGTAAGCATTTTAAAAGCATGAATTGTTCTCTGGGGTAGTTATATGTTGTGATGGGTAAAACTGAGAGGGATTACCCACATCAAAGTACGTTTCTTGTGGGGTTACTATCAGATAATTCAAGGATTTTGAATGGTTAAGTGTGGCAAAATATCATATCAGCATTCTACCACACCTGAGAATCTCAGGGTCCTTGTGCATGAATAATAAAAATCCAGTCTCAGTTATTAGTTTTATGTCACCATAAAGTTGGGATTGTAATGCCATAAAAATTCTATTTTAGAAAGTAAATAAATATGTAATTGTAGTCAGAAACAGAATAAACATTACCTCAAGTGGTATTTTTTCCGCTTTGCAAATAAAGCTCTGAGATTTCTCCAAATTAAAAATTTATATTATACTCTGCTTTTTTTTTTTCCCTGCAGGTTAGTTGCAAAGTGTCACAGTTCATCTACCTGTACCTGATGGGTTGCAACTACTTTTGGATGCTGTGTGAAGGCATTTACCTGCACACTCTGATCGTGGTGGCTGTTTTTGCTGAGAAGCAGCACTTGATGTGGTATTACCTTCTTGGCTGGGGTATGTGTTTTCAGCTTTGTATTTTCAGGTCAATGCAGCCTCTTCCTCCTTCAAACAGCTGTACCTTTGCCTCTCTGAGCTGTAGCTTTGAGTGGCAGTGGCATACCCCGACTCTTTGTCTGTAGTGTTTTAACAAGCTTAGAAATATTAATGTAGGAAGCTGTGTGTATGTCTGCTGAGAGAGAGATTATGCATTTCTGGAGTCAGGAAGTGACTCCTCCTTTGTATAGAGAAAATAGTCTCCTATTATAAAAAAAGATCTTAAGAAGTAATTATTCATTGTTCCTCACCTCGAAGATGTTTATTCAGGAATGAATGTTTCCAGAGAAGTCTCTCTGTGCCTAGGGTGGAGAGTCAGAACTGAGTTAGAGACGGCTGAGGATTTATTTTTCCAGCAGTTCCATTTGACCTGTACTGCTCACTAAGCAAACACAGAACAGCTGTAACTGAAGATCTTTAGTAGTATCAATAGCAAAACTAATAAGCCAAGCCTGCTCACTTCAGATAATGCACAAGGGCTTATTCACAAAGTGCAAGTGAAGGCTCTGGCAGCCTTGCTGTATTGGCACACTCAGCTCCAGTGGGGCCTGGTACCTGGGTCACTGTCCCACTGCAGGCACAGCTGAGCTGTGGCTGGCAGGTCACAGGTGCTCAGAAGATCAGGTACCACCAGAGTGTCAAGGGTCCCAGATGACTAATTTGCTTATTCTTTTAAAATGTTTCCATTCGGCTTGATTTCCTGAGTCTAATTTCAAAGTTGTTTTCTAAATACAGCAAGGTATTGATGCTTTGTCCTCATACCAGTGAGAACATGCTCACCATGGTCATGCTGTTAAAGCTGTGTTCATGTATGCAACCACCATTTTTATATTGCCTTCCTATTTGGTGCTACTGCAGATTGAAAACCAGCTCTGTTAATGGACATCACTTGTTATGTTCTAAAAAATGAAAAGTTGATTTTCCTTTCCTGTGTGTTGCTGTGAATTTCTTGGCAAGTCAGTGGGAATAAGGTTTCACACAGCCCTCAGAACAAAATCTAAGAAAAGAAAGTTTAAATTAGTTCATGTTAGTTTATTTTCTCTGCAGGTATATAGTTTGGGTGAGGTGAAAATACAGAAGATTGCAAGTTTACTTAGTTATTAACCAAGTTTTACTAATGGAGAAAATACTTTTTTTCTTTTCTTCACAGGTTTTCCACTGATCCCTGCCTGCATACATGCTGTTGCAAGAAGTTTATATTATAATGACAAGTAAGTAGCTTCAGCTTGCTTTGCAAAACTTTTATATTTTCTTTAAGGTAAAAAATAAACCAAAGCTAATAAATGCCTTTTTTTCCCATGTTTGTTTTCTGTAGTTGTTGGATCAGCTCTGATACTCATCTGCTTTACATCATCCATGGCCCTATTTGTGCTGCTCTCTTGGTAAGCATTTTTCAAATAATATTTTGTTTTCTTGTTTGTTTTCTGGCTACTCTTGATGGGCTTACAAAGGTAAGAGCTTTAAGCTGACATTTAGAGGACACTGTCACTTGTGAGTCTGCTGCTTAGTACAGCAGGTGCCTCAGACACAAGGATCTGTGCCTCTGGTCCTTTGAGAAACTCAGGGTTTGCAGTGTTGATTATCATTCCACTCAAATGCTAGTGACAAGGAAGGACTAAACCTTTTCTGGAGTACTTGAGGGGAATTTAGAATCTTTCCTTTAGCTGAGAATGCCTCTCATGCCCAAACTAATTGGCAGGTGGACCCTGCTAGAAGCCTCGTGTGCTGTGGCCAAACAGCCACCAGACTGTCTGAGCTTCAGGGAGAGGGGATTTGGATTCCAGGGCTGCTTGTGGGTGGAATATGGGATGGAGAAAAGCTAGAGCAGGCACTTTGTGAGAGAACCAATGCAAATAGTTCTGCCAGTACCTGTGACTGCCCCTGTTCTGGTACTAATTTAGCACTGTCTGCTTTGGCCACTGGGGTATTGCAGCTCCTCTGCTTCTGGAGTGCTTGTGAAATCTTAGAGCACAGTGTTCTGTCTGACACCCCAAGTTAATGCCTGCTCTGTTCAGTGCTCACTACTAAATGAAATTCTAGGTGAGTAACTGAGGACATTACCACATAAAATCAACCTTGAATGTCAGTTGCACTAGGACTGGATTTACCCTATGAAATTCAGTCAGTAGATTGCTGCTAAATAGAAATAGGTGTGTACTTAAACAACTATCTACATCATGAATATAATTAGCATAGAGGCATTCCATATGTGATTAGCCCCTGTGTATGACAGTCATTTGTTTTATTGTAACAGAAACCTCAAGCTGATCTGGCCAAACTGCTGGGTCCATGGCTGCTGCCTTTTCTCTCTGCTTTTCAGTTCATAAAAGGAAGTTGATTAAGAATGAAAACCTTAAGTAACTTTATGGAAATAATTTCAGTTTCTGATCCACAATTTCCTCTTCTGTTAACTTGTTAATGAAGTCCTGTAGAGAGTATTCTGTGCATAGAGAATTCTCTCAGAAGACCACTGTAGAAATCCTGGGATTCTTGTGACTCCCTTTTTTATTAACTAGTGAACTTAAATGGTGAAGACTGTGATGGTACCACGACACACCTGAGCCCCTCTGTGTGGGCAGCCAGAGCAATGCCCATGAAGTTATTGAGAGTTGTGACTCTTGGGGTGTGAATTGTTGCTGGTAATCTCTTGTCCTGGCAGTCACGTCTGCTGTGTCTGTTCATGTAAAGATCAGCTGTGCCCTAATCTGTAAACTTAAACCCAGTTCTAAATCCTTTCAGTTTTTGTTCTCTCTGCTTTACACAGAGGATGAAATCTTGTTTGCATAGAAAAGTATAGAGGTTTTTTTTTTACTTAGTGGGTTGTTACTTCTGTTGTTCTGGTGTCTCTTCACAGATCTATCACTTCAGTAAGGCTCTTTCAAGCTGAACGATAATTTGTATTAGAATTTGTTTTAAATAGGAATGTGAAAATTTGTGTAAAAGCTGTAAGACTGTACTATCTTCCATTAAGTGACCTCATTTTAAGATTTAAGGTCTTTTTTTCTCCTTCTAAGCAGTGGCCTCGATAAAATCACACTGCAAGTGGCCAGACTCCTGTGGGATTCGAATGCACTGGATCTGTCCCAAATGATCAAGTCTTGTTTCTGTTCAAAGCCACATTCAGAATGTTCTTTGATTTTACTGGAGGCATAATAATCATCTCTGTGGGGATGGTCTGGGCAGAGTCTCTGTCCATCCTCTTTGCAATTTACAACTTTGTTCACCTTTGATATTCCTATATTTTTAATGATCCAGCTGAAAGTGTTTCTCTTGTTTTTTTCTTGCCTCAGTACAATCAGTAAATTCATTTGAAAATCAGATTAAACTGCACATCTTCTCTGTGATGTGAAAGTACTCTAAAGGATTTGCTTTCCTTACTGGAAGCAAAAAAAAGAAAAAAAAAGTTTTTTTTTTTCAATTCAGAAAAGACAAGGCAGGGCTAAAGATATTAGATTAAATGCATGTGTTTAGGCTTTGTGAACAGAACCCTCATTTGCTTAAGCAGCTTGCTTGCCAGATACAATTTCCACACTTTACTAAGCATGACCTGCTTTAGTAGACATTTAAGCAACAGCATTAAACTGCAAATTAAATAACAAGGGGGAAGACACTGTTTCTATTTGCAGGAGCAGATCTCAAAGAACATGAAGGGGACTGTCAAGTGGGTGCCAGGGAGAATTGGCAGAAATCAATGGGAATTTAACTCTTGTACATCACTGAAAAATCCTACAATTACATAAAGTTTAAAACAACGCTGCTTTTATGGTCCCTGTTGTTACATAACTGTGGTCAGTTCTTCTGCCAAAGAAACAGGAGCAGACATAGGTTGCACTTTGATTGGAATTGTCTTCAGCTCACCATTAAATTACAACTGTCTGCCTAAGCAATCGCAATTAGAGAAACAGAGTGGGAATGAGAGAGTAGAGGGTGATGTTTGTTTTCATGCTAGACAAATATTGATCAAAATTGAAGGGGGATGGGAAAAGGAATTGGTTTGCACTTTAGTGAAAGCAGTCTTGATTTTTGTGTAGACTTCAGATGTGCCAGTGCTCTTGTGGTTTTGTTTGTTTGGGTGCCATTGGATTATTTAGTTACGCCATTGTTTAGATAAATATTGTTACAGGGTGTTCCTGTCTCCCTGTAATAATGTTATGTATTGGTGTCACAGTCTGACAGACCATTACAGATGCCAGTTCTGAGTGAAGGTGTGCTAGAAGGAAGTTCAGTGCTCCCTGCTTTGTCTTTCATGTCCTTGTGTTTAATGACTTTTAAGCTGAACTTGGTGCCAGGCTTCGAAGTTTAGAAGTTGAATGCTCAGTTGTGTCCAAGCAGGCAAAGATATGGAGCTGCACAACTGCATTAAAAGCCAAGCAAAGACTACCAACTCATATCTAAGAATATCTGAGTGCCTCGAGTGAGAATTATATAAATATATATCATTTTATATCATCCTAAGGAAGAATTGAACAGAATTTAAACCTACAAGGATTACTATACTACTTAGTGCAAACTCAGCATGGAGAAAAGTAGAAATATCATCTGAGGAGAGTTTAATCAAAAACTGCAGCCCCTATTGACTTAGGAACTCAGCTTCATTTCACTGCCACTCTCAAGCCAGAACCTAAATGCTCCTGAGTTTCCAGTATAAGCACCAACACATTTTTTTTGGTCTAGGATTGCCTTCTCTGCCTGTTTCTATTTTTGCTCAGTTGCCCTGTTCAATTTTCAGGTCACTGTGGGGCTGTTGCTGTTTCACTCTGTGTTCATTGTGCAGTTAGCACAACAGAGCTCCTTTGGGCTTTTCCAAACCATCACAGTCAATTTGATGACAATGTGCATGTGAGGAGTTCCACTGCCCTACTTTTGCTTAAATGTAAAAATCTACTCAGCAGCTTACTTAAAACCAGGACCTGCTTTCATCATTTTAATTAAAAATTCAGTTCATCCTGATTTCTCTCTTACTTTCTGACAGAAGAGATACTCATCAAAAATTGGTGCTACACACTTGTACTGACACTTGTCCTGTTCTACTCAGCTCTGCCCCCTGCTTTGCCTCCTCCAGCTTTCTGTTTGCCCTTTTAGCTATTTGGAAACTCTTTGCATGATTAATTTTGTGCATTTTGGTTTTGGTGGGTGAAACAAATAGAAAAACTCTGTGCATATTGTAAAAGAAACAGCTAATTGTGCATATTGTAAAAGGAACAGCTATTTATGTCTGGCTGCGGCAACTTTCATCTCCAGTTAGCACTTGAGGACAGTGTTATAGGAATTAGCCATGCTACCAAAACATGAGAGGGCAGAAAATTCAGTGTTTGAGACATGTTAATGTTGAACAAGTAGATTTGAGAAGGATTAAATTTGGAAATGGAGGAAGGACTCATTGTCTGCATGTACTTATAGGAAGTTTGGATAGAGATCGTGGGCTACATAAAATCTAAATAAATCCCTCGAGAAAGAATCAGAAGACCTTGGCTGTTTAAACAAAGCTTAAAGGTAGCTGGAGGCTTCCAGGAGAAATTTATGCAGTAGTTTCCTATGTTAAACAACTTCCTGTTGGAATGATTTAAATAGCATGTAAGTAGAATATAAATAACGTCCCATATCTGCAAAGGGCTGTGTTGCTATAACAGCACACAGCTATTTATTCTGAAAGCCTGAACTGACAGAAAGAATTCTGCTGGGGCTGTGGAGGCAGCGTGACACCCGTGGTCTGAAATGCCTTCCCTGCTTGCACTTGTGCTGCAGCAAGACAGAGCCTCCTCCTAGACCAGGAGTTCTGAGGCATTTTAGAAGGGAGTTGTCTGTCTGTCTGTCTGCCAGCTTCTTCCCCTACCCCTCCTTTTGTCTCTAGCTGTTGGCAAGGCAGACAATCCTCGGGAAGCTGAGATAGGAGCAGAGCCTGTGTCTCTCCTTTCCATAGCAGCTCCCCAGAGTGCCTCTGTCCTGTCTCTGTGCCTTGGATAAGGACTGGCTGAGCTCTCAGGGTCTCATCCATCTGCAGCTTCCTCCAGGGGCTGCACAGAGATGTGAGTGGGGTGGGATCATCCCTCAGGCTGTGCTGCTCTGCTTACTCATCCTTGGGGCATGTGTGTGTGCATCCATACACATCTCTGTGTCTGTGTATCAGGTTTGTGCTTGCTCACAGTGACAGTTTGAGATGTTTCTTCTGGTCAAATTGAAGGAACAGAGATAGACCATTTCTAACAACAAAAGGCTTTACAACTATGGAAATAAGTTCAGTAGTGCAAGGGAATGACATAGAGCATCATCTCAGTGATTCCCCCATTGGCAGCTCTGCTGAAAGAGTAAAAGATCCAACCATTAGCTACTGTGAGAATGCCAAATCTACTCTTTGTTTAGAGGAATATACAGTTCCTTGTACCGGCGTTTTGCCTTTTTTTATTATTATTCTGATTATTTTCTTCTCTATACATTTACCAAATTCATGTTTGAAAAATAAAAAGTAGCTTTTTGAAGAACCATATTTAAACACAAGGAGGGAAAAGTGTCATCCTTTCTCTTGACCGACCTGAAAAGAATCAACCCTTCACCTGTTACTGACAGCAGAGAGAAAGGGGTGTGGATATTGGAAGTCAGAGCCACATCTCAGTTACTTAAAGGTGTTTTCAAAGATGTTTATCTGATATGTCTTGTACAATCACAGTGCTAGCCAAGCAGTGTGAGTTTGTGTTGTCTGGTTTCCAGTCTCACAGATCAGTGTGTAGGGTTATTTTTCAGACCTCCTTCTCAGTGTCATTTCCTTTCCCGACAGGTGAACCTTTTCTTCCTGCTGAACATCGTCCGTGTTCTCATAACCAAGCTGAAGGACACGCACAAGGCTGAGTCCAACCTGTACATGAAAGCAGTGAGAGCCACCCTGATTCTGGTCCCTCTCCTTGGCATCGAGTTTGTGCTGTTCCCATGGCGACCCGAGGGCAGGATCGCTGAGGAGGTGTACGACTACGTGATGCACATCCTCATGCACTACCAGGTGGGCAGCACACAGCCCTGCTCACCTGAGCTCACAGCACTTGGCATGGCAATCAGATTAAAGGGAAATGAAGTGTTATGGCAATTTTTAAAGATCTTCATCCAGTAGTCTTTGACTTCTCAATGTGCTTGCTGAATTTTCATTTAATTGCCTTCCAGTTTTCAAAGGAAAGAAACATCATGGCAGAAAGCTGGGCCCATATTTTTAGTGACCTATTTTTAGAAATAATTCATCATGTTTAGATTTGTCCTGCATTTTCTCTGCTATCTATATCTGAATTTTGTCAGAAACCTTTAGTTATCTCACACCTGAAGTAGCCCATATGAATTAAATCAGAATCTTGTTTTTATTTTACAGGGTCTACTGGTGGCTACAATTTTCTGCTTCTTTAATGGCGAGGTAGAGTAGCAACTTTTACTATATCTATAATAATTTATCTTTTTATATGTTTTTGTTTCGGCAATTAAGGAGGTGGTATTTTTTTTAAGTTTATGTCTAAATATGTCTAAATTAAAAGAAGAAAACAAAGTGTCAGGATGCCAAGAGTAGACCTTGGAAAGGACTGTGCTATCATTCATGGCACCATTAAGTGTGTTAGGACTGATTCTTGGGTCCTAAGCTATACACACACACTTGTCTTGATTAAGAAATTGAAGACTGTTGTCACTTTACTATAAAGTCCATATAAATATCATAGCACTGCAGAGCAGTTAACACTCAGAAGGTTTATTTGACTGTGTTGGAAGCTGGACAGAATGTTGTCCTGGAGAATCACTGCTTGGTCCTTCTGTAGCAGGAACAGGACACACTGCATATTGCTGGGCTGGGGTATGGCTGTACCCCATGGCAGGGGGCTGGAATTAGATGGTCACCAAGGTCTCTTCCAACCAAACTTCTTCTATGAGTCTGGGATTGTTTTATGATGCTCTCTGGGAAAATTTTAGGCTGCAGTTTAGAAAAGTGTTTTTTAGCACAAGTGAAAAAGCATTATTCCAAGAGTCAGACCTTAACAGCTTGGTGCACTTGGGGCAGGAATTTGTGTGGGTTAAAAGTGCATGTTTAAGGTGCCATGGTCAGCCGGTTCCAAGGACGAACCTTATTCTGGCATTAGAGGCTTGTGTCAGGTTTCAGTAATAGATGGTATTGATCCTGTTGAAGCTAACAAGCCTTGCTGTTATTTTGGATAGGTCAGGGTCCCTGGAGTGCACAGGGTGACTTTCATGTAGAAACTCTTGCCCCAGGCTGTAGAGAGTACACTTCCAGAGGCTTAGTGCCAGAGATCAAAGTAGTAGAAAGGCTAAAAAAATAGATCTAAGATTCTTAGTTGCTCTTGCTTGCAAAAAACATCCCAGCAACCCCAAAACAAATGAACAAAACTACCCCCACCAAAAAAACTAACTGGTAATTTGCCAATGCTTTTGGCAGAGGAACAATTGCAATGCTATCCTTATTCCTACACATCTTTTTGCTCATTTGTTCTACATTTAGCATGGTTACAGTATAGGCTGTAAGCAGAAATGTGGGAGTAACCAGATGTTTTCCTAAGACTGACCCCTTAGGGTTTTTTATCAGATGTTCTATAATTGTGTCAGTGTGTTTCCATAGTGTTATTGGGCAGTAATTTTTACTCACAGGTAAATATCTGGCTAATGCTAGAGCTGGCTCATGTAGGTTGCCCTTCCTTCTTTTCCCAAGTCCAAAGCTGACAGAATTACAATGAAACTACCATGGGCTTTGAAGGTTTATTTGTGTGTCTTTGTTGTGTGTCCCCCCACCCAAATTCATAAGTCTCACTGATTTTTTTCCAAGGAGCCAGAAAAGATGAAGATAGACTTTCTCTGAGTTCAGTGGGCGTGGGGCAGGGGCCTTGATCTGATTTTACCATAGGGGAGATGCAGGTTCAACCTGCTCATAGATTTGCTTCAAAGCAAGAATGTAATTAAGTGTTCTGGATCTGATCTGATCAGATTGCCCTCACTCTGCATTGACATTTCACACACACTTTCCTTTCTACAGAGCAGAAAGCTCAGGATGCCTTCAGAATGCCATAGTATAGTTCAGAATGCCTTCAAAGAACAGGTATTTGGGAAAAATCCATTTGTTCTGCTGCAGTGGAAAATTAGAGAGGAGGGGTGGACAACCTAGACATTTCTGTTTTTATGAAAGAACATTGTCCACTGCTCAATTCTGTCTTCATCCTCGTGCCTCTTCCAAGGCTGTTTTTAATTTTAAATTATGATTGAGATTGAAATCCATTCCTGTATCTGTTAATATTCTTTTGCTAAAAACTCGTACTTTTTAGCATATCCTCTTCTGCTGTGTAAGAAAAACCAAACCTGAGTCATCCTCTAAATGCACCATGGACTCATCAGTAGTAAAAGATGAGCTCTTCCACAACTCCTACAAATGCTAATAAGTGAATCACTGCCTGAATATCTACTGGCAGAATAATGTTTAAAGGAGGACTTAGGTATTTGAACATTAATTAATTTAGGGATTCAATTTTTAGACCATAGATCTGGACTTATTTAAGCACACATATCTGTATTTGCTCTCTAGAGAGCAGAAATTTATGCTTTTTAAACCACTTTTGGTTCAGTGCTTCACTGACCACTATTTGCTTTTTTAAAATTATTTTCAGTACACCTTGTTCAAGAAGGGACTCAGTGCTTTATAAACAACTGTATCAGTAAGGAAATCCAAGGGGACAATGTAGGTAGAGGAAAATGTCAGCACAGAAAAGATGTGTTTCCTTTGTCTCCTAAAAGGTTCTGGCCATGGCAAGTGGGGCTGCAGGCACTCGTCTGCTCCCCTGCAGTCACACCAGGGCCTGAACAGAACCTGCAGCTGCAGCTTAGCTGGGCTGCACAGGGGCTGCTGCTCACCTCCCTTCCCAGCAACACCTCCTTACAGGAGGAGCAGCACCAGGGGCTGGTGGCTGCACTGAGTCTGTGTTTTAAAGGTGATGCTGACCGTGGAATTGACACTTGGAGTGACAGTGGGGCAGAGATTCCCAGTGGGGTATTAGCAATTAAAAAATGCTAAAAGCACTAATTTCTTTCTAAGTCTTAGCCTTTCCCAGCTGTTACTGTACATTTTAGTGTATTCTGCACCAAATATCGGGAGGCAAATCCTGTTCAAGCAAGACACTTCTGGCCAAAAAGTGAACAAAAGTGATCTGCTAGGATAGAACTTCAGTGAAGATAAATTAAGAAATGTAAGAAAAATAGCTGGTATGTGCTGCTGACTGTAGCCAAGGAACATCTCCAGTTTGCTGAGCAGAGCAGCCAGGGATGGCCTGTCAAATCCAGTTCTTACAGGCACTGCAGCTGTTGGTCACAAACCTCCTCCAGACAGGGTGGATGTGCAAGCCCTTCAGCTTGGATCTTCTGTGGCAGGGCTTCCCCAAGGACTCTCACATTCTGCTCTTGGGCCAGCAGCCCACAGAGTAAGCTGCTCTCAACACCATGTTTTCCAGCTTCAGATGGCCTTAGCATGGCTTTTAGGGTCATACAGGCTGTGGCCAGAGGGGAAGCTTGTCCTGGATCTCTGATAAACCAGTAGAAATATTCCTGTGGAAATCTTAATAACAGATGCTACAATTACCTACATGATCTGTGTAAGCCTTGTGGGGTTTGTTTGCTTTTTTCTTCTTTCATTTCACTGCTCTACAGAAATGTTGCCGTGAAGATCATTGTCTCAGGTTTGCAAGGTTATACAATCTGTTGTACAATAGATGAGATAGATAAAGTTGTGTTGTGGTTTGGTTTGTTGTTTTTTTGGTTTTTGTTTTTTTTTTTTTTCTCCTGGTTGGCTTCTGAGCTGTTTAATTTGTCTGATATTCAACATCAAGCTACCAGTGTTAAAGGGATGACTGAAAGGAGTCCTTCCTGCAAACTCATCAAATCCAGACCTTATTAAGTTATAAGGTGAGAAAGAAAGACTCTCCTAGCTGTAACTAGCATCTCTGTTCATGACTGAGAAACACAATTATATTATTACAGTATTTTTCATTCAATGCTTTTTTTAATATCCTTTCTTATTAAAAAGTTCTACCCCTCCTGAGCTAAATTTACAGCTCTGTGCCACTGCTGAAAGCTGAGGAGAAGGTGGTAAAAGTTCTATTTTCTCTCTGTGGGCAGACACACACATTGTTAAATAGAATGTAATCAGTTTTTCCCACCTTTTTCTCTAACTGATTGGAAGGTTAGAGAAGACTGAAAGGCATTCACAAGAGATGAAAGGATATAAGACCCTCCAAGAGCAGACACACAGCAGGACAGAGATGCAGTCCTGATTCAGCAGTAACAGAAAGGTTTTAGGAAGAATGCCAGGAATACATGGCTCAGTTGGAAATGCATGGAGCAGAGTGATGGGGCAGGCACAGAGGAAATGCTGTTCTCCTGTACAGGAAACCCTTTTTATAGCTCTCTGTCCCTGCCATGGAGCAGCTGGACTGCTTTTCCCTGGCAGTAGCCCCAAGAGACTTGTCTTGCAGGGATGCTGGTGGCTCTCAGGAGCTCTGGAATCCTTTGGGTATCCTTTAGGACTGGTTAACAAATGTTATTAACAAGCAAAAATAAGATGAACAATTGTTACTGAAGTAACCACGAAAGTATGGGAGAGGACTGGAGTGTGTAATTTGGCAAGCCTAGATTATCTCCCAGCTCTGCCAAGACACTTCTTTGACCTTGTTAAGTCACTTAGTTTCAGTTGCTGGCATTTTCCCCACCTCCAGCCTGTCTTGTCTAAAGTGAAAATTGCTCAATGTGTAATTTTTGCATGTGTGTCTACATTCAGACTGAGCTTATTGAAGTAACTGGATGTGAAAGGAGAACAAATAGGACATAGCTTCATGATGAACACTGATTGATTGATTCCAAACTAAATTCCAAGCTTCCCTCTTGGAAAAGCTGGAATTTTGAATATGTTTCTTGTCTTACCTTTATGCTAGATTACAGGAGATGGATTCAACCTGTGCAAAGGTTGAAGGTTAAGGTTATGTATTGGCTCTATTCTAAGGTTCTATGCAATGCATATATTAATTAAAAACTTCCCATACTGAAACAAGAGCTCTGCCTTTAGACTCTGAAAGAAATACAGAATTTTGATATAAAAAGCAATAAGATCTGAAAGTCAAAAGTATTAAGATAGTTGATTTCTCATGGTTTGAAGATTTGTGTTTAGGTGTTTGGAATGGATTAGAAAGTTTTTATGAACAGTAAGAGAGCACTTCCTTTGCCCTAAAATGCTATTTTGTTAATTGCTTTATATTTCTTTCCTTATTCTTTGATATTTCCTTGTAAAGGAGTTGAGAAATATGAAGTTCTCCTTTAAACACAGGTTTCTGATACCAGACTGCAGGAAGTCTAAAAACTACATCCCTTTTCTTGTATTTATTTTTATTGTTCATCATTAAAGCCAGAGTAAAATTAGACAAAAGGAGCCATTGTGTGAGGGAAATGGAAAGCAAACATAAACCCTGAAGACATATGGAAAATCCTAAAAATATTTGCCTACAATATAAACAATTAACTGGGGCAGTCACTGCTCTCTGGTTAGCAGTTAGGACTGCTTTTCTGTACAAAGTTTGGCTGAAAAGGAAATTAAATATTCACGGCCTGTAGGCAGTTTTTTAACATAGAAAATGCTTAAAAAAGCAACAACGGGAGCTATTACCATTGTTAGCATTCCCCACTTGGCATCTTCTCTGAAAGATTAATTCCATGTGAATTTCATGAATGTGACACCTCATCCACTTTGCACAGGTGTTTAACCATACTGGGGGGAGGAAGGCCATGACAAACGTCACATCCTTTCACTGGAGATGTGTAAACCAATGGGGCCTTCAGCTATTTTATCAGCTTTATTTTTAACTCTGGTAGAAATGTGGAGTTCAGGAAGTTGTCCTTCTAGTCATTTGCTTAAGGTACAGTCAGAAATTGGGAAAGACTGACTTGTGCCAAAATCATAGCAAATGTAAATTATGGTTTGTCGAGAGTAAATGAATTTACAGCTGCTGAGGATGTGGCCTTTTGAAAATAAGCATGAACAGAATTTACCTTTTTCACCTCTGTTTCTGATCTGTCTACACTGGACTGCAGTTCACAGGGGAGGAAGCAGAAAATTGGGTGGCCTCCTGTAACCTGTTCTTTTTCTGGGAGTACACTGGGATTGCCGTTATGTCACACCAAATTTTCTGAAAAATAATGCTTACCTAAGTGGTGAATAATTCAGAACATCTCAAATGCTAAATGGCATGTAGGCAGGTGATGAAGCTAAAATCACAGGTGTGTAGTTAGATAGAAGTGGTAAAGGGTTAAGGTAAAGGGTTTTAAATTTGAGGTTTAATAGTATAGTAATGGTTATGGGACAAGATGGAAGATTTTGGGTGGTGTCTCTTTTGGTGTTCATCTTCCTTCTTCTTCATAGCTTCAGGTAGTAGTTTGTGGTTGGTCAGTGTCACACTGAGGGTCACGAGTTAGTTACTAGGTTAAAAGGATAAATAATATAGGTGTTAATTTTCTGTTGGACTGTTTAGCATTAAGTAGCAGTTCTCCTCGCAGAAGTGCTTGTCCAGGTGTCCTTTGCTGAGACACCGCCCCGCGTGCCTCACGCAGCCCAGAGCCGTCCCCCCCGTTTCACCCCACTGTGTTTGCCGGGCCGCAGGTGCAGGCCGTGCTGAGGCGGCACTGGAACCAGTACAAGATCCAGTTCGAGCACAGCTTCAGCCACTCGGACGCCATGCGCACGGCCTCCTACACCGTGTCCACCATCAGCGACGTGCAGGGCTACGGCTACGGCCACGACTGCGGCGGCGAGCACCTCAACGGCAAGGGCTACCACGACATGGACGGCGTGGCGCTCAAGGCCGACAAGCTCTACGGCTGAGGGCTGCTCGCTGCTCCAGTGACTGCGTGGCCAGAGCCCCTCCCCTGCCTTGGGGGATGTCTGTTCTCCTGAACCATGCAAACTCGGCCAACGCCTTTCTCTTACGTATGTGTGCGTGTATATATATGCAGACATGCATAGGTATGTATGTTTGTGTTTCTGTGTGTCTATACAGTATGGACATCTGTACATATATATATCTATATATGTATGTGCATTTATATAAGGATACAAACTTTGCCTCTTCAGTTTCTACTGTGTAGACAAAGTTGGCAAATTTTTGTACAAAGGGAATCAATGAAGGATTTCTTATTTTCTTGGAAGTTTGTATAAGACTGTGCTGTGTTGAAGCCACTTCATTTGCCTATAGAATCTTAGAGTGTAAATACCATACTCTCTTGTCTTAATTCAACCTAAAACAGAACAAAGCAAAATGGTTTAAGTAGGTACAATAACAGCATGAAGTTTTCCAGGTTCTTTTTTTTGGTCCTGGCTGTCAGAAAAGCCTGACAGGTAGTCTGAGGTAACAGATTCAAAGATAGATACTGCTGGTTTTGGTCAAAGAGATTGATGCTTTGATTTGTTCTCTTCCCACTGTTTTACACCAAGCACAGAGACGCCACTTCCAGTGTTAGCCTTGATGTACTTCTGTACTGCAATGTAATATCTTGCACCAAGATTTGAGCAATTTTATTTAAGCTGTTTCAGGATATTCAGAAGTCTCTCCTTCTCCTGAATTGTATGGAAGTTTCTTCTGGGTTTAACAAAGACAAGACTGATGAGGCCTCACTGCCAGAGAGCAAAGGAGTAACCTGAGTCACTGTAAGTCTCTCCAGACACTGATAGCAACCACAGCTGGTGGAACTTCACGGTGTGCTTAAGGAATTTACTCAACTGGAGAAGATCATGTACCGAGTATGTTTTAGCATTGTTCTGATTTTACATTTATGTATTTCCCTGGCCATATGCTTGATAACTTATTCCTTCATTCTTGGGCAAAGTTTTGATTAATTTTGTGGCTGTTTTTGTTATCTGAGATGAGCATGCAAGACTGAACACAGTGCACATGATGTACTACCTTTAAAGCCAATATGTGAGACTCAGACTCATCAAGCAAACTAATGTTAGTAATTCTTATTATTTGGAAAATCCAGTATAAAGTTTATATTATAAAGGTTCAAAACTTTATGGATTGAGAATTTCAATATTATTTTCGATTGGTTGATTCTGAATCTCTGTCTCAGTTAATTAGCTAAGAACAGTACTTTATATGTTGTTTCTTTGGTTCTGCTGGTGCATAAAGGTCTCACTGAAAACTAGGAGGTTGTCAGGAAGGTCTTGAGAAAATGTGTCTATAGAAATTTATATTTTTGTTAAATCTTTATGCTTTAAAGAAATAGCAGTTTTGTTAAGAGAAATGACAAAAATGCTTAAGAATGAGGGCATGAGACGAGGTGCGTTCACTGAAAAGTAAAAAAATATAAGAAAAAATTTTATACGTTTCATTTGCAGCTAAATCTACTTGAAGTGGGGAAAAACCAAAGTTAGGCAGAGGAAGAAATAGATGCTGGAGCTGTGACAGACTGTTTTGCTAATGAGCATATTTCTGGTGCATGTAGTCCAGTCAAAAAAATTGGAAGACAGTTCATTCTGAGACTAGTTTGAAATTTGCTTATGAAATTATTGTATACAAAACATCTTGACTTTGGCACTTAAACATTTTTGTCAGTAGCTTTTCTCTATGCTTCATTAGCGTCTAGGTAATTTTTGGTGTTCATCACTTTCTGACTTCATAAGGCATTAAATGCTTTGTACTTAGAAAACATTAGGAGGATGTGGCAAGTTCATGCCACTTGCACCTTTCTTTAGTTTTTTTTACAGTTCTTATACCTGGAGTTTGAATATAGAAAGTGTTTTATTAATTCTTTAGTTTCACAATATAGAATCTCAGCTAGGATGCACAAATAAAGATTTCTCCTCTTCTGCAGGGCTGTCTGGCCAGTTGATGGGAATGATTTGAAGAATCTGTTGGATTGTGTAGTGTAGAGCAGTGTGAGGTCTGGCAATCAGATGTCACAGTCTTTAAATTTTATGAGTGACAGTAAAAATGTCTGCTACAACATGACAAGAGGCTGCTTAAACTCTGCTTGCTGATCTTTGTAGTGTTATTTAAAATTTGTGCAATGTTCTGAAGATAGAGGTGCAGAAAATCCCTGCTCTGGTGTAGCAGTTTTGCATTTGTGGGACCAGATCACCAGCTGGTATAAATGTCTTGAGCCCCCTTGCAGGATCTGCAGGTACCACTGAGACTCAAAGCCCAGACATGTGTCTGTCCATTTTAATGTGCTGTAAGCCATTTATGGAACATTATTAGACAATTATTCATGGTACCTGGTGGATTGTTGTGATTAACACATGATGGTGGGGTGTGATACAGTATTAGACTTTAATTAAGCTTAATTCTAAGAGAGGCAGTTTAAATTTAACAGACTATAGATTTTTGTCATTTAATACGTATTTCTAATTGCCCTCTGTCTACTATTAAAGAAACTTGTAACAGTAATTTAGGAGGGAAAATTGGTCTTTTACAAAAATTGTCCTACTTCTAGATGGACAATCACCGCTTCCTTCTAGGCCCATACCCCCATCTTCACTTTGGGAAAGAAACACATCCAGCTGGATGTGCAAGAAAATCTTTCTGGCTGTGAAGGGTCACAGGGTATAGCAGAGCTATATTTCCCCTCTCCTGCTGAGGTTAGATAATCTGGTTTGCATTGGAAAATACCAATTCCCTATTTTGTCTTCCTACCTCACCTTTTTTCAGTTTCTATATAGCTAAGAGAAGGGTCTGCTTCTTAAAATGTTTTTCTGTCACCGTAAGTTAAAATCAAATCCTTATGCTGATTTCTTATGGCTCTCTTCTACTTTACAGAATGTTGTAGTCCAGAGCTGTATTGTCTGGGATGGAAGTAAACTCTTGGTGAGGCTGTGAGATTCCTTTGAACATGCAGATTGTTTGTTTATTACCTGTTATTATTTGCTGTTTCTTTTTTTATTATTATTTAGGGAGGATTTATTGTATTAATCTACAGGGGCTACAGCAAGAGTTGTCTTATATTTGTTATCTGTCACACCAGCATGTTAAGATTCAATGAGAGAAAATGTCTATTTTTAATGCTACTGTCTTCAGTTAATAAATGGCTGCATTGCAGGGTCCCTCAGTTGGTTGTTTAATGTTGGTATTTATGTAATGCAGTTTTTCATGGTGGTGATCTACAAGAGTATTTGGCTGTAGAAATGCTGCAACATGTACTCCTTTTGATGTCAAGAAACATTTGGGCTGGCAACCAGGCAACATTCATTTATTGTACTATGTAAATAAGATTAATAGAAGCTATGGCATTGTATTTATTGCTTACACTAAGAACAAAATGGAAAAAATGTGAAGTTATTTTTTTGGTTGTTCATTTTCACCTTGTTCATATGAATCATGCATTTTAATTGCTGAGAGAAATATTGTTTCTGATCAATAAAATATTACTCCATTTATTCATCTCTCTTGTGCTGTAATATAACAAAGCTGTTCTAAATTGGCTTTCACAGATGTCTTAACTCTGTGATAGTAAAATATTAACACAGGGAGAAAGTAATTACATAGAGTTACTAACAATTATTCTGGTTTTAAGTGTTCTTCTATACTTAATAGAGTGCTGAATTTCTGGAGGAAGTTTGTATAGATAATATAAGATGACTGGACATAAAATTATTTACCTGAAAGTTTCATATTCCTATTCCTTGTCTTCTGAATCCACCTTTTAATAAAAAGTTATTAATACTTACTTATATTAAGCCAAATATCTGTTTCATCAGGAACTAAGAGCAGAGCAGAGACTAAATTGAGTTTATCTACCTTCTCCATCCTATCAGTCAAGGTGGAGGTAGACAAGCAAACCTGAGCTCAAAGAAAGAACCCAAGCAATATTTAACCTCAGCAGGAGATCTTAAATACTGGGTGTTAATACTACTGTCTGCCTGTCACCACTATTTAAAGTGTGCTAATATCCATCCAAAAAATGCAGTATCTCCTGCCTCCCTTTGTGACTTCTAAGCAGGAGCCTGTAGTTCCATGTAGGTTTTTTGATCTTCAGGTCCTAGGACCAAATGTCAGGCAGTGGAAATTGTTACAGGCTCTACTTACACTAAATCATGTCTATTCCTTCAGTTCTCTACCAATACTCCCCCTTACTGAATCTCTGTGTTTACAGAGTTAGAACTGTTCCATTTAACAATTACTGTATACTGTTATACAAGTAACTATAGAGAAGTAAATCCAATGCCCCAAATGCAAAAGCTACTCCTTAAAACATTTTATTGTAACTCATGTCCAGCAGTAGAAAAGGAGCACAGTAGCATTTTCCAATGCAGTATAGGTGCCCAAAAGCAATTAAACACAGCATCCTAACCTCCTCAGACAAAACAGTGATCCTTACACTTTCTGTGTAATTTTGAAAGAGGAAATGTTTTATAGCACAAGTAGCCTCACAATAATTGAAACAAACTTACCAATATCCAATCAATATTGACACAGAATCCCATTCCACTCTCTGCAAGATACAAAGAAAATATTCCAACTACTCCAATAGTGTATCTTGCACACTCTTGTCATGGCAGTCACCATTGAAGACAAGGTTCTAAACCGAAGTTTTAGCTTTTGATAATGATCTGACTCTAAACATCTACGTGACAAGAAAATACCAAATTGATTTTGAACTAGACAAAATCCACTCCAAAGTGAGTCTGACTGCAAGTGCAGAGGTGACAGACCCCTGTTTATAATTACAAGTATCTATCAGTCACCCTACAGCTGCAGCTCTTTAACATCTTTTAAACCATACTCCCTAAATGAAAAATTCCAATTCATCCACATGGAGTTCAAGCTTCATTTGAGGCAAATGACATACAAGATTCTTTTTTAATTAAACTCAGTTTTATCACTGCCTCCTAAATTTTAAAGATATTTTCAGCTACTACTTCTAATGACTACTTCAAAGTTTTCTTCCCCTCAACAAGATCCACCACCCTAAATGAAAACTCTTACAAAGGAGAAAATATCATATGATTATTGCTAATTCCTTTGAAGCTTAATACATTGTTTTGAATTTAACAAAATACTAATACCAAAAAAATCAAAGCCTGTTTTCTGAAAAGTGCTTAAACACTTAGTTCCTGACTTAAGATGAACAAGCTTTCCTGGAAATTCAGATTTCCCAATCAGTATCAAAATGAAAAATTGCCACAAAGGAAAAAGTGCCCAGAGGTGCTGGGGTCCCTGGTGCCTGGTGAATCCAAGTTTCATTGGTGGATTCAGGCAATCTAAACCGAGTTCTCCCCTGGGAAGGAGCCAGGAGCAAACCCTTCTCTGCAGAGAGCTGGTTTGGCCAGGGTTTGGGGCAGAGTCCAGCAAGGAATCCCAAAGTTGTACAGCAAATACATAATTATAAGCCGTGCACAAATTATCAAAGGAGAAAACAGGCTTGAACACAAGTATTCATGTACATGTTTAGTTCCTTACCTTGATATTTGCAAATGAAAGGTGACAAACGTTTGCCTGTAGCAGAGAAACTCCTTCCAAAGGTTCTCCATGCATTGGACAGGGATCACTGTAAAGTGGTGGTGTCTGACACAGTGAAGTCCATAGACAGCTGTTCCATACTGTGACAGTCCACTGTTATCTCCAGTAGTTCTGTATATAAATATTTAAGAAAACAAAATACTGAATTAGTAGGGAATAACAATATTTAGATGTTACAAAAAGTAAATCACACTAAACAGATATAGCTATCAGAGAGTTAACACAATAAACATGATTGTAAAAAAACATTGCTGGATATGAGGGAATTAGAGCAAAGGGGCCAAAAATAGAATGAACTGTGCCTATTTATTTTTTTAAAGGTGCTATAAAAAGTTTTCAATTCAGAGTATTGCTACCTTTCAAACCACATATTTATAGACTTCGAAAAATTATAATGACTTTGTCCTTTATGCTCCCCTGGATGTAGACCTGAAACATCAGAGAAGAGCTAGGAGCACAGATACCTAATCACATTTTCCTTAGCTAACCTTGAACAGGAGCCAGATACATGCATTTAGCAGAGAGCTCCAAAGAGTTTTTGGCTGGGTTTCCTGGAGGGCTCTGCAGCCATGTGTTCCACAGAGCAGTGTCCATACCTGACTTGTTCCTGGTACTCACAAGGAACTCCCATCCTGTGATACCCAATGCACTCCAGGAGTTGTCCTCAAGCTCCTTCTGTCCTACTTTGGGCAGATGACCACGGAAAAGGTTTCCTTACTCCAGGGTTTGCTTCCAGAGCCTGTAGGCATTCAGTGTTTGACATAACTCTTTATCCAGATGATGCAATTGACTTGCTACAAGAATTTAGAAAGTTAGAATATCAATGCCTTCAAAATCTTCGTAGCAAATACCTGTGGTAAAACTAGTTAAATTTCAGGTAATTCCAAGGTATGGACTCTGAGCCAAACAGACCTTTCCAGTCCAAGTCTGTATTTGCTATGAGGTGTAGAAATTGTTTCCTTTTCCTTTTGTCAGTGGAAAATGACAGTAGCTATTTTTCAAAGCTACTTACCTCTTATTTTTCCCCACATGGACTCATTTCTAACAGTCAGGAGTGCTCTAATAGCTGTAATTAAAAAGCTAATTAGAATGGTCTGTAATTCGTGTGTAAAAAATTCTTAGAGAAGAAGGTTCAATCAGGAAGCTTTCACAGAAATAATGAAAATATTGAAAGGAAAAATAGACACATGGTAGTAGCAAAACTCTCTAAATGTGTTTTTGTTGCAGACAACAGCACTACTCATAATTATGTTTTCATTATATAATGGAAAAAGATTTTTATCTTTTAAGCCATGTAAAGTGAGGATTTTTTGGAAGTACAAGCACTTAAAGTGGCAAAATATACTTTCAGTTTCAGCAAAATATTTTGAGTTTTACACCTGTCTGTCCCACCACCTCAGATCTCAGTATTTCTCCAGCACTGACATGATTTTTTTATTATTTCCAATAAAATCTTCCTCCCATTTTTTAGTATTCACCAAAGACCACGCCCCAGCAGTTATCTACGTTCTGCAAGATGCTTTCCTTTCCACCAGCTATCTCCAAAGGCTTTGGAAAGTGGAGGAAATGCTGCTCCAGCCTAGCATCTTTCCCCAGCTGTGCCAGGGGCAGTGCAGGAGGGCAGTTAGCAGCACTCCCTGAGTTTCATGGCATAGGGATGAAGGAAGTGCAGCCTTAGAGAGTCTTCACCTCACTCATTTCCTAGGCAGAGTTGTTCTGGCACTGGGGAATAACTGGCATTGCTCCTTCCTGTGAGGTAGAATGCACAGAGCTGGTTTCTGGCTGGACTCTCCCTGCTGAGCTGTGCAATCTCTGACTTTCTCCTCAATCACTCCTTGTTTATGCCTTTGAGTGTTGAAACAACTGACAGAAGGAATCCCCATCAGTTCCTACATGCAGTGGTGGCTGCAAACTGAATGCCAGACCAATCTAAGAATTCATCCTATGCCAAATCCAACAGAAGCATCAAATAAATAAAGCATAGAATTACTAAACATACAGAGACAGTAGGAGCACACTGCAAGCATACAATACCAAGGTCATGGGCTCAATCCCTGGACAGACCATTCCCTTTGGAGTTGGACTCAATGGTCCTTGTGGGTCCCTTCCAGCTCAGAACATTCTGTGATTATGGCCAGAGACAACATTAGCATGCAAAGCTTATAGAGCAGTGTTACAGAGACAAAAACAAAAAGACAAACTGACAAACAAACAAAAAAAAACCCCAAAAAAACAAAAACCAGAACAAAACATAAACTGAAAGTGAATAAAAAAGATGCTTTTACAGATATGGACTGTGTCTGATTGAAGAATTCCAAAAACAGTCTCTCTTCTGTCCGTGCAAAATAACTGTACTTTAGAATAAAGAAAATTGCACATCCATCTATTTACAGACATTCCCCACTGGTTTTCCAGACACAGATATGCTGGTGAGAGGAAAAATTAAGCGGGCCTGGATCTTCCTCCATTAGCATCAATGGGCACAGCCCATACACTTAGCACAAAGGAAGGGGTAGCAACTCCACACATCTCTTTTGCCTTTTCTTTCCTTAATTTCCCTTCTTTTATGCACATGACATCATCTGGCCTTATCTATGGTGATTCTACACAATGAATTCCTTAACCACCCAGCCCATTCCCAACAATGAGTGCCAAGACAAATAAATCATTCTTATTTCTCTTAAAGCAATACTTACTGTCAAAGGTATTTACTGCAGAATTAAATACTATCTCCTTTGTCTAGGCTAGATAGGAAAATTCCAAGGAACTTAAGTGAAGCACTTTGGATGAGATCTAACAGCCTTGAAGTGAGCATGACCTTTTTAAAGGTTAAAAATACTTTCTTTCTTAAAAATGTCTCCCTTGGCTGCATCTGAAAGCAACAATGATTAGCCTAATAGTGGTTCCTTCTAAACAGTAACTAACTAAATTGTAGAGGACTAGTGTAAGTTTGGGTTAAATACAGGTGAGTGTGTACCATTAAATAAATAAAACTTAAGAAACAAGTTTTCCCTTCTTGCTTCCACCTACTCCTTGAACCAGCATGATTATCATATTCACAAACCAGCAGCATCCATGCAGTCTGCCCATGGAACACCTTTTTGGCATGTTCAATTTACCAGCTTCTTAAAACCACTATGAGACTGAGGATTCCAACGCATTTTGCATTTACCAGCTGGCTCTGTGTTCATTCTCACTCTTTGTCCTATCTTTGGTGAAGTCCTATACATTTCTTTTACAGCATTTATTGAAGCAGCCTCTAAAATGTGTTATCACCTACAGGCAGGAAAAACAAGGTTTTAAAACTCCTGATAGGGGAGTGTCCTCTAATCAAGGACAAGGTAGTTGTGCATTCTGATGGACATGCTGTGTGTTTAGCAAGGTACACTTAGAGAATCAAAATTTTCTTCAAGTCACAAGTGATTGGCATCTGCTGGAGAACATAAGTTACCACAAAGGGAGAAAATATGCTCTGAAGTACATTAAAATACACAACAAAAAATCAAATTAATGGTGCCTTCATAAAACTGACACTGAAATTATTACCTTTTTCTGGCCATTTGTGTTATGTTTTCAGGCCTACAATGGCAAAAATGGGTTCCCTTGTTGCTGAGATTAGAGGGTTTTTATCACTGCTGCCTCATTGCCATCATCATCAGGGTACTGCAGTGAATCTCCTTTTCTAGACCCAGTGTGATTTTGACCAGTGCAGATAATACACTGGCTTGATAATTACAGGTCCAAAATTGCACTTTCTTGAATAAGAGAGATGTTTAAATTTAAAGGAGGATGCTGGCAGGTATTTCTGTATCACCATTTTCATACTCCATCTTTCAAACAATGCGGCTCAAGGGAGATACTGAAGATCCATGAAATATGATCTAGTATGTTCTTTTGAATGCAGAGAAAGGCCCAACAGACCTGTCCTCATGTGATGTGTAAATAACTGTTTAAAAATTGGGAACAGGAGATCCTCTCACTAACAAACACATGGTGAGAGCAACGTGTTCTCATCGTAGTGATGACAGAAAATTCAGCAAAAAGAATTTTGCTTTTCCTCATTTGCTTTGAACTGTCACTATATTTTTGCAAGCTCCCTCCCTCATCTGCAAATACTCAGCATGGTCATGTGATAGGAAATTACAATATTTTATTCAGTCTCTCCAGCTATGTGTCATTCAAATCATTGCACTCTACTTTGAGGCTCAAAGTTAATTCATCTGCAGATGAACCTGAGTGCCTCTGAAGGCTGTTCTGAAGGCAGCAAGGAGCTGTGAGCCCCAGACCTAGCCAACCTTGCAGAGGTGCATCTGCCTGATCTCTCAGACATAAACAGTCATGACAAGAGCCATTTTTACCTGTCAGTTCAGTGAAGGTCTCTGACCACCCAGCCATCCTGGAAGTAAACTTGTGCAGAGATCCTTTTTTTGGCTGACACTGGATTATTCTCTTCTTTCCTGCAAGCCGTATAGGAACATTTGCAAATGAAAAGCTGCTTGAGACTTTCACCTCCTGTGAATTTGTACAGGGCCAAACATATTCTGATCTCTTATTGTTTAAATATTTAGTTTATTTAGCTATCTTACCTCCTTTGTGTCTATCTTGGCTCTGTTCTAAGAGCCAAGATATCCTTTTCAACAGCAAATATAATTTTTAATGTTCTGGGGTTTTTTAAAATCTGTTGCAGTACCCACCAGCAAGTGCTCCCTTCATACACTGGCAGTTTACCACAATAACTGTTCCAGACTAGCTATTCCAGAACTCCCATTGTCAACACTATTCCTCCAGAATAAAAACAGGTTTGTGGAGTTTTTTACTTAAATTGCTTTATTTGTGTTGGAAGAAAATACTTGAAAACATGAAGCGTTTTTTCTGGAATATCTACTCTGGCAGATGTCCAAGCACAATTGTCCCATCAGTAGCAAATGGGAAAGTAAAACAAAGCTCTCCAGTAGTCTAGGCATATTTTGAATCTGTAAATCAGCATCTTCTATATTAGGTTTTTGTTTAATAATTTTGTGGTAAAAATTACTGTTCTTGTCCACTTGCCATGTGCCTCCATATCTGGTATGGCCCACCATTCAGCAGAGTCAAATATAATTTTTCTAGGCAAAGAAAGTGAAGATACCTGGGTTGCTTGAGAGAATGGGAAAAAAATAGTGCTACAGCAAGCTCATAAGCCTTCAAGAACTGTATCACTCAAAATCGTGTGTGGGTGAAGGTGTATTTTACAAATGCACAAAAGCACAGACATTAGCAATAAAACAAGTGTTACAGACTAAACTTCATTTCCACCATGAAATACAGCAGCTACACTCCCCACTAAGAAAATCAATCAACTACTTTTTAAAAAAAATTATATACCAAATTATAGTTTCCAAATATCAAGGAAATAGTGAAGGAAATAGTTGTTTACTTTTAAAACAAGTTATTCATTAATTTTTTTGGTATGGAAAAAGTGCATTATTTTTAAAAGGATATGATAAAATACAGAAAAGAAAATCAAAATATTTTATACATCAAAAATACAGAATATGAAAAGCAAAACTTGCCACAGCTTCTCTGGGCAACCTGTTCCTCACCACCTACACCGTGCAGGATTTTATACTAATATCTCAACTTGCCCTCTCTCAGTTTAAATACCCTTCAAGAGATAACAGCACACTGCCTTAATAGCTTCAATGTTATTTTGTGTCTTCTTACCTTGAAAAATAATCCTAGATTTTTTTTTTTAAATGCATGAATATAGCATTCATATTTGGGGCAAAATAAGAAAGCTGTAAGTTTTTCTCATGTTGTCTGATGTCACTCAAAGCAAAGAGATGCTTTGGGCTTTGTCCTTTCAGCCAGTACATTGAAATCCTTAAAACATTCCAGGTTTCTATTCAATTTGTGAGTCATGCTTTATATCTAAAACACTCATCTGTCTACTCTTGGAAATGAGAAGAATTTGCCAAGATAATTTTTGCAAAAGAATTTTTTTTTTTTCTTTTCAGACAGTTTCAAACAATGTGGCCTGTCCATGACTCCAGACTTTCTTTCCCCCAGCCCAACCCAATTAGATTACAGATATTTTTCTTCATCTGCTCACAAGAGCACTAAGATTTGTTCGTGCCTGTGATGCTTTGCTCTCAGCTGGGCTGTGCCAGTACTCTCCTTGGAAAGGTCTCCACACAGCTGAAGTTTACCCCTGTTGTCCCAGTAACAAACACTCTGGCTGCTCACCGGGAGCTCAGCCCAGCTCTCAGCCCTGGCAAAGCAGCAGTGGCAGATTGCTGATTCACACAGCTCCTTAGGCAGAATATCCTAAGGGCTCCCTTCCAAGGGAATCCACACCTGAGGCAGCAGGACACTGGCTGGGAAATCTGCCTGCTCACCTCCTTCCAGAGATCCTTATCCCCACTATCACCAATTACATTTCCTTCGGCTACAGCCTGACACTCCAGTTTCTTTCCAATGTTGCCATGAAGCCTCTGCCATGATTTTCTCTTTTAGGTTCCTAAATAAATCCCTACCCTCTCATGGTGCTGAACATAGGGCAAATGCATCTGAAGTGGTGAGAAGTTGGCAAATCATAGCCTGCTGCAAGAGAGTCCCAAAGGCCACGAGCTGGTGTTCTGTTCCTTTACATTAGTACAGGAAAGCACCAACTGTTGGAAAGATATCTGACACAGCATCTTTCAAATCTTATTTTTAAAGGAGTGAAAATATTCACTTTCTTACTTGTTTAATTATTTTGAGTCTGCTCATGCAACACAGCCCTTTGGATGAATTTGTTCTCTCCTACAGCTAAGTTCCTGTTCCTGTTTCTCTGTATTTCTCCCCAGAATGACAAATGTCCAGCTGTGGACACAGGAATTCTAGGCTCAGCTCAGAGCTTTCTTCATGTCACCTGCAGCACAGCTACTTCACAGATCTTGCTGGCCCATTGCTGAGCAAGCATGAAAAGCACATTGGAGAGGTTATGTATTCTTAGCCACAAAAACCACTAGAGGGTCCCTCTACTATAAGTTGATACTAAAAAAATAAGAAGTTCTTTCCAACCTCCACAATACATATGGTGAGCTTCCATCAGGTGGTTGTGTGTTGAAGCCATGTGTAACACTCAAAGTGGAGTGAAGATGCCTTGTTTTCCTGAATAAAAATAAAAGCACAGCTGAATTTGACACTGGTCTTTTCCAACTCAAAGTATGGATAGTTATTTTTTGTGAATTTATATGTGTGAAATAAAGACAGTAAAAACCATTAAAAAATTACTCATAGGCATCTGAAGTTTTCTCCAAAGCTAGATTTTCTCTTAAGAGTGATAATTCTGTTGCCTGTCATGCAATGTTGTGAATTTAGTCTTATATCACTTTTTTCCTTCCCACTGAGAGCAAGAGTGAGAACTTTGACCCGTGACTGTGAAAAGCTCTGAACACTCTCCAATCCTTATAATTATTTTAGTTTCTTAAAATACATGAACAATAATATTCAGAGGACACATTACAATTTCAGCAATCCAAATTCAGTTTTTCACAAGGATCAGGAGCTGCTCTGGGGGCAATGTGGTTCCCAAGCTGGAGATTTTCTAATTGCTTCTCTCAAGGTGATCAGGAGCAAAGGGTACAAGGCCCAAGGGCTGGAGGAATTTCCTCCTAGCAGATAACTGAGTTATTTCTCCTGGAAATGCTATCACTGCCTACAAGGCAATGATATATTTTAGGTGGTGTAAGAATTTTTCATTCTCCTCCTCCCACCCTCCATGACAGATAAGCATTCTGGGGTGAATCATAATGTGTGTAACATAATGAGTTATCAAAGACAAGAAGCTGCAAATAAATGTTTTTCTTATATTGGGTTCATATGCATTTTCTTGGAAGGGTAAGAAAAGGAGTGCTTGATAATTGAATTACTGTGCTTCCTTACTGAAGTCACTTCCTGATAAGCAGCCAAACTAATTGGCTAAAATGAATGAGGGAGCTTGAATAACCCAGTCACGGCTGGTCACAACTGGTGCAGTATTATACTAAGACAAGCTATGTTATTTACTTCTAAATAATATGAACTAGCCCAATAAAACCATTATGAATTTCTTGTAGCGTTCATATTTCTACATTCAAAAAGGTAAAGCCATTTACAAGAAACCATTGTGATAGATCTTAACACTCTTTAAACTCAACCTTTGTTTTTTTTTTCTTTCCTAAAATCAAGTGCTCACATGAGCAGCTTTTACACTGTATTTTCACCAAAAATGTTTTAAACCACATGCATATATAAGAAAACCCCAAGAAACACAAACTTTCATCTGAAACTCACAATGAAATAAGCATAAGATTATTCCCATGGAAATTAAAGAGTTCTATGCTATGCTATCTATAGACTAAAAGGTTAAGTAATACTGAATATATTTGCAGAACTTTTTAATATACCTTAAGTCAAGAGAACACGCAAATTCCAAATATCTCAAAAAACCTTTTTGAAAGTTCTATTAAACTGATTCCAGCTGTGTTATTGAAAGTAGCTCCAATCCTTAATGCAGTTCTTTCATGTTCTGCCATCATGTCAATAACTGTTTGTAATCAATTCTTTGCCTTCTATAAGAAAACAAGCCAGAGAAAGTATTTTTCTTTTTTCCACTTTTCTAGTAACTGCTTTTTCAATGTTATGACCTTAATTCAGAACACTTGGTTGCATTTTTAAAATGCTCATTTAATTTAGAGCAATAAGCTTGACAACTTTCTCAAAAGTTCTGCTGACTAGAAATTTGTTCTCTTTCTGCCTATTACAGTTCTTAGCTACACAATTAGGACTGATAATTAATACTTAAAAGTTATCAATCTTTTATTGAGAGCACCCTTAAATTAACAACTTCTGTACTACTGGAATTTATGAATTCTAGAGAGGAAGTAATAAGATTTACAAATGCTATTTACCAAACCTCCCAGCCTCTTGGTCCTCCCCTGCTGAAAACAGACATAATGGCCTTTCTGTGCTTACCTAAGTCACTTTGGCACAAAGTCTGAGCCTGGTTACACAAATCAAACTTCTTTAAACTTACCTTTGTTGAACAAGTAACCAGACTTTGTCATGAAGTTCTTGAGGAGGTACCCACATGAGCAGAATGCTCTGTGGAGGGGCTGCAACAGCAGCAAGTGTGTGTTTGAGACAGTACAGTCATGTGTTTGTGCTCAACATATTTCACTCTCATTGAAATCTGCAGTGTTGGAAATATTCACAGTGTACATGTAAGGCTTTGTTAATGAAAACACAAACATGAGAGGGCCTCTCCATAGCATCAGGCACAGCGACCAGGCTGCAGTGAAAACAACTAGAGGTCATTGGTTACCAAAGTCCCTAAATGACTGACACAACAGTTTTTATACAAATTATTCACTACTAGACGTGTTTTCCTGAACTAAAAAGCTGGTACTCCATGAAGGAGCTGGTCTCACCAACATAAAAAAATTTTGGCATAAAACTCTTTTAAAACCTAAAATATTCATGCTATTTGGTATAGTGGACCTGATATCAAACTGTGCATGGAAACAAACACAGGCACCGAGTTTGGTGCTGGAAGCTGAACTATGAGAGAGGCAGCAGTATCCAAAGTCAAGTTAGTTAAGCCTTATCTTAAAATAGCACTTACTTTTGGTGGTTACTTTGAAAGATGGAATGGCTGTTTCCAGCTTCATCATGGGCTGGAGCTGACCAGCTTTGTACTGGAAGCAGGAGGCTTTGAATGTAGAAATATCTCTGCCTTTAGCACTAATTTCAGGTCATCCCCAGCTGACTTGTGCTGGTGTCTCAGGGGTTATGGTGAAAGCCTGGGGGCAGTTTGTAATGGTTGGGAGAACCAGTGGAGTTTTAGAGAGAGGATGAGCCTGTTAGGATGCTGCAAAGTAATAAAGCATATTTCAGAGGACTCAAGGGAATGAACAAACCCACCAATAGATTTCATATACAAACCTCTGTATAAAGTATTTCCTTCCTAACCACGTGTGGAAGTGTTAGTGATTTCACCGTGTATGGAATAGAGGGATAATGAAACAGGATATTAAAAAAAAAAAAAAAAAAATCTATCAATGAAAACCAACATCCTGCATTAACAGCAGCCAAGATGCATGGAGAATTCTAAACCATCAGAAGTTAAAATATTCTGCAACCAAGTCCGTGCTTTAAAGTAGATGAGCACTTAACATCACTGCACAGAAGTGATTATCCTTAAATACATTACCTTCTCCTCAAAGTTTTAGACCACTCTAAGACACCTTCACAAACCCTAAGAATTTAATTTATTAACACTTCAAAGTAAATTTTAACATACAGAAAGCCCAGACTCTTTATAGCAAATTTTAAATTTTTTTTTTCCATTCAGTTGCAAGTACAGGGTGTAAATTTCTGTTTATAGAATGCAATTTGATCTATGACATCATTAATAGTCTAGTGACCACTCTGTCACACTGTGTACTGTGACTAAGAAAAAGGAACCAACCCAAATATGATACAAACATCCAGGGGCAATTTTCAAATTTACATCTACAGAAATTCTCTGAGACTATTTTGATGAATATTACAGACATATGCCTGAGCAAAAGAATAATTGCAAGGTAATACTGTGCAATAAGTAATAATTACTAAGCATTTCTTGTACTTTCTCCTCTTTTCTTTACCCTGTTTCTTCCTAGGGCAAAAGTTCACAAACACAGGACTGTCCCATCTGTTTGCAAGATGACTGTTACCACTTACACTCTCAGCAACTTCAGTTTACAAATATTTGGCTGCAGTAAGAGATGATGTGCTGTTCATTGTTCCATCTTTTTTCACCCAGACTGAACTCCCACACAAAACTCCACCTTAAGAGTGATAACCAGTGCTTAAATAAGTAGATTATTGAATATTCTGCAATGTTCAAAACTCCATCAAGGATCAGCACTAACTGCTAGAGCAATCTGGAGAGCCACTGCTGCTATGCTGAAAGGTTTACGCTTTTAACAGAAAATAAACTTCCCCCAAACACCACCCTCTCTAAAAATAAAAAAAAAAGGAAAAGAAAGAAAAGAAAGGAAATAAGAAAAACCAAAACCAAACAAAACAAACACCTTAAAAAACCAAACAAATGGAAAAATACTAAATCTGAAAAATTCTACCTGATAGTAATATGCATGGTTTTGTTACCCTAGTCAGGCTAATAGTTATTAGCTGATATCTTCCCCTTGGGGGAAAGCCTGTAGGTATGTAGCCAAATATGCAGAAAAGCAGGGTAATTTGAGAGACTGGGAGGAAAGGAGGAGGATCCTGTCTGCCTGATGGGCACAGCAAATGTTGTTACCAGCACGACTGTGCCCCTCTGGAGCTGGTTTGGGCAGGGCAGGCAGAGCAATCTGTCCCTGAGGCTGTGCAGCCACCGTGTCCCGGAGCCTTGGAGCCCCAGGGCAGCACAAAGCAGCAGCACTGAGTGCTGGGGACATGCTCCAGCTGGAGAGAGAGAAAAGACTGCTCTCAGCTAGGATGCTCAACACTCAGCAAGTGGATTTCTTGATGGAACACTCCATAAGAGCATCAATTACACATTTCTTTGACAGTTAGTGGAAACATCATTTGTGGCAGAAATTATCACAGTGTGTATAAACGCCAGGATATGAAACATACCAAAATACCTTCTTCAATATAGAATGTCAGTGCAAAACCAGGTTGCTTTAGAGTGTTCAGGAAAGTGTCTTTAAAAGGTTTAAATTAAAGGTATTGATCAGTGGGTCTTACCAACCATATGTGAAAGGCCAGAGCCAGTGCCTTTAAATTAACCCTGTTATGTGTACATGGGGATTCCAAAGGATTTGCTTCTAAATATATGTAGTGTTCAATATGACATGAGACCCAAAATAAGCATGAACTGTTCCTGTCAGAGAATGACCAAGAATGTACACATAGCTCTGAGCATCATTTGAAATCTCCCTTGCTGTAACCTTGTGGATGAACCTGCTGAACATTCATTCATGGGCTCTTAGTGACTGGGGAAACTCACCAAATTATCCCACAGAAAATGATAGAAATCCCATAGGGCTCTATGTGCCATGTAAAACTCTCAGCCCATTTTTTGACAAAAGGCAGTAGGATTTGCTAGATGAACTTTTTAGCAGCTGAATCATGGATTTTTAAAGACCAGGTACTTTAGGTGAATTTTTCCCTAGGCATAGGTCTAGCTGAACAAAAGTCAAGGTGAATTTTCATTTGCTATCCTACTTCAAGAGGAAAATGTAATTTTATGTGATCAAGACCGATCTTCCACCATCTGACAGTTCCCAAATCTTCAGAATTCATTTAGAAATATGCTTGATGTAAAATATTAAACCAACTAGAAGCCAGCTGTAAAGAAAAAGGGAAGCCAGGAACGCTGTGAAAAGAAGCCATGCTTTCTAAATTCCAATTTCACCACTTGCTTTCACAGCAGAATTGTTATATTAAAAATATGAACTTTTCAAATGTTGCAGTTTAACTTTGGGACTCATTTATCTTTGTCAAAAGTATTTTTATTTTGTGCAAACTTTGCCTATTTGCTGAAGAATAAATTTCCAAGGCTTCAAGATTTTTTCCAGGAACCAGATGATACTTATGTTTTTGGAAATTCAAAACTGTCCAACAAAGAATTCTCAGGAAAAAAAAACCTTTTCACTGATTCTCTTGAGTATTTAATAAGCAACAAATTCCCCAAATAAATTTATTTTACTGATAGAAATCAAAATAATTTAAAATCTTAGTTGATCCAATTAATAAAAATATGGGAAAGAAGAAGTAAGGTACAACAAAAAATGACAGGATCTCTGCAGGCTGCAACATACCCAATGTAATCCATTAATGTATGTGTTAATTTACTGCTTAAATTGTTACTATAGATGTGCTATCAAATACACCCAAAAAACATATAGTGGGTTATTTCCTGTATTGCTGTTCATGTTATCCACTGCCAGACATTTTGACACACCAGAATGAAAATATTGCTAACAATATTACCTCCAAAAATCTGAGAGTTAATCACTGTGGTTTTGATTTACAAGCACAATGATTTCCTTTGAATCATTCATCAAAAAAGACTGGGAATTCTATGGCTGTTGTGATTTCTTCAGTTCTTTAAATTTTACAGCAACTGCTCAATGTCCAACTGCATGAGTTGTGTATATCCGGGAGACTTTTCAAATAATCTCCCAGAAAAGTTAAAGTTATAAAATTTAGAGGAATTTATATGCTGCTGAAAACAAGAGAATTGTTTAAAAATAAGAAAAAAAATAAGAAAAAAAAATTTCACTGGTGACTCCTGTTCATGTTAGGTTTTTATATATATATATATATAAGAGATTAATCTAACTTAGAATAGCAGACTTGAACCCTGAAGTTTTATTGTTATCATTTTTAAGTCCTAAATCGAGCTTTTAGTGAATAATCCTAAACAATGCAAACATCTATCCTTAATAACAGAGAAAATATCTTTGAGAAGGAGCTGATGGAACAGGGGAGAAATTGAACGTAAGCAACTTCATCAAAATTCAATTACTGCAAATAAAATCCTACTGTGGTCTCATTTCTACACAGTGGGCGTGCAGGAGGAGAGCTCCTAGTGACAGTGCCCTGGCTAAAACCACTGAGTGGTTTTTAAAATAATCTTTACATCTCTTTTTCAAAGAGGTATTCCACATCTTTCCTCTTCAGTGCATGGGGACAAACCAGGCAGCACATCAAGGACTCAGCTTTAACATGATTGTCTCCTCTCTCCTGTTACCTGGTTGAGGACCTTGTTCCACATCTTCTTTTTCCATTGGTTCCACCACAGATCTCCAGCTCGGCACTGAGTGGAACTCCTGTTACTACAGGATGACTTCTCCTCTCTCAGTGCCAGCCAGCACCATGGGATGGCCAGAAGTATGTTTGAAATAAGATGTTTCATGGCACTAACATGAAACAGCACAGAAAATCTCTCTATTCTATTCAGAAAATCTTCTATTCCTTACCCTCACAGTGTAAGAAAACCTTTAGAGCCATATTTAAGTGGTCAGAGTTGTACCCACCTGCACAAGCACACACAGTGTTCAGTCAGCAGTGCTTGGCTGAGAGCAGCTGATGAACCAGACTCCTAAAGGAAAAATAGAACATTTGAAACAGGTTTAGGTACACATGGCTGGGACAAGAGCTTCCTTACATATTAAACATTAAAATACCTGTTTACTATCCATAGGCTTATTATACTTGGATATTAAACTAACAACATTAAACCTGACGTTTTCCATTTTTTTTTAATTTGGGTTTTTTTCTTAGATATAAAGAACTATGCAATTAAGGATGTAGTTCCAGTACAATATTAAATTTTGGATTACTTGTATTAGACAAATGTGGTCGTACAAAGCCAGGCTAGAAGCCAGTTTTGCTGAAATTCAGTTATTTTACCTCACACAATATTTTAATTGAACTCTTTTCCCTGGTTTATTATAAAAACAAACTACAGAAGTATGGGGCTTTTTCCTGTTTTAAAAACCAAAGAAAATCCAGAGTTGTTCTAATTTTAAACATTTTTAAAGAGGTTACTACACCACTGATTTTGATGCACAGAGGCAGAAATCCATTATCAGATGTTACATGTTCACATCACTTACTATAAGGCCTCCTTCTGCTAAAATATTTCAAAATGAAGAATTAAATAATTTCTCTACAGCTTTGACATGAAATGCCACAAAACAAAAGCCAGCTAAACTCAGCTTCCATAGAGATAGAAGTTCTAATCTTCAGTTCATAATGCTTTGGATCAAACTCCAGTAAAGGAAGAAGACAGATTTTATGGTTTCTTATTGAAGCCTCTGAACTTCCCTACATCTATAAGTTTTTACAGAGAAATATGTCAGCATGAGCTGCTTTACAGTGCTGGGTCACTCTCACATATCTACTAAAATGGAAATTAGAGGTAACTGACAGCAAACTCAGGATTGAATCCAGGGAAAACTATCCAAATGAATGAGAAAAGCTGTTTTGCACAAAGCTGCTTTGGATGGCAGGTGTCCTAGCAACAGATGTGGGAAGTTCCTGAATTCATCAGCAGAAGAAAGAAGGAATTTTCCTCCTTTGCTATAATGTCCTTGAAATAATGTATTACCTGCACTCATGTTATAGTCTCCCTAATGTTCTTCCTAGTGAATTACTGTGGTCCCCCAATTTATTGCTCCAGAACTTTGTTACCCTTAATGCTGTGCAAGTAGAAAACAAAAGGAGAATTCCTGCCCCAAAAACTTTAATTACCATGAAGACAAAATCTCTTCTGGAACACAGTAGGCCTTAGGAAAATAAATTTATATTCCTTCAAGCCCACAGTCACTTTCCTCCTCTAAAGAGCAGAATTTCTCTTTCTTTCCCCTACCCCACTCTCCAGTGCTGTTAAATGCATCTCTGAAAACTCATATCTCTGCCCTGAATTTAACGATGTATAGCTCTGCTACTTCACGTGGAATAACCAGAGAGCCTGCTTCTAAATTAAGAACTTCTTCAATTATCTTACTGCTAGCTGCATGTTAGCAGCATTTAAATTAATGAGAAGAGCATTCATTAAAGATAGCTTAGGGACATGTCTGGGAATACATAATGTGCAAGCTCCAACTTTTGTCACAGTGACTGTACTAAGTCAGGAAAGTTCCACTGTAACCCCCATTTCTACAGATCATACTGCTCACCCTTTTATACACCTTCTATGGAGTTAAGCAACGTATTTCTTTTCTTTTGTTAGTTCTAATTCGCTCTAAACATTGATTAGTTTAATTCTAGGTAATTTGCTTTTACCAAGTTGTGTATCTCAGGCTTAACTCTACCCAATTCAGCCTCCAGCAGGGCTGGGATTCTCATTTACAAATGAAGAATGTATTTTATAAAGCTAAACTGCAAGAACATTTCTTTAGGACATATATATCACCATGGTGATACACACGTCCTAAACAAATCTGCTACTTCACCATGGTTGGTTTTAAATGGGTATTCTGCAGTGCACACTAGATCATACTAAGTAAAAAAATATAAACTTTTGCATATATATCTAAAACCATTTTTGAGGCAACAGATTTATTTTTGCTCCTTCAGACTAAGACCATGTGTTTCAGGGTTAAATGTTAACAAGGGCTGCTTACAAAGAACAGAAATCCCGTGCAGCATTTTCTGGTGCTTATTCCCTGAAAGATAAACACCAGTGTCTTCTGACATGATACAGTCACTTTGATTAGCAAGAAGTATCATTACGGTAGTGACACACTGAACCTATAAATAATTTATAATTAGTGACTTTCACCATAGATTCTTTTAGAAAATACCATCATTGTGATAAAAGACAATTCACTAAATCAAATATACAGTGCATATTTCATCAAATCCAGGCTGTTAAAGAGGTAGCCCTCACTTATTTCTCAAGGAGGAGAGAAAGGCAATCTGTTTAATGCTCTGCCTGGGGAGTCAGGCAGTCTGGATTCTGTTCCCAGCTCAGACCTACACCATTAGTCAAGTCACATCATTGCTCTGTTCTTCATCCCACATTCTTAAATGAGATAATAACATTTCTCTTATTATTTGGTCCCTTCCAAGTATAAGCTCACCATGACAGAAGCCCATTCTTACTATATATGTCTAACTCCCCTGTACCTTGGATTTTGTTTGGGTTTTCTAAATGATTCCTTGTTTTACTAATGATGGTGGAATTCATTGCAGTATGCATTTTTAAGGCTAAAATTTGCAATAAAGTCCCTAAAGCTGCCTAAATAAAAAAGAAGTAGACACCCATAAAAAAATAGGTAAAGATAAAGGAGAGAATTCAAACTTAGAGGAAAATTACCCTCTCATTAGCAAAATTACTTTCTGTTGCAATTTGGCAGTCAAAATCATCAAAGACAAGGACAGTAAATCTGTGTAATTATGCTCTGGTTCTTCAGAACAATGAGGAAACAGATTTACTTTCAAAATTTAAAATGTTTAAATAAACTACTTATTTTTTTCTTCTTCTGCACCTGCTTACCCTTTGTTTGTTTTGGTTCTTTAGTTGTTTTTTCCTATTCTGCAGTGAGTTTTGCTTTTACTAACAATAGCTCTCATTCAGGCCCTTTTTTTTAATCCCTTCATGGTTACACATGTTAAAAACAAACACGAAGTTGTATTCACTCAAGAACACATTCTCAGAATTGTCTTCATCATCTGGTTTTCTTCAGAGCACGTCTACTTTTGCTTCATGTGAACCCTAGTAAGGCTTTCCTGCCTACACTGAGAACCTGCATGGAAATGAGGACCCCTCAGGATACATGGGAATCCTAATTCTGATTGCTATATTAACATATATCTCCATTATGGATGCTGTCAGTAGCCTTAAGAAACATCACACTGAGCACACAAAAAATATTGGTGTCTTCATGGGCTAACACTCCCAAGGGGAAATCTCATTAAAATTAATGGAAGCTCCAATTAGCATATTTCATTAGAGCCTTGTCCAGGGGATTAGTGGAGGTGTGTACATCAGCTGTTTTTACAGCTGACACACTGCTCACAACCAAAGCCAAAGCAGTGGAGCAGCACCTAATCTGCATTCTGGGCCAGATATTGCCACTAGGGATTAGCCCTGCAAGGCTTCAGCACAAAGCCACTCACAGATTGTGGCTTTCAGGCAGGAAAAAGGGCTCACGTTGGTCCCTCTGTGTTGAGAGAATATTCCCTCTGTTTCTCAGACTGCACAAGCACGTAGGCAAGAGTTTTGCTTCTGATGAGGAAAATGGGGTCAGCCCACCTTCCCAACTGAGATTCTCAGGCTGCAGTTGGGCTGACTTTAGCATATATTTACTGCTTGCTCTGCTTTCTTACCTGCACTTCTGGGACTGAACAAGGTTCCTGCCTCACAGGGCACAAACTTCCTGTCTTTAGGGACTACAGATTGGAACAGGGAAGATTTGACTTCTGCCCTCTCATACCAATTTAAGTGCTGCCAATGCAGCTGCACTGCCAGGCATAAAACATCAAACAGAAATAGAGATCAGCACAGAAAATTGAGACACAGCCCAGTGCAGGGACAAGTGAACTGGCCTGCTAGAAACTGGCTTTAAATATAAGCACAACAAATTTTCTTTGTCCACTATCAATCTAGGAGAAGGAAGTTTTTGCCTACAAAGCACCGTTTCCTAACAGGATACTGTGTTTATCCCTAATTACCTTTCCCTGGGATTTGCAGTTGTAGTTTACTGTGTAAGTGTAAGCTATATAACACACTGTAGAGTGTGTGTCCCACACTGAAAATTGAATAAGAAAGGGAGAAAATGACAAAAGCTAAAATCAGACACAAATCAAAAAACAATGGTTGCATTAAAATTGTTGAAATTTGTTTCCTGTAACAATAAAATCATTAGTTCCTCTTCCAAAACTTAGAATGCAAACCAAAAACTACAAAAACAGGATGCAATAAATACTAAAGAAGAAAAATCTAATTCTGGGGGAAAATAATTTCTTCTACCTAATGCAATAAAGAATTTGAGAGCAGCAAATTTTCTGATAAACAGCTGTACCTCAGGATAACTTGGGTGAATACTAGTAGAGATTCCAAATTTAATGTCATTTTTAGTCATGGCTGGTCTGGTCTAGGATGCCTCCAGTATGAGGAAACAGCATGAAAAGGTGGAAGTGTCCCTTCCACAGATTAAATTCTATGTCTGCAACTAGAAATAAGATTTACCTCTCTCCCCAGCTTTGGCATTGCTTTTTCACCTGCCCTACAATTTGATAAAAATAAATAAAGAGGAAAAAAAGCCACAATATTTTAAAAATTAAAGAAATAAAAGACAATAAAAACTTTGTCTGTTCTACTTAGGAAGTTTCAGGCACTATGTACACACTGGTTTAATCTACAGCATCAGTCACTTCCAAAAATTAACTTCTCCCTCCAATTCCAGTTTAAAATGTAAGTTTGTATCCATCATAAGAAAGATGACAAACTTATTTGAATTTAAACCTAGATTATAAATTCTAATTAATTTGCTCAGCCTTCCTAATGACAGGGAAGGTGTCATTTTCTCTATAAATGATCTTTTAATGGAAAAGTACACTAACTTAGTATTAATTATGCTATGTTATTCTTAAGGCTGTAGAAAAAGTAAAATATTTACTTTGCTGACAGTAAACTGCAGTATTAAGAAGCTCTGAATGAAATAGATTTCCCTTTATTTTGGTCACAACTCAGACTAAGCTCGAGTCCTCTGAAAGTTGTATTTACTTTCACCAAATTCATTAATTTCAGGAAATTTTGCTCAAATAGTAGCATTTTCACAATAGCAAAAATAAATACAAATGTTTCTATATTTTCATATATTTGGTTGTACATGCTTTTTTCCTAATCTTTAATGTGGCAATTGTCTTTGATATTGAAATGATGCAAATAGTAAAATGAACTTCTAATAAGCCTAGAAAAATAACTTAGAACAGTGGAAAGAAGATATTCTGAAACAAGAGTTCAAAGTAATTCTCTAGAGATAATAGAATATCATGGCAATCTTAAAAACTATCCTGCGACAAAAATTATGCTGAAAGTACAAGTGTCATGGGAAACTATCCTCTTTTTCTGTATGAAGTACAGAAATTATAAAAAGCAGTTTAAGAAAGACAAATCACATATGGTTATGTGCTGGTGGAGAAAGATAGAGAGCCTGGAGCAGCATGCAGAAGAACTTTGCTGGAGAAATAACTTGAAAATTAAGTTTTGATTAGATTGATTCCCTTAGTATATTTAAAACTTAGTATATTTAAAACTCATGCTTGTCCTGAATCAATTGCAGTTGAGGTTAACATGAATTTAAATCCAGATGTTATAAGAAATGCTAGAAACAGAGGAATACAAAATCCCAGAAAGTGACTGAAAAATCCTAATTGTGTGCAAGCCAATAAGGGCAGGGAATTGTTAATACCCTGCAAGAGGACTGTGCAACTGAAATTGCAGGAAAGGAACTGGCACAAGAGGAAAATAAATCAAAGGCTAAACAAAACCTTTACATAGAAGAAAAAAAGATTAATCTAGAAGCTGTCAAGGAACTGGGAGAATGTAATGTACTGAATGAGGCAATGCCACAAGGAAACAAATGTGGAAAGAGATAAGAAAAGTGATGGGAATGCAATAGGAAAAGCGTCGAAGAGTGACATAACTGATGAAGTAAAACAAGGAAACATTGGCAATAGGATGGGACACATGGCAGTTGTGAGATCATCAGAGAATGCTGCAGATCTTTTTCATATCAAGAAGGAACCTGCCCCAAAAGCAAAGATTCCCTCTGCTTCTCATCCAAGTGTTACTCACATACATTGTATGTGACATATGTGTGACATAGGTGCTCTTCAATTACATGACAAATGTAAAACCTTAATGGAAGTCTTTGCATTCTGAATAAGTGATTAGTTATTTAGAATCAGAAATACCATCAGGGAGGAAATGTTTAGGATCTGGTTTGGGATGAAGAGCTGACACTGATGCTCTATAAAGCCAGAACACACTAAATAATATCAGCAACATGACTGCTTCTATGCTATTTAAAAAGAGCTCTCTGAACCCTGTGGAAGAACTGTATGGAGTCAAGTCATTCAAATTTCAAGCTGATGTTGGAAATATTCACTTTTGTTGCTGAAACCAGAGGGGTTTGTACATTGACACAAGTGACAGGTTTCTGCATCCAGCTCCAAAGCATCCACAGTTCAGAGCAGCTTCCTCTTCACTTCCAATGCAGTGTTCACCTAATGAAAACTAGGAATCAGAAATTAAATGTTTGTCCTGTAAATTCTGACATTTGGCTCTCATTCTGTCACTTCTTCAAGATGTTTGTATTTTGTGTTAAGTTATCCTTATGGCTAGAGTCAACTTTGAGAATTTAATTCTCAGGCAGAACGAGTGCCATGATCACTTTAGCCCTTAAAAATGTAAGCAAGTACTAAAAGCACGTCTCAATCTTTTTATCTTCTCAGAAAGACCATCGCAATTTTTTTACTTTGAGCTAAAAGGCTAATTTAGAGATGTGAAGACTTACTTCTGCTTGTGTTATTTCCAGTGAGATTAACTTTGACATGCATATGCATCCCCATAATCCTGTGGAACAGAGCTCCAGATTAGACCTGAAGTTTTGTTAATACATATAATTTGTCATACAATAAAACAATGGTGTTTTGGAAGGAGAAAGGCTACTGCTTGGCTTTGTTAAAATGTCAGAAGTAATACCAGACAATTGCAATTTTCTGTAAAGCAGAGTTCCTTCAGACAAGAGTTATGAATAGTAGAAGAAAAAGACAGTGAAACTGGAAGTCAGTAAAAAAGGCAGAGTAATGAAAAACAATTTGCAGATGGCAAATTATTTCAAGCCACAAACCTTTTTTTAATAATCTGTGTTTTATAGATTAAAAATGTATCAAAATAGTATAATTCATAAAAAATGGTTGGCTGAATTGAATTTAATAAAACATATTATTTTCTTTTAGTACATGAAGCTATGCCTTGACACTGTCTTGACAACAAGTGCAAATATGTCTCTTCAGGCTGTCTGGTTCACTGATGAAAACAGCACAACCCATGACTTCCAACTCTGCGAGCACCCCGATACCTGAAACTCCAGCTGTGCAGTCTCATGTCTTTCAGTATTAAAGGTGCTGAAGAAAAAAATGTTTTTCATGGAAATACACTCAGATATCCCCAGTGTGCTCTGATTGGCCTGTCACCTGCTAACACTGTAGATTCCAATAAAAATAACAAAATCTGAAGAACAATTATCATCTGAAATTTAGCACTAAAGTAGGATACACTAGAACAAACTTCACACTTGCTCCATTCTGCATTACCTTGGATAGACATGACACACACTGATCTGTGTAACAGCATTATTTTGCACAGGCCTACAGTGGAGAAGAGATAATGGGTAAATTTGAAGATCTGAGAGGGAAGTCAATTCTTTTAAAGTATAATTATCCTTATTCTCTGGTCTTTGATAGGTGCAGGAGCTCCCAGTATTAGATAGACATTAAAGAACTGGCCTAAAATGAAGTTTCATTAAAATGCTTTTATTTGAAAGACTTACTCTGTGTCCTTTGAATAGGACCAGCTATTTTATTTGAAAGACTTACTCTAAGTATGTGTCCTTTGAATAGGACCAGTTTTACTAACTATTAAAAAGAAAAACCCAAGTATTTTACTGCATTTATCATCATTTATGCTATGCAAAAGCATGTGCTACTGGTGAAGATAAAGCTGAAAAATCTTAGTAAAGGTTCTTAGCAAAGGCACGTTTAAAGAAAAAAGGGCTTGAAAACTTTGCATTCACTGGCTTATTTAAGTGCCAGGGCAATTTGCTAAATGTAAATTTAAACTAAGCTAAATGTACAATTTAATGTACAAAATCAATATGATGGGAAAGGTACTGAATAAGAGTATGTTGGGGGTTGAGTGTTTTTCTATTACTGTGTCAATTTAAAGAATTTTTCCCATTATCATGCCAATGGAGCTGG
>JAOTQP010000362.1:6034162-6086503 GCA_026413545.1 Cichladusa arquata | reverse complement strand
GCTATGCAAAAGCATGTGCTACTGGTGAAGATAAAGCTGAAAAATCTTAGTAAAGATTCTTAGCAAAGGCACGTTTAAAGAAAAAAGGGCTTGAAAACTTTGCATTCACTGACTTAGTTAAGTGCCAGGGCAATTTGCTAAATGTAAATGTTAACTAAGCTAAATGTACAATTTAATGTACAAAATCAATATGATGGGAAAGGTACTGAATAAGAGTACATGTAAAAAAATGAAATAATATTCTTATATTCCTCCCACACACTCACATGGAAAGCTGAACTGAAATTTCCTATAACCCCCTCCATGTTATAATTGCAAACTGAATCATAAAGACATAATTTTATCACAATGGGTATAATAAATAAAATCCACATATTGTCTAATTTCCTAGCAAGCTTCTGTGTGCAATAATGAAATAAAATGCTAATACAACCAAAGGAATCTGTAAGAATTCCAATTTGAAGATTCCCTTTAGCAATTTGAGGGCCCTTTTGTGGTTTATTGTCTCAGCAAGAACTCTTCCTGCTCCAACAGCAGCTGTACTGGGTAAGTTATAAAGCATGTCTTTCTAAGTGCCTTTTCCATCCTCAGTCTCACATGCTCAGTTTTTGTTCAAGTCACAGTCAAATCATCATTTGCAAACTTAAGGACATGAAAAGAGTATCTGCTCACTGTATATTAAGGACTTTGCACAGCGTAGATCCCAGATTCACACAAGAACCATGGAAGTTTGGAAGAGGCCTTCAACACCACCCAGTCCCAACCACCAACCTAACTCATCCCACAAGAGGCACCCCTAAGCCATAAGCCAAGTGCTCCACCCAGATGGCTCCTGAGCATTCCATCACCACCCTGAGCAACTCATCCCAACTCCTCACCACTCTTCCAGTGAAAATCTTTTTATAATATCTAATCAGAACCTCTGCTGGCAAACCTTTAGGCAATTTTAGCTGGAACCAAGTAATCAGGGCATAGCATTCTATTGTGACTAGAGCCAAAGCAAATTTGAACAAAGAATCATTAAAAAAATGTACTACCTATAAGAAACTTGGGGGACTTATTTTTTCTGTAATGCAAAGCATAACACATTGCCTTAAATTGAACAATTAATTATTTTTTATTTCCAATGGCATTCAAACCCTCTCTATATTTTCCAGGAAACAAACAAATTTCAAATATTTGGTCGGTTTTCCTCATTAAGAATGTATTGCAGTTACTATCTGAGAATTTTTTTTATTTTCTATGCATATGAACTTCTAAAGGTGTTTTCCACCAAAAAACAGGCTTCCTGAGAATTGCATTATGTCAACAACTTTGGTGATTCTAAGACTAGGACAAGGCTATCAGCAGCTCTGAATTTAAGCCCATGTGATATTATCTTTTTCATCAGAAATATAATAATTTAGTTGTCTAGCTGGAAAAAAATATGGCTGTATCTTCTGAATGGGTTCCGGTTGCAGACAAAATCTGCAATTTCCTCTTCACTTAAAAAAAAATAAGTACACTATAATATTTCCTAGGTGTGTCCCACAGAGAAGAAGAGCAATAAAATACATTCTTTTCTTGTCCTTAGGTTTACATCTGAAAAAATAGAAATGTTCTTGTATTCATTGTCCTATTGTATTTCTGCTAGATGAGATAAAGTGGGTATGTTCTTTCTCCCTTTGAAGTTCTACCACTCATCTCAGTGACAGAGGGATTTGAGCTGTGTATTTAGACAGCATCTAAACAAAAAGATTGAAAGGCATTGTATGTAGTTTATGCAGTAATATCCACCCTTCATGTGTAAGTACAAGATATCTTGTTCTGTTATGAAAGTACATTAATTATTAGAATGATCACTGAAAAGCTCACAATCATAAGATCTTTACCATTAGACTACATTGTTTCTTATCAGGAGTTTTTCCTGTCCCTTGGGCACACTGTTTAACTTTAAACAACTAGCCATTGAATAATCCTGGCCAGGGTTTTTAAGATACATTAGAATTCCTATTCTTCTAAAGGCGTTAAAATTTTGCTGAGACACAGCATCCTGGGAAAAAAAAATCTGATTTATTTTAATAAAGAAAAGACAAAGTGGCTCAATAAGTTATCTAAGCCTGGTATCAACTGATCCTCAAGGGCACTTAAAAATGTAACACAAGTCTGGTCAAAATGAATGTGTGGGAACTCACTCATTTAACAAATATAAGGAAATGAACTACTTTGCTGTACACTTCCTATAGTTCCCCCTTTCTTTCTCAGTCCCATTTGAGTCTCCACCTTCTGCACCACTGCCTAAAGTGACTTTCCTACCTCTGCACACACATTCTCTTGAAAATCCAATGATGGAAAAATTGCAGGGCTCACCCATCAGCTGTTGATGCTGTCAGGATGTGGAAAAAAATTATTGCACAGCCTGGTGAAGAAAAGTGGTGGAAATGTTCCTTGGCTAAAGCAAATTAAAATGTTCTGTCAAATCTACTTCTGAACTGTATGAAGAGTCCTTGTGTACACAAACTGAACTCACAAAATCCTCACCAAACTCCAGTTTTAGTAAATTAAAATTTAGATGAAAGCCCTGAGTATTTAGAATGTTCCTGTTATCTAAATTGTACTCCAGGATTTGTTGTGTTTAAGATGAGGTTGTACACACTAATAGGAGTTTAAAAAATGGAAAGAAATGTATCAGTGTAATTGCATCTATACTCTCTCCTGATATGAAATATGTTAGAGATTATTATGTTTCTTCTCTTTAATAACCTTTATTACTCTAAATTGAAATAGGTTTGGGCTCCCAAAGCACCTGAAATGCTGAACTTTGATCGTATGCATGTGAGTGCCTTCCAAATATAACTCTGAATTGCTGTTGAAGGAGGGAAGAAGGGAGTGGAAATCTCCTCTGACAATTATAACATTAACCAATTTAAAAAAGAAATTAGTAAATTGTAACCTACTTTGAAATGCTCAGGTAACCAACAAAACATCCACAAAAGAAAAGAAAAACCTTTACAGAGTTTGAGATAATTTGAAATAGCACCAGTTTTCCCAATTTTATTTACCTGTGTTTATTGTCACCAGTAAAAAAGCTGCCTCTCTGGGCTTGGTCCTCCTCTCACTTGGATTTGTGTGAGCAGAAATAAATGTAATACAGCCCACCTATTCCAGAACCATGGAGTCTCACCACACCTTAGACTAAAGATTTTATTTCATTGAAAAATAAGACTTCTTTTGGTCAATAATTACATAGACATCTCAGGAAAGGAAGTGTTGTTGGGGGGTGGGGGGGAAGAATTCGTTTCTCCTCCCTTTTCCTCTGAAATATTGGAAAATAATGGTATAATCAGAGTGAAATATACATGGTTTGTTATCAAGGACTATCTATTCTTTTGTCTCTATTAGTAAAGCAATTTAAAGTAATAAATGAGCAACTGTAGACTGTAACACAGAAGAGTATTCAGAGACACACTTTAGCAACCTGATATCTTGCAATATGTTTTGTAACCTAATTTTATCCCATGTGAATGTGTGTTAGGGGAGAAGCCACTGCCTAAACATTCTTAGGCCATTCAAGAGGCCTTTACTTTGAAGTATTAACGAGACAAACTGTTCTCAAATATGAATATAGAAGCACTACCCTGCTGTAAATACAAATCCTGGTTACAGTGTGCTGCCAAACCCAGAGGCACCGTGAAGTTCTGGTTTTGTGTGTCTGAGCTGTGCTTGTTACCAGGACAGATGTGGTGGCCTGTTTGTGTCACTGCACAGCCCCAGTGACTGCACAGAGCTGGGGCTCTGTACTGGCTTTGCACAATACACTGCCTAAGTTATTTTGATTTCTTTTCACCTTTCACAGTTTTACGTGGAATACAAGCATAATGACCTGCTCCACCCGAGCCAGGTATTTCCTGGTAATTAATTAATGGCAGTTAAGGGATTTTAGATTTTCTGTTGGCACTCAACTTAATGAATTATCCACCATCAGGAAATACCCTCCCTATTTGTCCTATCTGCCAAATCACTAATTAAGCATCTAATGTTGAAAAGCGAACAACATTTTGATGTTGATAGTTTCATGCATTTCAATTAAATTAATCAATTAAATCTTGCAGTGCCTAAAATCTGAACAATAGACAATTTGCATTGTGTAGCAGTGACCACTTTTATTGGTGGAAACAGACTATAAAATAACAAAGAAAAATATAAATCAAGTAATAAAAGCGATGGGCAACTCTGCCTACAATGCCTGTCTTTATTAAATTAGGCATTCACTATGGGTATGTATAATATACTCATAAATATTACTTATAGCCACAATAATTTTACAGCTGAGTAAAAATGCTAAAAAGCCAAAAAATTAACTGAAAATATTCATGTGTTTGATTTTTATCTGCTGAATATGGGGAAAGATGTAAAGAAAATAAGAGAAGAAAGAAAGGAGGGAAGAAGGGAGAGGAGGAGTGAGAGGAAAGTGTTGAAATGTGTCTCATTTTGAGGAACTAAATCCACAAAACTATTAAAAAAAAACGAAAGTAAAGTGTTGCTGTTCACCTTGCACATTACAATTCAAAGATCAAATGGCAGAGCCAAGATATTTGGGACTTCAGGTCAGTGCTTCTCAGCACATCAGTCAGAGCAAATATTCCAATAAAACAATCCTCTTGAGCTGTTGGTCTCCTACAGGAGATCCTTATACTCTACAGTACACACTAAAGCAAGCAATCCTTCCTGCAGAAATTACTCTATTTTAGATAAAATGCAGGTACATTCATTACACCAAAGAATGAAAGCACCAAGCATTAATGCAGAACCAGTATCAAATCTCAGACCATCCCATGAACCTCTTGTGTACATGTTGAAGACAGAAAGAAGTGTCCCTGACTGCTTGTTTTGAGCAGCTTCTTCTTTTCTATTGTAGCTGGCTGAACTGGGTAGTAAAAAATATAGAAGCTTGAACAAAACATTAACATTTTATGGGAAATAAATTTGCCTCTTTTTGGTAGATATTAAAATAAATTGCTTTCATAAAAACAAAATCAATCTATGCAGGAGTAAGTCATATTTCTACTACCCACTCACTTGAAGGAAATTACCCTTGGGTCTCACTGTTGTTAATGTCCAGCCCACTTTACTTAGGCTCTGTATTCATGTCTTCTGCAGAAATCAAACCTAGTCTTAATTCTGCCTCTCCAAGAGATGTGCTCAGCCATGCTGGGGACTGGGCCAGAAAACACTCTAAACTTCTGATTTTCTTACACCCTTTCAGTCTCTTTCACAAATGTAGGACTCTTGAAAATGTTCAAAGCGTTAGTGCCAATTACCACCTTACATCAGCAGCAGCAGCCACAGCAAGAACAATGGGAGCAGTTTCCGGGAATGATGAGGAAGCCTTTGTTTGGATTATCCCTTGCTGCAGCGACTGCCATTGCAGCATCTTAAGCAGTAGGTAATTACTCATTTTTAGCCTCTGTTTCTACAATGTCATTACAAGAAATGAAGCTTTCACAGCCTAAAAAACAGACACCATCTCTTGCTTCAAGGTAAACTTGGCTTATACCAAATCAAGTGTTATAAAAACAGTTAAAGAAAGAGGTATATTTTTCACATTCTTTTTGCAAAAATGAAAATAATTAGGTTTATCAAACATTACTCACTTTCCTTACTTATCCAACATTCCAAAAAGTGAGATCTCCTACTAAAAAAATTATGCTTTTTTATTAGATTGCCTTAATTAATAACAAAAAATATTTTCTAAGCACAAATCACGTGTTCTTTACATGCTTAATTAGTAGGAGCCTGCAACAGTGCCTAGGCAGTCAGTGAAAGACCTTGAGCTGAAGGCACTTAATGAACCAAATCTTTTGTTGTTTTTTCAAGTTCAATAGGTTTTACAAGTTGCAAAGGAAAAAATGAAAGGTTGACAGAACATACAATTCCATTTCTTTTAAATACTTTTCATCTTTTCATAGAGATATTCAAAAGCTGTTGACATGACACTTTTTACATTTCGGGTGAAATAGGAGATAAACTTCCTTTCAGCTTCCGTAGCAGTGTATCTTTATTAACCCTAAATTCTCTTCTCTATATTCTGCCTGTAGTTTTCTATTTGTGCCTTAGCTACAGGTCAAGCAATGCTTTGCAGCTGCAGTAACAAAACCTCTGAGTCAGTGGAATTAAATCTTTTGGGGGAGCAGGTACTTAACGTATGAACTGTAACAAAAGCCAATATTATGTTAAGAAACAAAGTTGATATATAGAATATACAAATATTTAACAAATTTGCACCATAAAGGCTAATAGGCATAAAGGTTAGTTTGGACTGCAGTTACTTATCCTGTTAAAATGAATTCCCATGTTTCATTCTGGAATAACTGAACCACAGAAAATTCCTGTCTCAGAATTTCTTTTAGCGTCAAAAGTCTGCATCCATCTACTTTTTTTTTTAAGGAAAAAAAGGACTGTGTCCTTCCAGATGACAAGTTTCACCTTTACAACCACAATGTGAAAGCTATGATTGACAGAAGCCAAGTTTTAAATTATGATAGAACTCCATATGCTTCTAAATGAAAATTTTTACATTCACATTTGCATTTACATTGGAATTAATTTTTGGGGAAATTTTTTATGCACACTTTTTATGCAAAGTTTTATTCAAAGCATTTTTACTATTAGGTACTCTACTACCTATGATTCAAGGTATTGTCATTATGACTAGAAGGTGGAGCCACACACAGAAAACAAATGTCTGCATCCCTATTTCACATGACTGTTGGAACTTGGAACCCTGGAAAGAGGGAGTTTTGAACTTTCTGTGCTCTCAGGCACTGACCCCCCAAAAAAGCACGCTTTTGACCTGAGGCCTTGGAGAAGGTTTCCAAAATTGAATGATAGAACTAGAATCACTGGTGTGTAGTTTGAATAGAAGTGCAATATCACACAGTGAAGGGTTTGGAATTTGGAGTTTTGCAATACAGTAGTATGTAAAGAGCAAGATGGAGGTTTTAGGGTTTTCTTTCTTCTTGTCCCTCTTCTTCTTGGGTATAGGTAGTAGTTGTTAATTAAATAGAAAATGTTGCACTGCGGATCACGGGTGTTTGGTCATTAAGTCAAAAGTAAAAATAATTTAGGTGTTACTTTTAAATTGGATAATTAAGCCTTAAAAGACCTTGTAACAAGCAGGATACATCACCATTTCTTCATTTTTGACTTGTTAGCTAGAAGTGCTGTAGCACTAACTGTAACACAAATAAGAATTAATAAACAGCTAAGTCCGAACACGAAACTCTACCTCTTGTGCATTCAATCCTGACTCTGACTAAAGAGAAAAAAGAAAATAAAAAGTAGTACATGACCACTGTCCTTCTACTTCAATCTCAAGACTATTCTGATTTCCAGCAGCAGTCAATAGGTCCAAAGAACTGACACTGCAGCAAAGGGGACAAAACATCCTGGCCAATTTCCTTCTGAAGATTAGCAAGGTAATCAAGAGAATATAGGGAAGAGAGACAACACTGGTGAGGTACAAACCAGTGCCACTTGTCTCTGAGGTACAGATATCAAAAAAATAGGACATTTACCTCCAGAAATCCTCCCATTTACATCTAGGTTCCATCTGCCTCCGCACTTAGTACAGGATTTAATAATAAAATACATCAACACCAGAACTGAAAGATTTAAATTCCTATGTTAAACCAATGAATAAAGCATGTGGATGAGTCCAGGTTTTGTTTTTCCTTTCCCAGCTTTAAAGAGAGCTGTCAGGACCCAGGGCATGCAAGCAGCATGTACCTAAAGGTATCCCACGCTAGGTGCCAACATTAAATATCGTGACCTACAGACAAGGCTTTGATGAGGCTTGCACTGTCTGTGCATTACACACTCCAAGCTCAGCCTCCAGCCTTTGCAGGGAGCATCAAGTGCATATTGCCAGGACGGTGTCTGGATGATTTTGTACCCACTCCACCCAACCCACAGGCTCTGAGAAGGCTCCTGTGGGAAGCAGCATTCCCTGGATACTGAGGGGCTCGGTGCCACACAAGGGAGGTTACACAACTGCAGGCCAGAAGTGCCTCACATCCAGCCCATGGGTACACAGGGAGGGCACAGCTATAACAATTTTTTCTTGTACTCTCACACAGGTAGACTATTCCATGTTTTCTCAAAACACTGCATATACCTTCCATCTCTCTTCAGGCTCTGAACCTGATAGGAAGATGATTTTAGACAGGGAGGAAGTTTTAGTGAGCAATAATCCACTTTGTCATCAATAAGGGATGACAACATTTGAGCACCCACTAAAAGTTTGCATAAGAAACCTGTGAATCAAACAAACCCAACAATCAAAATGAAACATCTATTCAAAGGCATCTAAATGTGGTAAAGCACATCAAAATGCATATATGTGTATTTTCAATTGCCCATAGCATAAGTTCAGCACATGATCCATTGTGGCTTCAGGTGCGAGTTCTAAGCCACTACAATTACATGATTTTTAGATGGGCAGAAACACACAAAGTCAATATAGAAATAAGCAGCAAAGCAGTGGGACTGACAATATGACATTCCCACAATATTAGTTGATTATCCTCTTTTTTTTTACACTTATACCAATGAAGATGTTTGTAAACAAGAATCATTGAACACCAGAATTCATGAAGGTGCTAGTGGGGCTGCAAAACCAGTCTACAGCACTGAGAAAAATACTACATGATAAAATAGTAAAAAATACACAAGTAAAACTGTACACATACACACAAACTTCTTTGCTGAAAAATATCCTCATGTTCCCAGCCCTTCCAGAAAATAACTTAAAAACACAGTCCCAGATCTTTTGTATCGGCCTGTAGGACTTCAAGGTCAGAGAAACAAGCTGCAATTGGAAAGGGTGTAATGAGGTAAGGTCATGAAAAATGAATAGGAGCATGACCCAGCACCACAGAACAGCAAGGTACAAAAACAAACGGGATGGGAAGGCGCCAGCCAGCAGCTTTCCTATCTAATCAGCTGTGGCTCTGATAAAGGAGGAAGTAAGTTTAGGGAGGGAGTCTTCAGCACTTAAAACAATCCCCGAGATTCCATTTCTACACTGGCAATGTAGTGCCTTTAGGATGCAGGCCAAAAGCATAAGTAAAAGGAAGCTTAGCAATCACAAATTGTCAGCTGTGTATTTGTTCATGGATAATAACGACCTGTTTGGACCAGGACAGCAGATAGGGCTTTTCCCAAGCTGCTCAGCACTGCCAACACAGAGCTGCCGTCTCTGAAGCCTCACAAACAACATGATACCCATCTCTACCCTGGCAAGGTAGGGCAGGTGGATTAGAGCACCCACTCCTGTGCTTTCACACTTCTCCTTAAACATCCAATGACATTTCAAGCATGCTGTTCTCATTCGTCACTTTTGGTAACATTCACACGGTCGCTCTGTTCTAGGAAAAATCTGGCTGATTTGAGTTGTGAAGCAGTAATATTTCTTCAGATTTCTCCAAATGCTGTGAAGAGATCTCAGATTTAATTAACTTAAGGGGCAATGAAACCAGCTTGCTGCAGGTTAACTAAGACCTGCCACCCACCCTGCACGAGGATGCACAGGAACAGAGGCCTGCAAGAACCAGATACACATTTGCTATTCTCTGTGGGCTAGCATTTAAGGCAAACTGATCACCAACACATCTCCATGGCTGGCTACCTGTAGTTTTACTTTCGAAACAAGAAAAAGTGAGTTCCAACAGAAAAAAATCTCAGCAAGTCTTGAACTGTACAGAAAAGTGAATGGAGAAATCATTACTTATAAGCTGCTTCATTGTTCTTTGCTGTTCTTAATTAGCATCTAAATTTGTTATTAATTTTTCCCTTGTCAGGTACCAGATGTCAAGTTTTGCTACACTTATCTCTTATTTTAGTGTGTTCCAGACAGATCTCCTGTGTTCCAGACAATCCCTGACTTTATTATTTGCATACTGAAGCCCAGGATAGTTCCTATTGCCTTCACTGGGCTTCAGCAGTAAGCACACACAATATTCAAACGACATCAAAGGTCTTCCAGATCATTTCTTATTCCAATTATGTCACAAAAAGCATGATCTACATAAGCCTGCCTATGTGCAACTGAAAAGAAGTGTTTCTAGACTGCTACTATAAAAAAAGGAGTTATGAATGGCAGAAAAGTTTGGGCGTTTCAAAGACTAAATCCTCCTTGCTTGTGAACATTCTTGCTTTTTTTATTTAAGACTTGTTTTAAGATTCATTATCTCTTTCAATATTGCTTATAAATCAGAAAATGTATGAGTTAATTGCATGTGCTGTTGTTGAGTGCCAGTTTTTGAGCTAGCTGTGTGCTTTGGGAGAAGTTGATTTCTGTCGTCAGGGAGCAAGTTGTTTTGTTTCTTGCATGGAGAGGCACAGTTTTCTATTGAAGTACAAATTAAACAGAGCAGTGAAAAAGAATGGTCCATCTGTGTCCTCAACCTTCTCTTCCCATCATTTTAAAGACATCCCTTTGCTAGAATACTGTGCCTATTACCTGGCTGCTTTTGAAGAGGAACAACAGCCAATTGCTTTCCATCCCTCACAGTGATGTTCTCCTGCCAAACTGCCTGCATTCAACACCTGAGGTAATTTTACCTGAACTGTTGCACTTTGCTCTGCATCTCATCCAAAGAGACAGAATTATTATCTAGAGTAGGCAGCAGGAAGCTTTCTCACTGCACAGCCCTCCAGGATCTGTGCTTCAAGAAACCAAAGGTGACCAGCAAAGGAAGAAGGGGACTTGCAAACAAACACAGAACTTCTGTCCAAATATCCTTATGTCTATAAGGATTCTCCAGGCAGGTTCCAATTTTTTTTGAAAATTCATTGGTAAATATATCTCAGTGTTCTGCTGCATTGATTCTGAGCAGCACTCCAGAGCAGAACTGCAACATATTTGAAACAATTGCTTTGGCTTTGATTCAATAATTACTTTAATGAGAAAAGTGAGCTGTTTATATTAAGATATCTTGCTTACACAAGACAAGCTGCTTCACTGCAGTCAGAATTCATTAATCATTATTAAAGCTGGAATACAGAAAATTACAGGCTCCAGCTTCCCAGGACTAGGTATTTTTTAAAGGCTTTAAAGCAAAGTAGCTCATTCATTCACATGTAGAGCAAACAACATGTTCATGATCATTGATTTGAAAAACACTAATATATTTGCCTCCTCTTGCCACCTCTAAAAGAAAGTGATTGAAAAAACCTATTTGAATATTTCAAAGTTAATGAGAAAGGTGGTTCAACTAAATATTCCACTAAATTCTAGATTATGTTCACATCCCAATAATTGTCTTCGGTTGCAGCCTGGATAAAAACATTCTGAGATGAATATCCATTACTATAATTTTATAGTCTAGAGTAAAACATCTTTTGAAAAACACTCAACCTGACAGTATCCCACACTTCAAAATTACTTAAAACATGCTAGAACAACAACAAAACTAAAATCTAGACAAAAAAACCTTCAAAAGTTTACAATATGATAAATAAAAACGTTAGGAAAAGAGATAAATGCATTATTTTATTTTTTAATTATTTCTAAGTCTCAGTCTCTGAATTTTAAGAAGACTTGTAAATGTTTACTTGAAGTGTAAAGGCAATATCCATAAGTTATTAGGCTGCATGTGAGACTGCTCAGCCTAGCTTTTCTCGTTCAGCAAATGAGCCTCTCCTTTCACAGAGGGGATTATGAACTGGGAATTATCTTAGGAAAGGCTTGCTCATACGCTTTTATTTGTTGCTAGTAATTTTATTTACTTTTCTTTGCCTTCCCAGCCAAGTAAATGACTGCCTTCATATTCTCTGGATCATTTCACAACTAGAACATCTCAAAATATTTCTACTGCAGAGCTATTTTTTTTCTTTCTTCTTATTATAGGGAAAGGAGGAGCCCTAATATTCCTTAGGAACAAAAGAGAAATTTCATAAACTGAAAGAGGAAATTTCAGACTGTCATGTCACGTCTATAAAAAGGATGTTTTGAGCCAGATAAAAGTCTCTATTGTTCATATTCTGATGTCCTTATTTCAAACTAGGATGGAAAATGCACAAGAAATAATAATTCTTTCTCTTGAAATGAGATTCCTGGAGAGTAAAAATCAGGCAGTGAAGAGTGACAGTTATAATTTCCAAACTTTAAGCAAATGACATAAATCAGCTGACATGCTGAAAAGCCAAGCTCTCCGCTCTGGGCAAGGAGAAGGCCAGGCAGCAGAATAAAAACCAGGAAACAGACTTGCCTTCTGCCTCTCACTAGATCACAGGACTGGGACTGTGAGGCACTTCCTCAAAGTGTAAGAAAGGGATCAGTTGACCAAAGAGGGAAGCAAAAGAATTAAGTTGCTTTCATAGCTGCTGGCTTCCAGCACATGTGAAAAAGAACAAAGTAGGCTGGATTACTGATGCTGAAGAAGCCTTCTCACTCTGTTTCCTATTCACTAGAACAACTCTTCCAGAGCTCCCACTTCCCCAGAAACTGCAGGGAGACACTTATTGCAAAGCCTTCTTGCAGTAATCACTACAAGCTTGTTATTTTTGACCACATTAATTCATATTCACCAATCAATTATTCCTTAAATAATGGCTCGCCCTAAACAAACTGGTGTGATTCTGCTTCTGAATACCCTCCTTGATGAACTCCTCCTGGTTTAAAACTTTTCACCACTACAGGAACTGATGCATTTATTCCAAATGGCAGAAATAATGGCAGCTCTTGGAATTGTAGTCTTCAAAAACTGTGCTCTGTAGCTGAGGTTTTAATGCTTGCAACCAATGCATAACTATGCCAGCATTTCCAATGATATGCAATTTGTGTAATTTTTGAAAAGAAACAAAAACTACTGTCACTTGACTTACTGCTTCCTTTGATAACCCCTTGTCTATGCAATTAATCACCAGCCATGAAATACAACCACAAGATAGAAATAATGTGATGCAGACACTTCTCCAAGTACCTAAGTCACTTTTCTAACAGTAAGTTGTTGCTTGGTATGAAGTTTTTGGGCTTTTCTGAATTAAGATAAAGAAAAAATTGGCACTTGACCTGTCATCCAAGAGGCCATGAAACCCTTGATTAAACAAGCAAACATGCAGCTGGTCAATTTGCTCTTCATATATTTCAAAACAAATTAGTCAAACAATTTATTATATAACAATTGTTTTGTGAGTCTTTTCTACATTATTTTTTCCACATGTGCCTTAGCTGTGGTTCCAAAAGGAGGCTTCTTTCTCAGCAAGAGCACATCTGCTCCAGGGGCCTGCCTATTTCTCAACCAAAATAACAGCCCACTATAAGCAGTATCAAAATTAATTACTATGTAAATGATTCTGTTTTGACAAATATGAATTAATGAGGGGAATAAGTAGTTCTCTAAAACTAATTGCTTCTTTGTAAACAGACGCAACTTTCATTCAACCAAACAGAAAACGAAGCATTAAATTTGAATACCTAATTTTGATTTCACATCTAACATTTGTGTTTCTTATTTAGCTATTCTCCATCTCACTTGTATCCTTCAGGGATAAGATTTAGCCACAGAGAAGCCCTCCCAAATGGAGGGCTTGCACAAAATGATGTGTAAATGGATTTTCAAAGTTTTTTAAAAGCTCCAACAGTTTTTTTACGCATTTGGATCACTAACTATTGAAAGTGTGCATTGGCAATTACTAGCACACCAGAATGAGTATATTTTAGAAACTCAGAGGTTTGCTTACATATAATAAATTAAACTGAAATGTGGGTGGGATGAAGGTTTTAAATCCACCCCCTCACCACTATAAGATTTTTTTTTTAATTTGGATAATAATTGAGGATGAATAAGGAGACTTTTACTTTTTCCTCTATTTTCATCTGTAGAATTCCTAGAAATGTAATCAGAGTTGGATTCTGAACGGGCATATTCAATTTAAAATAAAATCAAAATACATGTCAAAAGCTCTCCTAAATATACAGAGACCCAAAAATAAAGTTTCAGGTCAGAACAGAAAACGTCTCTTTTCAAATAGTCTGGATTTTATATTATTGATCAATCTGGAGACAAAGTCAGTTATTCTACTGGGACACTTCTTAGGGCATTACACACAGTGTGATTATCTGCCATTACAAAACTGCAATGCTAAGGGTGAGATGCTGATCAAATATTCTTGAGCCAGGAGAACAAAGAGGCCATTGAGACCTCACAGTCCTGAGGGGCTGCATTGTCCCTTCTTCTGCTCACTAGTCCTTCAAGTACCCCCTTTTGTCCTTCTCATATGTAATTATATAATGCAGGCTGATATCATACACTTATCATGAGTATGGCTGTTACCATTAAGGGATTTTCTTCAGAGAAAGAAGAGACCAATTACTCATATATGAGATTTCTGGAATTTCTCCTCTACCAGGATGGCACAAACTTCTGGAAAATCCTTGCTTGACCTTACAACCTTAGCAACATGTTTGTAACCACAAAGTATAGCAGGTATTTTTCATTGTTTCACGTAACACCTGCAAAACTGATAGTCAGCACACCTATCACCTGCAGCTAGAAGGCACTTGAATTTTATCTCCAAATTTTCTGTGACTAATTTATTTTGCAGGTGCCTTTTTCAAAAAAAAAAAAAACCCTAACCAAATAAACAATAAACCTTCTCAGACTTCTGGTTTGTCTATTTGCAAATCTGGGCCTTTGCAAACCTGATCTCATAGTGGCATAATTATAATATTGGTTTCATGACTCATTCAGTGATTACATGCTAAATGCTAACTGGCCACTCCTTGTCACTCACTATTTGCCAGCACAGTGTTTATCTAAACCAGAGCGTGCTGACCAAAAAGCACATGCTGTTAAAAACGCACTTAAATTAAATCATGAAGTTGCTCTATTTTTTTTTAATATCCCCACGTAATTTTCACATGCGTAACACAAACACTGAAGTTGCGTATCCCTTACATTGTAAAATCAAAACGGTATTCGGTTTAGTTTCAATTCTTTTCCATTGCATTTATAGCCAGATTGAAGGACCAACCACAAAAAAGACTCAGTGCCTTCAGATCTGCACTGACTTTGGAGCAATAATACCTTCCTAAGCCGTCCCTGAAGTGTGCTGCCACAAGACTGACAACAAAGGGTGAGCTGCTCCGTAGAACTGACACAAAGTTCTACACATTTCCCATTTTTCTGAAGGAGAAGGGGGGAATGAAAGGAGAGAGTGTAGGAGGTTGCTGGGTCTTTTATCAAATCACAGCCCCGTTGCTCTGCCACGATTTCCCTGCCGTGTGCCAGTCCCCACAGGGTGGGGAAGGCTTGTCCTCACTGCTACCTGTTTTCCTGCAGTTTGTGCCAGGTGGGCTCAAATGCACAGAAACAACCCAGTGCTGTGCTTCCACCAACGCAGGGATTGCTCAACCTCTCCTTGGGCAGAAGCAACAAAGCTGTCCCAGGCCAAGGGGCTCCCCTGGGACATTGCAGCCTTCCTTCTGCATGAGGCCACACAAGTGAGCCCCGCAGCGTTCGCACATTGCGCACTCCTAACGCCCCGTCCTATCAGGCCGAAAGCATTCAAGCCTAACAAAACCAGTTCCCGTGTTTATAGCACAACTACGTAATCTCAAGATACTTGGAAAGTTCACGTAGTGACAAAGTACAAATAAACAGCAAAACTGGGTGCTTTTGGGAAATTAAATCCAACTTCCTGTAGCTAATAAAGCAAGGCCAAGCTGGAGCAGGAAGAAAAATTTTTTAAAAACCAGAAATATTGTTCAAACAATACTTAAATACTGAACTTACCATTGATGTAAGTGGTACAAATGGCTGCTTGTAAAACCATTTAACTTAAGCCAATCTACTGATTGCATATAATTGCCATACACAGTTTGACCCATACCATACCGTCCAACTGCAAAACTACCAGAGCTTTGCTACAAATATATGCTGAAAGGTACAGAATCCGTATTCTTAATCCATTTTCCATATTCCAGAGATTCACAGATGACAGACCAGCTTCATGTACTTCACTTAGGTTTAGCTCCTTGTTTTCAACCACCTGAACACTGGAACAGGTTGCTCAGAGAGCTGGGTAATTTCCATGCTTGGACACAGTCAAAGTGGAGCTGGTCCTGCACAGTCTGCTCTAGTTGATGCTGCTCTGAGTGATGCCTTTCCCTGGTCTTAAAACATTGAGAGCACTCACAGCTAAGGGATAAGGGGTTCTATCTCAGTATTTAATAAGGATCCTTATGGTGCACCACTTTGCCAAGGTGGGATGCGCCGCAACGCACACACACAATAGGTCACATAAACAATTTACAGACTTTACAAACGAGCTTATCTACCAAGGATGCCCAAAAGGGAGGCCTGGATGAATGGTGTGATATTCTCCCATCAGAGGAATTCCCCCCTGGATGGGCCAAATCTCTAGTTTACAGGATGCATTCTAGGGAGGACCTTGGTTTCCCAAGCTGGTGTAAGGTTTTCCGGCCTCCTACCACAAGGCCTTTAGCATATTTGGTGTCCTGGCCTAACAGAATACCAGGACTATGCTAAGTTATCAGACTTCAAGAATTACAAGTATGCATACTAAAAATACCAAGGATACATAAAAGTTGGTTAAAAGGTATATAAAAGAAAAGGTTAAAAATCATCTTTGCATAATGAGTAGGGACACTTAACTAATTAATCTCAAGGTCCCTTGCAACCTCAACCAATCTATAATTGTAAAGGAAGGGCTCTCAGACACCAGATCCAGAACAGTGGAGACTTCTATGTTTCACTGAGTCCTAAAGATGCTAATAACCTCTTCCCCCCTCCCTTTGGTTTTTTTGAGCTAGAACTTTTAGACACGAGTATAACAACCCTAGTGAGATCAGTCTTTATATTTGAGATGCCTACTATAATGGTAGTTTTATCTTCATTTATGACCCTAAAATGACCCTGACTTGCATCACAGTATATTTGAAAATATATTTTTCTAAAAAGCTCCATGTTGGGAGAAAAACTCCCAAAATAAATAAAAAACATGAGGGAAATGGTTCCTTTTACATTTCCATTTTTAGCACTAAGCTTGATATGACCTTGAATTTCCCATGTTATAATCAGACATAAACAAGCACATTCACTGATGAGATTTTATTTGTTATTGTGGAGGACAATTCATGTACTTTTGTAGTCTGATTTTACTCTTACAGTTTTCTAGATGCATTTTTTTTTTTTTTTTTTGTAATCCTCAAAACTGATGCATTCCACACATACAAAAATACCCCACAATTAAGAGTACTCTCACTATGTATATATTCAGCCTGGGTTATATCTAGGATATTAAGGTTAATTTTTGTAAAAAAAGTGTTCTAGATGAAGTATTAACCTAAAGAAGACCCATGACATGACAGTGCTTTAGGTCGACTGACTGTCACACTGACAAATATTTCAGAGCATATGTAAACTCTGATTTTGTTTTTTCCTTTGACACATGTTAGGCAGACAATTAAACAAGCAATCTTCTCAATAGTGAGGTTTCCCCATGCTCTCCATGAAGAAGAAAGCATAATTATGGCTTCAAGAAAATTAAAACTAAAGAAACATTTCCATGTGACATAGTATGCAGAGCAAAATAAGTTGTCTGTAGATACTGGTAAAATTCTGGTGCAGTTCAAAGAATTTTTAATTTCACTACAAATTGATAGCTGAGCTGAAGATAAATAACCAATACAAGGAAAGGACTTAAAGGTTCAAATATGTAAAGAACTCAAAGAACTCTCCCCATTCTTCTCCATTGTGAATATCACTTATGCATGACTTAGCTTTATAAGTCATTAACTTTGGTCTGATTCTAAAATGTTATTTAAAAGTCCATGGAAAGCTCTGTTACCCACCCCTGTTCATCAAGAAGCAAAGGTCATTTGCCAAGCATAGCTAATCATCCAAAAGTCAAAAGCTATGCCAAATAGTTACAGCAGCAAGAAGCATTTAGTTATTCTCTTGAAATATTTTGAAACTCAAGTGTCTCAAGTAGAAGAGGTTCGTAGATCAACAATTCAGAATTCAGTTTAATAGCTGATAGTCTACTTCTATTTATATAACCATAACATTTTTGGCACACTAATAGCAAACAACCTACAGCTTTCTCCCTGTGGCTTAGTGTGTTTAGCTTTAGATATCTGAAGGATTCAAGTTTGGTTCTTAGTAAGAGTAGCTAATTTTGCAGACTAAGAGGTAACTGCATAAGTAGCAAAATACTCAAAGTAAAAAACCAATACATACAACTATGCATAAATTATCACTACTCTGTACTTTTTGAAAGCACTTTTTGAAGTTACTTTTCCAGACACTCTTATTGCCCAGTAACCCAGTAAACCATTTTGTACTACAAAATTAGCACAACCCAAAGTATACACCCACTGGTCTTATGGTCTATTACAAAGCAAATGAGATGGGTAATAAAAATATTCTATTCATGGAGGCTGTCTCTATGCAGGAAACTTATTCATCTGCATTAAGAACAAAACACTTCTGATACTATCAAAAACAGGATGCTGGGAGAATAGAATGTAATATTTTGGACATGTGTCTGGGGATATTCACTTTCATTTGAACAACTTACATGAAAGCAGAAAACAGAAGGGCTGAGATTGTCTATAAAATATCTGTGTCTGAGGCTCAAGTTTTGACACAGGCTGGAATAGTCATGCAAGGCATCAACAAATCAGCCATGCTTCACCTAACTAAGGCTACCCAAACTCCTCATCAGGCACCAGAGTGAAGGCAGTCCATTCCACCATGAGCAATCACCATCAGGAACATTGATATGAATCAGAGAACTCAGCTCCATGAGTCACATCAGCACCTGGATCTGAGGGTTTTACTGCAGTTCAAATCACAAGTTATTCAAAGATCACTTCTGGAATTAACCATGAGAGACTTTAGCACCAGCGTGTGACAATGACCTAATGCACAACAAATAAATAATAAAACCTGATTAACAGAATGTAGAGCTTTGACCAGTCAGTTAACTTGGGAAATATCTGGATAATAGATTATGTTAGGTCTGCATAATTAAAAGTTGCAGAGAAATCTGATCAAAAGAACTGCTTCCTCTCTCACACACACCCCATCTTGGTCCAACTTACCATTTTTAACTGCTAGTTTCACTTTGAAATTTAGGTAGTTTGGATCCCTCTAAGTCTATTTCCACTCTTTAGATCTATTCTACAGTCACGGGATATATTGCATAATTCATTCATTCCTCGATTGCTCACGTTCTCTAATGTACTAGAAAGAGAGAAAGCATTAAGTGCATTTGAAAACTGACTTACCTAGAAACCAGCAAAAAGTCTTGCTGTCTTAAGCAACACAAGGGTAGCAAAGTGAAGCCTCAAGCTGTCATTTTCTTTGCAGTTATGGGATGGAATGAAACCAACTGTCTGTAATCGTTATTTCACAGTTTTTGTCAGGTTTCAACAGTTGGTATCAAACCTAGAGGAGCCCACCCCAGCTGGCTATATATTTCCCTGTAACTCCTTCCCTCCAAGTATCCTCATTTGCCTCATTATACTCATTTTGGGTAAGGACACCAAGAAGATGCACTCAGCCTTCCAGGCTCTGGTGGGGGAGTGTGATCACTAAGATGTTATTGTTGGAACTTTTGCAGGAATAGCTTGCCTTTTCCCCACTCTCTTTAACTTTTGCCTCCTACCACTCTGCTGTTGCTGGCATCAGCCAACATTTCCCTGAGCAAAGCCTCGGGCACTCTCTGGCAAAACTTCTTGGGCAAAGGTCTGAGCTTAATCTGTTGCAACAGGCTGAAAATTCTGTAGTAACTTTATTTAAATATATCTCCACTTTTCACAGTTAATAATTCATCCTTAACAGAAATATACCAGATGTTTCAGAAATCGCTGAAAAAGAGAAGAAAGGCACCTCTTCTTTACTTCTGTATTTCAACTCCTTAGGCTTTTCTCATTCCAATTAGAAGAGACATTTCTAATCCCTATTCCACACCAGATAGTCATGGTTGTAGAAATTTAACCTTAGCTCAGAAACACCATTTTTATCTAAGAATCAGAGCTAAACCTCAAGCTTTATCTCAAAGCAAATTTCTCAAGCAAAGTCCAACCGAGAAACACACACAAGACCCAGAAGCAAGATGGTTACATTAAGGGCTAATCCTGAAAGTCCAGGCACCAAAAATAAATTCAAAATACTTCTGAATAGTCTATTTCTCTTACCTCATGAGTTCTGGCATTGCTCCCATTTTACCCACAGTCTGATACTGAAAATAAGAGTTTGGAATGAGGGACTTTTAGAAAAATAGAATGAAAAAAACCTGAATACCATGAAATATGTTTCTGATACTTCTAGATAGTGATACTTCTAGAAGTGGAATTATGAAAATGAACATTTAGCTGAAACGAAAGTCAGGCAATTATTATTTAAAAAATTATCTATTCCAATCTTTTAAAAAGTATACTGGGTTTCAAAAATACTGTAACTCAATATGAGAAACTGTTTAAAATTGTAACTTTTTCAAATTCTTGAAAGACAAAAAAAGACAAACCAGAACTATCATCTTTCTTATCTAAATTTACCAGATACAGTGCAACTCTTACTTTTAATGGCCATTTAATTGATGCAGTGCTAAAGTAAACTTCAACTAAAGAGACCATTTAAAATACACGCAGAGAGTGAAGGATACCCCAAGATTAAAATTACAGCAGTGGCCCAGAAGACCTTAATTGTGAAGGAATATTAAAATGATTGTGATTAGTGCCTAGCAAGAATCTGCCATTTCCCACTTCTAATAACGTGTATGCAGGTCACAGAGTTTCCACTGAGATATTCAAATCACAAGGTAACTTGTCAAGCTTGTAATAACAGAGTTCTTTAGAAAAACCCAAAAAACTAACATTAAGATCTCACATTAATACATTATATTCAGACAACTTAAATGCTTAGGTTCTATTCCATAAATTACATGCATCAACCATTTTCATTCTATTCCTCCTGGATTTAGTATTAAATAAAGAACAAAATTACATCAATTATGGCAATTAGCAAATAACACCCTCTATTAGCACACTTTTGCTTTCCAAAGCATTACTGAAAGACATGTCCATTATTGCAGTTTCCAAGGCCATTTCTACAGGCATTTCTAAGTGTGGCTTTTTGTACAATAGTAAGTCACTAATTATGCTTTTAGGGCAGTATTTTAGGTTCAGGGCTGAGCATATTAAAATAGGGTGTAGGAAAACAGGTGTTGTGGGCTTCATGCAAGTCTCTCTGTATTAAGGCCTCACAGAGAGGATAACATCACCTTAAAGATCTTGGACTCTGAAACCCTGTGAAGGTAAAGAAGTTGAACAGTAAAATGTAACCATGTTCTACTAATGGTCTTTTTACTTACTTCTCCATTTTCATCACATTTCTTTTTTGCATAACACCAGATGCACAATGAAAGAATCACGTGCAATTTCACATATTCCTGCACAAGGAAAAAAAACAATTCAATTATACAGAAAATTAATCACAGATGCACAGAATGGTTGAGGTAGGAAGGGACTTCTGAAGATCATTCAGTTCAATTGTCCTGTAAAAGCACCATCAACACAGTAGGCTGTGCAGGGCCTTGTCTGGCTGGGTTTTGCCCATCTCCAAGGCTGTACAATCCTCAGATTCGAGATTTTGCTTCACTCAGCTAAACCCAGCTGCACTTGGTACAAATTTAGATTTAAGATGCCTAGAAGTCAGCATTTTGATCTGCTAAGTTCAAAATTTTGACAATGGCACAGCTTCCCAGCCATGGTCTGGGGAGTAAGTACTGGAGGAAAGGAAAATTTCTCTTACTGTGGCTACTAAATCCATCAGTTAAAGCAGGAATTATGTGAGTTTATAGGTCCAACTTTTTTTTTTCTGTGAAGGCTCAGCCTGAGACAAGAGCATTCACACAGGTAGAATAAGTTAATATCTTCAGGTTGTTTTGAGGTTATCAAGCAAACAAATGCTCTGAACAAACTCAAATCATTTAAAAACAGTCATAAACAATTCTTTGTTATTTGGGTAGTGTGTGGGGAGTTTTTAGTTTTTTTTGTTTTCTGAAAATAAAACGTTACATATGGGATTAAGATCTGCTCATAGCAACAGTTCCCACAAATACAGAAAGTAGTTGTGTCATCCCCTGTGTTCTGTCCCTACACATTGGGTGGAATATTTGGAAAAGAAATCTCTTGAACCTCAATAATCAGTGCATTGGGTGGAGCACTCACTTTGCAGCACTGAATATTCACCTCTGGAACCGAGTTCAAATCCAAGTCAAACTGATGTAACAGAAAATTCTCCAAACAGAACATTAATAACAAAACATCTTGTCAGAAATCAGCTTCAGAAAGATAATGCCTACAGCAAATTATTTTTTTATTTTTATTAGCTGTTGAATCTTATGGTCAGGGTGTTACAGAGCTGCGGTCTCAAAGATAAATCCTCAGTACTTTGTTGTGCCTTTCAAGATTGCAAGTGCTAGATTGCAACTGTTAAATTGGATACTAAGTTGGTTGAAACTTTAGGTCTTTGTTTAGATCTCTGAAGAATTTATCAACTGCAATTCAACTTCACAGGGAAAAGTACCAAGGCACAGGGAAAAGTAGGAAGTACCAGGCCTCAGAATAAATGTTCAAGCCAGAATCCTGTAAGACCAGTTTTTAGGGCACAGAAAAATACACCTGTAGCTCGTCCTTTTCTGATCGTAATAATTTTCCCCATCTGGAGAAACGAGTTCTGAGTGAGACTGAGAAATTCCAAAAGGCAGGAAGGTACAGAAGTGCTGCTGAGTGTTACTTTACCATACTTTTCACATTTTCTGGATCCAAACAGTATCAGCAGTGTGATGTTTTGGGAGTGGTGGTGTTCTGTGTATGTTTGATTTTGACAGGAAAAACGAATTCTAGAAATCCTACTGAACTCCCAATCAGAACTGCAAAACCACAGATTCTCAACAGTAGTTGTACTCTTGAATGCAAACCTGTGATTAAATATGGCTTTTATATTCATTCAGCTTCATAGTACTAAAATGTTTGTTTTACTAATAACAATAATGCAAAAGTCATCATGAGACTGCTTCATGAGAGCACATTCAGGTGCAGATGTACTCTGAACAGCAGGCCAGGTGACCTCCCTGAGCACTAAATTTCTCAAAGTGTCATCACTACAGAAACATACATTGAGACAGATAAAAGACAAGTATGCAACCTTTAGTCTCTAACTACAGCCTTGAATAAAGCTTTAGGTCAGCACACCAGCACCTGTGAGACAACACAAAGTGAGCCAGTCACTTCAGAGTAACAGGTGACACAGAGATGTATTTCCAAACCCCAAGGCACAATGAGTCCAAAACAAGATGCCTTAACCTCCAAAATTAACATGTTAGAGGAGTTTGATCAAAACTACACTGCCCCCTCGGTGATATTTGGTGCCTCTCTTCTGAAATTTAAAGATAAAAAAGCTCTGCTATCAAAAAGACTTGTGGCATCACTGTTCATATTTGGCCTACAGGATGAAGAAATGAAGTATTAATTTGCACCATATATAGGGCAATGCTCTAGGGAGAAGGCAGATGACAGAACCCAGTTTCTCCCTACTGTCCACTGTAAGGATTTCCATTAAAATAATTAAGAAGTGGCTTAAAAAACTTTGCCCCTTTCGTCCACCTCATGAAGGTTTGTGGGTTTATTTTTTTCATTTGAAGCAGGAAAGAAAAACTGGAAGTGAATGTTTTTTGACAAACCTTTTTGATAAAATGAAGCACAAGGCAAAGTGTTGCTGCAGGCCTGGAACAAAATGAACCCACGTGACCCAGCTGAATTCACAGAAGCACATTTTCCCTCTGATTTAATATTAAATTTGGCTCTAAGGAAAAGTACTCACCTGACCAATTGATTTTCTATGAGAGGGAGCAGTGAAAACTTGGGAAGGAAATGCTTCAATTTCTGAGTGAGTATTTTTGAAGAAGTATTTTAGAAATATATGTATTTTCTTAGGAAAAGAAAATTTCAGCTCAGACGAAAAGGCAGAGAGTTCTTCAATAAGCCTCAGGCTCATTCTGCCAATAAAGCTTTACATTTCACATTCCTTACTCTGACTTTTGCTTACTAGCTGTCCTCTGAGATAATAAAGCAGCAGGTCACAGTCTGATGATTTCAATTCCGTGGAGGATTTGGATAGGATGCTTCTTCTTAGATGCACCATTTTATATTTATATTAGTGTGAAAGCCATTAGAGTTCACTGTAGAATCACAAAAGGCTTTTTTTTTTGTTTTAATGCACCAATTTTCCAATAAATGTGAAGCAGCACTAATGAATGAAATAATTAATTTTAAGGCTCATTTCAATAACCTCTGTTCTGGAAAAGTCTTCCATTATACATTCTATTCCTAACTAGGGGGACAATGAGGAATTACAGAATCCTCAGAAGCTGCAGAAATAGGTTTTTAAAATTTATTACTATTCACATTTTTTTCCAAATTGTTACTGGTAATTTACACTGCCTGTGGGGTTATTCTGTTAGTGTCAAAGCTTTGATGCTTGACAAAAAGAGATACAGAACATGTAAACATGTGAAATTATACCTGACATTTTCAAGTTATGAAGAATCCCTATGTTACTATTTTATTTTTCTTAGTTTTATTTGAAATATGCATTTTCAAAATAGTGCCTGTCAAGACATTGTAAGATTCACAGTGTTCTCAGAAAGTGTTATTTTACCCTGTGAAGAGACCCCTCTTAATAAATACTGTCCAATGATTTAAAGTACTTAGTACACCAGAGAGAGCAGGCAGTCTGACAGCTCCTGAAATCACAGTCAGGGGTTCAACGGTTTGAAGCTCTGGGGATCATATTCTAATGGCCTGAATCTATCTGCCCCCTTCTTTTTGTCAATACATGCTCTCAATGAATCTACAAATACATCATTAAATGCTTCCATGTGTGAAGTCACAGATTAAAGCACATTCCTCTCTATGGAAAACAACTTGTCTTCTTAGGCTACAATAATATCCCTAAATGCACTGTGGAAACAGACTGGAAAAAACTTGAGATAACAGGAACTCCTGTTATCTGAATGAAAACAGGATAAAGTCCCAAGGAATATGTGCTTGCTCTGATCAGTAATATATCCAAAGGGTATGACAAACCGAGATGCTATAATGAGTATTTTTTATGTCCATCAAAATTTATTCTGAACTACATATGTTCCAAGAAAGCACATCTTTCTGACTCAACCATTCTGGATGCTATTGCTTCCTCATTTGCATTGGTTCAGTCTTTTGTTTATCTACTAATTAATGAATTATAATTAATTAAATACATTATACTGTTAAATACGTGCTGGGAAATGCAAACATACGACTGAGAAGAGAATTTGTCACAGTTAAAAACATATCAGTGAAGATTCCCAAGGTCAATCATATCTATTAATAATTGAAAAACTTTAAAACACTTCAGTACTACTTTTGCTATTCATATTTCACTAAAATAGCAGTGAGGAGTCTGTAGGATTCAGGCTTATTTCAAAAGAAATACAGCAGGATAAACAGCTGGACTTATAGGAACTTTAGTCCTAAAATATGATCAGCTGTGACTAGTTATGTTTTATGTTTCTGATTTCTATGACTCCCTCTCAACACAGTCAAATACTAAATGAACAAATAACAAACTTCATTTTACAATGACAATTCTTGCCAAGAACCCTTGTTACCTAAGGTTTAATCGTGGTGGGTAAATTTTAAAAGTCACCTAGCAAAGAAATGAAAGCTTTAAACTCGAAATTACATCTGCATAACTTTTAATTACAAAGTTATTTAACAGTAAAACAATCTACATTTCAAAATAGACAGAAGCAGTGGTAAGAGTTTAAAAAAATATAATCAGAGTATTTTATTACAAAATTAACCAGCACTAGGCTGCTCCAAGCTTACTACTGAAGCATCAATAATTACAAAACTCAAATATCACAAACTGGATGGAGAGGAAGAAACTAAATATGTTGTGTGACTTCCAGTGAAACTAAAAACCTCAGAGCACTGCTCTCACTGTACTTTCAAAAGCAACAGATTTTAGTGCAGCCACTGATTTACTAAAGAATTTCCCAAGTAAGGCAAAACATCTAGCTAGTGATTTATAACAACGGTAGGAAGTGCACTTGGAGCTGGGGCTGCTCCCAGAAATTTTGCAAGTATAGCACAAAAAAATCTCTTCGATACAATTGACTTATATGGGTGAGTATATAACAAACACAGCGTTCTGCAGCTCTGTGAAGTGAGAACAAAGAGCTGACTTAAATCATTTTAAAACTTTTGGAAAGATTCATTAATACCTTAAAATATGCAGAATTGCTTACAAGAGTAGTTACCATTTCTACCAGAAACTAAGCTATTTCTCATGGCCATGAGATTCTGCCAGGGGTTCATCTCTTTGATTACAATTTACTTTCTGGTTTTCATTTTTCACGCTTTCCATGGTAAATGCGATTAGCTTAGCTCTATGACTAAAGAGTATTTTCCCCTTTATATTATTTATATTTTATTTTCCTTATAATCATACCCAGCTTGTCTTTGTTTTTGGAAATCATGAGCAAAAACATTCTTATGCATAATCTGGAAGCTTTGATAAATAACATTCAGCTGATACGTAGATCTTCCTCATTTCTCTTACAGTTGTTCCCAAGATCACTACATCCAACATTTCTTAGGATCAGAGCCCTAGTGACTGCACAGTGACTAAAATCCATTTGCTTATATTAAAAGCAAACGTTCAAGCATGAAACAGAAATTAAATAGAACACCTATTCAGTTTCCTAGTAGTTGAAGTCTGCACATGAGGTACTACAGATAAGGTGTAGGAAGACTAAAGGAATAAAGGCCATCCTTTTATTCTATGATCACAATGACTTATCAAAATGAATATGTAGCACCCACTCACCAATGTTTATGTCATGCTAATAAAGCAACAAATTAAGTAATGGCAATAAAAGTTTAAACAGAGTATTTTTGAAAGATTTCTCAGGACAACTAATTACAAAGAATCCTACAACAAGGACAGGATTTGTAAGGACAGCAGGTATTTTAAGGTATTTTAAAATATCCCCTTTTAACTCTTGTATTAAACAGAACACTTGTTTGGTTTGTGGCTGATTGTAAGGATTTCTCCCCTGAGATTCTGAGCGATTTCATCACTTATCAGCCTAAAGATGCATCAGAACTGTTATAATGGAATTGACTTCCTCCAAGACAGAAGTTTAAAACTGAAGGAGGCAGTTCACAATTCACTTTCGGGAAAGAAGAAACAGTAATAACATTTAACTAATTTAATTTTGGTATCAAGTTGTGTAAGAGTTTTATAATGAAATAATACAGGAGAAATCTATGCTTGAAACTAAGATAAAATCTATTACTTGACAGATTATACAGGATTTATAAAGGCATCACAGAAATATGACATTATTCTTTTTAATGAATAGTCCCAACACAAATTAGGTAATTAAGTGCAGAAAGCACAGACAACAAGAAAGTCCCACATAAATTCTATTAATGACATTGATGTCTTCAAGAAATCCACTGGCATATTTAGTGTTCTAAATCCAAAGTGAGGTTTCAAAGCAATTACAGTAGTGGATTCTTTAATTTCCTGTCTCACATCAATTCAAAGCAATGTGCTAAAAGTCAGTCAGCAGCATCATAATGTCTTCATGCTACTGTCAGTGGCCAAAAGGCAACATGTGGCAGGCACCATAAACAGTTAAATCTTACTAACTCGATTAAAACTAACTCTTTAGCAACAATGAAGAGGAAAACTTGGAGGTATTTTGTCTCACAAAGGACATTTCAGCAGAACACAGATTTACCCGTGGGGCTTGGGTGCACGGATAGCAGAACCACCACAGAGACGCTGTTGTTTGTGAAGCATGGTTCATGGTTCAGTGGGCTCTGCATAAAAGGACCCCAAGGAGCCAACTCAGCACAGGGGGCACAGAAAGCACAGCTCTCACCCAAGCACTGGCCAGTGCCCTGCCTTGGGCCTGGCCACAGGACTGGAGAGCACTAACACAAGTGTACAGTCCCATGCTGACCCCAGATCCAAAGCTCAGAATAAGCTATTAAGCAACAAAGTGTAGCAGACTTCACGTCCCCATGAAACACTCGCTAAATAAGATGTCCAAATTTTTACTTACATATCTAGCTGTTCACACTCTGGGTTTTGGAAGACCATGTGAGGTAGAGCAAAGGTAAGGAAGTGCTGCCCAACATTTAGTTTCTCTGACGTGTTATTTGACAACTGAGTCACAAAGATGCCTTATGCTTCAAAACTGCTGTTATAGCACATTAGAACAAAAATGAAAAGGGGAAAGGCAAAAGAAAAGTCAAATGTTTTCCAATTATTTTCAAATCATTCTGTAATTCTTCCTTTCCTCCTGATTCAAAACACTTGGGTCAGGAGAGGATTGTTTGGAGGTGCTAGAGTCAGATGCAAACAGAGCCTCTTTAGCACAGAATATCCTCAACAAGGGACTGGTGCCACACTGTGTGTGTGGATCTATGCAGAGAAAATTCAGACTGGGGTCATATAGGCTTCTTTGACCCCTATTCATAGTTATATGGGCAGAGGAGAAATAGTACTACTACTAGGAGTAAGTATGCTAAAAGTGTTTCATATTTCCTTAATAAAATCCTATTAAAAAAATTGTTTCCCTGAAAATAAACAACAGAAGATATTTGTTACTCAATGTTCACACCACTTTTTCAGCCTTTGAATTACCTGAAAAGCTGCCAGCTTTTCCACGAAAACAGAGCATAGTGTCTCTGTGCTATTTTCTTTGAATATGCTCTTGGTTTATCCAGTAAAAAAAACATGTACCTCTCCAGCAAAATATTCTGGACCATTTGCTGCAACTTTGGCTGTAGCTTTGGCAGACTTCCAGGGCAATCCACTCAGCACGTTTCAAAGCAGCTCAGAATCAGCAAGCAAGTTGAAAAGTTCTCAGCCCCTCCTTGGGTTCACACATTGGCCGCAAAATGGTTATACAAATGTAAACACAATAGTAATTTTTTCCAGTGTGCTTCTGGAGAACATTTTCCATTTTTTTTTTTTGTTAGGCATTGGTTGCTCTGCAATATGAGCCATTGCACAGTAAGGGTGAACAAGGGAGATTCACCTCAAAACCACATTCCTGATCTAAAGCAAAGACTTGGTAAAGATGCATGCTCTTTTTATGTTATTACAGAGACTTGAATACTTGTAACAAGTTTTCCTGTTAGAGCTGAGATTATATCTGGTTATTTCCTTGAATATTTAGCAAAAGTGAAAATCACCCAAGATATGGGCTGTTGTCCAGTCCTCAGACCAGCCAGGCTGATAATTTGAACCCTTTTCTGGTGATAGTACTTCAAAAAAATCTGCAAGATGGTCACCTGCTGAAATCAGGGATACCTTTGCTGCAGAAAGGGAGCAGGGTGTGGTAGTAACTAGTCAAAAAAGGTATTATTTAAATATAGGGATATAGGCAGAGATAGGACTTCGCCTATCTTTCCACAATGAATTTTTCCCTTGTTTGATTTAAAGTACAATATATTCTACTTTTTCCTGAGGGCAGTTTTTTATATCTAGGGAGTTATGAAACACCAATTCACCAATCAAAACACCAAGATTCTATTTTTACAATTAACAACAGATTAAATGATGAGCTATTTTTACAATAGGGATCAAAACAAGAAGCTGAATAGCAGCAAATTATGCTGCTTCTGATATTTCAAAGACCTGGTGATATTTCCTACAATAAATACCAGTTTTATGCCCGTTCTATCTGACCAATTAGCAATGAAACTGCATAGACTGACTTTACATTTAGCAAGACACATATAGATGTTATACTATTAAATCAAATATTACACAGTTCATTCTCTAGTCTTTTAAATGGGGATAAATTCATAAGAAATCTTACTCCTTAAAAACACAGCTTTAATATACCTTTAAGCCACTTACACCACTGCTTATATTAATATTCCAAAATTGAAATTCTTGTTAAAGATAGTCAATTTGTGAACTACTACCATTATATTTACTAGGTCAGTGGGAAGAAAACAATCTGACACCTAAGGAAATATGCATTCATGTTGAAGTTAAGAACTCTCAAACACAAACAAACATTCAAATCCTATCAGCACCTCCAACTGTACTGTGTTTTCATGTCCTGGGAAAGTTTCCTCTACTTCTGTCAGCATATACCAACATTTGTTTTTCTGCAGTGCAGCCTCTTTGTTTTGTTTATCTTCTGCAAAATGAAGTTATTTTTTTCCTGGACAAAGAGTTTCTATGCAATCTTAAGGAACAGATTTAATCAATCTATTTTAAAATCAAGTATTGTCAACTCTGCTTCTAACAACCTACTGAGTTGTAACTAATTTCATAGTTAATGTAATAAATTAAAGCTTGGTAAGCAAAAGGTTGTGTCCTGACTGAAAAGACTTCTTGGATTACGTTGACTATGTTCCTACTTTTCTCAAAGGCTTTTCATCACATGTCTCACATGCTGAGACTTTTTAATCTTACTAAATGTTAAATTTGTTCCAAAAATCTCAATTCACAAAAGACTGTAGCCAGTGTTGCAAGACTGAGCAATACAGATGAGGTTTCTAGAACAGAGCAGGTCATATGAAGCAGAACTCCTGGTTTTGTACTTGCCTCCAGGCACAAGAGCACATATTTAATGAACAGATGCTGAATTGCCCAACCACCCTTCATCTGCAAGAACAATACAGATTCATATTCTTTTTTGCAGGTGCAGTACCATGAGCTTCAGCCAAATGAAAATTCAGCTTTTATAATCTTCAGCACAAAGCAAGATTCTTCTAATATTGTGCCTATCATAAACTTAAAAATCGAAGTAACTGACTACCATCCACAAAATTAATGTTTCTTGAAGCTCTTCATAAAAACCAAATGTTACATCAGTGTCTCTTTTAAGTACGCTACAGTGACTATTTTTGGTGGCTTGGAAAATTGTGTATTTCAAAACTTTAAATTTTATTCTAAAAATTAACACAAAGTTGTTTTGTCTTTCTGTTCTAAATGTATGGATTTTCTATAAAAGACAATCTATCTGTGATGTATTTTAACCTCAAAACAAAAGGTAAGCACTGTCATGCAAATATTCTAGAGGTAAAAGCTCTAAGAAGAATCCAGTTTTAATCTGTATGTTTAAATCCCATCCATTCTAAAATCTGGGGTTTCGGCTGTTAAAAACTTTATATTTAGTGCAGAAATTTTCTATTCTTTTCAAATTATGTAAACCAGTGTTTTGCATAATTATAATTCACAATAGCAGTTTGTGGAAGTCAAATCTGCTGTCCAAGCTTTCACCATTTTGCTCTGAGGTTTATTTTATTCTAAAGTACAGCAAATTAAAGATAAATACATTACAGAGGGAGAACACATGCACGGGAACACACACAAACGCACTGACTTTCCCCTGAACTTCTTAGAGAAACTTGTAATGAAACAGATAAAACCAAAGGGGGATAACGACAACATATAATATAGATATTCTTTTTTTTTTTTTCCTGAAAACAGAGATAGTGTCTTGATGCCTTGGCCCTGCTACAAGTGCCACTCCCCATCTCAGCTTATGCAATAAGTGAGTGAAGGTTATGAAAGCTTCGCCCATGTTAGGCTGTGAGACTGAGGTCATACTGTTACACTGAATCCACAGATTTCCCTTCAAAACCTTCTTGCAAGCAAGGAGAACACGCTGGCCATTAACCTCTTACTCCTCCACACAGCACGGCTAATACACAAAGGTGAATGGCTTGTAACCTTTAACAGTGTTTTTTGGGTTTTTTTTGGTTTTTTTTTTAAAGAGAAATTTCTGTGAATCACAGTCACATGAAGGTTATTTTAGGGAAAGCACCATTTCTGGCACAGGCAGCCTCCCAAACAACAATAGTTTAGTTTCGGCTTTTTTGGCTTTTTATGAGTCTCTCAGAACAGTGCTGCATTAAACAGCATAAGTGAAAAGAGTGACACTAAACTGTAGAAAAAAGCATTTCATATCTGTTTGGGCCTGTGATCTCCAACACTTGTCTGACTCTATAACCAATACAAAGTGTTGACAAAAGAGCTTGAAATTCTCCTAGCTGTTAAGGCAGAGTACTTGAAATCTCTAAAACAACTAAACAAAGAGGCTCCACATCTTCTCACATAATTTCCTTTTTTTTTTAATATTGCTGATTTGTTTTTTTCCGAGTGAAAAGGTCTTTTTCTCTTTTCTGTCTGTCCCAAATGAATTATAGTAACCAAGTAAAATCCTAAAACATCTTGCTCACCACACACATCCATCAAAGAAAGGTCTGAATGTGAATTAATCCCATGCCAGATTAGGAGAAAAACAACCACACATGTTCTTAGGACACATGATATAGTGAGAAAAATGCCTGAATATCTGTATCAAATATATTTGGAAATATTCTGTAACAAAAGTGAACACAGTACTGGACTCATGAGGTTTCACCAAAAAAGTAGAATTAATTCACAGAAACCTGAGATATGTTCTCCTAAAGAATCCAAGTGCCCCCATGGAGTATTTATCGAGATGCATAATATTTCCTAGAGTTTCTTAGCCTTTAATGGCAATTTATCATGGAATTGTTCAAACTGCTGCAGCTACAGATTTTAACCAAATGAAACAAAAATAAAAAAACACAGCCTCAAACAATTTGAGATAATCAAATTTTTATAGCTTGTGTCTCTAAAAGCATAGTCCATGGGTATTTCTTTTTAACTTCAGCTTTCCTAAAAATGAATTTCATAATAAAAATTATCCTATTGCTGTATTAATTTGAAATCTAACTGGAAATACAATTGTAATTGTTGAGAGAGGGGGGCAGTTATCTAGAAGTAGGAAATACTTGACTGTGAAGTAGAGGTAACGATTTGTCAAACATGATCAATTTTTAAAAATAATTTTGTCTTTTCCATCCATTGTGCAGTTGAAAATTCTTATTTGTGATGGTATAAGGCTATAAATCAAACAAAATAGGAAGTGCCTCCTCAAGTCCTCAGCAAACAGAGTACCAGCTGCAATAATAGTATTGTGGAATGAAAGCTTTGCTATATACAAATAAAAAAAAAAGCTTGAAACATTAACAGCCATTATTCTAAATGTGTTTTATTGTGCAATAATAAAGCACTGTTCTACTTGGCAGCTCCCAAGTTTAAGCAGAGAATTATTCAATGTATTTTAGCTTTGTTTACATTTAGTCTTAGACTAGCCAAGATTGGTTGTGTGACCCTAGTCCTAGGTCAAATAACAGACCTTCTACCATATTATGTGATTTAAAGCAAACTCCCATCTGAGCTAAAATAAGGAAGCTGCAAAGGAAAGAGGAAGCAAGTTCAGGCACCCTCCAACACGACTGATTGTAATAAATCAACTGAACAGAAAAGTGAAAAAATATTCTTCCTAAGATATAGGCAGGATGTTTGTCCAGCTTCACAAAACCCTGCTTGGTTACTGCATTAGCAGTTTTACCCTTGTGCATGTTAATTCTTAGTTTTATTGGGTTTATTCTTAGAAAAAAGATTAGACAACTATATCTTTCCCATCTGGTCCTGAAACTAAAGATCAAAAAGCAAGTGACATGCTTCTGTCATTTGAAACTTATCCCAGGAATCATCATGCTCAGCTGCCACACAAGGAGATCAAAGTTCCATGCCAAAGCCAAGCTGAGATTTCCTAGTGAATTAACTGGGGAGAGAATGAATAGTTACTTCCACAGAGATTTCACCTGGAATGGGGAATAAACAAATGAGAAACATTGAAGAGAGAGAAGAGAGAAGAAAGAGACAGATGGCAGTTACAGTATAACTCTCATGGCCAAGTCTTTAATAACCTTATTAAAAATAAGGTCTCTGGGCATGTTACTTGGAAGCCATTTTTCTTTTTCAAGTTTGTTTGTAATTTGACATTAAAAACTTCTCTATTCAAGAGAAGATTCTTTCCACTCATGATTACCAAGCCTATAAACCTAAAATCTAGAGATAGATTTCAAGTCCTCTAATGCAAATTCTTTATTTCCCCCCGCCTCTCAAAATGAGCCAAAGAACATTGATACAAGCCCATTTTCAACATCAGACTGTCCCAATATCCTGCTGTTTTAGTAAGATTCCTGAAAAAACCTTTAGGAGCAGTACAAAATAACACAACTTTCAATATGGCATGCAAGTCAAGACTAAACAAGTCAGTCCATTCCATGCTGAAACAACAAGAACTGAGATACAAAATATGTTGTGCCATGAAGCATTCAAATGAATTAACATCTCCTTTATCTGACACTGTAATGACTATTCTTGTCTACATCCCTCAGAAATGATTTAATTTAGAAAAATAAGTGTGTGAATAAAATATCCTGACAGACACGCATTGCTTCAAAGTACAATTTAGGCTTTTACTATAGGTCTCTAGAGAATTCCAAATGTTCTGGAAAGCATCAATCTTATATAAGTTATTGTCTAGGAAACAGCTGCCAGATGGCTGGTAAATATGCCTTTGTACATTTGTATTTCACATGTCACAGCCATCTTTGATTTAGAAACGCTGTAAACCTGTACAAAGCAGGTGCAGTTTTTTTATGCTTAGAAGATTGTCACCCCTGACTAGATGTCCAAAGTAAATGCACATAGTGTTCAATAAATGATAAATGTATAAATGACTGGAATGATGGAATTGGAAGCACATACAGCAGAGACAAGAGCCTCCTTAGGAAGAGGAAAGCAGAGCAGGCTGGAGGACTGGGTTAACAAGAAAAGCATGAGCTTTAGCAAAAATAAGTGCAAAGCTTTGCATGTGGGGTAAAATAAACCCAAGCAGTGACTGAGGCTGGGCTCTCACTCACTCAGGTGTGGCTTTGGAAGTCTGGTGGACAGAAAGCTGAGCACAAATCAGCAATTGTCTCACAGCAAGGATGTGGGCAAACCCTGTCCTGTGTGGGTGAAGGTGTGTTCAGCAGATCAAGGGATGCCGTGATTTCACTCTGCCACACCCAGAACTCTGGGTCTCCGTGGAATTACCCCACTTTGAGAGGCACTGGCAACCTGCAGAGGGCCACCAAGCCCAAGAGATGGCTGGAGAACTGGAGGCATGGGGAGAGGCTGAATGAAAGGGTTTGCTCAGCCAAAAGAAAGGAAGGCTGTGAACAAACTTGTGATATTCCAAAGATAGTTATGGAGAAGGTAGAGATGCTCTCTTCACAAGGATAAATGGTGACAGGACAAGAGGAAATAGACACAAGTACCTCCAGGAAGAAATCCATACAGGCATAAGAAAGAAATTCCTCATCCTGAGAACAATTGAACATTGCAACACATTACACAGAAAAGTGGGAGAATCCCTTCAATTCAAGCTGCATCCCATAGAAAACCTTTATCTTGACCCAATACCCACTCCTGTCAAAACTCTAAATGGTTTTAAAAAATAAAACCACCATAATTTCTAAATATTAATTTAATTTTTTTTGCTACCTAGACTTTCGGTGAGACTGGTGGACTGTTAGTTTCTGGTGGACAATTAGTTAATTCTCTGTTTATGTCTTTAAAGTGTAACCTTCTTCCTTCACATGAACTACTATAAAGTTTGTTTCCATTAAATCCATGGAGATCTAAACTGCAATTAAAATGCAACATTCAAGAAATACAAAAAAATAAACTTTCCCAAGTGGTTTCTAGATGAAACAGTTGTGTGAAAGTCACTTGACAGAGTTCAAACTTTGAACTGAAATTACTTTTTTACCCCCAACACACACTCCTAGGCTTTTCAGATGTTTACAAGCTATCCATGGGGTTTTTTGTTGATGAAAACTTATTTTATGTGCTGGCAAAACTGAAGTTTGTAAGCAGCCAGGCCCCAAAATTGAACTTCATGTCATGAAGTCCATCTCTTTTTATCAGCATCCATTAAAATAACATTTATTTAAATCATATAGTAGTGGCTTAACAAGCTGAAATAAATTAATGTCAAATCAAAGCCAAACTCTGCTGGAAGCATTCCAAACACACTGTTTGGCCATACATACAAAGAGTCCCATTTGTACTGTGTGCTGGGGGAATCCACTGGCCTGACCTACAGCTTAGTTAAAATTGTACAAATTTTTTAACTCACTTCTTGGGCTTTGGATTATCCCCATGTGTATTTGTCTGCTTTGATAAACACTCCAGTTTCTCCCATGTTAAAAAGCATCTGGTAGTTTCTTAATGAAATTATACTCAATGTAAAGAAATACTCCAACATTTTAAAATGTTATCAAAAAAGGCAAGACTTTCCATTTTTATGTAAGCCATCGCTCTGGCATGATCTTTGACTGTATTATAAACAACTTCAAAGTTTAGGAAATATGAGTAGATATTCACCTAGTGAATACTTCAGTGTTCTAATTAGCATTGTATTAGTTAATGGTTTAATGTTGGGTTTCATATGTCCCTTTGAGAATTACCACACTGTATTCCTGATTTTTGTCTCTGATTTCCATAACAGCTTCACTACTGGAGGCCGAGATTGTTCAAGTTTCATTTAGCCAGGCTTTGAAATTGCAGTGATATCAAGCAACACTTTTCCAATTCTTTAATTAGGTTTTCCAGGAACTACTTTCGGACTGTCAGAGTCAGGCCAGATTTAGTTTGTATCCAATACAAAAACGAAAAAGGCAACAACAGAGATACAAACTGAAAACAAAGCTGAAAAAGATCCTTTCCAGTGTCTGACTATGCAAATACACCATTGATTTAAATTGATACAGCCTATCCATCTGCAATCATGAATCTAATATTATTGATAAGAATTCTGAAATATCAAAGTTAAAGTTCAGCATTTAGCAAGATAGGGAAGGGAGTAAAAAGAGATTCATCAAGCCACCAAGCCTTGCCTCGTGTAAACAATCCTGAATATATCCCTGTTCACAAACTATTCATAATGCATCATAAGAAGCTGGGAGATTCTCTCTGCACTAATTAGATGATGATTAGAAACCAGCTAATTTAGAGCTGAAATTTGTTAATGGATAGTACATTTATGTGACCATTACCAACATGTAGTTTAGTTTAGATAATACTGCTCTCAACAGCTACATGAAGGGAGAGAAAGATTTAAAGTAACAGGAAAAGAGAAACCTCTGCATGTATTTTTCCAGGTTAAGCTTTGGTGATCTCTCTTTGTAGGTTAAAAAATAGCAGACACCACAAAACTGAACTCTTAAATAAATTTGTCAAACCCATTTAAAAGTTAGTCATGGTATTGCATGGTTTGAAAACACAAAATATATGACCTAAAATCCTGACTAACAATCCTAAAATCTGTGGGAGCAAAATGCAGCTCATGGAAGAAGGGCTTTCTCCAATAAATGAAGAGGACTGAATTCTCTGATGACAGAAGCAGTTCTAGCTCTCAAAAACATATTTACCAACAGAATATGTATCCCAGATGTTTTACATCTTTATTTTAAGACACAAGGCCTTCAAAGCCTTGGTTTACTGAGCTCAGTAACACCTGGGGAACCAATACTCCAGGCTATCAGGCAATTTGGGATCAATGTGTGGTGGCTAAGGTGACTCTGTCAAATATATGCTAAGCAGCATGCAGAGGTACAACCAAAATTCCCTTACACTCTTAAAACTAACTAAAATAATATTCTGCAAGCACTACATATTAAATGTTTGTGAATCTTTGGCTTAATGTAATCCCAGAAAGCCTAGTCTAAGGTCTCAGCAATTCAATGCCTTTCATCCTAAAACCTTCTGTAAGCATAAGAAAAGAATATAGACCCATAGAGATTAATCCCACTTGTAATCACCTACCATTCTAAACAAATTTATCTAAAGATGCTTTTCATTTTGGTGGTGAAAATTTCTGTATAGCTTCTTTTCCCCTGCCTTTGTATATTAAATCCTACAATGTGTCCACAAGCAAACAAAAATATATTAAGGAGTTTTAAAATGTTAGTATTAAGCTTTGTGGGATTTCACATGAAAGATATTTTTGCCTCATCTGGGGGCAGTGTCAACACAATGATTTGTAGTTAAGCTGCAAAATTAGCTCAAAGCTTTACTGGTGAAACTGCTGGACATCAAGCCTGTCCTTGAGCACAGCTCAAAACATTTTCCTCCCTCACCACTCCCTTTTCCCAAAACCAGAGAAGAAACAGGAAAAACTACTTAATACATTAGACCCCTTCTTAGGAATACAATGGCTCAAGTGAAATAGGAGCTTTCTGAACTGAAATATTGCTTTCACTGCCTTTGCAAATGGGAAAGTTGGACTGCCACAGCAAATGAGCCTGAACCATTCTGATCCACTGTTGCACTGCATCACATACCTGTCAGCAGAAATAGAGTGTGATTCCACATGTCAGAAGTTCCAACAGATTTAGTGATATTTTAAAAGGTCTATTCTGTCTCACTTCTCTCAGATTAAATCACATTCCAGTCATAAAAATTAATATTTTCTTATGCCTTTACTTCAGATTTTTCCTATGCCTTGCTTTCATGTCCACATACACCTCTTTTAAAACCTTACCTCTGAGATTTCAGGTTATGTTCTCTCCCCCCACTTAGGAGCAGCAGAACATGATTGAATTCCTAAGAAATCAGTAAAGACCTCCAAGAGCAAGCAATGCTAAACAACACAATGTTTCTGCTTCTTGCCAGAGAATCACTGCATATTAACTTCCTAATGTCCTTGCCAACTACATATATGCACTACTATCACACTAGAAAAAATATAGCTTCTATCCTAAAGGCCTTTCATGTGACATCTTTAAAACCTGATCACTGATAAGGACATAGCAACAGCACTGAAAAATGATTTGAACATTACTTTTTATTCAGAGGTGTATAGCCACAAACTCTGTATCTGAAAAATTCACCACCAAATATTATGCCACAGAAGAATTTCAGGACTATAACAAAATATATAATTGGTCAGGAAACACAAACCAGCAGTCTTATTTTAGCAGTTCACTAACCAGGGTTAAAAAGCTCCTCAAAGTTTGTATTCCTCAAGAAAAAAAAAGCCACTTTCACTCAAGGAGCTCCTAGTGCAGAGGTTCAGTGGGCCTCCCATTTAGGCACAATCAGCTCTGCCAGCTAAAACAAGACCTATGAGCTCCTTTCCTTTTGAAACAAAGCTCACTGCATTTCTTTTCTCTTTCCACTTGTACCTAAATAAAATTTAAAGGAACACACTGATGTTTTGTATCACTTGGGATATCAAATTATTCTCTTTAGGAAAAACTGATTCTGTATTATGTGTCTGTCACTACAGTGGTGAATAGGTTGCTTGAAAGAGTAATGGTACAGATTTTTTCTGAGACTAGGGGGTCAATTGAATTGACACAGACTGTACAGACACTAGGCTGGAAGGGCAAAGACCTTTTCTGCTTCTGAGTAGAGCTAAAGGTATTTTTTTTAATTTTTGCTACAATATTAGCTCAGGATTTTCCCTTCTATGAGCAAATAACACAACTAGTCTAGGTACAGAAATCTTCTGATTTTTAATACAAGTACTTATCACATTTTTTCATTACATAAATTGCAAATATCACTTGTAATTCTATTGATTCCATTTTAAATTAAAATCTCTTGTGCTTCATCTGATTTTTATAGCTCACAATACCCCACAAACATATTTTAATTCTACAATTACTTATGCACTTTAGTTTTTGTTCTTTCAATTTAAGAAACTATTATTATATTCTAGAAAATTGTTCAAATGATACAAATAAGCTTAATTTCCATTACATTTGGAAATGTTGTCTTTTTTTACATTCAAATGCAATTTCAGACAAAATAATGAGGAGTGAATAAATCTTTCAGAAAGTGACAACTGCTATTTTATTTTAAAAACCTCCTTCTTTTGGGTGGACATCTGGCACTTATTCTGTTTAAATTGTCTTTCAAAGTAATAATAACAAAAATGCATCTGTGTTTGCTAATAGCAATCTTATAATTCCTTCCTGCTATTGTAAAATGATTCTGTTAATTTTTCTCTACAAGAGCTCTACTGACATTTCAAAGGTCTCAGCATAGTCTGTAAGAAAAATCAGGCCCAAGACCATGAACTTATCAAGGCCCATTTTCATTGCACTATGAAACAAATCTACCCTATTTATCCAGAGAATCAAGAAAAGACAAAACTGAGGCATACTGGTAAGGGTGGAATGGAGCAATTCCAGAATGATGTGGTCTGAACTATATTCACAAACATTAAAGTTTCAGGCTACCAAGTAATTATGTATGAGAATTTGCTGTTCATACTGGAAATCTGAACCCTTCTCACTCTGGTGATCCCTTTCAATGCCTTTCATTTATTCCTCCACTGTTTCACCTCACAATAATACCCCTCTGAGGTTACACAGAGACTCACTTCTGCTCTAGAAAGTGAAAACCATTACCCATTTGCCCCATACTTACTCACTTGTCCAAGTCCTTTACAATTTTCCGTCTCAACAGCTCTATCAGCTCATCCATCATCACCATGATTTATTTGCATGCTGCTGCTTCTGCCATATCTTACCTTGGTAAGAACCTTATAATGTAGCTAACTCCTCACACATACTCTGATATTTCCACTATCCAAATTACTTACCACATATCAAGGAAGCACAAGATTTCCAATTAGATACTCCCTTTTACCACAATCAGCTGGGAAGCAGCATTGAGATGAGTTTAATCTGTAATTAAATCTCTGGAGCTCACTGTGGAACCATCATTTAAGTTAGCATATAGCACATGCAATGCAATTACCAAGAGTGGTGCCAAATTAGGAAGGTATCCTTTAGGACAAGTGGTAAAAGTCAGCTATTTGGTACCAAGAAAACTATCAGTCAGAAAGTAAAAATACCAAATTGCAGAAAGGAAACATCATCATACCTAAGCATTTCAAACAAAATGCTTATTGAAATGCTACTGAAAATCTGTGGAAGAGAGATTGCATCCTTGCAAATCAGAGGATGAAGCCTTGGTTTTTATTTGAATGAAAACACAAAAATACCAAGTTTGGACATTATTCACATGAAAAATTTACTCTGTATTTTGACATCTGTGGAGGGATTAATATGAAAAGGATGCTGCCTTTATTAACCTATATTTCTAAGGATTATTTGGTTTTGAAATATTAGAAGAAACAGTATTTAAGTAGCAAGGTCATGATCTAACCAGCACTATCAAATCCAAAATAGAGGCTCTGTTTTGTTGTTACAGGGCAGAGTCAACAATCAAAAGACAGGAAGGTAATTAAAGATTTGGCTTAAGACCAGGCCTACAGCAGTTTTAGGAGCTGTAAGCCTGGAGGTATTTTTTCCTAAGACAGTATTAAATAAATGTAAGGCTATATGCACACAACCAAGAAGCTCCAAACTTAGGCAAATAATTTCTCAATCCTGCTCTAGTGTCTTGACATCATGGCTTTTCTGCTTCTGTGGAAGAGGCATCCAAGAGACCTCTTAGGAAAGGTATCCAAATCAAGACGCTGCTCCCTGGGAACCTGCTGAAATTGAACTGGAGGGGTTCACCAAGGTCTTCCTTCAGTGTTTTTTCTGGACTCAGAGAGGCAGTTGATTCATGTACCAGTAGTTGTGCACTGCAGCTGATCCAGTGGCTTATTCAGGAGAGTATCTTATCAGGATTTCATTTGGCCTGAGCCAGTGATAGTGCCTGCTCGGCTCCTCCCTGTCTGCTGCTTTACAGGCAGTGATCTCACCAGGACGGTAGAAATGCTGGTAAGGCAGGAAAAGGTAGAGGGGGGAGCACAAAAGCAAAATGAAAATAGCACTAAAAAATTCCCTTTCCTACAAATTCTCAGAATTTTCCATCAGCATCTCTTTTCCTACTTCCCCTGACTGCCACCACCTTGAACAAAGAAGCCAAACAAAACTCTTTTGCCTTTGGGATGGTTACCTGTAGTTTTAGAAAGGTTTTTTTTTTTGCTCCCCACTGTAACTTCTTCACAGAAAGGAATAATCAAACATGGGATCTGAAAGTTGTCATTAAAATAAGAGAAGAGGTTTAGCATTGATTGGCAAAGTGGAGGTGGTGGGGGAATGACAGCAAAAAAAAGAATACTGACAAAGGTAAAACAGGAATACAATAAGAGATGAGAGTAAAAATAAACAAGCAAAGAGAAGTGCAGGCCAAGACAAATAGAGGACAGTGATCAACAAAGAAAAGTAAATTTAAAAAACACAGACAAAAAGGAGGAGAGAGACAAAGGGATGCAGGAGTACTAAATTAAGTACCACAGGCAGAGGGAGAGAAGGACAGCCCTCCTATGCTCATCAGTTACAAACTAAGTAAAACATGCAATCTAAAGACATAAATTTGAACCCTCAACTTCACATCCTTCAAACCTAGCTGCTTTAATGCAGAAAAATCACTATTTTCATGCAAATCTGGATTAAAGGTTCTTTATCTACTGCATTTACCTTATGTGGCTTCATGATGCACTTATTTTTTAAACAAAAATAAAGAAATACTCTCTCAGTGATATGCTACAATATCACAGAGCTTCAAAACTGACAGCATGAAACTGCCAAGATTACCTAGCATTGAAAAGGTTAAGGCAGCATATACAAGAGTGGTGTCAGAGATAAAAAGTAAGCAAACTGGGAGTGAGGAATTTTAGTTCTCTATTACTTTTTAAGTAATATGTTTATATGTTTTATATGTTAAAGTAATAAGTTATTGCAATATTGGGTGAGAAAATACATAATCTCAAAATTTCATTCTGTTAATACTGGTGAAAGAATTAACCTACTAAGAGTAAAAGAAGAAAAACCAAATTCGAGTTAAATCATGAACTTATTTTGTTTGTAAACTCTGCTTCCAAATTAATTTCTTCTCTCCACTGTCCTACTTCAAGAAGGATTGAATCCTTGTTCATTTATTAACAAAAGTGATTTAGATCTCACAGACATTACCAGCAGCAGCTTTGCATTTATGCTTCATTCCTGCAAGTGTCTACATCTGCGAGTGTTTTAATCAAGGAATCCCATGACATTACACTTCATAATTAACACATAAAACCTCACTTCCTACAGGTAGCTGGGTAGGAGCAAACTTAATAATAAAAAGCAGTGTCAAGCCAACTTGCCAAAAAAATTGTTCTGTTTTGAATCTCCACCTGTTCTGCTGATGTGCCAAGATGGAATCTGTTTCTCATAATGGCAATTTGTTTGTGAGGATATCTGCTTCCAAGTGTTTGCAGTCCCACAAACAGAAAGGGAGTTACAGTGCACCCAGCAAGTGCTGAGAATATAAAACTAACGCCAAGAAAGATGCTGCTCCCTGCTGGCTCATCTAGATAACAGAGAGCAATTCCCTTACATATTTCTCAAAAAATATTAGTCCACAGATAAAGCACAGTTTTGAACTATGAAACAGATATTCCTTAAAACAGTCATTAGAAGTTAATTTTAAAAGTTGATTAGATGAAGCACACAACTGCTTTCCAAAGGAAAACAAAGTGAGAAGAATGCCAAAAACCTCCAGTAATTCTTCATTACCTCTAAGTTTTATAAAGGGAAAATATAAAAAACAAAATCTACACACACACAAAAAAAAAACCAAACTAGCTAGGATATAATAATGATTTCTGTCCCAGAGTAAGGATATCAAAATCCTTAGCAACACTTACAGTTATTTTACTTATTTTTAGCTTTGTCTACATGTAACTTTTCACTACCCTCCCTAACTTTGACTGAGATGTGAAAGCGGAAACCTGGAGTACTGCCACTGCAGATTAGCACTGATTCCTTGTATTTCAAAGACTCTGCATAGAAAAACACCAGCAACAATTTCATGGACTTGACAGCTAGCAAAACCTAACAAGATCCATACCTTGATTCCCACACATCAAAACAATCTCATTTAAGGGCTTGCCTAGCCAGAGGAATGCAAAACAAGCTGGAATGTCAATCTTAAGCTAATAGTTCTTCTCTACTGACATCCCTCAGGGTCACTCACTGAGAGGTAAATGGGTCATTCTGGGGCTTCCACCCTTTCCAAAGGCACTGGCACTCAACCACATGAAAATGATTGTATTTCATCACTGCTAGGAAGCTTGGAAGAACTGCCAGCTTTTCATTAAGAAAGTCGTGCCATTTTGGTCTTTCCCAGTCTGCACAGACAGGAGAGGTGATTTTTTTTCCTGTTTCTGACTACAGACCTGTTGAGGGTTTTTTCCAGAAATTCTGATCTGTGAACTCTGGGCTAAATTTAGCAGTGTAATCCAGACAGAAATTGTGTTTATCTTTCTACCTTAAATGTACACAACCAAATAACTCTAAGCCCTATAAACATGCCCACTCAATTCCAAACAATACTTTACACTAACAGAATAGTTACCTCGAGATACCTTCTGCAAAGTAAAATTGAATTGTTCCCTGTTTGCTATTTTCAGTAGTGTGCAGCTGAAAGGAGTTTTATTCCATGCAGTAAGAAAATAGATATCCCTCTAGCACCGTGCTTTGGACACACACAGAAGCTACCAACAGCTCAGCAGTGTTTTCAAGTTGCTAAGCAAATCAGGCTAAGGAATGGCTGGACATCAGACACCCATCAGATGAATTTTAATCCCACTGTGTCAAAAATAACAGAATGGGCTTGCAGGAGAATGACAATATAGTTCTGCTTTCTATGAAAGGAGAGATACTTAAATTCTTGGTGTTCAGTTGGCTGTCCAGTATCATATACCACTGTAAAATTCCATTATCAATGAAGAGGTCACATCTTATCCTATCCCCCCTCCCTCTGGCAACAAATCAGGTAACAACAGCAATTAAAAGTTTCTGGAACCTGCCTTTTCTCAGCTATGCACAGATCTTCTTCAGCTTAAGGCAGAACAATTGCAGGAAATGGTGGAATTAGAACTTTTTTTTTTTTTCCCCTAGAAGGGGACTTTGAAACTTAGAAAAGAAACACCTATCAGTGCTCTACTTACACAGCCATGAATTGGAGGAAACTGGTTACATCAAGTGGATTTAAGCTGACTGACATGACAGAGAACTAGATTGTCACTTCCTAAAAGGGATGGGCAAATCCCCTCCCCGGATGCACCTTCCTCTAACATATCCTGTGCTTTTCCCTATTAACCCACTCGTGGTATTCCACAGAAACCTAACTATGTGAGCATGAAAAAAGGCACCCAAAAATCCTCCAAACACATTCAGTGGAACAGATAAAAGCTGTTGCATGGAAATGCTATAAATACAGGAAGAGAAACTTTGAAGGGAAATAGATAAGACATCCATTATGGAAATCAACCAAACTCCTAACAAGTTCAATGCCTGAGGATACAAAACTATTACTGAACACCCCATTATGGGGCTAAATTCTCAGTTAACACAAACCCTCAACTTCACAAGTTATTTCTAATAGAAAGGTCATTAAGTGCTAAAAAACAGGGATTAAATGTTATATTTTATTGCAATCTATTAGTTCCTATGAAAAAGTAATTATTAACAAGATCCTAAGACGCAGCTGAAATCTTAACAAGAAAACTTTCAGTTAAGGAATAGTGATTGAAGGGCAAGGCATTGCCTGGGGATTAATGACTGTTTGGTGAGAGCTGATGGCATCTGGCTGTGCTTCAGCTGATCCCAGCTGACCTCTGAGTCCCAGGAAATGTCTTGAATCTCAATCATTATTCCTGCTGTAATGTGACAACTAAATATGAACACATATGCACACACACTACAGTGTTCTAACATGGGACTTGCTGTTTCCTCTGGTATTCTCCAGGACGTTGCTGCAGAATTAGAGCTCTGTAAATTAGCCAGCTTGAGTCATTTCTCAACATGCCATTCATCTTATAATAGATTACATATGGTATTGCCACTTGTCAGGCTACAGCACAGACATTTTGCATCTATTTCTACATGTCTTCCTGTTTTAAATGTCTGCTCAGAGAAATAAAATCTCTGGTCAAAACTAGATTTCCTCCTTTAATCACATTCAGCCAGACATACCAGTTCTGACTTTAGCCTGGAAGTTTAGCTGAGTGTGTTTTACCTCTTAAATTGTTGTTTCCAAAACATTTATCTGCTCTCTTTCTAAACTCATACTGGTCTAGACTAATATTCTATGCTCCCAATATTAATATTTTGCCTTTAGAAACTACAGAGGCTGACACTGCAATGCACAAATCCTATTATGCCCACAACAAGCAACAGAGTACTTTGGATGTGTATATCCTAAATGCGATTTTAACACTCCCTAATTTAAGGTACAATGAGCTAATCCAAATTCAGGATTAGTTTTGTTCAAGTGTCCCAGGCTCAGCACTATGCTGATTGACTTTTTTTTACTAGAAACAACAACAGATATTCAAGATAGAATAGTAGACTTTCACCACATCAATGAGCTTTAGGGAGTTAGCAGCAACACTTCTCCAAAGCTTTATATAGCCAGGCTGTGCTCAACACCAGGACTACTTGGCATTTATATGCTGCAGACATTTAACAGGTAAGCTCAGTTTAGTTATCAATCATTAATAACTAAATAATAGCAAAAATAATTAAGGATTTGGCATATTTATCGATAAAGTCACTTTGCATTTTAGCAGTACTTTTGCATTCCATCTCCAGATGCACTCTCATACCCAGAGAAAATCTGATTTTTATGCTCATCATAAAGAATTTGAGGCTGAAATGCAGAGGCTAAGTCTCATACAAGGCCACATATTAAGGGCTGGGAACAGAGATCAACAATTAAGATTTTCAGTCTCCTTAGATTAAATACACAGCTCCTGGAGAGCAGCTCATTCCACAAGAATTCTCACAGCAGTGACCAGTCAGAAACTGCCTTGAAAATGAGGTTCACAATCTAGTGGTTCATTATTAATGTGTGAACAACACGGAATAGAAAAATAATAATAAAATGAAGACATTTTTGTGAGTTCATGCTTATGTTTCATGATAAGTGCTGCTCCCACACAGCTAAAACTGAAATATATCAATAATCCAATTACTTTTTCTTCTCCCTAATTTTCCCATTACACTAAAGACTCATGACAGGACCCTCTCCCAGTCTGTCAGCAATGATAGGGCACCTGTGGAGTGTGGTACAGCTACACAGCATTGCTCAGAACTTTTGGGCTTTCCTCCCTCCAGTGGGTGGGGTGTAGTTTTCCCCTCTTAGCTGGAGCTTTATAGTCAAGCATAGTGTAACTCTTCCCACCAGGTGTGGCCCTGAATACTGAAAAAACATCTGCAGACAAGATTTGTCTCCTTCTTATGCCATGAGCAATGAAGTGAAATGTTGGCTTTTTGCTCTCTGAGGAGAGCTCTGGGACTAATTCAATTGCAGATTTTTCCTTTTTCTCCTGCCTAACACAGACCCTGTTCTAATCTAATGACTAATGCTTGGGCCAGAAAAGGAACAAGTTAATCCCAGCAGGAAGAAAACCTCAGGATGAAATGAAGGAGCTTTTTTGTATAACACTATGCAACTAAGGAGTCAAGTGAAAAAAAAAGAAATACATTAGCATTGGTTACTCCATATACAGTAGTACTGTTTTGTTTCTGTCCTACCATACTGTATGATTTTCTTATGTGTAAAGACAATCTGAAGGGAAATTCCATATGAATTTTTGTTGCCAAACTTCTTATCTGCTAGTATCTCATAAATTATAGACTACAGAAATCCTAAAACATGCTGTGCTTCAAAGAAATGTCAAGAAAATCGTTAAATGAAATGAAAAAAATAAAAAATGTGAAAACTGAAGGATATGAGAAACAAAATCACGTGGCATTGCACCATTTGTCTCCTCTTCACAGCCAAATGATCAAACCAAACTGGGGATATTGGGTCCAGATTTGACCTCAGTGGTAAATCCAAACCAGATCCAAAATAAAAAGCAAAACAGGATGCCAGAGTTCTATGGTACCGATGGATTTGTCCTTGGTGTTACCCCACCCTTTCAGTTTTGAAGGACAGAAGTGAGACTGTTTTGCTGCCAGAAACAGCAGCTGCCAAACCAACAAGGATAATGAGCTGCAATTTACAGGGAAGAGGGTGGTTGTTGCCTGTTGTATGCCGAGATATCAGATACTACAAAACCAGAGAGAGAACGCCTGTGCAGACTAAGTGGTTAAGGATGCTCAGAGCTATCTGGGAAAAGAGCTGGGTGTTTTTAGAATACATTTGTGTTTTGCTTCAGCATTAAGTCTTTGCACAATCATGACTACCTGCTGATTCTTGGAAAAAGTTTTCAATACTACAGCTCCATGCTCTCTGTAAACACTGGAGCTTGCACATCCAAATATCCTGGCTAAAAGGAGCCACTAAAGTGCTATCAGGAGAGCAGTTTATCCAGGAACTTCAGCAGGTGCAGACATCTACCACCTGGGTGGTAAACACGTGTCAACTATCACCATGAAAATCTCTGAAACCATTGAAGGTAACTGTGTCCACACTAACATCCAAGAAGTTTCTGAGTTACCAAGATTTCTATTTAAGGATTCCTTGAGTACAATATAGCCTTCCCAATTATCCAGAAAAAAACCAATAAAGAACAAAGTGGGTTGGTCTCTTGTTGCTTTTACATTGTAACCACATCCTTTGGCATTTACCAACAGTAGAATGCTCCAGTTTTCATATAGCTCTTCCAAAGTACCGGGTATTACATTTTTGTTAGTCAGATAAACCTCAATTCAGAGTTCAGTTATTCAATTTAATCATATACTGAAGGAGGAGGTTAATCCATTTTATGGGGGTGCAGGCAGCTGTTGAATGGAACCTCCAATAGCTACCTTTTATGAAGGGATATAAATAAACAGAGTGGCTTCTATTTATAAGCTTCTAGTTCTGAGCCAATGTTCCTTTCAATTCCGCTGCCAGGCTCAGAAAGGAGACACAAAAATTGAACTGACAAGAGACAAAAGCTGACCTTCAGAGGCTGGGGGAAGTTGGGATGCAGGTCTGAATTTGAATGCCAGAGCTTTGGGGATTGTTTTCATCTGATTCACAGCTTGAGAATCACTTCTCAGAATAACAAAGACCTTCAGGTAAAAACCCATAACAGAGCTATGGATTTTTGAATACTAACAGATCTCTGAATAACCACCCACATGATGATTCTTTGAATATAGTTTAGGTCCTTTTCTGAAATCCAACTGGAGAAAATATTCCTCCATGCAACTGCATTGATTTCAGTGTAAACTGGGGTATTAAGTCAAAACAGAAACCATCAGAATCAGTTCTATAACTGATTTCTTGACACTGCATATTTTGAAAAATATTTTTTAAAATATTCCTTTTTCTGATCAGTTATTCCTCATGTGAGGAACATCAAGGGAAAAAACCCAAACCCCTAAAACCATAAGCCATACATCAACAACAGTCACAGACTAAGAAAACCATTATTATGTTCTAAAGAAACATCTATATTTACTTAAAATGTACTATGCTCCATGTGAGATATGTTATAAACACCAGGCTGTGTACCCTTGCTACAGAAACAGAAGGCAGATAAAGTATACAAGTCATGGATTGTAAAATAACTAAAAAAAGGCAGCCTGGACTAGACAGAAGGGAAAAAATGACACCCTGTCTATCATTAAAATATTTATGCAAGAACGGCAGGCTGTAGGACTTTTTTTTTGATTCTGTGAAAAACTAAACTCTAATGAGAAGCAGATAACCTAACTCTTTATCACAAGCCTGAATGTCTGAAGAAACAGACTCTCTTGATACTTTTCTCCATTTATTATTAACTGCAGTGTTCAGAACAGCTGATGTTTTCTGAATCCAAAAGTCAGACACGTCAGCAGATGAACTAGAGTACACCCAGTTATGTCAGTATTTTGCATGCCCTTTATCACTGGGTGTGAACAGTAACTTCCAGGCGTGTGAAACTCAGAATCAGATGCAGTTCTCAGACAATCATAGTAACAAAAATTCCTCATACTTAAAAAGCAACTTATACATGGGAAATGACTGGCATTTTTTTGTTGTTATTGTTTTTGTTTGTTTGTTTTAGGAAATACTGTGTATAAAATCAACCATCTTTGCAGAAGAATTGTATTGATGCTCCCTTGTGGAAGTCAGAATTGTTTTACCATGTTGCTCATTCTGTGTTCAGTGAAATTTTGCATAATGAAGTTCTCTTGGTTGTTTTCCTTTGTAATTCTGAAGACATGCTACAGTCCAATGAAAATATATTTTCAAATTATACATTTTTGTGATTATTCATGCTTTTATTAGAAATAAGTATTATAAGTTTTGAATAACAGCCATATTTCGAGATTATTATTTCATTTTTCAGAAAATTAGTATCCAAGTGAGAAGATTTATATGTTTAAGTAGGAATAGGCTCTGTAGTATGCACACAACTCATCTAGGCTGTCCTTGTGCAACCTTAGATATTCTCAAGGATTTGAATTACAATCTGTGTCAATGATTCCCAGATTTCTTTCCTCCTCACTCACTTCCCTTTTGTTCACACTTGTAATTCAAACTGCTTCTACAGAATCTTCTCCAGATGTCATTTTGCCAAATGAAAATCGATGTGTCAAAACCGTCTCTTCTCTCCTCCCAGCTCCTTCCCTCCTGTTTTGCTGTAACTGTCAACAATTCCACCATCCCCCTATTCCACAAGCCTTTTAATACTGGTATCATTTTCAGCTCTTCCCCACTTGCAAAGCTCCACACACCCAAGCACATGCTTAATGTTAACCCTGCTGCCTGTCCTGAAATCTCTCTGCAGCAAAGTTTCAAAATAAACATCAAGTACCACAGACTGAATGAAATGGATTCGCCAGCCACAGAAAGCATTACCCAAACCTGACAGATAAGTAAATGAAAATTCTTAGTCCTGCAAAACAGGTTGTATTTGCTTGCTCATATCAATTATTAGTCTTCTGGTTTTCTACACACAGGTACAGAAAAATGGGAATGATACACAATCCAAAATAATCACTAGCAAGACAACAATAATTTAGGCACTTACTAAAAAAGAAAATGGCATCTGTCTTAAGCAAGCCTGCCTCCTGTGAAAGTCTTAACACAATATCTTGCACAACTCCTATTTCAAAGTTTGGAGACAGTTATGTTTTTATAATAGAACATGTAACTAAACTAGCCCCCATTACTGGACTTTTTTAGTCACTTACTCATCTTAGTTCTCTTTACTATTCACACAACTTTACTTGGCACAGGGGGACAAGCCCTTTGATTACAAATTTTAGATTTAACCTTAACAGAAGCAAAATGAAAATCTTTCTTTCAGATGGGATTTCAAGGTCATTTTATCTTTTGAATGAGGGAAAAAGAGCCACAACAAAATCAATTGTATTTTTACTTCATTTTAGAGTCTCTGAACTTCACTTCAGTGGCATCTTCTTGAAGCAAATATTTTCCTAGGCAAGAATAACATGCACTTGTACACGGGGCTAAAAAAATTACATTGTATGCAGCATGAAAGGTAAGAGATTTAATCTTTTTTGTTTCCTTTGGTCCATCTTAATTCAACAAAAACATGTGAAAGACACTTCCCCCTGTTGAGGCAACAGAGATCCATTGTGATCTTTATGACTTAAGAAATTCTCCAAACCAAGAAAGTGTAATGTATATTGTGCATTATGAAATGTTAAGTTGAAAGAGCCTATGCTAATTTTCACAGACAGGTAACATTTTCAAATACAAGAGACAATCTTCTATGTATATTTTAAATTTTAAAAATCCCATTGCCTCAAGCATCTTATGCAAGCGGCCTGAAATAAGATGACCAAGCCTTAACATTTAGTAAAATTTTCACTCTTTAAAGTCAGAATTTGCTCTCATCTTCCAATCTGGCTACTGCACTTTTTCATGCAGCTGGGCTGCATACAGCAGTGCACTTCAGAACCATGGTATGAAACAGAGTAGTTTAATGAAATTAATAAACAAAAAGTGCCAAGAAATTCAAACCCACTCTTCAGAAACTGATAAAGACCAAGAAAGAAAAAAAAAAAAAACCCAGACAGTGACAGCTCATTTTATTTCAGATAAGCACCATCAAGCTTATACCAAATTTCTTAGATATTTTTTATATAGAACTATATGTTATTCACTGACTGTCAAGAAAGCTGGGATATGTTATAGATATTTAACACTTATCTAGTATCAATGGGAAAAATCTTGCCTAATCTCAGTATTTCTCAACCATTAAGCAATATAATTCCCTCAGCACTGATTACAAAAAAAAAAAAACATAGTAATCCATGAAAATATTTTCAACTTACAGGATATGATCACTCCTGAATGGTGCACTTGACTGATGATTTTTGACTGAGAAAAT
>JAOTQP010000362.1:5959046-6034108 GCA_026413545.1 Cichladusa arquata | reverse complement strand
CCCCCCCCCCCCCCCCCCCCCCAACCACATTCTCAAGAGATTAAGTGCTGTTTCCACTGTCTTTGAACTTATCATTTCCCTAGTTTAAGGATGTTTTCATTGTCTGCCGCTCACATCTTTATAAGGACCATCTGAGAGTGTCATTTTGCAGACTATCTTCCCCTTCGTGACTCAGTGAGTTCTGTCTGTCAGTTCAGCTCATAAGTAGGGCAAACAAGAACAGAGCCATATGGGAATATAAGTACAACTAATTACTGACTTGTTTTAGTTTCAGCCAAACCTGGATTTCATCCTAGTATTTTCTTCACATAAGCCATCATGTCACATGTTCAGATAAAGTAAGGAACATTTATTTTCTAAACATTAAAAGGGCCTAATAATGACTTAGCTCTCCAACTCCCCAGTTTTCACTGCTGGTATTTACATCCACATTTCCTACCAGGGAGCCCATTTGAATCAAGCTTGATTATTTCTGGCACTAAGAGGTGGGGGAGAGCCAGTCCCAGCCCCAGCCTGTACACAGGCTCCTTTTTTTTGGGAACAGGGGAATGGTTTGGAAGACACTGCACTGTCCATATCAGCATATCCATATCAGCACTGCACTGGAACACAGGTCAGGAACTAATCTCCCCTCAGCTGAGAAAAGCCTTCCATCAGCCACAGCTGCTCAGGCAGCAGTTCCATCCCCAGATTTTGAAGCAAAGATTTTAAGTGACAACACACTAATTCACTCTAGTGAGATGATGTGCTGGAAAACCACAACAGTGGCCACTGTGAGCAAAGTCCTCATTGGCATAGTGTAAAAACCCTTTATATGCTGGTCAGTCTTGAAGATGCAAAAGCTACTTTTCTGTTTATTTAGGGTGGTGGCCTGGCCTTGCTGTTTCTTCTCCCTGTTGGTTTTGGTGCTCTTTTTGAAAACAACTCTTTCTCTTGCTTCCCTTGCAGGTGGATGATACAGAAGTCAAACAAAAGCTTTTTAGAACCCTTATATATTTAAAGATCATTCAAAGAAAATCCAAAGACACAACTGTGAAGAATATGAAGGCAGTGCACTGAAAAAACCAAAACCTCTGGGACATCAGCAGGCAAGCTAAAGAGAGTGACAGTACTAGAGAGAAAAAATACAAATGGAAATTTTTATATTTATGAAAATATATGACAAAATGAAATCACATGGTACAATTATTCTTTTGCTACTTTGTTCCACTGTGAAGAGAATGTTTTATTTAAGTGAAGCTTACTTGTGCTTGGTTTTGGTTGTTGAATTTTGGTTGCTTCTACAGGACATTCATACCCTGACAAATTTTTAGAGCCTTAGTTTTTCCTCCAATTTAAATAATGGTCTTTTAATTCAAATGCATTTTAATTTATTGTATTTTTATGCTTTATATTCTAACAACCCTCACAACAACAACATCATTTCATTAATTGAGGCACAGACCCTGTATTGGAGGAGTACAAAGGCTAGACAAGTTAGAAACAAGTATTTTCCTAAATTTCAGACATGTGTTCTTTTGTTCAAAATCTTTTTCTGTGTCAGCACAAAGAAACAGCCCATCTTTCTCAACATCCATCATCTGGACAAGCTCGTGATTTTGCTCGGCACAATAGTATTCACATTAATAAAAAAAATTCAAATCCCTTCAAACTAAGTACATTACAAAATCAAGCAAGAGAATAGCATTTGTGTAGAAACAAACAGTTGAACACAATACTTGGCTTTTATTCCCTTGCTAGATTTATTGAGAAGGTAGAAGCCAAAAGTATTTTCTTTTTGTTGTTGTTGTTTTTGGTTTTGTTTTAATTTAATGCCAATATCTAGATAAAACATCTGGTTATTCTACACAATATTAAAACTAAAATTGCCAGAGAACAGAACATTTTTCATAGAGTACTGAATGTACCTCTCATCTTTCTCAGGTTTTATTTTCAAAATTATTTGGGCTGTTTGCTGCCCTCTTTAATGCCTTTCCATAGAGAGGCAAATCTTGTGCAGGAGTCAGTCTTGGATCTAAATTAGCTACTCTTACCACCCACTCAGTGAAACCAAAGCCTCATTTTTTTTGAGGGACATAATTACTGTTAATTTACCCAGAGTGTAGAGAATCACTTAAATATCTAGCCTTTCAGAAACACTGAGATCTGAAAGATGTTTTGAAGTATTTTTTCTTTGGTCATATATTGTAATAAATATGTCATGGCACAAGAAGAACAAGAAATGGAAATACCCAAACCAACCAGAATTCTCCATCCTGGCTTTTCATACAGGATGCAGCCATCCTCAGGATCAGTCTAGTTTTTAAAGAGCAATTGAATTCATCTGGATCATCATGTAAGATTTTTGTGCAACTCAAGGCTTACATGAGTTGGTTATAAATTGTGACTAATAACTGATGACTTAATCCCAATTAGATTACTAAGTAAAGCTCAAATTCCATACGCATTTAAAAAAACCACATACAGGAATATATTTCCCTTTTGTTATGTCAATATAAATTAGAGATTGCAGCTGCTATACCATGGAAATTGCAGCACAATTTTCAGGATTAGTATCAGACCAAAAGAAAAGGAGGGAAGATATCTAGAGATCACATTTATTTTAGCCATTTTTTCTAAAACATTCTTGGGTTTACTACACTAAACAAATTTTATTAATAATTTTATTATTTTTCCTCTTTTTTCTTTACATTTAGCTCTCCATCAGAATGATTTTTTTTTTTTAAAGAAAGAACATTAGCTTTAATAATTTTATTATACATTCCTTTGAAAGTCTGAGAACAAGTAGTTTAATTCATGAGACCCATTCCCCAGCTGGTATACATCATTAAAATACTACTGATTGCACTGGAGCAATGCCATCAATATCTAACAAGTCCTTGAACTAGGAAAATTCATAACAAATGAGAAAGCTACCAGATTAACAAGCACAGTACTTCAGTGAAACATTGAAGAAAATCTCTACAAATGGTCATGCTATATTTATTTGCAATTTGGCAAAAATTCCTGAGAACTCAGAAAACATCTGAAAGCCTGAGATGAGGGACAAGTTGCCCTAATAAGTAAACCCACTATATTTTATAAGTTCTGCAGCGTTACAAGGGTAGCAAAAGCTTTTTGTCCTTGTAAGCTGTTGCTCCAATGCATCATCTGCTGCAAACCTGCAAATAATCAGATGAATATGGAAATGGGAAAATTCAGTAGCTACTGTGTCCAGCACCACATGAATCTTTCTGAAGATTAATAGCTCTTGACACAACTCATAAATAAAATAATTCTCATATCTGTTTTGCCTGTGGCTGTGGCAAAGCACAGATTCAATTTTATTGCAACAATCCGTTTGTCTTGCAGCCCAATACTGTGTGTCCAGATGTAAATACAAAAGCAAAAGATTAAGGAGTTTAAGCCTTTTTACCAGTAGGACTTGTAGTTAAGGGGGATTGACATTTGCCCAATACTGCTTTGTTCTAACAGCTTCACATTTTTAAGAATTTGATTCTAAAACAGGTCATTGGTTATTATGTGCCTTCATAGAAATGCTAGCAAATAAGAGGGAGCAAGCAATATATTAAATTTGGGTGTGATCTTGGACTACTACTTCACCTGAAACAGCAAGAGGACAAGGGAAAAGGCAACACTGTTCTCAGTGCAGTGTCCATGGCTTGGCTGCCAGCTCTTCTGGAAGGGTATAACAGTGTTCTCAGCACACATTGGCAATCAGGATGACTGCTCTACTCAGAGGCCAAATTTCCTTTAGCTTTGACAGGCTATCTTTTCATTTCTTACCATAACTGGATACCTCTCATATTGTATGTGACACCCATGTGATATGACTAATTATAAACCACAGTTTAATATGATTCAACAAAACTGTCTAAAAGAAAAAGGTTTTATGAAAGATACTTCCATTTAATGTTCTCTCCCTTTATTCATTAGTGTACATCACTGCAAAATTTTTATGTGACTTAGGCTTGCTCCAAATGTGACAGGAAATTTTATTTGCCATACATGTTATAACTGTCATCACTTAAATTAATTCTAATAGAAAGGGGTAAAAAAACCCCTCAATATATCCTCCAGTGACCATGCCCCCTTAGTCAGAAATACTTCCAGGAATACATGACATACTTCAAATATTACCCCTTCAGGTAATATTTGATTCACGTCCATGTGCTCCCTCTTTTGACAAATCTTACAAACAAATCTTTGTTGTACTGACTAAACAACAAGCACATGAAAAATTAAATTGTGGCTCTACAAGTGGATACATGAACATATATCTGCAATTTGCACAGATCTTGCTTTATTTTGTTAAGTTATTAAAGAAATGAAGCAGTCACAAGCCTGGAATGGTCTTCTATAGTCTTTCCCAAAGGCATAAAACATACAGACTAAAAGACAATTCTCAGGACAGAAGAGGGTCAGGAGTATACACAACTGAGTGGGCCAGAGAAGGAATTTTTCTCTTATTGATCAATGACCTGGAGAAGGGAGAGTTTCCCAGATTGTGGATATCATCACACTCTTTTATGCAGCCAAATGCCATGCCCTACCAAATAGTCCAAGTCACCAAACTCTGTGAACAGGGAAAAGCATGCCAGAAAAACTTCCACGTAAATAAGTGGAATAGAAGATACTGGAAGAAGGGCAGTGGGAAACACGGATGGGGTGGAGGCAGAGACAATCTAAACCATGCCATGATGACACTGAAATTGGGACTGGCAGTTACAGCTTAAGAAAAAGGACACTGGAATCATCACTGGCTCTTCTCTGAAATCAGTGACTCAGACAGTGACAGCCAAAAATGCTAACAGATCATCAGATGTCTTCAGAAAGGGTATGAAAAACAAGTTCTTCATTTTATGACTGTAAAAATCTTACTATATTCACATTCTGAGTGTACGTCCGGTCATCTTGGAGAAGAGCAACTAAGAAAAGGATGTAATCACCTTAGAAGAGGCCCATGAAAGGCAGCTGAAAATACCAAGGGGGTGCAATAACTGTCTTATAAGGACAGACCTAAACAGACTGGGAAAATTTAGGGCGAAAAGAGAAGACTGTAAGGGTACAAATATAATCGAGGTTCAGAGAAACCTTCAACAAATTTATGATGTGCAACCCAGAAACAAAGATAGGACAGAGCTGTACTCTAAGATGCCAAAACAAGAGTTCTGAAGTGCATTCTGACACAGGAAAGAAAAAAAAGGTTGGGGAGCTCCAAATAATTTGTTTGTGAATTAACAATAGTTCCTTTTGCTTTGCTGCTCCTCAGTTCTTAATCCACTTCTTTGGTGTGGGCTCCTCCACTGGCCACTGTCACTTTGGGTGTGGCACCTTCTCCTATGCTCACTCTCTCAGAGAGGGTTTAATTCCTGTCCCTGCTCAGACACCCCCTCCAGGCCTTGCATCTCTCCTGTTTCTCCTCCTTTCCTTGACATCTCTTGTTCTCTACCCCTCCTGCCCAGGTGTGCTTCTTGTTTCTCCTTTGCCCAGCTCGGGGGTCCCTCCTGCCCCGGCATTCTCTCTGTGCATCTCATGTTTCTTTTGCCAAAGGGATACTGTCCTTTCTTAAACACATTTTCCAGAAGCACCACAGACTCCTGCCTGGACCAGTCCATTGCAGAGCCAGGAGTGTCTGGCACAGACAGACCCTGACACACATGCACAGAGGTCTCCCTGAAGTGTCCCTGCTACCAAACTCCTGTCCAATAGACAGAGAGAGCAGGATTTATCCAATCTCTGTTCATGCTCACTGGCCTCTCCTTGACACTGTTGGAGGCACCCATGGGCTTTACACAGTAAGTAATTTTATGGGGGTTTGACTATGCTGTCAGCCATGAAATATGTCAAGGCTCCTTTAAATCAAAACCATGGCCTGAGGCAAATATGCATATATGTATTTGTTCAGAGCTCTGATGACATCTTGATTTCATGTATGAAGTTTCTGCAAAATTCATTTATCTACCCTTGCCTTACCTAAGTGTGTGTGCTGACCCCACAAGAATTTTAAATGGCTGAGGAAATTAGCATTTTAAAATCCAAAAGAAATTATTATCCATTACAACAGAATTGTAATATTCTTTCTTATCAAGTTTTGAACATCTTAGTTACTATTCTCCAGAAGGAATTGTCAGTCCCCAGCCTTGTAATAGCATTTGAATTTCCACCAGCACACAACCTCCATTTGCACTCAAATTAAATAAAAATGTATTTGTAAAGTAGTATAGCTAAAACCATCTTATTTTTCTAACTTTTAACATAGTTTAACAAAATAATTTGTTTCAATGGCTATTTTAAAGATTGACCAAAGCACTTGTAATAGAAGTTCCCATAGCTATAAATTTCCTTAAAATACTATTTCAATAATTTTCTCATCTAAAAGAAAACTTGCAGCTGTTGTGTTTTGAAAAATTTTGGCAGGGATGTATTTGTATGTTATGAATGATGTCACCATCTTGTGACAAGCTACAGAATGCTTTTGGCTGGGTCAGATTTTGTCTAGGCCACAATTATCTACATTTATTTTAAACTCTTAATTGAAATATGTCTTTGAAATGAATGTGCATGCAGACATACAGCAATGAAAAGTAATCCCTTTTGCTTGCTGCATTTGAGTAATTAATTCATGATACCAAACAATACCATATGTTTCTTCTCAATAGAATCATTTAATTAACACTTGAGATCAGACAGCTTTACATGGAAGCTGGGTTTTCATCTTCACCTCCTGAGAAACATTTTCCCAGCACACACTGTGCCTCAAATAATTGTTTTCTGTAAGGAGAATTTTGTCCTAAACAGGGCTGATCCATTGTACCAGTTTTGACAGTCAACAAAGACATTTGCATAAGGTCTCAAATAGGACAGGAAAAACCACCATAAAAGCAGAGGTTGTGTGGGAAGCTCAGGGGAAAAAAAGACCATGCAGCTGTCAGGCATCCCTCCAAAAGGGCTGGGTACAAGGAAGAAGTGAAGCACAGAGAAGGGGAGGCTGAAGATTGACCAGGCTGCCACCTCTGCAGAATTGAATTTTGCCATCTCCAGGCCTGAGGACTAAATAAGTTAATTCAATTTGTTTAATGAGCTGGAAAGCTTCTAACAAACACTGCTTTTAAACGTCTGGTCAGGAATACAGAAATCTTTCCAAAGCATTAAATCTACTACTTGCAGAGAAGAGGAAATGTTCCCTTGGGATAACCACTAAGGGTGGCAAGGGACAGAAAAGAGCAACAGTCCTGTCAGGAACCTTAGCAAGGCAAAGGGTTTTTCATTGGAGCATCCAGCCTTTTCAGAAATGTTAATTACCTTTCCTGTCTCCAGACACACTCTGCCCTATTTGGGAGCGATCCAGGTAGGAGGCCAGAAAACAAGTTTCCACTTACAAGGGTGTTTACCGATTTTTTTCACAAAGCTCTGATTTATTTTCTTGGAGAAGCAGATGAGAATTCTGCTCTCACACTATTTTCCCCTTGAAAGATAACCGTGAACGAAAAACGTAAATCAATCTGATGTTGTTATGCACAAGGAATCACTCAGTGTTTTTCTCAAAGTTTGTTTCTGCCCAAAAAAATTCAAATCTCTTTCTTTCAAAAGAAGTAAAAGTGGCTTTAAAAACTCACTGAGGACATTGAAGGCATATGCTAATCTTAGAGTTTGAATAGAAGCCTTGCTTCAATTATTTTCCAACTATTGTAAGAATCTTGATAAATATGATTTTTGAAACATATAGAATTAATATTACACAGAATTGTAAGAAAACGTTCTATACTTTTTTTTTCTTTCTTGAAGTGACTGACATTTAAACAGCATGTTTGACACTCAGGAATTTCAGCAAATTACTGTTCAAAACAGAATATTTGATTTCCATCTATCAGATTATGTTCCTCTCTGCACATTATCTCTTGTCTTCTAAAACAACAAATATTCATGAAGAATTTATTTTAAAATATATTTGACCATCCAAGCCCCAGTTTTATTTGTACTCTTTCAACTTGGATTCTTTCAACTTGGCATAGTAATAGGGGAAAAAAGAAAGACTCCAGTATGTCATTCAAAATTAATTACCCATACAAAAGAAAAGCGATAATACAGAACATATTTCATATTCCAACAAATACTCAATATCCTTGAAACTTTATTCCAAGAAAGTTAAAGCTATTGGTATGGGTTTGAGCAGCGCAGACTAACTAAAATAAAGCTGAAGTTCCTCTTTTCCCACCCCCAAAGAAACCATGGCACAAAGCAATTTCTGGGCTGTAAACCAGCAGGTGAACTTCAGGCAACCATATTCCATAGTCCCAAACACTTTGGGTTTCTCCAATGAAGAAGACTCTCAAGTGAAAGAGCAAAAAAAAGGAACCAGCTTTCTCCTTTCTTTTTGTTTTAAAAATATGCTATTTCTAGCAATAAAGCACTTGATGAGATGGAGAAAGAATACAAAATGTAAGTCCCATGCTTCTTAATAAAGAACCCCAAATGCAGTGTTTCTAGGATGTCAGGATTATGGAAAAAATCAGCCTAGCTAAATATTCACAGCTGATCAATTAGACAGAACATGAGTTCTTGGTACATTATGAAGAGTCAAGTCTGTGGTTCTGCAAATGTGCAAACCATTCAAAGCTGTCTGTTTCTTCCTTTTCAACATTACTAAGCCTCTTCTCCTAAAACACTACAGAGTAGCTCTCAAGTCTTGCAAGCAGCATATAGGATATTTTCCATAAATCAATTCTTACTTTCTGTGACATGACTCTGCTGATAGCACACTATACCCAGGAGCTGGAACCCAGCAGGAATTCTAAGACACTGCCTGGTGCTTTTCAGCAAATAGAAACTGGGCCAACTTGGTAAAATGGTTTCCTGGTTGCTGATACAGCCCAAATTCCAAGAGGAATAACAACAGGGCATAAAAATGCTGCATGAATAGATTTTCTATTAGGCATTTAACTGTGAAAATGAGTAACTGATTCTCTCTGCCGAAAGGACAAGTTGAAAACGCTCTATTTTTATTAAACTCTGACTGGTATGATAACAGCCTTGATACAACCTGCTGAAATGATAACAGCCCTTTTTTTCCCAGCCAGATGTGAGAGAAACCATTCTGCTTGCAGGCACAGAATGAGGCTACCAACTGCTTATCTCAGTTGGTGCTCTGATGTACCTGAATTACAAGAGCAATATTAACTGCTGTGGTAAGAGACAGGGAAGAAAAAATCTGCATTAGAATTCTATTGTAAGACATTCTGGCTGTGAATGCTATTACCATTAGTAACCATGAGCATTAAAATTTTGCACAGAGAAATGTATTTTTTTTATAAATTACCTAAACAATTGCAATTGATGCTGTTCATGCCATTCTACTTTAAGATTTCAGATACAGAGATTTGATGAATAAATTATAAAACGCTGCCCTACATACTAACTCTAAACTTGAAAAAAATTACAATGCAGTAAATAATTCCACTCTATTTTCCTGTAACCTATGGACAAAATCACTCCTCATTTCAGTTCATTTCCAACTCCTGTCTCATTGTGCCTGCTACAAGAACTACAAGTAATCAAAGTGCAAGCCTCTTCATCACCTTCAATTCTTCCTCAAATTGTCCCATTAAGTCAACTTATTTGTTCCAGCTATGTTGCTGGGAAGTATGGAATGTGTGTAACTTTGCTATTCAGGCAGCATTATGAGCCATTCACTGAAAATTGCCACATCAAGATATTCCTAAAAATAAAATCTTTTCTAGAAAACAAAGCCTTAGAGAACTAATAAAAAATTATAAAAACCCAGAATATCTAGTTTTTTGAGAGCAGAAATACCAGGAAGAAAAGGAAGTACTTAAAGTTTTTGCCTTTTGCATCTTCTTATTCTTTTGCCTTTTGATTTTGCTTGATGCCAAGTAGCTCTTTGAGACTTGACAGTTAAGTACATCACTAGCTTTCAGTGCACTCCACCTTTTTTTTTCCTTTTGGATCTAGTCATTTTTCTGATGCCATAGGAAACCCAGAACTGCAGTACCAGGAATTTGTCCTTGTTTCTTATCGTAATACAGAGAGAACAATAGCTAAATTTCTCAAACACTTCAACCACTTCAGAGTGTTCTGATCCCTTATTACGTGCAGTAATTAACTCCCCAGATACTATTGCATAAGCAAATATTTTAAACTTCCAGCCCTTTGTGGTACATTTGACATTGACTTGGGGAAGAACAGGGCAAAGGCAGGGCAGCTCTAAGCACAAGAAAGTCTTTGGAGGAAATCAATGCTCTATTGCATAAACAAGAAAAGCTTCTTTCTGATAGAACAGCTCAGAAACTTTAATTTTCATCTCTCTTTGCATGGCAGAAGCAAGGCCTAGATGAAAGCCTAGATGTGAAAATGCAGCCTGCTAGAAGGGAGCTGCAGTGGTGAGACAGAAAAGCACGCTGCTCCTAAGAGCGTCACTTAACTGCATTGGACTTGAGCACAGTGCTGCATTTAAAACACAGCAAAGATCTCCTCTTGGCTGCAATAAAAATCATGGAATTTTCATCTGTCTGCTGCCCATCACACACTGCTGTGGCTCTTTGAATATGCACAGCAATAACTAAAAAAAGATTATGTGATTTTGAGGGAAGATGTTAGAAAAAGCCAGCTGTGTGTTGTGTGAGTTGAAAACTTGGTGACCTTCATCACTTCATTGATGGTCATCTCTCCTAAAACATGGAGGAAAAAAAACCCCAAATCCTAAAAATCATTTCCCCCCAAAGTGTTTCACCTGGTTTTCTTTAAACTTGAATCCATTTCCAAATATAAAAAAAACCAAAAACATTCAGTTATGATAAATCTGTTACGTATCAGAACAATTATTGTCACATCTGTTAACATTTAGTTTTGCCCAACTCTTCATCCTGTCCCCCTAGATCATGGCTTCTTTGATATGAGACTAATTTTTTATTATGGGTTTTCTCTTTGCAGGTGTTCCTATGATGCCCAACACCTTGTTCCAATTTTCTTAGACCAGGCAGCCTTTTGGTCATGAGGAAAGTTCTGTTCATAATTATATGTGCAATGCACTAAATTGCTCCAGACAGCTTTGCTAGGAAATGCATGAAAAAATCAGGTCTCACATGGATGAAATGCCAAAAAAAACCAGTCAGCTTTTTGACTAAAGTGACAGACGTTAAATCCACAGTGACAATCAACAAACTTCTTAAAATAATGAAAATTATAACCACTTAATCTCTCTATGCAGTTAACTTCCTCCATGTTTGATATATCTCTAAATACATACCAGACTTTTCTTGTTTAAAAAAATCCCCCCAAACAAACCAAAATGCCCAACAAAAATACTCAAATTTGGAAACCATTTGAGAAAAGAATGCACTGATTGCCCCCAGAATTTTAGCCCAAATATACAATGATTCAGGTAAGCATTAAGGAACCACCAGCTATTTAAATCTAACTATATATTTTGATGCAATAAAATTTTGGTGGGTTTTGTCACTGATTTCAGTGGGAACAAAATATCCTGAAATAGGTATTTTGACTATTAATTAAATTATTTGAGGGGAAGAAGTTGTTCCATACTCGAAAAAGAAACAAGAACAATTATTACCAAGTCTAAGCTGGACATCCGTAAGAGTCCAAATATCATGTAAGAATAATTAGGTTAAGCCTAACAAGTTATTGCAAAATAATCTCTTGTGTTTGTGATGCTCAGTGCTTCCAGTCTGAGCAAATAACATGAACTACAGCTTGCAAAAGGTGCAGTGTCCATTTCTAGAAATGGACAGGCAAATATTGTGATGAGAAATTTTATTTTAAAATGTCTCTTATTTTGAAATCATAAGGCAATCTTATAAGCATTTGTATGGGTTTCCATCATGTGAAAAAATTTTAAATAGTCTGGTTTTGTTATCAGGTTAAAGTTCATAATAAGAAGCCAAAAATATATTAATAATGACAAAAGAAAATTGGTTACAGGTCTTGTCCTACAGTGAACTACAAAATCTTATGAGGAAGCACCTCTTAATAAAGTTAATAAATAGTTGATAGCCACATGATGCTTTTCCACTTTTTCTGATCTAAGCCCTACATATAATTCAACAAATGTTAGCCTAGAATCCATCCAGGTTAAACACAAGAATAACTTTGTGAATGTAATTAGGGCAGGGGAACTGCCTTGAAAGAAATGTCTCTAATTTCCCTCAGTTTTTCACCCTGCAATCATCCTCATTCAAATGTCAGATACTGCCAAATATTACAAAATATTTATCTTACAAATGGTCAACATTAGGAGGTTTTATTAGGTTCTTTATGCTTTTGCATCATATTTGTTAATTGGATTCAATAAACACAACTAAATTTTCATGGTTTTCCTATGAGAAAATCATAGGAATCTATCATCTGCCTACATGAATCCCACCGTCTACGATTTTTAAACTTAGTCGAGAACAGTGCTGATCTTTAACACAGCCAACACTGTAGCATCAGAGTGGCTTTCTGAAATTCATTCCAGTTTATCCTCACGGGAGCCCAGAAAAGTCAGAATATACCAACCCTATTCTTCAAGTGGCAAACTGACATCCTGAGTAAAGTGAATTTTTGGGAGGACTAGAATCAAGCATAACTGCTCTGACATTGTGCTGCTAAACTAGCAAAGGCAAACCTTTCTCAGCCTGGGCTGTCTTTCACCTTCTGCCCTCCTCCAACGTGTTCCTTACACATTGGAGCCTTAACCATGAGGAGCTGACCATGTGCTTATTCTGCCTTGTGTACCAAGATCTGGCACTCTTCTACACCATTCTTCTCATCTTCAAGAGTTTGTTATTTTATGAGCTACAACAGGTATTGCTTAGCTCCAGTCATCTGTGCCTTTATTAAGCAAAGGGATAAAAAGCCTAGATACTACTTTTGTTTTTGTGCACCCTCATAGCTCTCTAGTTCGGGATTTTTTGAGTCAGAACTGTGATGTACTATGAGAAAGGCTCGCATTTCCAGTAATTCTAAAAGCAGGAAATACCAATAAAAACCTGTTTCTCAAGGGACACTCAACCTAAGTACATGGATCTGAAAAATTCAGATAGTCAAGAAAGAATCTATTGCTCGGGTGTTCAGCTATACTGGGATTTTTCAGCACATTTTGTAGCATATATTTGATATGTTGCTATGGTCAGGTCCAGAAGTGGTTCAGATAATCCCTTCAGAACGTAAATTAAAGTATACAATAATTATGTTACACTGAGGCTTTTATCTCAAGTAGGACATTATTCTATTTACTTTGAACTTTGCAAACTACTGAGCTACCACTTTAAGTAGTTCAGGCTTCAGACCCCAGGAATAACTTCTTGACTCTTATTTCTCTAATAACAATTCTCCAGTAAGAAGAAAAATCTTATTTTTTTCCAGAAATGTAAAAACAAAATTACTTCTGTGGTATCCAAGAATGCTTTGTGCTTCAGAGACTCCTTTTCCTACACAAGGCATTTTACTTTTCCATCTAACTCATCTAGTGTATCTTAATTATCGTCCACCCATTTTCTCATTATATTCTCTTTACTGGCTGAAGAAGACCTATGATAAAAACCTTAATTTTTAGTTGAACCTAGAAGCAGACATTCAGACTCTCCTGTGCAATAATGGAATTTCTAGATCATTATGATATTAATATTTTCTACAATATCTCTAAAATTTTACTGCTTACTTTTGAACAGCAAATATGTAAGTTGATTTTTCAGTGAAACACTGGAATGCATAACATAATAGGAGTGACCAGAACCCATAACATAATAGGAGATGAAAATGAGATAGCACTGATTTGATTTCTCTCTTCAGTAAAGCCACTTCAGGCTAATCTATCTTTATCATGGCACACCTGGAAGTCAGGCATCCTTCAGCTTTTACAATTTACTTAAATAGCAAAGGACTAACAATAAATATATATTTCAAAGTGCAATCAGCCTCAACTTCTCACTCCAGAAATAATTCCTTTGACTACAGTGAACCGTAGAAAAATAATTCTGTGCATCAAAATGAGAAATTTGTAACAATGATTATCAATTACCAGTTGCTTCCATGACTGAGAACATGTTTTTCATTGGCCATTCAAGACTGGATATGCACACAGATAAGTCCTCTTCATTGTTCCCTTTCCAAAAAAAAAAACCCTAAAAACCAAAAAACACCCACCACAAAAACCAAAACAAGCAAACAAAAAAGGAACAACAAAAACACAAAAAACACCCACACTTAAAAAGCTTTGCTTTCTTTCACTGTGCATTGTTGAAACAAAGAATGTGTGTTCCTCCACTGATTCAATGCAGCATTTAAAGTCACATTGTACTTCAGAAGCACAAGGTGAGCAATATCTCTTTCTGCATCTAATTGGATGCATCCAAAAGAATGGCTGATATAAACATCTTCAAGTGAAGAAATGCTTAAAATAACTATTTGAAATCTACTGAAATCACGTGCATTTTGCTTTACATTATTCAAGTAGATTTCAGGAACTGGTGTTATAGGTTTGCAAAGGAATTCTCCCCTAGATAACATGTAACTTGCCTCTCTATACTAAGTAATTTAGGCAACATCCTTTTTCATCAGACAGTTCCACAGGATTCACTTTTCTGACCAATATTTAACATTTATATAACTCCATCAATTCTACCTTTGAAGTCTTACCTTTAAAAATCTGGAATTTCTTTCAAATCATTTAGTCCCTTAATATCAACTTCTTATTAACTCATAATGAATAAATAATTCACATTTAATATTTCAATAATTCACTTGGATCCACATGAGCAATAAAAACCTGTTGCCTTGAATCTGAGAGGGCAGTGTGTCATGGCCATGAGTAGTTGGTTATCTACTCCCAACAGGGGCAGCCAAAAGCCAGATGGGAATTTTTTGGTTTTTTTTCAATTTTAGATCAAATTCTGCCCATTAACAGTGGGCAGTTATCAAGCAGATGGTCAACGCCAAAGCATGAATAAAGCAACAATTTGCTAATATTGAACCTACAATTTCCTGTTTTGTTTTTTTGGTGCCAAAACATGCCAGAGTAGACATTACCTATTGATGCCAAACAGATTAAGACAAACTTCTGATACTAACAAAAAGGCACTTAAGATGTGATTAATTACTTGTATATCATTTTAATGTTTGCATGGACCTTCTTCTATTGCCAACCAGTCTTTTCCTCTGCACGATGTTAATGTCTATTCCCCATGGCACTGCATCCCCTTTTTTGCATTCAAGAGAAGCTCCCGCTGATATTTACAGAGACCAACCCACTGTCAGTTCCTCAGCCATTAGCACTGTTTCTTAAGATTAATCCAGTTTCCCTTAACTTGTTTGGTACCACTTTTCAGAAAAACAATATGCAAAAAATAGTTCGATATTCTGGCCAAAGAATAAAAACTTAGTCTTTAAAAAACATGTTTAGGCATAGAGACATAAAAATGGAAAATTTTTCAAAGGGAAAGACCTGTGTAAAAGAGGTGAGGCTTAAAATGTAACACCCATTCTATTAGCATTTGTCTCTAAGTAGGACTGCAGTTGTTTTCAGAGTACAATACAATTAGTTTCATGTTTTGCTTGAATTCATGATTGCTACTTCATTTACCTTCTGCATAAAAGCACAATTAGGGAATAAAAAAAGGAAAAAAAAAAATCACTTTTGACTGAGAAATAGAATTTCTCTCTAGAAAAAAGACACATCAATAGCTGAGTTGCAACCGCATAACTTAATATTCTGCTCCAAACTACTAAAAATCTTGTGTTCCTTAGAAGTCGCTGGCCTAAAAACTCCTGCACATGTCATCCAAGCAAACAAAGCAGAGTACAAGAAGCAAGGCAAGATCTGGGAGCCCCAAACAAATGAAGGATGAGACACGAACCTTTATTAAAGAGCAAAAGGCAAAGCTCAGAGCTGGCTCAAATCACAGGACTGTCATAGTTGGCACTGGCAGGAAGGGATTTCACTTTTTTATTGGGCAACAGCTTATATTACAGAGGCTTTACAGACTACTATCTATAGGAAGCTATGGCAGATTCCATCAGCAGAAGTTGACCCAGAGCCAGCCTCCAGTTTTACATTTTGCCAGAAGTCAAGAGACATCAGACTCCTACTGACAAACAGCAACTCTTTGGAAGCTTTAATACACTTGAATTTGCAAATGCTTCTGAGATGGTTTATCTCTTTTGGAAGCATAAGAGACATTTATGGCTCTTCAAGACAGTATTTTACAAATTCTAGCAGTACTACTTGCCCTTGCAGCCAGATTATTGTGTTTGTGCAAAGAATACAAGCTGGTGATGGACAATATTTCCCCTATGTATCTATTTCATTCAAATTCACAGAGATGCCTTGTTTGTTCATGTTTCAGAAAGTAATTAAGTATTGGACCTCATAACAACAGCAGAAAGAATGGGATTCTTTGCTCAAAGAGGACTTCCTGTCACCAGGAAATTAAATGTTTCTTCTGGCAGACAGTAAAGTACACACAGAAATAAAAATTAATCTGTAGGCTTACACTTACATGCTTTCTCAAAGTTAATTAAGAAGGAAGGTTACCCAAGGTTCAATGAATGAGGCAATGCCAACTTAGGAAGTGATCTCAACTTACAAGAGAACAAAAATAAAAAATTTCAATTGTTGAGAAGATATAAGAGATTCTCGTATTATCTGATTTTTGTGACTCTGAATTCCTATATGAATGCAGGTGGGGTTTACACAGAGAAATACACTCCCAGAAATGAATAACAAAGTGACAAAAGATTGGATAATTAACACAGAACCAGGGCAGGTTCTGTGTGCCTATTAGCCTGACTTGCTTAGATATCAAGAACACACAGAGATAAAAACAGCTCCCAAATCTTGCACAGGCAATTCAAGAACTGAAATTCCACGGGTGCAAAAAATTCCCAAGTTTTCATGTCAGTAAAAATAATAATTAAAAAAAGATCAATTGCTTTAACATTATCAGTGCTATAAAAAGAGAAAAAAAATTAATACTATTTTTTGGGTGACCGTAGTTTCTCAATCATCCTGTAATTAGTGACTTTGTCAAGGATTAACTTGAGGATATGTTTTACCTTTTCACTTGTCATTTTTACCCCAAGATAGAACTTAGGAGTGACAGTACAAAACTAGTAGCAGATGTTACATGATTTAAGGGAAGGGCAGGAGGGTAACTACTTCAAAAATTTTTTTTTTCTGACACTCATTCTAACTGCCTGCACTAAGCTTTGATCTTCAAATGAAATCCAAGACAACATGTTTATCACCTCTCTGCAACCCCATTTTTGCAGAAGGCACACAGATACTTGGAGAAGTGAAGAACTCACTTCTCAATGATAGCTTGGACTATGTATCATAGAAGTTGGTGGTAGAGAAACTTGCCTTCTGGGAATAAATCTAATTAGAAAATCAGGACTAATATAACCCTAGAGACTAAAAATACCTGGGATGTAGGATTTAGCTCTTCTAAGAACAGTGTGACAGGAGGCCACGTGGGGGCATTCTGCTAGATTGGGTCATACAGATGTAGCCAGAATAAAAAATTCTGCAGTGTAACATTTACAGTCCTGTTTCAGTCAAGGTGCTTTCTGAAACACACAATTGCTCATTTTCAAATCTGTCTCTGTCACCATCCAAAACACTGGTGTGTATTTTAATACCTATATTAGTTTCACTTAATTCCAGTAAGCAATGACTAAAAAGAGTAGCACACAGTCTCTAGAAAACCTACATCAAAACTATCCTTCAGTGCCATACATTCTTCAAAATCAAGGATAAAACAATCTAATAGATCACCAACGATACTTTAAGGCATTTTTTGAAGTTCACATATTTTGGAAATGTTATAATTAAAGTACCATCCATGCAGAGAGACACAGAAACAGCTCATTGCTTTCAAATATAGTTAGGGCTCCAACTAGCCACAGAAAGTTTCATATGCCCTTTTCATGCTCACAGCCCTGGGATCAGGATCCAATTGTTAAGCAAACTTCTTCAAAACTTTACTGGCATCAACTCATGACAGGGCTGCACAACTCATTCCTAGATTCATTTTCTCTAAAGTTTTTGTATAATGCCTAGGCTCTAAAAATACTCCACAAAAGCTGAAAAGCATAAAAAGGTAGCTAATCTTTATGGCAGGAGAAATTATTTTTTCATACACTAAAAAAAAAAAAAATGTATACAGGTGGTAGAAACATGAAATAGTTTGCCTTACTGTAATAACTTTGTTGTTTTACTTTGACCTTTTAAAATGTTTAGATAAGGTCAGAGTAAAATTAACAGGCAGTAATCACCCTCTCCAACAAAGTAAGTCTAAGTAAATCCATACTGCTTCTCCATTAAGAATTCCATAGGCCACAGCATACAAATTTAGGAATTCCAGTGGGTCATCAAATGCTTGCTAGCTGCAAAAATCAGTTTGGAGCCACTTTTATCAAATGCCAGGAATAAGGAGAGAAATCCTGCATGTTTACTCCATGCTGTTCTGGCAGGGAGCCAACAATAGCAAAGGAACTTGGAACAGCAGGACTAAATCCCCATTTGTCTCACCCTTGTAGTCATAAAACTGTTTATGCAGATAAAAGGACTGACAGTTCTATCAAGTGCTGTGCACTGAATTACTGAAAGCTTCCAAATACCCTTTTTTAAAGAAACTTATAGCCTTAATAAATCATCTTCTTAACAGACAGCATGAGAATTTATGCCACAACTAAAATATGAGTAAAATATGGTGAATTTGTTGTTCTGTGGCAGAGTATGATTCTGTCTTTGCACGAGAAATACAATCTCAGTGAGTTATCAGCCCTATATTACACAAGGAGAAATATAATCCAGAGGATTTACAGTATTTGTATCAAGAAAAAAAGAAATTATGTAAGTAATGTGGAACGAAAAAAGAATGACAGGTGGCAGACTCAAAATTGTTTTAATACAAGTTGTGTAGTTACAGCAAATACCAACTGCTGTGGAGAAGGCTAAAACAAGCAGGGAATAGAAATATGTTTTAATTGATACACTATTTATTTTGTAAGCAATGCGACAGTTGTCACATTTAAAAATCAGACTAAAAGCAAAAGGATTTAGAAAGCTAAATTAGAAGAATTTCTGACTGATTTCTTCACATTTCTCCTAAACTGTTTTTTTGGGGTTTTTTTGTTTTTTTTTCCCACATCAGAAATACTATTAAGAATCTATAGCTGGCCTCTGATATGGTCTTCCCATGCAGAGCGTACAACAAGTACTTCCATAGTTAATTCGGTACATTCCAGACACAGGGCTTCAAGTAGGGAAATCATCCCAAGGTGCTCCTGCTATCCACACATTCCCTGATCCCCTCAAGCCAGTTGATTTTGACAGAAGTGTTGGCATACCACGTCACAGAGGAAGCAGCAAGGGCAGAGTTGGTAGATGGAAAGAGTACTTTCAAATGATACTAGCACTAAATGCTTCCAAATTAACAACCCAGGCACCCAGCAGGTGGATAGTTGAAATTCTGGCTTCAGCAGCCTTCCCTGGTGCTCACAGCCTTCCCACACGCACCCCATTTTCCTACTCCCACTTGTTTACACCAGAATAACTAGGATAATTAAAAGCCTAAAAAGAAACAGAGTTAAAAAATGTTGTCTTCTTTCTTTATGTGCTGCTTTCACCCTGAATTAACTCAGCCATTCAATTTATAAAGTTGTACAAAAGCTCTACTTTCTGTCAGACCTGAAGCAAGGAAAACTGTGATCAGAACATTTTTAAGACAGCTTTGCTACAAAAAAGGCATCTTATGGAACTAAACAGAACACAAGGGAGAAAACAAGTCCTGCATTACAACTTCGTTACTCTGCACAGCTGGTGACATTTCCCACAGATGTCCCTACTAAATACAAATAAAATGGAACAGCACAGAATAAACAAAAGATAAATTACATATGTCATTTGGCATGGGTCAGACCTCAGGTGACAATGCTTCAAGTATCAGTGCAACAGGAAAATAATAGCAATGAACTTGGAAGAGATAAAACAGAGAAGAAAATTCCAAGTCCCATGAACACACACAACAATCTACAGGATTTTGTCAGGGATTTTCTGCCTCCAGTAGTCTAAAGAAAAAAAAAAAAACAAAAAAAACCAAGATTCTGCATATGGATTTAGAAACCTTACCAGAGAACAGAATAAGCAAATATATCAGCATTCAACAGCGCTTACAAGTTTAAAGACTGCAAAGCGTGAGCAAGGGCCCTGAGAGGGTCTGTCCTGGAGCCTCGTGTGCCTGGGCAGGAGGCCAAGGCAGGGAGTGCAGCTGCAGCCTGTCCAGCCTGTCCCCCTCCCTGCCTGCACAGCCTGGGCCAAAGCCCCTGCCCGTGGGAGCAGCTTTTCAGCTGAGCCTCCACCATCAGCCCCCGACCTGAGCTGCACCTCCTGCTGTGCTGCAGCCCCTGCCTCATCCTGGGCTCTGTTTATCCAGCTCCTTGTGCCCAGCAGCCTGCCTAGCCATCCCAAGGCTGTGCTTGCCCTCTGCTCCCCTCACCTGGGTGCTGCTGTCTCATTCATCACCCCCATCTCCTGGCACAGCCTCTCTGGGGGAGCAGCCAGCCCTCACTGCTCCATGTCTAATGTTCTTTTCCTCTAGAATCCATGAGGGAATATAAATGACAGGACATGATTTATACTGGTCTAATTACAACTGAAATAACTCTTATCCAGCTAGCTTGACAAAATGAAGCGGAGAGGAAAATATGAATAAAAACATTATTCTATATCTGACACTCTCTGACATTTGCTGTAGGCAAATATTCCTTATGAAAATTAGACTCTGTGGTCACACGATTTCAAAATGAATATGGAAAAGATGGCATCTGTCACCATTGACATGACACTGAACACAACAGGAAAACTTGAGCTTTGACTAGAAATTGAAATAACTGGCTGGCAATGCTTGTATATGGTTAAAGTTAGCTGTGATGAAACAAAAGGATATCAGCCAAAACATTGAAGCTTAAAGGGAGCAGATTTGTTTAATAAACTTTATAAACACAACATGAAAATTGTTAAGATTTAAAACTCTAGGATAAGTAGTAGACTAATCCGGACAGCCTTCAAGGGAAAGGTGGTGTTGTTTTGTTAGTTCCAATCATAAATTGTTTAAACTTAAGTCACATAGTTCTTCCCCAAGATATTCTGTCAAGTGACAGGCCTGCACTCACTATCTCAATATCCCATTCTTTGAAATGGGACTACTTATATTAAGCTACCAGATGCAGTTTCATTTGTTAGAACAGAAAAATCAAGATATTCCATGGAATTATATTCCAGAGAATCTTTGTTCTGTTATCAGGTTATTTATAACATACAAAATTTCTTAAAAGTTGCATGTCATCAGGGACATAGTCCATTTCACACAGTTCTCCAAATTACAATATCATCTTTTCCATCAAGAGTTACTTGTGCTAGAAAGAATCAACCTCTTCAAGTAAGAGCTACTCAAAGATCACAGAAAATGCAAAGTGCTGTAACAACCTAGTACTTGGCCTGACATAATCCTTCCCAAAGCAGCCACTGTTGCTGGAGTCAGGGAGAAGGAAAGAAAGCCATATTTACAATACAGCAGGAATAAATTTTCCAATTTTCCTATCATTTCATGCATATCCTTAATCTGGGAAAAGTCTGATTTCTCTTCACCACAGAAGGAATTACATGTCCCCAAGGCCAGGCTATCTGCTGGATCTAGTAATTACTGGGTAACCAGAGACAAGGGATTAGGACAGAACTGCTCTAAACAACTTCTGTTGTTCCAGTTTTCTGACAAAAGGCACTTTTCTTGTAAAATATACTGGCAACTAATGGTGCTGGATCCATATACCAGCAGAAATCATAGGAAAACAATGCCACAGCCCTAACTTGCACTTCCATTAAAGACAACTGGGACTACAGAAAGCTGATCCTGAGCTTTTGCAGTGAGTCAGCACATGTTATCACATTAGCAGGGTTCAGATGTACATAAGCATCCACACCAAGTTACAGCAGGAGAAACCAGAGCAGGTAAAAAAAATGGTAAAGAAATGCAACTTTACTATGGATGCTCAGTTCTGCAGTAAGACAGAAAAGAGGATAAGGAACCAGAGACAAAAATAAAGTGAAAAATAGAAGGGTGGGAATATTAAAGCAATTAGGAAACAGGATGCAAAAGAAATAAACTATAAGAGAGATAAAAGAAGCTCATGGAACAAAAAAGTATGAAATAGAACAAGCTGAGTGTGCATAAACATTAATTATGGAGAATTCAGATTCCTCCAGCTCCAGATTTTTGTTAGCGATAACATTGACTGATTCAGTTACAGATATTAAAAATTAATTAAGAACTCAAACTCAGACAAAACTAACAAATTCCTGCCTATGACTGAACTGGGTTGAGTGTGTAAAGCTGGTAATCAATTTAGCCCTGAAAACCTTCATGGCTAAACACTGAGAAAAGTGACTAGCTTGACAACTTAGGGGTGATTCACAGCCAGCTTGACTATCATTCTGCATTTAAACTGATTAACACAAGTAGATATGAAAATATCTGCAGCTTGACAAGTGAAACATGCAGTTTTACAGAAAACTTCCAAGTGATTCAGAAAACACCTGTGTGTTGGCCATAAAGCATGTTTTCCATGTAGAACTACTAATTGATGCTCTCTAAACTCACAATAGAAATCATGTCAGGCTGCACACAGAAACATGTAGCTCAGCAGGCAATTTCTTAAACATATAAAAAATACAGCACATCCAACTTCTCCCATAACAAACAGAATTTACCTTTGGTTCTGCTTAGGAAAAATAGCAAATGAAGTCTTTCACTAAAGCTAAACTTGGAAACTGTTAAAAAAACGAAAAACAGAATAAATAGTTACCTCTTAAACCAATGGATTCAGCAGCACGAAGGGGAATGATTTGCAGTTAGGGGCCAGGTGCACATGCTCATCTATTTGCCACTCCTGGAGAGAGACTGCTGGCCTGACACAGGACTTCTTAATATGTCCTTAATGAGGCAGCTTCACTACTACCTGCAGAGACCAGAGAAATGAACACCTGCACACTTCTCATAATTATACCCTTAGCAGCCCAGTCTTAAAAATGAAAGGTAAATAGAACATACAGGAATAGTAGAGGTACTGCAGGGTGTGCTCATATAACCATTTGTTTTGTCTTTACTGCTTTCTGGTTTCTCGGTTGGAGACAAGTCAGGAGGAAAATTAGTCCATGTAGATTACTGGTGTTCCACAAAAAGCCTACCAAAAACATACTGCACAAATTCCCACACATGCCAACAAACAAAAACTATGAAGAAACAGAGGTAACAAGCAAACTTCAAAGGTTAAGTACATTTAATTTGGCTAGAAATGTAAAGCATTGCAGCAGGCATTCAGTTTCTGGGCACCGTCCCTGTTTTGTTTTCAATTAAAGTGTTTCTTTTCCAGGCAACTCCATCATTCTCACTCCTTTATTTTTGCCATCCTCACCCTGAGCTTATGATATTTGTCACAGGCACCCACACTGTGACAAGAGTCTGATACCATTTAAAAAAAAAAAAATGTATGTTTTTAATCACTTCTCTCAGGCTCAGTGTACCTTCATACAAACAGTATTACGTTAATATGTCATTTCAACACTCAGAGGTTCAGCTGCCTAAAACATGAGATCAATTTACTGTTTCTGAGCTCTTCATCTGTTCATCACTGTGCCTCGAGAATTTTAGGACATACTAACCATAATAGCACACTTATGGACACATATATAGTCATTTAAACAGAAAAGAAAACATAGCTGCTTCTTTATCTAAAATTTTGGACCTGAGCATTAAGCAAGAATTTACCTTTAGACAGTTCATGTTTCCTTCCTAAAAAGGAAGGCTTTCTTTCTAAGGGAACATGTGCAAAATTACACATCTAAATATTTCCAAGGATTGATCTTAGTCATTTTTGCTTCTGCAAAATTTGAAGGGGAAGGGAACATACAGGAAAGAATTTTTCAAGTTTTGATAACATATGGAAAATTCACTAAAATCCTCCAACCTAAATTTTGAAAAATAAGTAAAATAATTACATCAGCTTTTCAAACAATGTTATTTTAGAATAATTTTATTTATACCAGTGCAGACTCAGAAAACAAGAAAATATCTTATTTTGGTGAGACATGAATACTTGAAAAAAATGCTTTAGCATCCCATTCCAAGCATTTAGCTCAGTTTTTAAATCTCCTTACCAATAATATCCATTGAAAAATATGCTCACTGTCTTTTTCTGCCATACCCAGCCATTCCCCAGCTCCTTCTCCCACTGCAACATCTCCCAGTGTGAGTGGAAAGAAGGGTGTGCTCCCAGCAGGTAATTAATTGGCTGTGAGGGATCATTCTCTGAGACTGAAAACACCTGAGTAGGAAGAACAGCTGTGGGGCTGATGGCAGAACAGACACTTGTGCTCTCACCCCACAGCCAGGGATTAAATGGCAAAGTCCTAAGGGCTCTGTCCTACCTTGGACATTTAAAATTCTTAATTTAGAATTAATGAAGGAGGGAGGGAAGAGCAAAGAGGGTCTCTGCAGGAGGACACTCCTATGGCAAGCAGAGCCATCTGCCCTCTGCCACTTTTCTTCCCACTTTACTCTTTCCCAGTGTGATTTATCTCTTGGGTGAAAAAATGGTATTGAGGGACTGAGGCAAATGATTTCAGTGCGTTCAGGAGAAAACAGGAAACTTAAAACCTCAAATATAAGAACCATGTTTGAAAATAAAAAAGAAAAAATTGGTCCCCATTTCAGAAGACTGCAGAGTCAACCCCTCCTGACCTCAATAGTGTACTATTACAGTCAATACTTGTGTCTCTGCTTTTTCAAATTTATTCAGTTTATCTTGGAAAATTCACAACAAAAATCACATTCAGTTCTCTTGCACGTGACTCAGACAAAATGTGCATTTCTTCAACACAGGGACTACAGGTAACCTGGAAAATTTAAATGATCCTCATGATGAGGAAACTCATACTGGATCATGATTCTGTTTTAAAAATTCTGATAATCTATTTCTGTCCCCTCACAAATAAAAATAGAAAACAATTTAAAGACAGCTAAAAAGGTCTATTAAAATTACTTTTAAAAAGTAATTAATTAAAATTACTTTAAAAAAGCAAAAAAGTCTATTTAAATTACTTTAAAGTGCACAGATGTCTATATTATATTTTAATGTATGAATAAATACCACATTATAAGTATAGCTACTGTCACATCAGTACCATGCTTTGTAAATTTAAATTACCTTCAAAGATGAGGATTAAAAAAAAAGTTGGAAGATATGACCACAAGCCAAAACTAACTGTCAATCCAATATTAAATATAATCTTAGCATGCCAGAAACAATTTGATTTCTTGATATTGCATCTATTCCACCTGGAGCAGTTAGATTTTCACTTCCTGAAGCTAAATATGAACCTAAGAAACCTGCATAACTGCCCAGATCCAGTAAAAAGAATCAAAGGAATTCCATCAGATTTTATGTCCATTTTATGTTAAAGTGCCATAAGAACTTTTATCTTCCCTATGAAAGAAAGGGAATCAGACATTCCAATTGACTATTTAATTTCTTACTACTCTTTATGTCTTTTCACTAATGATTTACATATAAAATATTCTTTGATTTCTTTGCTTTTGAACTACACAAGGTAAGGAGACTTGGAGAAACAGATCAGATTTAGCACTTGTAAACGATCAGTCTATTCTCTTCCTTCTATAAACCTGCATATGGACAAGAAACCAGCTCACTTGCTATTTTAAAGTGAAACTGGTAATATTTAAAGACTTCCAGAGAAACAGATGGAAAAAAGGTTTAGGGAGGAAATATTTAATCAGAAGAGATTTGGCAAATTAATCTGTAAATTAATCTTTGCATGTGTGCTCTTTTCATTACAGAGAAGCAATATCCCTGCTGCCAATCACTTCCCAGCATTTTCAGTGCCAAAGTGCACCTTACTCCACATTGCCCCACCAGGCTTTACTGTTTTAGCAACAGCCTCCTATACTTACAGGCCAGATAATACAACCTCTTACATTAAAACAAAACCAAACTACCAAACTTCCCATTTTCACTCCCCTGAGGATTCCCAGGAAAGATTCTGCTTCTGGAGCTTGTTGATTGGAAAAATCCAGAGGTTACCTAATATGGGAGTTGGAGTGTGACCTTGGTGTTCCAGGCATAAATGATTTGGGGGTGTGTGTCTAATCTTATAATTCAGTGAAGTGAGCAAGAAAAAAAAAAAAAAAAAGTCACCTTTTAACTGGCTGTATTGTTTTCCAAAAAAATCCCACCAGACTGTGTTTTTCAAAGCAGTTCTATAACAGCCTAAATTCACATTATAGCAATACCTTACAAGCCTCACCATGTTAGCTTTTGAGTATTTATAGCTCCACTCTATATCATAGGAAAAGTATGCAGGGTCTTATACTCTGGTGAGCAGAGATCACAGTGTCAGGAAACTCTATAGTCACTTTGCTATAGTGCAGGAGCTTCAACAAATAATAAAACACAAGCCTTAAAAAGGCAAAGCATCCAGTGTGTGGAATATTTTAATCTGTTTCAGAAGAATTATTTAACCAAGAGGTAATGATTTCACATTGGTGATTGTTTTTTCTCATCAGCTTCCAGGCATAGTTGTAATTTATATGTAATTCTGAATAGAAATCTAGGCTTAAATGACTGCTTGAAATTCTAGACAACTTTTCTTTCCAGCCCTTCCTGAGCTTATAAAATGGAACAGGTGTTTCAGTAACTAGACTTGTTCCTTTTCCCTTGAGGTAACTCTGTGCCACAAAGAAATTGAGAAGCTCTTGCCTGCATTTCTCCAAGCATATTAAAGAAGGCTTTACTGTGAAAATATTTGATAGAAATAATAACACTAATTTACTGCCATTTACCACAGCTGCCTTCCATCCACTTCACATCGAAACATAATTATGTTTCATATTAACCTCTTTAGGGAAATCTCCCTAACTCACCCTACCTACAGCATTAAAGTAACAAATAATTTTTGGGGAAGGTACAACATAACTATTCCAAGACAAGCAGGTGGTTCTATGTCTAAATTGCTCCATTGTGGCAACTGCATTTCATCATTTGTGTGCACTACTGAAAAAAAAAATATATTAGAAATCCAGTTTAGAGAGATCTCTAAGGGGTTAAGTAAAAAAAAAAAAAAAAATTATATCATTTCTCAGACATCCAAATCTTTAGGAAGGATGTTTTTTCTGCTTCCAAAGAAGGAAATGTAATTATTTAAAATCTTGTTGGGATTTGTTTACACTACTATAAAATTTGGTATTTTGTATATTCCAAGCCTGGTATGATTTTAAATAAACAGTACAGTTCCTGTACTTCCCCACCCAAATATTATATCTTATCTCTGATATAAATGTAAATGCATGTTCATGGTGAAGAAGAGCATCTACCATCTGTGCATGTTCTTGGCACACAAAGACCACCAGAGACATTGCAATTTTGCTGCCAGTTTATCCTCATGCTCTTCAGAGAAAGGGAGATCCAGATCCTCTACTGGTATGAACTGAATTTTCATAGGTACAGGAGTGAGTAATATAATTATTCATAACAGCCTCTATTCCCATCCCTTTAAAATCCTTAATACAGATTTTTTATAATAAAGTTATCACTACTCTTTTAAGTTTATGCTCAATGAATAGTTATTATTATCATAAATATCATACATGCAACCCCCAGATATAGTCCTTAAAATAAGAAAGCACAGAGCCAAACAGGCATTAAAAGGAACAGTGCTTAATCTTTCACAGAACAGCTTATCTGCAGCATACACTTTCTGGAATTTTATGTTCTTAGCTCTTCTAGAGAATTCTCATTAGATGAAGCTAGGAAACTTTAGAGTATTGGTATTTTACTTTAAAATCCAGGAGCCTGAGCAGCTCTGAATCACAGTTCTCCATCCTATGGCCAGTTATGGGCTAATCATTCATATATTAACCTCAGTTTGACTTGTTATACTGACAGCAATGTGGAAATATGTGATTTATGAGGTAAAGCAAGTTAAATCCATTAGAAGAAAACTACTAAGTCAAGCACACCACATCGTGGACTAAGAGGTAAAAGGCTCATTCCCATTAGAGATTCATTCCTTTCTGGATCTAACCCTTCTTTGCCAGGAACTGCCCACCCACATTGATTATAAAGGATTGTGTCAGCCTAAATCTTAATGTAACAATAAGAGAGAAAATTGGATATTTTCTGCTGGCTTCTGCGTAAGAGCAAATTTCACCCAGAATGTGATTTTTTTTATATGATTTATTTTGTTTCAGGCTATTACCTAATAATTTCTAATGCTGTCAGATTATGGAACAAACAGATTTTGTCAGGGGGATAGCCTAAATGGTTTCTTGAGGCTTCTTCCAACCTGTTTTTCTACATTCCTGTAATTTTGGAAAGATGCTAAAATTTTCATACTGTAGCTGGAATCTGAACCAGAGTATTGCTTCACTACCCTGAGTGGCAAATGTGGAGCCTGAACACCAGACTATCAAAGCTGAGCATTAAACTCCATGACATACAACAGCGGAAATGTTCCATCCAACTCCCCTGTGTCCTTGCTGGAATTCTTGAAAATCCTGGCATTGTTTCTCTTTTCAGACAATCCTGTTAACACTAGGAAATCACAGAAGTCCAAAGAACCACACAGCAAGATGATTAGCAATATACCTTGTAGACTGCACAGAGAGTAAGGAACACAGAATGCAGTAAAAGCAGTGTTCTAGTATGTGTGTGCTTAGGGCTTGGAGAGAGGAGAGGAACTGAACTCCTGAAACTCCTGGAGTAATTTTGGGCAAATTACTCAAGCTGAATCTAGAATGCTAATGTGTTATTTTGGAGTGGTTGTGTGCTCTTAGTCAATTGGCTTTCCTCCTCCATGTTCCAAACCTATTCCAAAGGAGAGTCCAAACCCTCTATACCTTGATCTTCCATGGAACCAGAGCCACTGGGAGTACCCTCACAGCTCATTCTTTCAGGGCAGCACTGGGCTGAGACATACAAACTCTAAACCTGAAGCTATAACAGATTTCTTCATTTGAGAAATAGTGCTAATAAGTCCTGCAGTAGGGCTATAACAAGACAACTGTATCATTTCCAAGACTCCAGATGGTATTTCTAATAGCTTTATGCTGCATATTTCCATAAGACAATTTAGTGGAGCTATCTGGGGATCTCAGGACTGTTCTGTACTGTGTAACGTAACCAGACCCTTTATAGTCTAGTTCATCTAACACAGGACTAGTATTCTCTTCATTATAAAAATGTAACTACAAGAAACATTCACAAAAAATATTGTGACACACAGGTACTAAATTATTGAGAGTGAAGAGAAATACCCTAGAATAAGGTAACTGGGATATAGTCGTTAAAAAAATACCATGCTTTTGAGTGGGATAGATATGTGTCCACAAAACAAAGTAAAACCACAGCAACTCCAAAGCTCTATAAAAAAGAGATATAGGTTCCCCAAAAATGTATTAAGAATGCTTCTTTTTCAAAGAAGATCAAATTATCACAGAGGTGAGACTGGTTAGCCAGTTATTGCTGGTTTAGTGCACCATAAAGGATGTTCACATGTAAAGTTGCCTTTAGTGTACCTCTGCCTCAGACTGGAAAAAAGAGGTGATGTTTTCATGCCAGGCTTATTTTTTACCTCTAGGCAACAAAACAATGCAGAAAAGTTTCTAAATTTGAGCAAATCTAGAAAAAAAATCTAGAAAATGTAACATTTTGATCAAATTAGGCTCCCTCTAACCATAGCTAAAGCCACATGAATCTTAAAATAAAAACTAAGAACAAAAGAAGGATGAAAGAAGAGTATGGGGGTTTATATGAATGCATATACCTCTATGATGAGATAGAACACCCACCTCTGATTTCTGAGACTTCATAATGTGATATTAAAACTGTGGTGGTGTGAACAGATTGATAAAGCTTTGCTGGGATTGCTTACAGAGTGTAAATACACTGAAATACATCAGAACCTCTTTGCACTTCAAAATACGTTTCTCTGCAGTGTAGACAGCCCTAACAAGTAAAGCAGCCCATCCCAGCTGACATACTCCAGCAATTCTAAACCACAATTATCCTTTTGTGTTATTGGTATGTGCATAAATACTTTTTTTAAAAAACTTGCAAAACACAAAGCACTCCTTCCCAGAAGGGAAACTGTATAGTCAGAACATCTCACTGCTCTTCGAAAGAAGACAATTATGAATAATATGATGGGAACTTTCAGAACATACTGCATCAATCAAGTTCTGCATGACTAATTATAATAGTGTTTTGTACCATCATTAATTTTGTCGGCAGAACATGTCTCAGATTTCTGAAATACAAGATTTGCTCCCCAAAGGACATTGGCCCTCAGCATAAGGGCCTGGCTAATTTCTGTGATTCTGCTGAGAACATCTGAGCAGTAAAGGAACATTTGTTTTTTGGGCTGGGATTTGGGTGTTGAGGTCACAGAAGGTATCGTCTGCAAGCTGGCTTTTTCCTTCCATGGCAATTGCTGTTTTGAAAGATTTCACAAAAGTGTCCAAGCTGTTAGGTGTAAGGAGGATTGTGTCAGTAAGCATTAAAATTTCTTCCCCTTCCAGTGTGAAGCCAGCTCACTTCCTTATCTTTACTGCTTCTCAAATGAGAATCTATCTGTATCTTATGGCTATATCTTCATTTCAAGTGGTTTTTTTGTTGTTGTTCTTATTTTTTATGTTAGTATCAAAAAGAAAGGAATTAATTTCTCTTCAAAAGTCAACAGGTTGAGAATAGCTTTACTGTTATAAAAAAGAACAAGACTAAGGCTTACCTTGAAAAGGCAGAGGCTGGAAAAATGAGTCAAAGACCTAGTTTGTTACAGATCACATAAACTTACAGGAGATTCAGAAATTATTAAAAACGTTCATATAAGCAATGATCCATGCAGCATTTTATAAAAATAGTGAGAAGAAAAAGATGAACTTTAAAGAAAGGCCAGCAGCTGCCCAGATAAGACATTTGGAGGAAAACAGATGCAGAACCAAAATGGGGAAGAGAGGACTAGAAAGGAGACAAGGAACTAATTCTTTGGAGTGACAACATCTCCATGGGAGATACCAGAAATGTGAGATGGTTGTCAGTAACAGTGTGACCCTAAGATAGGTTTTAAGCAAGACAGTGGTGTAACAAAGCCCTCGGTTTCCTTTAACAGATCTGCTTCTGTTTACTTTCTGCAGGTCTGCCATACCACACAAGATAGGCCTTAAATATTTCCTGTGAGAGACACTCCACCAGCTCTCTGGGTAACCTGTTCCAATGTCTAATTGTTCTCATGAAGAAGAGTGACAAAAGGATCTCCATCATGTCTATAAATACCCTCCAATATTGCAACCCTGTGACAAGATTCCCTCCCCTGAGCAGCCTTCTCTCTAGGTTCAACAAACCAATTTCCTTCCATTTTCCTTCATTTTTCAAGTTCTAGAACTCTAAAAACTCATCCTGGTAATTCCCTGCTGTATTCTTTCCAGCTTTATAATGTCTCCTGAAATGGGGAGACCAAAACTGGACAGTGTTCCATGTGTGGCCTAACAAGTGGTAGAGTAGAGCATAATAATCACATCCCTTAATACCTTCTTACACTTCTGCTGACACAACCCAGGCCACGAGTGTGTGGATGTGTACATCAGAGACTCAACTACATGTAACTGTGTTTACATATATAAAAATTCCAGAAATGGGACCCTGACATTCCTGGCCTGGCTTATTCCTTACTTGGTCTAAGGCAAGCACTTCTATTTTTTGGTCTCCATGGCAATTCAGGTTGGTTTTAATTAGAATGTTGTTACAGTATCTCCAGGCTGCATTGTGCAACAGTAAAGGAAATCAAGTCGAGAACAGAAAAGTCTTGTGTTGAGTAGATTGAACAAATAGTCCTTTTTACAAAAAATAATTTTCTCCCAGTCCTAAATTATAATTACTCTGGGTCTACTGATTATATATGAATTTTAGCTCCTAGTTTTGTAGGCAAACCACAAAGAAAATTACATAAATAAATCTATCCACTGTGTAATGAATATCTTACCCAGAGGTTGAATAAAACATATGCACAAACTAAGAGAAAAATGTTCATTCTTTTAGACCTACTTAGTTTTGAATCAATTGTCAGCAATGCTAATCTCACAAATTGTACTGGTAAGTGAAAGAGTAGGCCACAGTGACCTATTTCCAAAGGAGCATTTGTGCCACCATGGTAATCCTAAGCCATTGCCATTCACAGTGATTAGTTACTGATGCTGTAGAACATGGAACAGCAGCAGCCAAGAAAGTCTAGGAGGCTGAGACCAGAATGCAGTATAGGATATGGTTAGGATATTAAATCAGAAGCAGATCATAAATAGAATTTCCAGTAATCTCTTAGACCATCAGATTTATAGAAATCTAGTGTAAACCCTAGTAACACAAAGAAACCCCTTCACACAGCACAGCCAAAAGTATGTAAAGCGTGTCCTTGGCACATGCAGTCCTTTCAATTTCAGTACATCCTGAAGCAGATGGGAGCTCTCCTGATGGGACTTTTCCTTCCTCTGCATAGGAGTCCCCCATATCAAAATAGAGCTGCTTCTTTCCTGTCACTCATTGTTCTGGCCCGGCGGGGTTAGGAGATCATTTTGCAGAGCCAGGCACCTCTTTAATTAAAGATATCCTTTCAGGAGATAGCTCCACAGCATCTTCACAAGGGCTGGACTGGGTGGGGTTTGATCAGATAGGGCCGGTTTTAAAGAGCATTTCTCCTTCAGAACAGCACTATGGCATGTAAAAGGAATGCATTTCAAGCTATTGCAGCTTGTGTAAGCATGTGATTACTAAACTACTGAATTGTAAAAGTTTTATTTTGCTGATACTCACGTAAACATCTACTGTAAGTCATAAACTCTGACAGGAGGAACTCATAGCTTACACATAAAAATTTGTATTTCAATAAATATAAAAACTGGAACTGTAAAGCTTAGAACTTCCCTATAGATAATAAAGATGTCTTTTTACATGCTTGCTCAATCTTAGCCTTTAATATTTATGCTTAAAACTGCATTCCACATTTTCATAACTGTTTTTCCTATACATAATTAATAGATTTCCTTTTAAATAACCCTACATTTGTTGGAAGGTAGATTCTATTAATTCACTAGTTTAGACTTTCCTGAATTTAAGTGACTAATTTGAAAGACAGCTGTCTCAGCCAGAGAAATGGGTCAACCAATTTAATATGCACTGCAAGATGGTTTTTTTTGATGACTTTACTAAAGATGCTCTGAATAGCTGGTCAAATTCAAAATACTAATATGTTATCATAATTAAAAGGTTTTTTTACTGCTGGAGTTTGATGCAGAATCTTAAATTATTCAAGGATTACTCAAAAGACTTCTCATAGTCCAAGGAATCTGCTTTTGAATTTTGTGCCTTTCTTTGAAAAAAAACAAAACAAAACAAAAAAAAAAACCACAAGCCAAATCAATGCAAAACTCAGCTGGCTTCAGTTGTGGTCACAAGTATTTTGCAAAGCTTCATTATTTAATTAAGAAATTGAATCAGAAAGAGATTGTATGGCTTAATATCTAGTTGAGCAACAAAGAGTACAGCCCATTTTTGTGGTATGTTTTAAGATAAAAGAGGCTTGAAAATGCTGAGGCTTTGCTGAGCAATCTAATTGCATGTCTTTAATTAGTATATATGCTAACTTCAAAATAGAGGTCCTCAGGACAAAGCCTGTCATAAAAAACTTGTTAAAAACCTTTTTGTCTTTTATTGAAAATGCTGATCTTCCATGTAAGCAATCTGCACAGGGTTTCACAATTCAAATAATTACATACAATGACATCTAATATTTTACAATGAAATACACTGACAGCCACATTTGAAAAGCATGATGCTATTAGAGAAATTAAGATAATTGGAAAAATTTGGAAAAAAACCTCTAAAACACTGTTTCTCTTAACTGCTAGGCATTATCTTCAATGCAGTAAGAATGAGAAGGCAGTGGAGAACTTACTGGTAAAAAAGCAAAATCTAGATGGTTGTCATTTAAGTCAAAGATAATTCTCCACTGGCTTCCACAACCAGTGTAAACCTATATAGGTAAACAATATTAATTGTTCTCTATGAATGACATTTGAAATTGGTTGTTGTGAGATAAATATATAATCCTGATATCCTTGTTGATGGCTTTGCATGTGTATCTTTGATTTTAAAACACAAATGGGCCTCAAAAAAGCTATGGAAGGGTGTGGGGAAGCTACCTGGCATTAGTGCTAACAGAACAAATAATTTCAATGACCAACACAAATACATGGAAGTAGCAGTGACCACAGAACAAGCAAAGTGTAGTACCTGAACAAGACTACAATCTTTTCTATGTATCATTATTGCCCATACAGCTGCAGGTATTTTCTTTGGATCAGCTGTGAGTCAGCTCTCAGTGTACTCCTGTCTCTGCCCCTCAACCATTTCAGAAGTGCTCACTCTATTTTTTTGCCTTTCAGGAGAGTGCAGAGGACATGCCTGTGTTCTCACATCAGTCACAACACTCTCTGTGGCTCCTGCAACGCCCTGGTGAGAACGGCAGCACAATGGCAGCCCTGCACATACCCACAAGGTATCCCAGGAATGAGCATCCTGGATACACAGCCAAAGAGGGCTGTCAGGAGAAGAGAATGACAAGGAGCTGCATTCTGATCCAGCCAGCCCTGCACACCAAATCCTTGGAGCTATAGAATATGGTACATACCCAGAGGCTGCCAAGGGGTTTTGAAGCCTCAAACTCTTCAAAGAGTGGCAGTTTCCATTTGCTGAATCTGCCACTTTGCATTTCTCTGAATGTGCCACACCTCTCAGAATTCTCTGAAGGAAGAGACATGGAAAATTCTTTTATAGTGGTTCTAACTTACTTGGAAAATTTCACTAGTGGTCTTCCATGGTTTAAACCAGCTGTTCAGAAAAACGCAATTTGCAATCTCTAATTTGGGAAAAAAACTTCCCAAAAACTTCCCAGGAAAGAGAACCTAAAGGTGGTGTGATGATCCATAACAACGATTTTGCATCTGGTACAAACATCATAAGGTTTCTTTACAAACTGCAGGCTAAACACCACTACAAAGATTTCTAGTATTAATGTTAGACATTTGCTTAACTTCAAACTTATTGGATTTTTTCAAATGCTCCAGATGTGCATATGTCTGCAGGGTAGAAAAAAGGGGCAAAAAAATCTATGCCCTTTTTTGATCCTGAAATATATAAAAAAAATGAACCTTAAGAAAACAGTGCATGTGTCTGGATTATTTCAAAATGTAATTAACCAAGCTTCAATCTCCTGAGGGTGTATTTTCAGATTCCTTACAAAAATAAGCCAAAGGCTTTGATGGATACTGTTAAAAACCACCAACATCTCATGAGAACATTTATATTCCATTCGTAAAGCTTATCAAACTCCTAAATTAGAATACAGGAAGAAATTATTCCCTATGTATTGGTTCAGAGAAACTATAGTTATTACATAGTGTCCATTCTACATGCTAAGAATTATTTTAACATAAATAGTTAACAGCTTCTCAGAAATGTCCCAAAGTTTATACTTTCTCTTTAGTTTAAGAGAAGGTACTAAGGAGACTGAAGAGAAAGTAGACATCATCTGAAGAAAAGGAACTGTTACAGATACTCTCCTTTAAGGTATTACAGAAATGCATTTCATAGGGCACTTCAAGGAATTAAAAGGACTCTTTTCAGTACCTAGTGGTATTATGTTTGAGCTTTTACATTGGTAGAGAAGCTTATTACACATATAACTATGTGTATGGTTCATTAAGCAAAGAACTTGAAATATTAGCAGCTAAATTGTCAAGGAAAACAATCTACCAGAAGTAATGCCTTTGATCTACATCCACCCAACATATATTGCACTGTATGTGACTCAGGAGCAGGTGGACTCTGCTGCTGATAATAAATACAACATTTTAAATACAGGCTAAAACTTGCTGCTCCTTTCTAAAGCAAAACTATTCTTCTCAGAAGCCAGCACTTTCTCAGAGCATTACTGGCTCCTGGTGAGCAGCCCAGAGCATTTATATTCTGAGGGACTCCCACAGACCTGCAGAAGACATGAACAGCTGGCTCAAGACTCTGGACAGCCTTCAAGATAAACCCTGAGTAGAGTTCTAAGCCAGCAACAGTAAACATGTGTAGGGGGAAGGGGTCAGAGAGGCAGCTTGGCATGTGTACAGGTCACTGCACAAGCCCAGGCACAATAAGCACCATTCATACCAAAACTCACAACGCAACTCAACACAAGTTAATCTTCTGACATGGTTGTTTCCTCTGCCTTACTCATTCTTTTCATGCAAAGCCAGACTTTATTCAGTTATGTGAGGCTCTTCTGGTGGTTTTTGCAATCATTTTGTATCACCAACCAAGATAAACTACTCATTATTTTAAAGAGAGAAGCTTGTTTGAGGCTATGGAAGAAAACCCTTCTATTACTTCTTCAGTCATCTGCAACATTTCCAATTCAATATGCTGAAGACCAATAGAGAAAAAGGCACCAGACTGGGGAGAACACAACAGCAGGCAAGTGTGGTGTCAGCACCTCTGTTCTGTCCAGGACATATGTGCTGACAGGCACAAGTGGCTTTCCAGCAGCACAGACACTAAATTTGCTTGTACCTACTGGGGATAACATGATGGTTCCAAAACCTAATTGTGTGTGAGATCTAATAGCCATTATATACAACAGTCTGAAATTATGGAACTATGTTATTTACACACACACACACAAAATCTGAAATAATTTCCCTCTTAGAATTATCTAGCCTTGAGGAAAATTCATACATGCCAGTGTATACATCACAAATCAATTAGCTGAACTATTGCTTGGCTGACTGTGAGGCTGCTTTTAGGCTGCTGTAGTAGCTCTTGGACAAGAATAGGGAGTGGAATTTTGCTTATTTTTTTCCTTACTATGGGATATTGACGCATTTTTTATGCCACTTGTATTCTCTTTGTGGGCTGTTATTTCTGGTCTTAGGAAACAAAATATTAAAATGAAGAGCTGCTAGAAATGAGCATATTGCAGATTTCTAGATCTAGTACTATAATTGAAATGTGGTATTATGAAGGAAAAGATTAATGAACAAAATCTGTTTAGACCAATGTCTTGCAATTTTGAATAAAAATTACTTTAAAAAAAAAAAAGATGCCCACATAGAACAGATGAAAAAAAAAATGCGGTTTAGAAATTACCTTAGGTGACAACCAATAGCCTGTTCTAAAATCACCTTTAAAAGATGCTTGAACTGTTTAGAAAGTATAGTGCAATAACTTCACAAGAAAGACACCTAAGTCCATGTGGTCTGACTTCCATCCAGATTTCTGATGGAACATCAGGAACAGCTGCTTGAGCAATGAAAGCTCTTCCAAATTCAAAAACATTCTCTTGTGTGTGCTGTAGCTTAACACAGTTGCTGCCAGCCATAGCTGCTAGGGCAAGGAAACAACCACTGAAAGGAGCAGGTGCTGGTATTAGAGTGAAATGTAAAGTCTTCCAGGAAAATGTGTCCCAGAGAGATGGAGAAATGTTTAGATTTGCCTTTCACTCTGTGAGATTCAAGCACATTCATCTAAATGGTTGCAGAGCTTGGTCATAGAAATGTTTAGTTGGAAAAGAACTTCTGAAGCATCTCTCATGAATGTTACCCAGAAGTCAGTTTGTATCATGTATTATGCCAGGCATTTAAAAAAAAAATATTATGTAGTACTCTTTATGCCATATTTCCAGGAGAGAGATTAAACTGAATCTAATAATAATTTATTCATATGGCTCTCATCTGTTATACAGTGTAAGAACATTTTCTACGAATATGTGATCAATATGTTCACCAAGCAGACAAGGACAGGAGTGTGAGTACATGAAGCAGCCATTCATATCACCAGAGCTGTCAGACAAGAGAAGCAGAACAATCTCTTTACTACTCATGAAGCAGAGCCAAAACCAAGATGAGCCCTGTGATACCCCTTTGGGAAGGGAGAGGGCATTAGCACAAAAATATTACACAAAATCACGGAAAATCAGAGAAGGAAGAAATGATGACCTGGGTCTCAGATACTAAGAACCATGAAGGATTTAATCAATAGTGCTACCTACACAGCACCAGCTCTGCAGTATTGTGTACTCAGGGATAATGTGCTATAAACCAACACCTTTGTAGAATTAGTAATGTATAAGGATTAATCGTTGTCTAGAAGTGTGTTGTTGATTAATTATTTTGGTAAAGTTAATCTTCTAAATACCCATTACAACAACCTGTAATTCTTTTTTCTTTATCCACATATGGTCCCACCATGGACCCACCTTCCCACAGTAAACACAAATTAACTCTGCCCAGTAGAGAAAGTAACTACAGGATCTATTAATTTTATTTTTCTGGATATCTCAAGTTACCATGATCTGTGAGATTATACTCTGATGTCTCTGAAGTCTCATAACTGAAAAAAATTTATTCAAAAAGACAAGAATTAAGGAACACTTTCCCAAAATTTATAAGCCTGTTTTCTGCACAATCCCTTGGGAGTACTTTTTCATCTTACATTATCTCTTGAAATTTAACTTTTGGAACATTATATTGCTTTAAGTAGGGCCAGCACCACAAACTGATTTGAAGTCAAAGCAGGCAATGAATAGGCAAGAGCAAAAGTTAGAGTAGCAGCAGAAAGAAAACCACCAAGCCCTATCCAAACAAGTCTGCACAGGTCCCAGTCCTCCACAGAACTGGGAAGGAAAGTAAGGAGGCTCCAGCTGGCTGCATATATTTAATTTCTCAGTTTTCAGACCTATTGTCCAGGTGAGCTGAACACAGGCATTCAGTATTAAAGAGCTGGGGGACAGGGGCTGATGAGGCAGGAACAGAGAACATCACTAACTACAGCCTTAAATATTTTCAGTCTACAGTAGCTGCAAAATATCAAAATCATAACACTGTGATTTTGCCAGAGAGGTGAAACAGTAGTTGTGTTCTAAGATTTTAGGGCATAAAAAATTAAAGACATTATTTTGATTTCTATTTCTTGCTGCTTTGCTTTTTTTGGAAATTCTCCCAGGACATTTCGGGTTGGTCTCTTTACACTTCCTCAATTGGTCTGTGGGGATTTCCAAAATCCAAGCTACAAATAAAGATGTGTATTTTATTATCACATCTAACACTGGGCACTATTAATAAAGGAAAATGTGATGTGTTTCTATTAGTCAGAATAACATAATTTACAGGGGCAGACACAGCAGCTTGGGAGAATGAAAAAATACCTGTATTCTCTCTAGACAAAACATGATTAAAACATTGAACACTTCTCACATCCTTTCATAGCATTAGGCAGGGGTCTGACTATAATTTGAAGACTAAGCAGCAAACTCAATAAAAACTCTGCTCAGTCCTTCATCTTCCCTAATACTGTGGTTAAGCAGAGAGCCCTAAACCTGTAAGAAATCACATGGAATCATCAAGCTTACTCTTGGCTGGCCATGAGACACTTCCAAAGATTGGATTCTGAATCACTGATTCAGTGGTTTTAAGTCATTTGTTTTACTGAAATGCTGAAGCTAACCAGTTTTCTGTTTCTGGGAAAGTGGGATAAAAGACATTCTAGGATTCAGGAAAAAAATGTGCTTTTACAGGATATTTTTCATCTGTCATCTTGAGCATTTGTTTATTCCTTATATGTCAGTGTCTCTTATTTTTTCCCTTGCCTGTAAATTTACCTTATTAACACAGGACCAATCACTTGGAGTTTATGCTCCCCTGCACGGCACAATGCATGCTGGGCCCAAGAGCCAAGTTCCTAAACCCTACAATAACACCATGAAATAAAACTGGCAGTCATTTGTTGAACTGTAGCTCCCTGATGAACACACTGAATCAATGTAGCTTAGAACGAATGACAAAACAAGGTTAAACTGAATATTACAGTCCACCTTCAATGTAACACGTTGTGCCTTGATTTAAAAGCTGTGCTGAGTTCTAGTATTTTTATGAAGCACAGCAACTACCTACAAGTTTTACTGAAAGTCCATTTACAGTCAGAATAGCCATACTGAAATTGTTCTCCACCAAGAAAAGCATCTAGCTAGAATTACAAACATGCATCAAATATCCTACAGCTGGAGGAGGAGGGAGGAAAAAGAAAGCCCTTTGCTTTCTCTGCCTGGTATATTAAAATGTAAAGCCTTTAGAGCCAGCTCAGTCTGTTCAATATGCACTTGGACAGTGCCCAGCACAAAAAGCCCAAGTCTCCAACCAAAGTGTCTGCTCTCCATCACAAGAGGAATGAATATGTATTGAATATATTCAATAGGCATTAATTCACCAAATAGCTTGGGGTGATATTTCCGTTTCCTAAAAGAAGAGGAGAGCTCCAAAGGAAGTCACTTGGGCTGTAAACAGAGGTTTATCATATTCCACTTCCTTCTGTGACGATTCTTCTTTTTATGGCTACCTGATTTATAGCTCCATACAAAGCTCAGCTGCCAAGTAAAAGGGAATCTGAGCAGCAGCTCCTCTCCCAGATTTTAACTCTCACTATGGCCCACAGTGTCCACGCAGCACATGTTTGCAGCAAGCAAACCAGCCTACAGATGGAACAAAGATAATCACAGCACTCAAGTCTGCACTCAGGAGAAAGACACTGCTTTCCCACATTCTGAGGGCGTGCCTTCCCAAAGAAACAGGAACAAACCACAGAAGCAGCACCTCGAATCCTTTTCTCACTCAAATTCTATGCTAGGAAGGAAGATATGGCTGATGCCAGTGTATCTAACATCTGAACTTTCAACTCACACCGGCACTAAGGCACCTCTAGCCTCGTCATCTGCATTTCTGTCAGATAATAAGAACAGATGGTGATATTTGATACAAACTAATCAGCTAACTTAGCAAAGAGCTGGGTATACATTTTCATAACAAGGCACCTGATGAGGCTTGATAAATAAAATTTCCCATGGGAACAGAATACTGGAAATACCACCCTTATAATAGAAAAATATATCTAATTCAATAAAGAGCAAGTGAAGGTAACCTTAATTATAGAAACCTCAGCGCTTCCCATCTTTATGCTACTAGAATTACATTTGCAAACTGTAATTGCCAAAAGGTGACTTTCCCACAGCTAATAAATGTCAGCAGAATAATCAGTCATGAATATCCTGTTCTTTTCCTAGAGAATCCTTTTGCAGTATTACAAGCAATATCAAATAAAATAACTGGAACTAAAGCCGGTCAGGAAATTTTTTATTAAGTGCTCTTCTTTAGAAAGTACTAATTTTTATTATCATTAAAATGGAGGTTTTGGCAGAGAAGACTTGATTGATTCCCCTATCTCCCTGCCCCCCCCAAAAAAAATCCCCAAGCCTGAAGTGCCCAATTTCTATGATGTTTTTCACAGAGAAGACTTTTTTTTATTACTTTTGGCTGTCAGAAGAATAGTGATCTAAAAAGCTTCAGGGCAACAATAGACAGCTTTGCTTGCTGATTTTTCTTTTTTCATCTTAGCACTAAAATATATTTCAGAGATTATTTTTACCCTTCCTTCTGAATATATTTTTACTTAGGAAAATATTAGAGCTATTATAATGGCTTCTCAGCTGTGCTGAGAATGAGCAAAGAAGTTTATTTAGCAGAACAGGATACAATAAAACTAGCTTTGTTTTGTCTGATCTCTTGCATATGAGAGGATATCCATTATTGACCAAGAGCCAACAATGAGTTCAGCTATAAACTGAGTTAGCAGCTAACTGCACAACTCAGAAAGCTCAGCCTTTTTCTGCATATTCTTTGAATGGACTTTCTCAAATGCACACTCTGGACTGCACAATTCATATTTTAAGTGCTATTTGTATTATATTCTAGAGCAGCTTAGATTGTTCCTCCCACAGGATATTCAAGATCACAGGGTAAAATTGCTTTGATGTCAGTGCAAATTCATGAGATTCTGGTATTTCAGAGCTGAACACTTAATTGTGCCACTATCACTCTAGGTGGTTCATTGCTCAGACTGTAGATTAACTGTATCTGAGAAAAACTGTCTGAGACAGCTTTCCTGTCTGCAGACAACAAAAGGGCAACATGAAAACCATAACTCCACAACAGGAGCAACAGCTGATAGGCCCATTCAGTGTTTTATCAGGTTTACCTGTCTAGGATAAATGGATTACTCATACCACAGAGTAATTGTCATCAGCATAGAATAATGAAGTCACCAAACTGGATGGAAACCTCCTGCTCAAACCAAGGTGAACAGAAATAACTGTATCAGCAAATATATATATTTTTCTTTAAAGATACACAAACCTAGTAAGTTTCCCTGTTAACTTTTACCCTTTAAGGCTCTTTAAAACTTGATGTATTTAATATTGAAGACAAAAAGTGAACTAACAGCATCAGTAGAAAGGTCTCCCAAACAAAAGCTATTCTGTTTGGTAGTGCAGTATGACACCTGTTTCTTTGGGCCCATGTACTAATTTCTCAGCAGGAAGGCAAGAAGCAGAGGTATGTTTATTTGAACAGCTGAAGAGCAGTGCAAAGACTATGATGGGAAGACCATGACCTACAAGAATCTTCTCTATTGCCAGCTGTTTTTAAAAGCTTTATCAATTTGAAACTCTATCGCATATAACAAAGAACTAGGAATTTCTTACTTAGTGAAGTGAAAAATACAAAGTCTCTACCTGATGCTTTGAAGAGAAATTAAAACCAAAAATTAACAAAATATTTTTTTTCTTTTTGCCCCCATGGATCTTATTCTTAGCAGCAACAATCCCCACCAAAAAAAGGGGTTTTAGCCTTCTTCACACCTTTTAGCTAGGGAACAAAGCACAGACAATAAGCCAGGAGGAGGTAAATGGTGTATACTCTACAATTCATGGTGGACAGCCATGGGGTAGATATTTTGAATTCTTGGTGACAATGTAGTAGTGTTGAAAAAAATCTTCACATCCAGGCTCTGTTCTAAATAAAAAAACACTGTCAGGGGGAAAAAAAAATCTACAGAAGATAATTGATTGCAAATGAAAGAAAAAGTATTTCTGGCTTGAAAACAAGAGGAGGAAAGAGTCCTCATTTTACTGACAGAAACATGACAGAATTAATGACAGTATCTCATAAAAACCCTGTTTATTAATATTATGTGTCCCATTTCAAACATGAAACAACACCATGGACATAATCGAGCACCAGATAGATTCCTTCAGTTGTGGGAAAAAGAAAAGTGTGGGAAAATACAAATGGGAGGGGCAATGAAACTAGTGCTGACCTTTGTTCAAAGCTCCCAAGAGTAAATATACAGCAAATCACAGCTCACACTGTGGCAACCGTTTATGGTGCCCTACATTTGATTTGTGAACTCTGCTGTACTCAATAACAACACCAGAAAACAGTGGGAATATAATCCCTCTTCAATTCTTCAATAATTCTAAGACAAAACCCTCTTAAGTGTGAGCTATTTTATTTACCAGTGCAATGCCCAAGAGATTTTTTTCATTATTCTTTTTTTTTTCCTCTAATTTTTTTTCCTTGAGTATTTTTCCCTTCCCTCATTTTCCTTCTTTGGTTGCAATTCTCAACAGAATATCCAAATGGACTAAACAAATTCGAAAAGGAAAAGTTGTGTTCTCTTTCAGGAACAAAAAATGGCCCTCCATTTTGCTGATCCTCACAAGAGATGCAGAGAGGCTCCTGTCACATGTGTTAACAGTGTTTAAAAATTATTCTTCATCATTTTGCATTCATTAAAGTAGTGTTTCTCAAACTATACATGATGCTACCTTGAAAACCATTTCTCTCCTAAAAATTCTTCATTTTTTTTGTATTCTATTATTTTAGTTCTAAGAAAAGTCACACAATAAATATTCTCAGGCACTGAAAACATTAAGGCATAAAATTAAAAAGCTGCTGCCCCCGCCCTGCCACTCAGCTGTGTACAGAGATCTTCCAGGAGCACTGTTGGTGTTTTAAAACACTTGAATTGCTGCCAGATGTGCAAGATATGAAATCAGTTTATTGCTTCAGGGTGAGATTTTCTAGAGAAAGTTCCAACCCTTGTGATGTTTATAGGCATTTAATACAACACAATAGAATCTCAGAATGGGGCTAACGTAGATGTGAATGAGAATGGTTTTCAAAGAATTAAGGATATGTAAACCAATATTCCAAAGAGAAATTACTAAGCTCTTCCCAGAACTGGAAAGAACAAGAAGGTTTAGATTTCCTCACAGACAGTAACAGGACTTCTACATTACCTTTCGTGCATCATAATAATTCATTTCTGAGCAAAAAAAGACTTTGCAATCATTTACCATTTTAGACAAGTTTTTTCTCCTGTAAAGCTGGAGATTAGACCCTTCCAGACCTTTTATTCATTAGATGTGAAAGACACCACCTCCTCAGTCACATCACCCTACTCCATTGAGAAAAGTAGGGACTCAGCCATTCACACACTGTGTGTTATGAAATATACTCCTCCTTCCAGGTCTGCATGCTAAAATGTGAATGAAGGAGGCAAGGATTTATAGACTCCTCCAAACTTGCAGATCCTTCAGAGATTATTCACCAAATAAAATGGATCTAGAGCTCTACTATTACTTTTTCCAAAACTGGCTCACAGCATTCCAAAATAGAGCAATGATATTTGTCACCCCATTACAAAGCAAGGACAGAGCCTTTAAAAAGGATGGTGGCACGCTAAAAATGCCAGTAAGAACAGGGATAGTTCTCAAGTAGACAAAGCATCATTATTTCATTTACTTAAGCTTGAATAGCTCATAGCTTGGGTTTTACCTCATGATGGTTCCCTAAAGAAATACAGTTTCTCACAGAGATTCTTTTCACAGCTCCTATTCTATGAGTTGTACTGCCAGACAGTATGACCATGGCCACCAGGAATCTTTTTTACATCATTATTGTTGCAATTATGTATTTGGCATCAAGGTACAAAATAAAACCCAGAATAGAACAATTGGTTTCTTAGCAAGTGCCATTTTTTATTTCAGCTTTTCAATCATTTTTGAGTCTAATCTTGACAAAAAGTACAATGCAACAAAAAAACCCATATGAGGACTTCCTTCATCCTCACATTAAAAAAAAAAAAAAAAAAAAAATCAACCAACCAACTAGAACACGTTCAGTTAGTTAAAATGGATCAGCTTTTAGACACTGCAAAGAACTCCAGCCCCCTCTTGTGATAAACCATCAGAAGACAAGCACAGTTTCATCGTGTGACACTGCACAGTTTGAAGCTGTTTCCATCCCAGCACAATTCCTTTCAAAAGATTGTGAGGCTGGAAGGAGATAATTTGGCTTCCTGTAGTCGCAATCCTCTCTGTCTTAACTCAGGTAGAAAGGTAACATTCAGATAAAATTGCACCAAGTAAGAACAAGAAGGCTCTTTTTACCAACCAGCATGAATTTCTTCCACCTCTGTCACTTAAGGGCTGTCAAGCCCACTGGATATGAAAAGTAATTTTGGTATAACATCTTGTTCCAGTGGTGAAAAACAAGCACAGCTTTTGGGACCACAGCATTAGCAAATTCTCTTTAATCAGAGCACTTTTAGGATAAATTCTTCATGAACATGGTTGGCAAAAGGGCAAAGGACTAAGAAAAGAGGAACACATGGCAAAATGCCCAGTAATTTTTGACCTGTCTGAAGTATCTCTGTATATGCATCTGTCTAGATACATGTACATAAAACTACTGGGAGACTTTGTATCTCAGAAATTACAGTACAGCAGTGAAGAGAATACCAGGCTGCACTACACTGGCTGGACTCTACAAATGAAGCAATTCAGCACTGGAGTGTTGGGAAACCAGCAGCAGCCATTTTCACTGAAGGAAATGTGTCAGAGACCTATTTAGAGTATGAAAAAGCTAATAACTTTCAGGACTCAGGCAGGATCCCAAACACAGAGTTATTATCATGGTTCAAAAGGATTGAATTGACTCTTCCTGTATAATATAATTTCTAGTGCAGGATTTTACCCACAGGTAGGTAAAATACATTTCTGCAGATGTAGAGAAGGGGTTTGTCTCTGCTGTGCAGGCTTGAAGAAGCGTTTGGGGTCCTGAATATAACCAATGTTCAGAACTGTGTTGAGCTGACAACTCTGTACAGACATGCTGGTCCAAGCTAATAAACCTATTGAGCATAACTGGGCAAGAGTCCATTGCATCCAAATGCACAGCAACACTTAAAGTGCAAATCACTTTCTAAAAATTTTCCAAATACAAATGCTCTGAGCCACTCCCTCAAACACTGACGGTATTCCAAAGTTATCAATATAATCCTTCATAACAAAGACACATCCATTAGAAGGCAGGAAAGCCCTCTTAGTAATTTCCAAAATGTACAGTCAGGAAAGTGCAGCCATCAGATAAGTTTGAAAACCCTCTGTAGTTCAGAGCACCTCAGTAGTTTCATTGGAGACTACAGAGCTCTGTATTAAGCTGCACAAAGCTTTGAAGAGAATTGCTAAGAATCACTCTTCTGGAATATAGGAACTGGAATTGCTTAATGCCATTTCTGTGAACTGCAGATACACAAAGATCAAAAGCTTCAGATTAATTAAGATGAGTTCTACATAAAAACAGGCTACCTACTCACCTCAGACCATATTGAAACTAAAGTACCAGCACTTCAACTGAAATTACTCCATTGACTGGCTTTGCTCAAAGACTAACCGCACAAAAAAATTCAAAGACAGCAGGAGAAAAATTATATCAATCATGTTTCTTGTAGAACCACAAGCATAGTCCTCCAAGTACCTGCTCTGTGGCAGAGTGAGCCATCTGCTCTAAATAGGCAGTTTAAATGCCAATTCATTAAAGGTTTCCCTCAGCCTCCTTTCTTGTTTCTCTAGTTTCACCCTCTGTTTAATTCTGGTCATTTCCTCATTGATACCTTTTATCTTTTACTCTATCAGTGACCACAGGTTTTTCAGCACTTGGATCATAGCTAACACAAAGGGATGCCAAGCACGACTTACAGATTGCTCTAGCAATGGATAATTCAGTTTGAAGTCATGGAAAATGTATTGCTCTAAGCCAAGTTTAAGGCAGATCTATAATGACATGGCAATACACTTGGCTAAAGTTGTAAGTGCCATTTAATTTTTCATTCAATACCTTATCTTCAGTTCTGTAGCCTGCCCTTGCTCCTACCTCCAGCCATGCTTGTCATTGGTACAGGTGCATAAACAATCATTGTCTACACAGCCTCAAGCTCTGTAATGTCATGTGGTCACACATCTCTTTTCCAGCTGGTAGAAAATATTTTATCTATTAACAATCTACTTCCTCTCCCACTTCTTTTCCCCCAGCAAAATCCTGAAAAAAAAAACCTTTCTGATGTGATGCAAACCCAGACATTTATACATACACAAAGTCTGCAGTACTGATACAGACCTTAATATAAAATAATGTGAAATCATTCAACCACTTTCAAGTACAACAGAAGAGATTGACAGGATTATAGCAGGATGTGACAATGGCTAGTTTATATTCATACTAGCAACTTCATAGTGGAACAGCAAGAGTTGCCATAATGGTCCATTTCAGGAATAAATGCTCAAGTATTATTGTTACCCTCATTCTCCACCTCAGAGCAATGACCTAAGCAGTACTTAATGCCAGTAGTCTTTAGGGACAACCTCTGAGCCCAGCTGCTGCCATCCCTTGTGTGAGATGAAGAGCTTTACCAGCAGTGTCTCTGAGCTTCTGGTGCTGTCAATACACCATTTCTTGCTCTTGGTGCCCCCTGCCAGATATACAGGCTGCTCAGGAATGCAGAAGGCTGTGTTTGAGTCAAAACACAATCCTATTTACTCATCTATTGCACCTCTTCACCAGACTTCCACAGCTGCTTGCTGTTTCCATCCACACAGCATTCCAAAGTGGCAGGAGATGGACACTGGAAGCGGGATCTACACTTCTGTATGGAAAAAGCTAAAGTGCTGGTTTCTCATTTAAAGTAATCTAATGATCTCAAGACAGGAAGCAAACCATCTTAATGCCCTTCTGAAAGTATATTAAGCTCTTAGCCTAGCCAGAGATGGTGTGAAAACAGAGATATAACAAGTAGAGAGATGGGACAAATGGCAGTAAGGCACTCACTGGCACTGTGAGACCAAAGACCCCATTCCTGGCTCCCCTGAAGACATGGACAAGAAGTCACCATAACTCTACTTCTGCAGTATTCTATTCCCACAGATATCTCTGTATGTTATTTATGGTGTGGCCCAGAAATTCCAGGTAGAGGCAGTACATCATAGCAGAGCTTGAAGTGGTCCTTAGAGACAGGAGCTGGAACTCGGTGTGCTGACCTGATTTGTTCTGTGTTCAGCAAGAGCCAGAGGATAGGAACTAATATAATGTATTGGGAAGACTTTCCTGAAGCAGTAAACAATGTGCCGGAAGCACAAGAGAAGCTGCAAACAGACCCAAATTTAGCACTAATGACTGTGGTTCCAAAATACTGGATATCAGCTGAAATATAAAGGTTCTTTTCAGCCATCTTTCACATTCCAGAATTACAGAGAGGTGGAAAATGCACTCTTCCCAGAACTATGCTGTCATGACCCACAGAATTTCACTAGATGAGCTTGCAAATATATCATAAATCATTTTAATCTTGATACACAACACACTGTATGCTAAAATTAGGAAATCCAGAACAAATATAAGGCACCTTACATGCTGCTTGTTAATTGACAGTGAGATTGTGTCTGATTAGAAGAACTTCATGTTCAATTCTTTACCACTTAATCCCACTGCAGCTTTGTTCTTTACTAACTAAATATTCTTCTAATGCAATGCAGCCCCACCACTGGGGATGATCCCACCTGTAAAAGGTTTTAAATTGACACCTGTAGTTATGTTATAATAATATTAAACCAGTCAGCAATAGCTAACCACCCTCCCTTGAACAGAAACACCCCCAGCATACAGCATGGGACTGCTGGGTTATGGTACTATTAGCTCTATACCACCTTAGCACAGCTCCCTCAGCTTTTACCCAACCTGACGCTCTTCCTGCATTTGTACTTTGCTGAGCACAAGCAGGCTCACAGCTTCCTCTGTGATGGTGATAACATATGTCTGACTTTGTTGTTGTCAGCTGGAGTAAAAGGGAAGACAATGCCCTTTGAACTGTGAAAAGCAGTATAAAGCTTATCAGATCCTCTCCAGATATCACTGAAGGAAATGGGCTGGAAGAGTTGGCCCCACATAGGAAATATATATAAAAAACCTGTCAGTACTAATCTTTCTGAAATGTCATTAAAAACATACTTTTGCAAATCTGAGTCCCTGCTAGAAAATGTCATTTGCACAAAGTGAACTGAAGTAAAAGTGGAGAGGAAGAACTGTACAGCACACATTAAACTTAAGTACATATCACTCAGTAGTCAGTAGTACCAAGACTGCTTCATTTTACAGAGCCAAAATAAACTGCTCTTCATGATTATTTCTCTGGTTCTTTTCTGAAGTCAAGCTTTAAAGGTCATGTACTGTATAAAACATTATACACAACTTTTCCCACTAAACAGTTCATTTGGGGGTTTTGTTTATCTGCAAAGCCTTCTAGATGAACTGCAGCAAAGTAAGATCATGGGATGACCTCCACAAAACCCCATACATAATAAGAAATATATTTTTAAGCCTAGTGTTAGGGTATATGTTCTTACTGCCCTGCCAGATACTGTAGGCATCATTAGTGTATAAATTTTGTAATATGAATCATGCAGTTTTATAAGGATAAAACACCTATGTGATTTACCTTTTACTATATAGACACAAAAATAGTTGAACAGCACAAACACAGAAGTTATACAAGAAAAAAAATCACTTGGAATTTTTATATGATAGTTGAAAAAAAAAACCAAACAAAACACTAAAAACAAACAAAAGGAAAAGATTATGAGCAGAGATTCAGGAAACTCAATCCTTCCTTTTGATGTGCTCCCTTTGTGGTTATGGCAACACCCATTCAAAAGCAACTTTTCAGTATCTTCAGTGACATAATTGGGGAATATTTCTAGTTAATACAACTGGAGATGAATACAAGGGGGGAAAAAGAAAAAAAAAGTGTAATCCCTACCCTATTGCTCAATTTAGATCACTGAAAGCAAAAAAACAACCAAATCTGCAGATGTCAGGTAAAGCATCAGCAACAGAAGTGCTTCACAATCTTTTCATAGAAAATATTTTAATTTGCTGTGGGTTTTTGTTGCCCCTTTAGCAGCATTAATACACAGTATATAAGAAAATCTTGTGTTTCACACTCAGGACATTTGTTCTCTTAAATAATGATTGAATAATTTAGGAGTCATGAAATCCCACTGCAGATCATTCTGATGGTGTCTATATAAGAATGCAAACAAGAGTAAATATTATTCTCCATATTATTTAAAAATCTATTTTAAAATAACATCCAGGCAAGTTTATTAGCAGGACTGAACACACAACGTTCCACTGCAAATCTGCCCCAATTTATCAAAGCTGTGCTCTGTTCCAGGTTGCTGTCACAATGCAAGCTTCACATTTCTGGTAGAGGGGAAAGGGAGAAGTCCGTTTTCCTGATATGGGGTGTTTGTTGGATTTTTTTCTTATATTTATAGCTTCTGAAATTATGTGGAAAGAATGCAGCTGGCTGATGTCAGCCAGAGACCTGTACCCACGTGGCTTTGCTCAGAAACTACTGCCCAGTTTCAGGAGCTCAGTGTTCTATTGGACAAATCCAAATCCCAAACTTAGGACCATTGCTTAGTTATTGTTAGTAGAGCAGAAAGTAGCTGATCAGAACTCCACTGTGTCAGTGCCAATATGTACTGAGAGCCCTGAACTCCCCCTCCTTGAAAGGGGGGATCAGTCTATCAGACAAGGCAGGGGAGAGGAGAAAGGAAACATTCCTGAGAGAAGAACTGAGGCACTCAACTATTTTGCTCAAGGTCCCTCAGGAAGCCTATAAAAGAACCAGGAAGAGCTTCTCCTTAGTCCTGGTCTACCACAAGGTCATCTTACTTTTTAAATCTCACAATACTTATGTTTTTTCACCAGTAAGTTACTATCTCTGACAAGAGTTGTATCTTCTGTTTTCATTATTGCAGGAGATTTCAGAAATATTAGGATTACATATCTGGATTTTACTTGCTCGTATCTTGTTTACAATAGAGACTTTCTCAAAAAAAGTCCAAGTGTTCACAGACCGATATATAAAGTGGCAAGGTAAAAAAGTCATCTTTCTGCTCCCTGACTCAATAAATCTTGACAAGGTGATAAGAGAGGGCCAAAGTTCCCTTTCCTATATTATTTCACACCGTTTAAGTTCTGGAAATCAGGGACTCCCCAAGTATACGGAAAATAGAGGTTTGACCTTCCACAGAAGTGAGAACTGATTTTTTTTTTCCCACTTTCTATTTCTAAATGAAATTCAGAACTGGCATCCCACAGTGTTGAAAATTGCATTCCATGAGGACAAAATAATCCACTGTTACCTGAACACTTCATGGTAACAATTCAGAGAGATGAACACAGACAGCTATTGTCACTCACCTGTACATTTTACACAGCCAGCAAACCCTAGGGGTTCAGGAAGCTTTTGTGCAGTGACACTAAAGACGAAGTTTTAAAATGTAATAAAACACATTAAGAAGCACATGCCATCTCAAAAAAAAAAAATCACATTAGGACAAAACCTTCAACAGTTATTACTTTTACACACAGTTATTTCTAAAGATCATTAATGCAAGTGGATCCTGAGACAAAACATGGGAGTGCCCATACTTGGAATATTCAAGCCAAGCTCTGCTGGCAAAAATCAATACAGGCTGATCTGTTCTAATAGGGAATAAATCAGACTAATTTCAAATTCTGTAACATTGCAAGGGACTGAGGGTTAAAAACACTTGTTCTCTGAGGCCAGTAAAGCCAGACAGAACAAAAAGTGAATAAATACCAGACCAGCTCTGGTACAGGAATAATTCAAGAGGCAGTTTGTAAGTGCAAATTGATGTATCCTGTGTCACATCATGTAATTTTCTAACTGTTTGTCATGTGTTACATATAATAAACAAATAGAACAACATTCCCTGGGTTCTCACTAAAAGGGCTCCCTATACAATCACCTGGAAAAAACATGTCCAAAATATGCTCAACACAGCTGCTAATCTGTAAAATCTGCAACAGCTTCTTTTCTGAAGCTCTTTCTGTAAAGAAGTTCGAAATAATTTGTAACTTAATCCTTTAAAAGTATTTGTAATTCCATGCTTCAAAAGTTTTGCAAGGTACAAGCATTGCTATGTATCATACTCAAACCTGGGATTAAGAACTGTATAAATCACAAGATCATGGATTGATCGTATCCACTCTTAGGATTCCTCTTCCTGCACAGCAGGTGCAAAACATTTCTGCCTGGCTGTTAACTCTCTAACATTTCATGCCTAGCAGGGAAAGAAAAGTGAAAAATAACTTCTTGTTTACTAAGACATGATTCGGGAGAGATGATACCATGGTGAAGACAAGGAAAAGAACATGAACAAGCTGATCCAGGAGATTTTACGAGAAGTCTGTGATACCTAGCTAGAAACGGTATCTTGAGGACTTGGCTTAAGAACGTTGAACCTAGGGATGTTGTCTACTGATCCTTTTCCAGCTCCCTTCCCTTTATCTTCATTCTACTGCCAGGGTTAGATTAAAGATTATTTAAAATTAGATGAAAGAATTAACCCTGAGGACTATCCAAAACACAACTTAGAAGCAGCCACTTCAATGGTTCCAGTTTGATGAGCTGACTCAAGTCGCAGCTGTGACCAGCTCACCTGAGTTGTTCCCTGTTGTGGCTGTATCCAACCCCTGTGCAGCCGGTGCCTCTCACACAACAGCCCTCTCTCACTCAGGTCCCTGCTTCTTTCATGAGTCAAGCTCTCAAAAACCTTTCTGTCTAAGCTTTGCTCTCACCTCTGTACTGATCTGGATTCTGCAGCTTGATCAGTTTTTCCTCATCAACATTTTTCCTTCACCATTTGGCACAGGGAAGGTTTATCCACTCAGATGTGGCACAGTGACAGGTCCCAGGACCTCATCCCACCTCCTCTGGCGTCCCTGACCCTTCCTGCCTGTCTGGGAGCTCGGCTCCATCTCTGTCACGTTCCACCCGGACTCAGTCCCTTCTGAAACAAAAAGGCACTTCAGAGAAGCCAAGCACAGGCAGGAAGAATTTCTTATGCCTTAAAAAACACACCTGGGAGTGAAACCTCCATTGCCACATTATCATAGAATGGTTCGGGTTGGTTTGACCTTAAAGGCCATGCAGTTCCAACCCCCTGCCATGGGCAGGGACACCTTCTGCTAGACGAGGTTGGGCCAAGTCCCATCCAGCCTGGCCTTGGACAATTCCAGGGATGGGGCAGCCAGTGCTAGGGTCTCACTGCCCTCACAGGGAAGAGCTTTTTCCTGACATTATATATAATATATAATGTCCACAAATATTATAGATATTATATTTTATAATGCATACTATATATTATAATTATACATACTGTTATTATAGGTTATATACATATATATGTGTGTGTATATATACACACAAACACCATATGCAGTTAAAACTACATCAATTACTCTTCTGTTACACAGACCCGTAACTGCCAACTGTTTGAAGAATTGTCAGAAATATTCACCCTAGGGGGTAAATAATCTCATTTTTGCTGGCTGGAGGGAGTGCAACATCTCCCCCTAGCGCCCTCCGCGCAGAGCAGGAGCCCCGCCGGCCGCTCTCGGGGCTGCCAGCCTTTCCAAAGCGCGCGTATTTCAGCACACGGCTGTGCGTTTCAGCAGCACGCGTCTGTTCCAAGCTCCAGGAGCGGCGGGGGCGGAGGGCAGGGCGGCGTGAGGCCTCCCTCTCCCCAGCATTCCTCATGTTCGCCCCGGTTCAATGTCTAATCACCCCTTCTGTGAAGAAATTCTTCCAAATATCCAAACTAAACCTTCCTTAGCGCAGCTTGAGGCTGTGCACTTCATCCCGACACTTTTACCTGCGAGAAGAACCCGACTTCCATCCATCCTCCTTCAGGGAGTTGCAGAGAGCGGTAAAATCTCTGGATAATCGAGCCCAGCTCCCTCAGCTGCTCCTCATCACACCTGTGCTCTTGTCCCTGCACCGTTTCTGTCAGAGGAATATCCTCATCACACCTGTGCTCCTGTCCCTGCAGCATCTGTCACAGGAATATCCTCATCACACCTGTGCTCCTGTCCCTGCACCATCTCTGTCAGAGGAACATCCTCATCACACCTGTGCTCCTGTCCCTGCAGCATCTGCCAGAGGAATATCCTCATCACACCTGTGCTCCTGTCCCTGCACCATCTCTGCCAGAGGAATAAGGATGCATTACTTACCTCGAAATTCTACAGGCTGAATTAAATCCCACCACAGTAACAGCAAATTTGGCTATGTTAGTTCTTCTGGCAGTCTGGAGAGCGGGGTCAGGTCACTGAAGAAATCTGTGACAGGGGATTAAGCCCTTGATATAAATTTATTTTTAAAAACTGATTTAAATTTTTTAAACTGAATTTGCTATAGCAGGATTACTCAGCTTCTCTCATATAAACACACAATCGATACTTTCTCAATTTAAGACCCTTGCAAGGAAGAGAATGACAGATGCATTGGTCGGGGAGAAATTGATGAAGAGGATGTTTGTCCCATATGTCAGGAGGTGTTATTAAGGAAAATGTTTCAGCTCCCTTAGTACAGGGTAGGCATAAAATTTCTTCTCTGACTTGCTGCACTTTTAATGGTAGAATAAATACACAAGGAAAAATACCTGACAGTTGTTACAGGGCTTTTGCAGTGTGGGAAAATGTGGCAATTTTTGGAGCTAAAATGTGGGTGGAGAGGAAGGAGGAAACAAAAGGGAAGACTATTTAGTATTGCTATGTGATTTTTCTTATTTTTGAAGAGATAACAGAAATTGGAATTCATTTTCTGTAGATACATCTGTGGTAATGTTCACATTAAATACATAAAACTTCGGGCGCACCACCAAGATGAACTGGAGAATAGCTCTGCAGTGAAGTGTCCACTTTACAGAGAAAAATGTGCACTTCTTATTCTCATTCTAATAGAATTTAGAAACTAAACAACTTGTGAATGCAACAGAGAAAACAAGACTGAACCACCTTGGAAACCTCTGTAATAAATGCAGAGGATTTCCAGCATAGGAAAGCACTACAATAAATATTTTAAACCAATATTTTGACAGTCTTTGAGTCTACTTTTACCCTATTATTACTCTATTTTAGTATATCTTATAGCTTGTCACTTACTTCTCTGCCTTATTGTAAGTAACTGACTTTGATGCCTAAAATCACAAGCCAAACAATATTAAATTATAAAATGTGGTTCTCTTCAATGAAAGTCCTTCAGGTGCAAGTGTGGCAAAATGCACATGATACAGGACTCTGAATATTTAAAGGTTGAACAAATTAGCATACTTACCAGAAGTAATCCAATTAGAGGAACAGTTAATTAAGTAACCCCCCCCCCCCCCTTGTGGTTCTTCCCCCCTTGCTTCTAGCTCCACAATATCTGGAAAAAAACCAAAATGTCCTTGGTTGACTCTAGAGGAAAGACTAAGTAAGATTCCAGGAAGGTTAGCTTGCTGTTCTAAAATCTAAGAGAAAGGGTAGAAAAAGCACTTGAGTTAGTTAGGGAACTATATAAGTATATAATTGTAGTCTACAGAGCTACAAATTTATGAAAAATGTATAAAAAACAAAAATCTTTTTGGCATCAACTTTACCAAGAGTAGACAACATATGCTTTTTAAACAAACATCCATGGCAAACAAAGCAGATGTTTTAAAACTTACTTTTAGTGCAATACATCTCCAAATGATTCTGTAGTATGCATTTGGATTGTCCTTTTCCAAATAAATAATTCAGCTATGATTTTATCATAAAGGGTTAAAATCTTTTTAACCTAGCCCCTTATTCTTTTGATGTGCTTTTGTTTGTTTACAAGGAAATTGTCTCCAAGGTCCAGTTGAACACTACAAGAAATTTTTCTTCACAAGAAACAGACCAGAAAATGTGACTGTACTAGATTTGGTAACCTGAAGGAGGATGACATTCTTTTGTCATGGGAATTATAGTGATGACAGAAACACATTTACTGATACTTAGAAAGAAAGTGTTAAGAGATGTCCCTAAACAACATATGGCTTCAAAGATACTCAAATAAAACTTCAGGCATTGATACCTTTTTCAAATTTTTATTATATTGCATAAGCTGTAACATTTTACAAATCTTAGTCCCATTTTCAGCAACAGATACACTGATACTGATTTACTGTAGTAAATACAGAGATTAAAAGATACCTCTGACAAAATATAAAAAGGTAGAAATACTTTAAACCAGGATGCCGAATATCAAGAATGTTTTACATAAACAATATCCATACTAGAGTTTTGGAAAATAATTGCCAAGTGTTTGCTGAGTGTAAGGCTCCAGAATTCAAGGTGGTGAGCACAGTCTGTGCCATGAGTTCACCTGCCTTGCAACATCCAGAGCCAGGCTTTGTATCAACAACATGCTCTAATGAGCACTAAAACCTGCCTTTCTACACAGTGACATGGAAATATAGTACTGTTCTAACGGGGACTGAAGTGCAACAAGTACTTCAAAGGAACTAAATCAATTGACTGGGGAATAAAGTACCAGGATGTTTTGGGGAGGAATGTTCAGTAAGTCCTAAAACTGACTGAAAAAATTCATTTGGTAAAAGAGTTTTCAGGCTGAGAGTGCTAGCACAAGAAATGACAGTTTTGCCTTTTTCAGTCTTAAAAAACCTGAAGCTTTTTTTTTTTCAAAACACAATGAATACTGCTTTTAAAAGAAAATGAAGCTCAGATTCAAGTCATTTAAGCCATCTTTCATACAAATTCTTTAAAACAAATGTAGCTGCCTACTATTAGAAATGTGGCACAAATTAGTACAAATTACTATAAAAGTATGCTCATCTTTAACTCCATAGGCATAGTACTGTGTTTTCATAATACCACTGAATTTAAAAAAAATTAAAAATAAATTAAAAAACAAATTAAAAAGCAATGCAGGTTAGATTCCAAATTGAGACAAAAATCAGTTCTAGAAATAAGAATTATGTACCCATCTCCATACACTTTCTGCTGCTACTGGCAAACAAAGTCAGCAGCTGAAAAAAGGACTACTATCATTATAATAGTGTTGATAGAAAAACATATATTAATTTTATTGTTGAAGTTAATATCCCAGTCAGTTTCATACCTATAAATCCAGTGACTTCAAGATGCTTGCACTTGATGTACAAGGTTGAATCAGATCCTGTATGCACGTTTTAAAAAGACACTACTGTTAGGATTGTTAAAGATATATTTTTTAAACTTCTTTTCAAACATAAAATACCAAAACCAGGTTTTACAACAATTACCATCATCATCAACATGCAGAAGTTGGTATTCCAGCATAAAAAACACTAGATTTGCCTTTTAAAATATTATAAAAGCTACATACTTGTATGAATTCAGGGGGTTTTTGGCTAACAGAAAGAAAAAACCATAATGTGCTTTTCAGATAGGTGTCCCACTGATAAAATAAGTCTGATGAAAGAGAAAGGCACTTCAGCAGGCTAATTTATCTCCAGGTTTTCCTAGACAACAGATGTAGTGTACTGCCTTTTCATTTGCACTGTTTTAATTTGCAGTGTTATGAAACTTTGTCACTTTTTAACTAACAGGAATTTATACTGGTGCCCGTTCATTTCATCCTCTTTGGTACAAATTACTGCATAAAAACAAAGGAGACGACTAAACATTCCTACATCCTGGATTATTTTTGGTGCTACATCTCTAGCTTTGTAGTGGTAAATAATGTCCCTAATTAACACATAATTTTTACTTTCAGGTTTGTAATATCACAGTTCTGTTTTCTGACCATACTGTAAAGACTTTTTTTCTCTTAATCAAATGTCATTTTTAAGTGATTCCCCCACCTTTTTTTTTATCTATAATATCTAGCATTTGTTAACAATCTAAAAATTACTGCCAATGAGCTTGCATTTAAAACTATATGTACATAAATAAGGGCTTTTCTTGCAAAAGCTGACAGCTCAAGAAGTGCCTTGTGAAGAACTGAGACATAAGTCTTGCAAACTTTTGTGTTCTTCAGAAAGAATTGATTCCACCAAAGCACAAACACATCAGTTTGTGAACTGGCATTAGAAAGAAGCTGTATCCTTTCCAAATTTCCCTACGTATCCCCTCTCCTTAGAAAGGGCTCACAGACATGGCCCATTTCTTATTTTCAAGGTAAGCAACCTTCAGATTCAAAGAAGTCAAAACCTCTGAATGTTTCCCCAGCCTTTCCAAGAGCTGTGTGCCACGCATCCTTGCTAATTTTTCTATAATCCTAATTCAAGCAACAGCATTTTAACAGCCTGTTAATGCCACAAAGAGCCAACAGAAAAAAAAATCTTAAAAATTAAATCCAGTGATTCCTATAAATTCATATGTTGAAATCATATAGAGAAATATAGAAAATCATTAGTTTGACTACCAAAACAAACTTCACTGTGACATTCTCTCTTTTCCACATTATACATCATGTAGAATTTTTTGTGGAGTTAAAATTTTTAGCACTCAGCATAGTCAAATTCCTTTTTTTAATGATCTAAAACCAAAAAGAATTCTAATCACTAGCAGGCAATACAGTTTTTTCCAGTGCATAAATTCCAACATACAGCTGGAATGTAAAGACTGAGATAATATATTTTGAAATATTCTGTATGAATATAAATAATAATCATAATAATTTTAGAGTTGGATTTCTAATCTTTTTCTTTGACCTACTCTGTCAGAGAATGAGAACAATGGAGTGCCAAACTTGTTTCCTTTGAACTCAATAAATAAAGCCATTTACAGTAGTCTGTATTTTTTGATGATAAAAGTTAGTTTGAAAAATTAGGTCTTTTTGGTATATACAATGAAAAAATGCATTTTAAAAAGTCTGAAATATTACTGTAGGTGAATGAAATTTCAAGTAAAGACATATGAACTTAATATGAACTCAAAAGCTTATCAGAGATTTTTCTATTATGTTCAACAGAATGTATAATAATCTCTTTTCAAAAAGAGAGCCATCAGAACCAATGCAACTCTGCAAACAGGGCAATATTGAACCTCAAGAGCAGCTTTTAGAAGAAATGTGCATATATAAATTGATTCTTACTAATGTATACAACAAAGCAAAGGATGAAATTATCAATATCTGGGCCTAAAAAAATCCAGTAGAACTCCACATTTAAAAAAAAAAAAAAAGTTTTGTGAAAATGTATTTGGTATTGGACAACAAAATACGTGTTACCTAGAAAGAGAACCAAAGGCATGCTAATATGACAAGCCATCTTCACATCTGAAATAGATGAATCATAATTAAACTTCTTTTAGGTTCTTTAGGCCAATTTAATTACAGACTTATTTGCACACTGTAGTGGTTTGGCCCTGGCTAGATGCCAGGCACCCACCAAAGCCACTCTTACCAACCCCTTGTACAAAGTGGACAGATAAGAGAAAATACAATGAAAAGTTATTGAATTGAGAAAAGGACTGGGAGAAATCACTCATTGAATACTGTCACAGGCAAAACAGACTGACTCACTCACCTTGGGGATATTAGCTGAATTTATTACTGACAAAACCAGAGCAGGATAATAAAATAAATCTTAGAAACACCTTGCTCCCACCCCTCCCTCTTTCCCAGCTGTACTTCCTCCCGGCAGTGACACAGGGAGACAGGGATGGGTCAGTTCATCACTCGTGCTTTCTGCCACTGCTCAAGGACAGAGGTCCTTCTCCTGCTCCAGCACAGGGTCCCTCCCACAGGAGGCTGCTCTCCGTGAACCTCTCCAGGCAACAGTTCTCCACACACTATTCCAACGTGGCTCACTCTTCCACAGGTGCAGTCCTTCAGGCACTGCCTGCCTCCAGCAGCAGTCCCCCAAAAGTCCCCCCAGGAAACCTGCTGCAGCATGGGCTCTTCTCTCCACAGCTCCTGCCAGGAGCTTGCTGCAGCACAGGTTTCCTGCGGGCTCCCAGCCTCTTTCAGGCATCCTCCACAGGCTGTAGGTGGATATCCGCACTCCAGGGGTTGCAGGGAGACAGTTGCTTCACTGTGTGTACTGGGTTTGGGTGGCCAGGTTTTGATAGTGGGGGGTCTACAGGGGTGGCTTCTGTGAGAAGCTGCCAGAAAGCTTCCCCAATGTCCAGCAGAGCCAATGCCAGCAGCTGCAAGACAGAGCTGCTGCTGACCAAGGCTGTGCCAATCAGAAATGATGGTAACACCTCTGTGATAAAAGATTTGAGAAAGAAAAATATAGTTACTGTGCAGATGTGGCCAGAGAAGAGCAGGGTGAGAACATGTAAGAGGAACAACTCTGCAGACACCAAGGTCAGTGCTGAAGGAGGGGGAGGAGGTGCTCCAGGCACTGGAGCTGAGATTCCCACCTGGGATGTGATGCTCATGGATATTGGGTGTGGCTGAGCTGGAGCTCATTTCCCATAGCTGCCTTCCCAGAACTGTGCTTTGCACCGGGAGCTGGAAAGGTGCTGGTAACACACCAGTGTTTTGGCTACTGCCGGGCAGGGCTGGCACAGCATCAGTGCTCACTCTCAACATTCCCTGCCAATCAGCAGGCTGGGGGTGGCCAAGATCCTGGCAGGGGACACAACTAAGCCAGCAGACCCAAATTACCCAAAGGGATATTCTGTACCATGTGAGGTCAGCTCACATATAAAAGCTAAGGAAAGGAGGAAGAAGTGGGGGCATTTATTATTTACAAGTTTTGCCTTCTGGAACAACCACTATACATGTTGAAGCCCTGCTTCCCAGGAAGCAGCATTGCTTGCTGACAAGAAGTAGAGAACAAACCTATACTTTTTCCTTTGTGCACACGCAGACTTTTGCTTCTGCCTTAGCAAACTGCTTTATCTCAATCTAGGAGTTGTTTTCCAGCTTGTTTTCTCTCCCCTGTCCAGCTGGGAAAGGGGAGCAATAGAGCAGCTTGATGGGCACCTGGCATCCAGCCAAGGTTAACCCACCACACACACACACACACACCTATCTCAAACATAAGTTGCACTTTCATACTTGTGAACTCAATAGGAACATTCGGTTCATGAAGCAAATGCTCAATTTGGACTGATGCATTGTTGGTCCCATCCTGGTTACCTTCCATATTCTTCTAGAAACAGCACCAGACACTTGACAATCCAAACACAACAGACATTTTTCACAGTAATATTTCCTGAGTAAATATTCCCAGAAGCCCAGTATAGGATACTTCCCAACTCTTGAGTGTACTACAGGGCAGGCAACCAAGCACCACTCACATCACAAATCAAACATCGGCATTGTATGTTTGGATCTTGGTACAGAACCTTAACCAAGCTCTAAGGGAAATATTTATAAAGCCTTTTTAGGATGATTTATAATCAAACTACCAAAGCCAAAATGCTGGAACTTATTTCACCAGGGAAACAGCCTCAAAGCCACAGAAATACATTCTGTTTACTATATGAAGCACATTAAGAGATGCATCCATTTTTCTGTTAGCCAAAGTTGAAATTATCGCTTTGACAAGATGAACATTAAAATTAAAGAATATCCGGATGGCCTTTCCTTCCTCTATACATATCTTAGTTACAATTCATGCATTCATGACTTTTGGTAAAGTTAACTCTAAGATGAATCATAAATAGTATTTATATTGCATTATAGACCAAATTTTGTAATCTGCTGTCTCATGCTCATAACCCTCCCCTCCCCAACTTTTAAAGCCTGTTTAACTCCTCTGCAAACCTAGACAAAAACAGCTCAGGCTGGCAAAATGTAGGCACATAAACCTCAGATGATCACCCATTGTTTTAAACATAAAATAAAAAGTAACGGTGCCGAGCTTTCCTGCTCAAGAAACTATTTCCAAGGCGTAATTTGTCTAATCTTGCACACTTCATCATGGGCCAAACTCTCATTTATAAATATGCAGAGATTCAAGGCTGGCCCAACAGCATGCAGAAGAGAAGGAGCAGCTGCAGCTTCAAATGCTAACAGAACCTGTCCCTATCTGCTGGATGTGGACCCTTCATAGCTGATGTCAGTCCGCAACACCCACTGGCAATAACAAAGCAGGTTTAAATAAAGCAGATGGGCAGCATCTTAAGATAGCAGGGACCATGAACTGCAGTGGCCACACTTGTACCCTTCCCCTTCCCCCAGTGTTGTATGGAATTGCACATGGATGGGCACACAGGGAGGGATGCAATGCTATAGAGCTCTACCAATAAATCCAGCAGAGCTCATCTGCTGGTGTCTCAGGACCAACGGATGAAATATTTCACATTGTACAAAGAAGTAATAAGGGATCCCTAGAAAAGTTCACATATAAAATACTGTACAGATGGTCAGGTTGATTAGGAACAAGGCTGAGGAATGGCTTTAACTAGGCTACCATTGCATTAGCTACAAGTACAAAAAAATTAAATCATGTGCCTACATTTCTCATTGTGCATTCCCAAAGGTGTGTCCAAGAATGACAGGCTAAGTAAAATGTGGGCCTTCCCCATACTGCCAGTAAAATTAGGAAGTGGAAAAGTTGAATAGTAGCATTTCCCTGTTTTCAATTCACATGGAGTATCAATTGCCCAGCTGAAGTTTGGTAACTCAATCGGTACATTAAAAAATGAAACTTTTCTTGATACTAGAAAACAACATTTCCCATGTAAACCCAACACTGTAGAATTACAGAAGCAGGCAAGAGATCAACAACCAGCAGGGAGAGCAACAGCACAAAGCACATTGTGTTTTAATTTATGGGAATAAGTGGCCTCTCCTCTCTTTTCTTCCAGATGTTGGTTTTGCTATCTCTTTTCATGAGAGGTGGTCTATCCCTTTTTTTAGCAGAAGGGATACCAGATTCATGACTTCCTGGTAGAGACTTTTTCCTTAGACCTTCCTCATCACGCTGTTCTAGGACTCGCCCATTCCCTCCTTCCGTAATGTGTCTCACAGCCTGGTCCTCTGGAGTGCAAACAGTGGTCCCACTTTCACTGCTGCTCAGATCCAGATCTTCCAAGTAAAGAATCTTAGAATGTGGCATACTTTTAATGAAAGTTTTCTCTCTCTCCAGTTTCCTGTTAGGATGATGCTCATTCATGTCCACACCAGAGTCCAGACTGGTATCATTACTCTCAGTTTTTTTGCCCTTTTTCAGATCTATGAAAGAATGCCTCACTTGAGCAATTGGCTTTCCATCCAGGGACACAAACCACGCTCGAGGATGTGGAGATGGTTTTCCTTTAGAGAGTTCCAGCAACGTTTGTTCTGAAATCCCCTGAAGTTCGGATGAAAAGGGAGCCATTACAACTGCTTCATTCAGTGTCCCAGGAACAGAGACAGATTCCAGTAAGCTGTTGGTGTACCTGCCCCAGCTGGGTGTTTGGGAAGGTAAGCCCTCTTCACCATCCAGGGCACTGTTCTCATCTCTGCAGGCAGAGGGCTGGGGATGGGAATGCACGGGCATTTTGGGGAGTGTTTGCATGTAACTGTCACGACTCATGGGTTCCATCATGGGGCCATACACCAACTGCCCTTTCCTTGGCAACGTTGCTGATTTAGCAGGATGCAATTGTTCTGGGGAGTGGAAAAGGTCTGAGGTTTGAAGAATAGCAATAGGCTGATTGTAAATATGCATTAGATGTTCTGGGATATGGGTAAGCCCATACATCTCCTCTTTCAGTGAAAGGTATCTGTTCTGGTCTGGAATATCCCTAGAAGCCTGGGGAATAGTACTGTTACTGTGCTTGGGCTGCTGGAAAAGCCTCACTCCAGCAGTAGGTTCCACTGAATGGGCTGAATTTCCTGCCTGACCAGTCTGACAGGATGACTGATAAGAAGCATCCTCTGAGTAGATTTTAAAATTGTCTTGTGATTTTCCATCTTCCGTGTCTATGGACAGCCTTCTTTGAGGGCTGTATGAAGAACTCTTTGCTGTATATAACTGAGATTTATCCTCCAGCTTTAAAGACCCTTTGACAGCATTGATGTGATTTATGTGAGTTGTTGATGTTGTCTGGTCTTTTTTTATGACCTCCAGCTTGGTTGTGTTTTTCTCTTTCTTCTGTGTCCGACGACATTTATCCCTATGCAAAAGAGAAACAAGGTGACTGCAGAGCATATTAGGAAATACTGGACTGTTGACTACCAAAAATGAAGGTTAGACTTTGGTTAAAAAGTTGCAGTGCAACTTGACATGACAAACTTAAAATGAAGTTCTGTAACAACTGTAATTAAAATAAAAAAAGGCTACAGATTACAGTTTAGCTAAGAAAACAAGTTTTAACCTCAAAAGACTATTTTATCAACCTCAAACTCCACTCATAATGAAGTCACTGGAACTTATTTTGCTTACCTGCAGTAACAAAGAAGAACAGCAAAAAATCCAATGATGATGACAACAGTTCCTCCCAATATGGCCGTAAGGAACATGGTGTGATAGGCTGTTATGTCCTTGGAAACAGCACTAATAATGGATTCTAGATTATCAAACAAAACCAGACAAGCATTAGTTCTTAAAACCAAATGATTCCACTTGATGTGCAGAGCTAATAAACTGAGTGGTACTTTTCCAGTGATTTTGTGTTCCAATGGCATTGTATTGTATCCTTCCCTTTTCACCTTGCTATTCCAGCAAACTAGAAAATATACAAACAGGTTACAATATAATGACAGGTTCAGCTCAAGTACTAAAGCCTTACCAAGACACCTGCTTAATTCCAGACAAATTATATTTGTATTAATTGTCCAAACTAACTTAGAAAAGTGGTCTAAATTTCTACTTAGCACTGTCAGAGAATGCTGTCTGGTTTTGGAATTAGCCACACTTTTTCTGATAGATTCCTTCATATAAATTTACAAAACATGCAAGAAAAATCACTGTAAGGACTCAAACAAAAGTTATCCAGGTGGTGAAGTTGCATGTCACTTCTTTTTTCCTGCTGTTCAATGGAGCAATCAAACTGACAGCAATTGCAGGTGTTGCCATACCTCTGGTTCCAGGCAGTGGAGCTGCTATCCAGTAGCCCAAGTGCTGAGCAGTGTATGTCCATACTAATTGACCATCCACTTCCTTCACCATTCCTAGCCCACGGTTTACCCAAGCACCTGGGGGAAAACAAGGACAAAACATTACACATGCCATGCAGCATTCTTCTATACCTCAAACCATCAGCAATTAGGCCATTACCAAAAATACACAAGGCCATGGGAAAAACTGAAACTTGTGACCTAGCCACTGTTTATTACACAGCTTTAGCTGAACAGGCAAACTTCCTCTCCTGACAATTTCATTGCAAATATCCCTCTGTGGCTGTTTACTTTGAAACAAAGCATCAACATTATTTACCAGAAATAATATGATTCATTTTCTATTAGTAACTGTCTTTCACAAATATGCACATAAATAAATTGAAAAAGCCTATTATATGACCTTCAGCATGCAAGAAGGCCAAGACTAAAAAGTGAGGGAGCAGGTAACTATTGCATATGAACACAAGTTTAACATCAGCTAGCAGAAGTTAGTGGGGAAACATTTTAATCTTATTAACAATATTTGTCTTGAATGTTTCTCTCCTCCTCCCTGCCCCAAGGCTGTAACACTTCAGTTAGTCCAAGGAAGTGCTACTGTTAGGACACAGATTCCACACCATCTCTTTGGCAATGCAAAGGTATTATGACATGCCAGCTTCTACAATTAATAAAGCATCCATTAGAAGAGAGAGAATTATACTTAACTCACTTAAACACATTTATTGTGGGCCATTTGTGAAATTCTAAGGACAGAAAACAGCCTCATGTAACCAACCTTACATATTTAACCTGCAAATACTGAGAGGTAGAGAGAACCACCAGCTTTTTTAAAACACCAATAATCAAAGTATGAAAACAGTATAACTCATGTAAGCTGGAGGTTATATGAACTTCAATTTGATTTTTTCCAGGACCCTTCTTTCCGCAAAGGAAAAGTAAATATCTCCCAACCAGGAGGTGAAGATGAGGACGGACACCTGCCAGAGATGCTTACATGCACAGACACAGACAGAGAAAATATCATTTAGCAGTAAAACATGCAGCCTCTCCTGGTGCTTGTGATGGCTGGCAGAGGGGAAAGGCAGCAGCAATCACCTAGAGCTCTGAAAGTGCTTTCTCAGCCACCTGAGAAACCTTGTCCTGAGTCAGAAGTAATACCAGCAAACATTGTATAAAAATAATTTCTGGGTCTCCAGAAGTTCCATCTTGACTGAACAAATCCATAAGAAGCTACACAATGCTTGCTGTCCTTATCAGCAAATTACATCTTCCCCCAATATACTCCATAGAAAATATTTAGTATTAAGAAAAAATATTAAAATGTGATTCATGAGTAAGCCCATTTTCTCTCTGGCTTACCAACATTCAAACAGAATGATTTAATTCTCAATTTGATGTCGAATGCAAGATTTCTGTTTTTTGTAATTCTATTAAAATCCACAAAGTACTTTTAGCACTAATGTAGCAAAATATTTCATAAGAAGGAAGCCACAATATAGATGAGCAAATTCTGCAATATAGATGAGCAAATTCTGCATTTACAGCAGCTGGAGTACAACTACCAAAGCCCATTTTCCAGGAACAGTCTCAGTACTACTCCACTTGGAGTAAGCCCTGGGAACACTGCACAGGCAGACCTGTGAAAGCAGTTTTTCTCTTTTCCCTGCTGCATGTGGGTCAGCCCACACCACATCACACAGAGACCTGCTCCCTTGCCACTATCAATGCTGACATGGGAGCTCTGATTACCATCATAACACATTACCCAAGGACTTCAGAGTTTAAAATTGTGTTGGTGTCTTGCTGGGGACATCCTGCATGTGACATCTGGGAGGCCAGAGCCTCATTACTGAGTGCAGCAGGAGCTCTGCATTCAGCTCAGATGGGGGCCTGCTGCTCCTTATGGATGCTCTGGAATGCCTGCTGCAGAGCTGAGGTGTTCAGCTGCCCTCAGTCACCAGAACCTTAACTAAAACTTGCCTTGCAATGACTCAGTTACCTTGGGAACAACTCATGTTGTGTGTGTCAGATCAAATGTAAAAAAATAAAAGGAACATACTTTGGAAAAACATCCAGAAAGTGAATACGGTTGCAAATTTTTACTGTTAAGAGAGGAAGAAATGGGAGAAAAAGTACAAGTTAAGTCCTGCCCTAAAGTTGCTGTCCTTTTTTGCCATCCTCCTTTCCCTCTCCTCAGCAAGCAGCAGTGAAGGCTCCATGTGAACAGTACACTTCAGAGAGCATGCATTACAAACAAACTGCCTTTAAGTACATCCCATTGGAGAGGAAAAAACAACTGGTTTTATTGGGGCTTGGATCAGCATGCCATGCTCCTTGCTCCTGTTTTACTCCCAAGGCCAACATGCCTATGTAGGGATGCTGAGCAGAACCCTCAATACCCACATAAACACTGGTTTGTATTCTAACCTGATCCTGTGCTGCTCCAGTTCTGTCAGCTCCTTGTTTTAACAACAGTGTTGATTTGGCTTTGTTTAGGGAGGCAAAACAGCTCAGCACAGCATGAGCACAGGAGCTGGCAAAAGTAGCTGTGGCAGTAAGAAATTTAAACTCTGGATGATATTTTACCACCTCAGACTAAAACCTTTCTTTGAAGAAAAGTGCTATCTCTTTCCACCAATTACCCCTCTAAAGTCTTCTAGGTATATAGACAGACTTAATCTTCTATGCCAAAACTTATCCTATTTTCTTTCTACCCACAAGACAGCCTAGCCAAATTTTATTAGCATGTCCTTAATTCAAATCCATTCTCTTCAGGCTTTTTTTTTCCATTAAGGGTGATCAGTTTCTTTCTTGAACATGTAAACAACACTTTGTTATAGCTGGTGTCCCTCTCCTGTACTTCCAACCACTGAATAAAAGCTTTTTGCCTTGATAAGGAGCAAGATGTGACCTCTTCACTCACTTGCATGTTTCAAGCTGAAGTGTGATGGTGACCTGAGGTGCAATTACCACAATCAGGACACTAATGCACCCACACCTAATACAGGTCATCTAAATGGGTTATGTAGCTCATTACTCACTCTTGACTAAAATTAGATGTGAAGGGATGACAAAAGGTTTAGAATGACTAATCCCCAGCCTCCTCTTTGCATACTGGAAGAACTATGTTGTTCCCTTGGATAACTCTTATTTCCCCTTCATTTCACTTTCTGAATTGTTTTTGTTAACTGAAGCAATATCTATTCCAGTTCTAGCGTCAAAGGATCTTTAGAGCTACACTCTAGGAAACAAAGCATCCAAATCTTCAGTCCTGGTTTGACTTCTTTTAAGAAGGAATTCACAAAATTACTAGGCTGAAATTTAACATCACCTAAAATATATGTTCTGTGAACCCTCAGCCTCCCATGAAAATAAAAATCTAGTACACTAAATGCAGGCAAGAGGAATGCTAATGAATTTTACCAAAACGTTGTGAACTAATGAAAGCAGGGAAATATCTTTGAACAATTCAAGGTAGCCCATTAAAAAAATTGACCATCACCTCATAGAATAGTGCCATCACTGTTCCATGACACACAGTGCCATGTGCCCAAACCTACAGGCACGTACTAGAAGGCAAAATAACAAATAATCCACTTACCAATTTTCATATCAAATGTCCAGGCAGGTACAGCATCTCCTGATTTTACAGTAGTTGTGGGAAAAGGAAGTACAACCTGAATGGGACCATTTATGTTCAATTCTTTCCCAGCCAAAAGAACATTTGCACATATGGCAGCAAGAGGAGTTAATTCCATGCTTTTGAAACCTGAAAGCAAGAAATATTTTTTAATTCTCCATTCACAGTTTATTTAGAAAGAAATAAATAAAGAATTAAGCTACTAAATGCAAGCCTTCATCCACATTCAGCTACACAGTCAGCTGTTATCAACTTGGTCAAATAAAACCAACATTACTTTTCCTTTGAACTTTTAACAACTTATGACTAAAACAAAACACAACCATTTCTATATCAATGCTATAAGAGAAACAGATTTGCAGCATCCAGGTTCTATGCTGACCGTAGAACTAACAATGAGGCAAAACTTTTTTTGGGGTGGAGAAGGAAGGGTTTTTCCCCTCAGATAATCAGATTACAAAACACCTAAGTGATGTGAAATACAGATCATACAAGCATTTTGGTGTCATCACAATGTACATAACATTGAATAAAACTGAAACATATGGAACCTCTCCTGTAAGGATTAATTTACTAATTTGGCAGACAGAATTAACTAAATAGTTAATCATGAGGCTTGCCAAAGCTCTCAGAGGAAATGTTGCATTTACAAAGCAGCCTGAAATTTTCTTTCCTTTGTTTTCCTTTCACCAGTTTGCAAATGCTCCAGAATGCCCAGTATGACAGGATGGTGAGAGAAGCTGAAACAGAATTACTAAGTAGCAGAATAATGCTAAATCTATGCAGGCTGTTAGAAGCTGGTTGTGAGAGAGCTCCTGGCACATCAGATATCAATTAGCTTCCACCTACCCTAAAAGGAAGCCTATTCCTTTAGGGGTATATGAATAATTTAAAACACATGCCAGACAGATTGAAGGGAAAACTCAAAGAGGATAAACACTGCTTATTCTCTGATGCTGCTTTCCTTCTGCCTTCCATTTAAAGAGGTGAAATACAGACAAGAAAGATTTTAAAATATCTATGTCAAAATATCACTATATTTGCTGCTTTTAATGGAATGAAAATTAAAGAATAGAGTATGATGAGTTTAAATAAGCCATGTAGTGTGCTCTTCCTGCACCACGATGAATTTAAGAGCCTCATGGCTTCAGATCCCCTGGGAATAGAAAGAAAAGAACAAAAGAAAGATGGAACTGCACACAGTACAACTACCAGATGCAAATTAAGACCTACTTATGCAAATTAAAAAACTATCTGATAGAATGACAACTACTAAAAATTCTAATGGTCTAAGAGCAGAGTTACAACTCAGGAAACCACTTAGTGCTTCTCCAGTGAAACAGATGCACAGAAAACATTATTACAACTGTGCTCTGTACTCACAGGGACCACTTGGTCCCAAATTTGCCTGTGAGCCAAGACTGACTGTGAGCCAAGCAGGGGTTCCATGCAATCTTTGTGCTGGGTGTAACGCCCTAGAACCAGTGAAAATGCACAAACTCCACAGCTGAAGTTAATTGCTCCTGTTTCACTGATTGCTTTAGGTTCACCTACTTTACAGTCTGGCTATAAGTGCATTTTTAAGGTGTTTACTAAACCAATTCCAGAGTCTCATGAAATCCTGAACATACATACATATACATATATAAAAATGCAAAAAGCAGACTCTGAAGTTGTATTTCAGTGCAGCAAGATATGTTCTCATAATGCATGGACCAAAATAGAGTAACACGGATTACTCACCTGATGTGTTTACAGCTTACTCCTGTGGAAAAAAGTTTTCTGATCTAATACAATGGAAGAAGGTTTCAGGCCCTCTTAAATGAAGCATATGTTTTTCTGAAACACTGTGCGCTCATATGCATTATAATATTATAATCTCTTTTTATAAGAATTCCTAACCATCATATTCACATACCTGATTTATTTAGAATAATTCCTGTTGTTTGGAGAAAGCTGTCCACTTTCAAAAGTTGCTCTGGCACTGTCAGATAGGCTGTAACATTTGCAATATGATTTGTTGGAAGCTTTAGTAAAGATTTTGGAAACTGAACACTCGGTTGAGATTTGGCATCTGTAAAAGAGTAATATTTTGTCTTAGCCACATTAAAACAGACAAACAGTGGTTTTATTGCCCTTCAGAAATCCACTGAGCATAACAACTTGTTTTCACCCATTTATCATCCATGATTTGTGTATTTCCAGTCTAGCAGTTGTCACAGCCCCTCGTACAGCTACATAATTAACAGAAAATCTGGCTTTAAATAGATAGGTATTATATGAGAATAAGATGATGCTTAATTTTCTTTCCATGTAGATACAGATGGCTATCACCAAGTGTTTAGTTACAGTCTGCATACACAGAACTTACCAGACAGTTTTCCAGTAATTAAGACAGTATCTTCAAACAGCCATATATTAGCTTGACTTTGTGGGAATAATGAGAGCGTCACCAACGAGTATACTGTGGAAAATGACAATATCTGTTACACTGTGCAACCAAAAACAAATCCTCCAAGGTCTCCAAATCTAAAGAACTATTGAACAGAGCAGTTAATAAATGAGAGAGCATATAAAGACTAAATAAACCTGTTATCCAGAGCAGCAATTTTAATGTTTAGGCAGAAAGACCTCTGTTGAATGTTTGCTACTGTTTTATACCTTCTATGGATAAAAAAGTGACTAAAATTCTTAAAAATCTCTTTTTTTTAAAAAAATCATGTGCCTTTTTAAGAGCATGCAGTAGTTAAACAAGAAAACCTGTGAGGAAACACTGCTGAAGTGGAACTGCAACAAGTTATACCTGTCTTACAGGACAAAAAGCATTGGCATTCCAAGAATTACTCAGGTCAACAGGATTTTTGTGAGAACACATTAACAGCTCTTTGCTAACTCTAGGCAAAAATTTCTTAGACATTCACTGCATGTCACAACATAACCCACTTAGACTTTAAAAGGGCTATTTTCTGGTTTAGAGTAATCAGAATTTTGACAAGTTTAACAGACCATTCACCCTTAGATCTGCACTGACAGACACCACCTCCCTTGACTGACTTCACTGAGTTGTGTTCAGCTGACAGCAACTACCCAGACAGCTTAGGAGAGAAATTTAATTACTGCTAGATACAGTTTAATAATAGGACTGTAAGATGCTTACGTACTTGGCATTCTTGCAGTCTTCCAAGGCAAAGGTGTCAGCAGGTAGCCATCCTTGTATGAGACAATAGTTAAGCTTAATCCTAATTTGTAGGGGATTTTTATTAACACTGCTCCATTGTTTCCAGTAAGAGTAGAATTTGTCAGGGTGTAGTTAACAAACACCTCCACCACGGCTTGTGGCAGGTACTGATGACTGATGATGTCATTTACTTGAACTTTTAGTGTAAAAACAGAACCTATGGACAAACAGAAAAGCAGGAAGTCATGATAATATATCACAACAAAGGAGCATAATTTTGTAAAGAAGTCTTGGAGTTCAGGTCTTTGCTATTCATCCACTGTACCGTGGATCTCTATCCCTGGCCAAAGCCAGGGGTAACCATGCAATTATATACACCAGAGAAGGGGGAAACAAAAACCTTAAGATGCGGCACAAAGATGTCAAAAAATGTCCATCTATCTAACTCAGCAAATGCAATTACTAACCAGTTAAAGAAAAAACAAAATAAAAATAAAAAAAAAACCAAACAACAAAAAAACCATTCAAAACCAAATTACAAAGCAATCTTCCCCTTTTTGTTTAAGCTTGGAGAATGCATCTGTGACAACATGAGGTATCTGCAGTATCACACTGATAATACAGATGGTCTTGTTATCCAACCCTTGGCCTGGCACACACATTTCAAGATGCACCTTGAGTTTGTAAAGGCAGAGAACCTGATGTCTACAGACACTGAGACAAGGCATTTACATTTACATGTGTAACATTACTATAAAACAACCAAATGCATCCAGACACTGTATTAAGATACCCTCTCTCACCAGACTTGCACTGGGCTACTTTTCACCTTCCTACATTGTAACTTCTAAACAGTATTTCTCTAATTAGAGGATCTGATCGTTCATACCATACCCAGTGTCTTGCAGAAATCATAATTACAGTGACTGAAAAGTATGTTGAAAAGAATAAATCCACTTGAACAACAGTCTCAAGGTGCTCTGAATCACCTTCAGTTTCTCTCCACCCTGATGGCAAATAAACTCTTAGGGAGCCTTTTCACTGTATGTGAAAAGGAACAGAATTCCATATGATTTCCAGAATAGAGTTAATTTGTTGTTAGAAATTAAAATATCTGTAGATCACTATGAAAATATTTTAAATAACAGATTTTCCAGTATTTTGGTAACAGATATACTACTATTCAATATCACTGTACTACTTTGGATCCTAATGCTTCAAATACATTCATCATGAATATGCATTTCTATTTAGGTCAAATGCCAAGTTAAGTTATTTGAAATATATCTACTCAAAATCATACTTCAATTTCATTATGTTATCCCCACTATAACTAAGATTGACATTGCACCAAGAGATTACTGCCACTGACCTTGATTTAAATGAACAGGTCTTGAGGAGCTGACAAAAAAGCCCCAGTATGTAGTGGAGATGCCCTCCAAGTTGGGCCTCTCTGAAATAAGTATTTATTTAGATCTATTGTATGCATGGAGCATATTGTACATTCATGCAAAAAATGACCTGCACACAACAGAAGCTACACTGCCCTCATTTATTGCTGTTTACCATATACACAGTGAAAACTTAGCAGCTGTGCCAGATTGATTCGCTGCAATGTTATACAAAAATCTACATCCCCTTCAGCAAATTGATACATATTTTCAGAAAAATTAACAAAAAAAAAAAAAAGAAAATAAACCAATGGCACTCAAACGTTAAACAGAAAATGCACAATAATCTTGGAATAATGTAACCTGGGGTTCTTTTTCCTTATGTAAGATATTTCAAGAATAAAATTGCTTTAAATTACTGTGCTAGAGGGGTTTTAAATCATGTAATAATGGAGGGAAAAAATTATGTCATGTCAGCAAATTACAGGCTCCAAATAGCTCCTCCAGGCATTGATCCAGTTACACAGATACTAGCATCATTCCAGGGGTTGCCAAAACTTGAAAAACAGGTCATTTGCCTCTGGCCAATGACTACAGAGGAGAGAAAACAGGCTGTGTACAATATTATTTATCCAGAAATCATTTGGAAGTCAGGAGTCTATCATGAAATGGTATTTAAAAGTAAGAAATAAAGTGGTACAGAATTCAAGGTCATGCCAGTAAGAAGGAATACCAAAAATGCCTGTTATAAACTGGTATTTTAACAGCTGGAATCAAGTTAGGAGAAAAAGTGCCTAGTTTTAACAGCTGAAATAAGTAATAAAAAATTAAAACCTAAAATGTACTCAGCAAGACACATTCTTTCAACCATCTCATACTTTTAATGAGCATTTTCCGTTTCCTGCTGACAAAAAGCCTAACAAGAAAACACAGGAGTGAGGGAAAATGCCACAGCCCTCCTCCAGCTGTTGGTAAATTCAAAGGTTGTTCTGTGCAAAACTATTTCTTCCTCTCATCTCCTTCAGTTACAGCCATACTAATCCCCACTTTCTTAGAACCTTTGGGTCCACAAAAACATTTTTTGAAAGACTGTAAAGCTGTAGAAAGCTGTGCTATTTTCACTCTCTCATAGTGAACTGAAGAATGACATTGGCTGTTTTTAATCATGCTGAACTTTGATTACTTCCTTCTCCTACAGGTAGAGAAATTGCCACAGCACTTCCCAAAAGTGAAATTCTGCCTGAATTGTGGATTGAAATCCTGGGGGGCTGCTGAGACACAGCTGTCCAGTGGCAGCTCTGGAAGAGTCCCCACCTATTGCATTTATCCTCACACGCAGCACCACTTTATATTGCATTTTATTTTCTATTTTCTTTTCTGCTAGAGTTGGGATTAAAAGTTCGAGAGATGGAGTTTTGTGTTCAGACTTAGATGTTTATTTTTATTTTTGTGACGGTAAGTGCTACAACACTTCTAGTCAATAAGCTAAAAATAGTGAAATGGCGATATATTTTTTTTCTTTACAAGGTTTTTTTAAAGCTAAGCTGTTTAA
>JAOTQP010000362.1:5760993-5957163 GCA_026413545.1 Cichladusa arquata | reverse complement strand
TTCTTTTCTGCTAGAGTTGGGATTAAAAGTTCAAGAGATGGAGTTTCGTGTTCGGACTTAGATGTTTATTTATTTTTATTTTTGTGACGGTAAGTGTTACAACACTTCCAGTTAATAAGTTAAAAATAGTGAAATGGCGATATATTTTTTTTTCTTTACAAGGTTTTTTTAAACCTAAGCTGTTTAATTAAGAATTAACACCTAAATTATTTTTACTTTTGACCCAATGACTAAACACCTGTGACCTGTACTGCAGAATTTTCTATCCAATTAAACAAGGTCCTGTCTAGACTCATGAAGAAGAAGGTGAAGAAGAAAGAAACCTCTGGCCCAAAACTTCTATTTTGCTCTCTATATATTGTTATATTTTAAAACCTTAAATTCTAAATTTTCCACCATGTGATATTACACACTTCTATTCAAACTACACTGATCTTAGTTCTGTTATTCAATTTTGGAAGGCTTCCCCAAGGTCTCAGGCCAAAAGCAGTGCTTTCCTGAGGGTCAGTGCCTGGCAGCACAGAAAGTTTGACATTCTCAGCATCCAAGGTTCCAACACCCACCTGTGTGACTGTGACACACAGGCAGCAGCCACTGCAGTGAGGACTGGTCACTTCACACCCCTCAATACCCAGACACAGATTAAAGGAGACTCAACCCCTGCTCTCAGTGCCTTTGTGCTAACACAAGAGCCCTCCTGACAAGAGGGAGTTGGGTCCTGCATGCACTTGGATTTGTTAATATCAGCTAGAACATACTCTGCCAACAAGTCACTTTAAACTCCCATGCAATGGTTTTGGACAGACTTTTAAAATAAATTATTTTTTGCCCTCCGTAACAGTAATGGCACAGGAGACATGAGGACACATCATTATGCCTCTATCCAAATGCTTGTGAAATGATAACATGTTAAAAATCCAAGTGAAAAAGAGCCAGAATCCAACAGTAACAATTTTCCACTGACACAGCCATGTTCACCATAGTTTTGCAGACCAGTTGCTGCAGCCTAGTTAAAAGCAAGATATTCCCAGGGCCCCAGAGCTCAGACTTTGTATGCAGTTCTGGTCCTACAGCACTGATCATTTCTTTCCAACCTTGACATTCCCTGCCCAGCTCCCTCCTCAAACCAATCCCCTCACTAAATAACATCCAAGGCACCTAATTTGCAAAGAAAATACTGCCTTTCTTTTTCTTTTTATAAATATCTTAATTTACAAGCCTTTAAGGACAACTTTAAGTCTCAACTATGATGGAAACTGCAGCAGGATATTTTAATCACAATAAAATATACTGAAAAAAACCAATTCAGATAAAAATAATGAACAGTTGGTTAGCTTTTTAACAAAAAGCTGAAAACTTAAACAATGGATGAACCTTGTGCTTTTTTCTGGTCACTGACATGTGCCAAACACAAGTGGGTCAGCTGTACCTTGGTATTAAACAGATTTGACAGAATTCCTACAATTAGAAGGAAGAACTCAGTCCTCGCTAATTTGATTTGTGCTGCCTCAGAGGAAGGGATTCCTCTCTTGGCAGATCCACTGGAAATGCCAGCTCCTACAGCATTAAAATGTTTCTGATAAATGCTCATGCAGCAGTAATTCAGTCAAAGGGAAACAAGGCCTTCTACCACATTTAGCTACTTCAGAAGTGTCCTGGTCAGTAAAATTGATGACAACTCATTTCTTTGAGAAAAAACTATCTAATGCCTGGAATTTGGCTTCATGTCACTGTCCTAACTCAGAAATCATATCAGGGAATTAAGACAAAGAGCTGCTTGGAATTGCAAGCTGGGTACAAATGTAATGGTGCAAAAAAATCTCAATTACGGCCCATGTAATTTGCTCTTAATTCTGCAGACAAGCACGTCATCTGGTTACCATTTATGTGGGATTTAATTACCATGGTCAAGGCCAGAGCCCTCACAGGCACCAATATGTTCCAAAATACACATATCATCAACTGAGATACAGTGGTGAAAACACACCAGGAAGAATTCTTACACATTCTGTAACCCAACCCTTAGTCCCTTTCCCTGTTAATCACCAAGTTCCTATAGCCAGAGGTTGTGCCCCTGGAAGGAGGCAATTACTCTTCTCAAACACAGATAACTACCCAGTTAAGCAATTATCTTATGGGCTGAACAGTAACTACAATCAAATTATTCATTAGTTCCTTCCTTCAGAGGAGACTCCTCTCACCCTTGCCCAGAGATGTTCAAACCCATGCCAGAAAAGGCACACACTGATATGAGTTCTATGGCAACTGACTGCACCAGACAGAGAAAACCAGGGCTGTGCCATTTCCTGGGTCTTAGCTGACTGAACAACCTTTTTGCCATATTTTACATTCATAGAACACCATATTTTTTGGCTTAACACAATTAGGGATATGAAAGGTGCACTGATGTGTAAAGAAAGAATGTGAAATAAGAATAAGGGGTTTTACTACACATCCAATATTGCAATGGGTATTGCCATGGGGGGTGGAAATCAATGAAACACATAATCTAGACAGCCAACACACATCTGGCTTCAGTACAAAAAGGTCATACAAAAGCCAACCTCCTGCCCACAAAAACCAACCATTACTTCTTAAAATTTCCCTAAAACTACAGTAATAGCAGTGACAAACTGCAAAAGCATAGACTGAAAAAGCAAGAGCCCCCTTCAGTTCATTGAAATTCCACGTACATGTGGGGTTGATTTAGTGCAGGGCCAAGCCCCCCTCCCCACAGGGCACCATCCATCTGTGGGTACCTTTGTTCTGGAGTGAGGTACAAAGCACTGACACAGGACTGAGCTTTCTGCCTTGCACAGTGCATTAAAATGACATAATAGGTGACCCCTAAACTCCCATAACTATTTTATGGGTGTATTGTGAGAGTTATTGTCAGGCACTGTGAGGTGAGCTCTCTGGCTGGTTTTCAATTATGCTTCTCATAGCTATCAAATAACCTGCAAATCTAATTAATAACCTCTACAGACAAATGTAGGCTTCATTTGTTAGCTACCAGGGTTCTTTTATCCTGTCATACTCCATGCAGTAATTTATAGACCCTAGTACAAATGGGCATATACATGTATAAAGATCTTTCTAACTCTACACAAATCATTCTATCTACTCCAAATTGGTATCAGAATATCTCATTTAGAAACTAATTACGCAGTTCTTTATAAGGATGTTTTATATTCTGCTCCTCTGATTTAAAACAGTAGCAGAAAATAAATAGCAGAACATTATTTTTCCTCCCTAAAATGGAACAGGAACACTGCTGAAATCAAAAAATACACTGCAAGTGTTTTGGTCTGTGCAATTTTAACTTTGTCTTTATTAATTAGTTGTAACTACAATCTGCATATTTCACTTTCAACAACTTATGACTCAACTGAGAAGCAAAGAAGCCTTACATTGTTCACAGAAGGTCTGAGAAAATTCAGCAAATACTTAACCAGCTGTAAAAATCAATTTCTCAGGAAAAGAGAACCTTAGATTTAGATAAGAACAACACATGCTTAGGACAACAAATGCAGTCATTCCACTTGGCTGCAAAAAGAAAATACTTGGAAGCTGACAACTGCTGACAGTCTCCCTCTTGCTCTTAGCAGGAGGCTAAGTTTGGACCACCCCTCTCCAGAATCACTTTGGGAGTTAAAACTTTCCAGCCAGGGACTCAACTAACCCCAAAGTGATGAGTAAAGAACAAGGGAACACAAGGACAGACACAGACTGCAGCAATTGCTAAAAATTGCCTTATTTAGGATGATCTTTAGGCAAAGTGGCAGCATCATAGCTCTAATTTTAAAGCAAGTACTGGCTGCTCCTTGAAATGCCCTTTGGAGAAAAGATATTGATGTTTTACTGCTCTTTGTTAGGGGTGCTGGTCACTACTGTTCAACTACAGACACTTAGAGAAAACTGCTTTTAGACAATACAGGTACCATGTAAGATACTGTAAAATCTATTTTTTTTTAAACAAACTGAAGCACAGAGCTGATCAGCATTTGCTGCATTTGTATATGAACAGCCAATGCACATCATCCATACGGTACAGCTCTGTAGCTCTGCATTCCCTTAAAATATTTTAATGCAAAATCAAACATTAGGAAGGATATTTAAGAGAAGAGCTTTGGCAAACCCCTTTGCAGTGACACAGAACACATTACCAATTTCCAAGGACAAAGCAGCAAAACAGGGTCTGGGAAAGTAGGACACCACGGTATTCCCTTATTTCTGGCCAACCAATTTCCTCAGAAGGAATCTACAAAATTTCAATTACGAGGGAGCTAAAGGTAGGTCCTGGGGGGAACAGGCAGTCCCTTTTACACAGAGGAAGGCTGTTACAGTCATTTTTACTGTAGGAGGCAATTTAACCCAATCTAGTCAGATCTAGGTGCTTCCACCAAGCTCATGCCTCACAGTCAAGAAAAAGTGTAACAGATCAGAAATTTAAAAAAATTTAGCACACTGTTGCCTAAGCTTTGTCACACATCAGGCTACTCAAGTGAGCTTCTGCTAGAAAAAAATCCAATTATATTCTAACTCTGAGAGTATTTCAAAGAAATTACTTTATATTTGCTTCAAATAATGCTTTATTTCAGATACAGAGAACCCTTCCTTATTTCACCAGCACAGCTGTGATAGGCAGGTGCAGACCACAAGACCAGAATTGTCAGGCATCTGTACATGGATTAAGAGGAAATAGAAATTATTTACATACATGCATCATTTCAGCACACACTACAGTATTCAGGTGACCTTCCCACCTTCTTGGGAAAATTAAAAACAGAGCATAAGAACACCCTTTATACACTCTTCTGACTCCACAGTGCCACTTCAAGGAGGGGCTGAATCTCTAGAAACAACTGGATATTTTTGCTCTTAAGAGCAGAGCAAAACAATGCAGGAAGAGATGTAAACCAAACAGTTTGCTGTCGTCTCAAACAAAAATAAATCTGCTTTCTGCTCATTCACTGTGCTCTGAAAACTCCCCTTCTCACTTCCTATTTCCCCTTGCCTTTCTCTCTTTTGCAGAGCTCTGTTCAGTATCCTTCCTCCCACAATTCTATCCAGCCTGGAGTAATCTCTGTGATGAGGAGTCCCTGTAATATTTTAGCCAGTGAGATCACTGATTATGAAAAAAGACCAGCACTTTTCTAAAGATGAGGTTTTCTGCAAGCCTCACACTAAAAGAGAGAGGTGAATTTATTACATGAAATTAAATGCATTGAATCAAACTCATCAGGATGAGCACTTTAAAGGGACACTTCTAATCTAGCAGAATGAAAAAGTGCCAGGGATTTGCCTCTGGGAAATTAGCATGATCCAGAGAAAACTTCAAGGTTCTAAGTAAATTACTAGGTCAAAGACTAATTATTCATTTAGTTCAAAACAGACCTCAAATGCAGTTTCATATTATAATGAAACTGGATCAGACCATATGAAGAAGCTGACTGCCTACTGACATACTGGAACAAGTATTATATATTTTACAGACAAGAACAAAGCCTTTTTCCCTTCTTAAAGGGATTTTGATAGGAAACAAAAGTAAATAAAGAAAGAAAAAAATCCAACACACCAACAGAATGTTTATCTGAGTCATACCTTGTCCATTTTTTCCCAGCAAAAATATTCATAAATTTGGCACCACTTTTTACATAGAATTAACACTGCATTTTACTGATGCTTTCACAAAAAAAAAAGTTGTTAGTTACTTACTGACAACAATTTTGTTTCACTTCAGCAGAATAATTATTTCCTTTCACTTCAACAGAATAATTATTTTCCTTTTATATCAAAATATTTCAGGGGTTTATGTTTTGTATGGAGTTGTGTGCATATATAAATACAAATCTTAAGCAAACAACAAGAGGAAAAGGAGATTTGCTTTTTTTGAAGAGAGAGGTAAAGAAAACAGCAAAACATTCTTACTAGAAATCTTGTTCTCGAATATTTGTTGAAAATTATCACTTTATTCCTGATTAGCACTTAGGCACTGAAAGAATTTCTGAAGTAATCAACAGGCATTATGTCAGTGTAAACCAATAAACTGTTCTCCTCACAACTTTTGCTGTCAGTTCCTCCAAATTCAGAAGCAACTTAAAGGAAAGATGAAATTTAAACAGGCCAATATCCAGCTCTGGCAAACTTGAGCTGCCATATTTTCATGTGATATTTGCCCAGCATAAGTTAATTTTTCACACATGAGAAAGACTTTAGACACTCCTAGTATTTCCCAACAGACATTAAATTCCTGCCATCTCATTCCATGACACACTTGTACAGGTACTGATTGCAGCACTACCTTGAGTTCACACTAAAAATAAAATAAAATTTTAAAAAAGACAAAACCCCCCTCACAAAACACAGACTTTTAATGCTTGAAGTTATTTTATGGATTTAGATTACTTTATAATCTGGATAGCCTCAGTATTCAAATTCTGCATGATTGCATAGGCAAATTATAGTTTTTTCAATTTGAAGATCTGCTGTATATATGGGAGGACAGATCTGATGACTTAAACAGCTGATGACTTAAAAATAGCCATTTTCTACAACCAGATGTGTTCTGCCATTAGAGGGGTTACACCTCCATCCAAGGTCCCAGACCAGATGCATAAACAAGCTGCATAAACATGATAATCAGTCCACAAATGTTGACAGCAACCAAATATTGACAAAATTAAGGTCCTGCAAAATCAATAAAATAAACCAGATGATCATAGGCTGTATCCCCAATGATTGCTGCTGCATAATCAATGAACACCTTCCTGGAATGATCCTGCTTGTAAGAAGTGCAGCAGAATGCCATCAGGCTAATCCATAAAGCTGCTAACCACTCACTCCCCTCTCCAGTGGGAACACACCCCCAAGCCCTTTGAAGTGCTCCTAGTAAGATATAGAAAATAGAAGGAAGATTCCCCTTTATATATTTTTATGGGCTACCTAAGCAAGAGCCATGAAATTCAGCCAGGAAAGCAGCCATGAAGGTTAGATGGGATTTTTCCCCCTGTATTCCTTTAGCACTGCTTGGCATATATATGTCAGTTTAAAAATTCACTGGAATAATTTTAAGTGCATAGCATGTACTGCTGCAAGGTACTCATTTGCTAAGGAGCTGAAAGATGTTTTTTCACCATTAGATGCCTTCTTCACAAATTAAAATCAGACTGTGTCACCACCCAAGACAGAACATGAGAATTCACAGGACACAATAAACCTATGAGAATAAAAATTACCATAGCAACTTTGCATTTTGATTTGCTGCTATTTTGTTGAATCAGCCAGCCTGATTCTCAGAGCTGTGGTTACCATGGAAGACTGAAGCAGAAATTCACCTTCCTGGGGCAAGGCAGACAGACAGCAGACAAGATGAAATGCTGCAGTCTGCAGGGCTTCACTTATTTAGGAGTCATTTATTTTAAATATCATCTTCTGTAATTTGAGATAAGTGAGATAAATTATTAATACAGCAAGAATAAAATCTTAAATAAAACTTACCTTTCAAATTAAGATAAATTCACAAGAGAAAGAAATTAAAATGAGCAAGTAAATACTAGACAGAGCTCCTGAAACCTAAAAAAAATAAAACAGCTTTGCCCAGGCATTTCAAAGGCCATTATAAGGTTATTATTTTTTTTAATTTCAGTTTACTCACTGACTAAACCTGTAATGCTGCTCTTTTTTTTTTTTTTTCTTTCAAATCACTGCCACTATCATTTTACCTTGCATCAGAGTTGAGGGAATGAAAATATTAGAAATTCACACTTTGTTACAGAATATTAGGGGGGAAAGTACAAAGGAAAATATTATAAAATCTTCATAATACTTTATTTTAAATATAGGGGTTTTATATAAACCCCACAATATATTATACACCTTCAAGAAAAATAGGCAAGTGCCTACTGGACGACAAGCCAACAACATGGATTTCCATCTCATGAACTTAACAATTAAACCTTCAGCATTTAAACAGCAAAAATAAATCACTGAGCAGCAGCATCTTGACAAAATGTGACCATTTCTCATAAAGAATTTCTAATGATTTGTCAAACCTACCCTCTAACAGCCAATATACTTGGACAGAAAGAATATTCCAGTATCCTTGCAACATGAATCATCTTTTTATTTTTATCCTAATGGGTCAGGCACCGAATTTGTCTTTTGGAACTCCCGGTGATGACTTGTGAGTGAAATTAGCTGAAAAAAAAACCTTGCATTTTTAAACATACCCTTCATTTGACAGAAGGAGGGAAAGAAAAAAATCACAGGAAAACAAAGTAGCACCTGTTCAAACATGACATTGAATGCTGAGAAACCCTGAGACAGATAAGCATCCCCAGACTCTGTGGCACAATACACTCCACAAACCAGGAATTCAAACATCAGTGCACCTCACTCACCAACTGCAAAGGACAGCTACTGTTGCATTCTGAGATATTTTTCAATAACAACCTGTCACTACTCTTCTCTGAAAATACTTTGCTTCCCCTAAAGCTGTAAAATCTCATACCATTCCTTCAAAAAAGATATTTGCAACGCTACAGCAATGTCTGTCTCTCACCTGCAGGAAAAGATCCTCTAATCCCTTGGAAAAAGGCCAATGTATAAAGACATATATGGAGAAAATAAAATTTAAAGTTTGCAGGACAACATTTCCTAAGGGTAGCTCTGTACATGTGGAATGGGAATTTTTTATTGCAAGAGTTAGGAAGTCCATATTGCAGCAACAAAGCAAGAGCCCTCAACAAGCTACAGTCTCTTCCATATAGAAATTTTCATTAAAGTTGAGTTTAATAAAATGAATGATAAAAGAAAAAGCACAAAACAACAAAGAATACAACACCAGGTATTAGAAAAATGGTTGCAGATTCCTACTCATTTTAAGTAAGTCTTATTCCTCAGAGTCTCAAAAGGTTTAAAAGAACAGAAAGTCCTGTCAAAGCAGATCACAGGCTAAAGCAAAGCAATGGAGCCAGGACTGCAGCACAATAACATCACTGCTCTGCATCCGTGGATGCCATCCAGGTAAGTGTCAGTGCTGGATGTGTTAATGACTCAGCCACTGCTGCTCAGAGTCATTACTGCCTGCCTACAGCTCATCACTAGGGGAAGGAAGGGCTCCAGGAGCCAGCTGAAGCCCCCAGCTGTGCTGTCTGCAGCACAAACACAACTTGTCCCTTCCCAGCAGGCAGCCCAAGTCTTGCAGGGAATAATGGGAGAACAACTTAGCACCATGGAAACCTTTCTAGGATAAGGGAAATGGTTTTATTGACACCGAGGCTAAGAATGGGGCAGTAAACACCTCCTTCTTCCCCCCTAAATACTCAAGATTCATTCAGCACCTCTGGGATTGTGCCAGCTGGACTGGGGGGAAACAAATCCACTCAAGTATTTCTGGGACAATCTGTTCCATGGAACACTGGAGAATCCAGCAGCCAGACTTGTTGAGGGACAGGTTTTCTCTGCTGTGCTTAAGAAAAGACACCCAACAAAAACACAAGAGGGGGAGAAGGAACCTGACAACTAATTAAGAGGCAAGCAGCCATGACAGATTCTTTTGCCCAATGCTGCACCCAAGCTATGCAGGATCTCACAAATGTTTTGCTGGGTCTCACTTCTGCTGAATTTAATTAGAGGATTTTCTCAACATCAGTGGTCTGTAATCCAAAGAAACTCTCTACTGCAGCCCAGTGAGAGGGAGTTTTCTTCTTTGCTCCCAGAAACAATGGACTAAGCTCCTGTGATACTTATCACAAGCCATAATTCATGTTATTAACAGTTTTTATTGTTCCAAACACAAGATCTACCAAAATCTTGCATTTACCCAACACAAAACTACTAATTTCTCCTGTTCAGTCACTTAATGAAATGCTTCAAAACAGAGGAAAAATATTTTCCACAATTACATGAAAAGACATTTTAAAATTCCATTAGAGTCTGTAATAGGTGGAGAGGACAAGCACATTTGCTTCATCCCAGCAAAACAGCCAATATTTTCAAATATCTTACATCACTGACCTTCTCTCCAGTATAGCACAGATTAGCAGGTAGAAATTATCAACCAGATTTGCTACCTAGCAGAAAATAACTTCCATGAAGATCTTCCAATCAGCTTCATTCGGGAGCCTTGCTCATGGAGAGTCATTAATAATAAATAGATTTGGTGTTTTGCCAAGTTTCATAACCATGCTACACACTAGTATCTATTTCAGCAGACTGAGCCAACTGTGTGCATCATATTTATGAAACAGCCCCAAATCTGCAGCAGAGGATGTAACTCCACTTTGTCCCAGTTTGCATGCATTAGGGGAAGGAACATGAAAGACATGAGCCTTGTTTAAGCTTGCAAAGGAAAGGCTTTGAGGGTCCTAAACAACAGCCTTCCCTCACCCAAACCTTCACCAAAAATAAAGAGCCATCTGTCGAGATGTGGCAAGGCAATGAAGGGCAGCAGTCATCAACTGCAGGGAAGGATCTGACTGGACATGAGGGATTTGCTTTTCTCTCTAAGGATGAACAAGCATGGGAATAGGGAGGTTCCCCAATCCTGAAGTCTTTCATGGCCTGACAGCAAAGAGCTCCCAGGTGAGTTCAGTGCCAACCCTGCTTTAAGAATGCTCCTGATGGCCCCTCCAGCCTAAATATCCACCTGGTTCCAGATCCTCACTCTCAAATCACAGAAAACAAAACAAACAAGTATCATCTTCACTTGATGGGTTTATTTCAGCTGCTAATTTACTACATTTAGCAAATCTGTCTGAAAGTTTTACCTGGAGTACACCATCCTATGATAATCTGGGGCTCACAGTCTGATGCAAATTCCATGCTTCATTATGAAAATAGTGTGAAAAGGTATACTTTATCTTGCATGGCCTTACACGATAATTCTTGCAGTAAATGAAAACCACAATACCAATGAATCTGAAAGTAAAATCAATTTGGGTAATGAAAGGGCTGCTCAGACCTGAAACTAAAATAACCTAGCTACATACACACTCCAGTGGGAAAGTTCAAGCATTAAATACAGTAAAAGATTACTGAGAAATAAAAGCATGTGAAATACAAGAAAACATTTCAGAAGAGGCAGGTGAACTATTAAGGACCACACTGAAACAAACAAAAACACCCAAACAAATGATTCAACCACAGTCTGCTGGGGACAGTTGAAGTGGCTCTGAGATTCTCTCTACTCTGGTTTCATGACCTCCTAATGCACATGGCTCAATACATGCCTCTTACTCATAGATATAAGCACTGCATTGTGTTCAACACCCAAAAACCCCCAACATTCCCCATCATAGCTGTCATGCAGCTTAACTTGTATAGCTGCCAGTGGTTCAGGTAAGACCCACACCAAAACCACCAGATTTTTTTAAAATAGGACAAGGAAAAATCACAAGTTCGAGGGACAAAATTGTTTTCTGCTCTCTCATCCACGACAAGCCACAATTTATTTCATGTAATCTTAATGAGAGGCCACCTCTTGCCTCTTCCCTTGGTAGAGCTGCAGTTTGTTAAGTACCTGGCACTATCAACAGTAAATGCAGAATGCTGGAGAAAGGGTCATGTGGAAGTCCAGCAGGAGGAACTGGCCCTGTAACCCATCTCCTGCCTCATTTCCACATTGTGACAATTGTGCCCTGACTTCTTTCAGACAGCAGAGACTCTCTTTGAGTCCACATGATGAAGCTTAATCAGGGAAGAGAAGGACAAGAAATTGAGAAAGGACCAGGGTTCATGCCTGCCCTTGGTGAGACTCAGGGGGCTTATGCACACACAGACAGGCAAGAACATCACTGCCAGGCCTGTCCATCCCAGCAGGGCACACAGATGGTTTCCAGAAGCTACATCAGACCAGGCCACACATCACCAGGGTGATGCAGTGCAAGTGTCATAAGCTGCAGACCTGTCACTGTGGTGTTTACAAGAATGCACAATGGCTTACAGCCAGAGGGTCATTTGGAAAGTTTGGGCAGCTGGTCCAACTGAGATGGCATGAGATTTTTTTCACATCCTCTACAAACAACTGGCAGCTGCTTGTGAAGTTCACATGTGATTTTTTACTGGGCAGAACTGCTGGTGCTACACTTTTGCCCTGCACTCTGGCTGAGAAGCTGTGTAAAGGTAAGTGGTGCTTTGGAGGGTCCTCCACACCCTTGTCCTTGTTGATGCTGGTCTGGAGCAAGAACCTGCTCACACTAGAGTCCATGGGTTACCTGCTGTACAGACAGGTGTAGATGTGAAAGGGAGGTGTGGGGGGCTGTACCAGCACATGCTCTATGCTGCAAGCTCAGAGTTTGGAAGGACTGCCCTTTCCCAGGAAGCCAGCTCTGCTGAATGGATCTGGAATGCCTATTCCAACTAGGTCCATCCTGAGTGAAATCTGCCCAACTAAACACTCTGCAAGTCAAATTAATTCTCTTCAACTTTCTAACCCCGAATTCTGTAGCACAGGTTGTCTTGGCAAATACACTTCCCTACTGCTGGTTGTAAAGCTGTGCACACTCACATCCTCCCCTCAAACGTGTGCAAGCAGGAAAAGTGTTCTCAAACCTCATGTTTTCTGCTACAACTGGTGCCAGAGAAGCAAGGCAAGAAATGTGACAGCTGCTTTGCAGCCTGCTGAATACAACTTCTTGCAGCCATGTGTGGAAGGTGACATTTTAGGAACATGCAGGAGCTGTGCTGAAACACTCCTGGCTAGCCAGGATTAGGCAGGAAGGACTGGACCTGGTGGTTTCAACCTAGTGAACACAGAAGAGTTGTTTGAGAGTAAACTAACTCTGATGTTTCAAGGAAAATGGTTGATCACAGAACCTGGGTGCTCCTACAGCACCCTAGATGCAAAACCTATAAATTAGGAATGAAACAGTATCAGGAGTAATAATGAGCACACATTTGCTCTGTCACATTGTGCCTCAAGTCCCCATTCATTACAGAAAGATATAGGGATGTAAAAATATGCAACTTTCAAGACAACAAAGTAACCTGTGCTGTTTTGCTAAGTTTGACACACTAAGAATTAAGTTTATTTTGAATAAACTTTCCTCTCAGATCTTTGCCTGTGTCTTCAAAGACTTCATCTACTGAGCTAGTTCACAGAGAAAGCATGCTACAGATCCCCAGTGACCCAGATAGCAGCTGCATTCCAAATTCTCAACCTGCCTTTTTCTCAGCCTGACAGTAATTCAGTGAATGTTTTTACATAGCAATTGGCCTTTGATGGTGTACCTTCTGCCAACAGACTGACAAGAGGCAAACTTTAGCAAAACAAACAAGGACTGCAAAAACTACCACCTTGCAATAGGTAGCTTCCTGCCATCATTAATCCCTTGTTTCCTGCCACTCCTGACCATGTAACCATGAGTCCTGGTGCCAGGAATGCTAAAGCACATTGTCTCTCTCAGTTCTTTACAATGAAAGCTACAATCAATGCAAGTTTCATGAAATCAAGCTTTCTGAAGTATTGAGCATGATGGTGCATAATGTATAATAGGCTTCAATGAAAGCAAGCTTTCAGCTCAGGAGAGGTGTCTTACTCTTCAGAACTCCTCAGCACCCCCATGTTTATGCAAATTCTCTTCTTGAGGGAAAAAAAAAAAAAAAAAAGAAAAAAAGTAGTACATATTTTTTTCATGTGTGCTTTACCATGAAAAACCCCAAACTCCTCTTTTTATCTTGCATTAGCAGCTGAGTGACCCATATCCTGGAACACATGCATCTATGGACATTTCTTTTTCCTTGTTCATTCCCATTTCAAACTGCAGATGCTTTATCCCCTCTCAATGTCCCAATGCCCCCACTGATATTTTGTTGCATTACTACGTCTTAGAACAGCACAGAAAGCTCAGACACCTAAGAACATCATCTCCAACAAACCAGGATATGTCTAAGTCTTTCATTTTTTCTCACCTAGCTGAAGAGACATTGTTGTAAATACCAGAGGCTGGGAATCCTGAGAAAAATGAACAGCAAATCAAAGGCCATTTTCTGAGCTTATTTCTATAGGTGGAGTTAGCTTTTGGCTGGGGTGTGCACGTAGCACTTCTAACTTGAAAATAAACCTTTACCCTGACACCAGTTTTATTTCAGTATCTACAGGATAAGAGTGTTGTGTTGCTGCTCATATAAAACAAATAATGCCAGTTCTGATCAGAAGTCTCTACTCAGACAGCCCTGGCTTCTTGAGCAGGAACTGTATCCTACATAATCACTAAGGCATGAAAATGACTGCATTTCCTTCCTTACTGGAATGCTAAAGAATCTCCCACACAGCTTTTAATTCCTCACTCATTTTCTTGTGGTATCTGACTGCAACAAAAGCTCTAAAACAAAACTGGATTTATTGCTGCCCTACTAATCCCCAATCCAGTGACTTTGGAGGCAGTAAACCATAAAGATTGTTTCCTCAAGTGACAAAGAAGCCAGTCACACTACACCTGGGGTTTTTAAAGTGCATTATTATGTATTATTGCTCAAATTCAAACCCAGACAAATGTTACAAGATAGCAGAACCAAATGCTACTCTAAATACCCATGTATCAACTATGCACCAATACAGAAGTCATTAAGAAAAATATTCTACAGCAAGAAACATGGAACACCACGATTAAATAAGCAGTAAGTCACACATGTTGTTGTTTTGGATAAATATTTCACTTTTGATATCTCAAATAAAAAGGAAGAACGAGAAAGTTTTCTCCTTCTGGAATGATCAGGAAGAAGCAGACAACATACAAAAGAGTTTAGAAAACTCTGAACCAGAAATTACTAGTCTACAACACAGCTTCACATTAGGCAGCCACTCAGCATCACATGCAGACAGACAGTGCTGAGAAATGGGCTCAGAATCAAATTCCACAGGCAGCATCCAGGCAGGGAATTTGTCTCCAGCAGGTAAAAAAGTAACCTTTAATTTTCTTCTGGGTTTGTCAACAATCACATATTTATTTCATCTGTCTCAACAAACAGGAGTTTGTGCATTAACAAATAAATACACATAGCAACTCCAAATCCCTCCTCTCCTTTGTTCAGCACCACTGATAGCTGCTACAGCTTTTGAATTTCACCCTACAGAACCAAGCTAATCTGCCCATCACATGCAAAGCCATCTGCCTTAAAAAAAAAAAAATACACCAAACCAAAATAAACTCCTTTTCACCTGAATTCTGAAACAAGAGGCAGATTTGGCATGGTCTCTAACAAATAACAGGGCAAGGGTTTTGGTTTTTTTTTCATGCTGGGATTAGAAAAGGTACAGGGACTAGCCACACTTGAAAAAACCACCTATTTTAAAGCATTGTTCAACGTGGTAAAAAAACACCAACATGAAGATGCTGTATGTCACCCTGTGTAAAGTGACAGTTCCCACTGACACAGCTGCTTTTTCTGCAGGAGCATGTTGTTCATTCAGTACATGTCAGACCTGCCACAGAGCTGATACAGATAACTATCACTTATTCAATTAGTGGTCTCTGCTCTATTTATAGCACAATATCTGCATTATAATGTGGATGAAGATATCAGGATATCCCAAGTTCCATGAGCATTAAAGAACACAACTCTCAGCTCCTAGAAAGAACCCACCTCAATAAAGATAGAGAGAAGGGAACATGGAAAACAAAACCAGATTTGTCTGGATCAGAGCCAGGACTATAATTCACTGAATTCTGTGCTCAAGCCCGCTGACCTCAATGATGAATATCTCAAGCACCCAGCAGCTTCTCTTCAATTGCTCCTGCACACCAGAGCCCAGATTTCCAAACAGGCACATGGAAAATGCAAAAAACCCACTATGAATAAGGAAGAACCCAGGCAGGTTCTCCCCTCCAGCAATCATCACCCTAACCAGAGAGCCCTGTCTCTCTCGCTCTCCAATTTTTTTTTATTTTCTTCTTTAATTTGGAAGAATGCCTGTGTCTGTGAGATGAGATGAGTCAGAATAATTCCATGAACTGGGTTCCTCTTGTACGTGTTCTCTGCCTTGGTATAGAATTTACTTGTTCCTCTTGGCAGTGGTAAGTTTGCTGTTGTTTTTAGGGGAAGAGAAAGAGATGAACAAAAACCCCTTCTCAGTCATGATGTGCCACTACCATGTCAGCACAGAGTGTGCACCCCAGACACTGCACACAGCTGTGCTGACTTCAGCATCCCTCCTCACACAACAAGCACAACAATGACACTGGCAGGAGTCAGTTAATCCAGCAGGGAATTGATCTGTGGCACGGTGTAACAAGCTTGGACAGAACAGGGCCATCCACACAGGAACAAACGTCAATGGCAGCAGGCTGGGAACTCCAGCCCCAGCTTGGTGCCCTCCCGAGCCAGGGAGGATAAATCTCCTTTGCTGCAGCAGCACTGGGTCACAAACACCCTGCACAAATCCAAATTCAGCCAGAAGGCAGTGCCTGCCTGGCGATCCTCAGCGCTGGATCTGCAGCTGCCTCTTCAGAGCCTTGCCCTGAGGGACTGCCCTGCTGGAAAGGCAGCAGCCATTTATCCTGCCTACCTCTGTCAGCTGTAAGGCATCAGATGATAATTTAACATTATATTTACATCTGGAGTCACGTTCTCCTTCTAAAAAATGTCAAAAATGTCAATAAAGCAAAAATTACTTGCATGGTTTACTGAAATACCACACAAAAAACCCCCAAAGCTGCTTAGTAGCTTCTTCAGAATAATACAAGTTTCAGAGCAGTAATTAGGTTATCTTTTTCAAAGTCTACCATTGGCCTTTTTATCAGTTTTTTCTAAATGAAAAAATTAATCAAGATAATTTAGAAATCCAGCCAACAAGTGAAATAAATCTTTAAGTATATTTAAGCCTAACATAAACAAATGCTGACAGCTGACTCAAATGATAATTTTTAACATTCATAAACTGAGAGGAATCATGAAAGCTGTGGACTACAAGACACTTTCTGGACTCTCATACCTCAGAACCTATGATGCCAAATGAGCAAATAAAAGAAAGCAGCAAGAGCTGGGCACGTGGGTTTGCAACAAGAACAGCAAGGCAACAGAACAGGCATCAAAATGTTAGATACCAACAAAGACCTTGGCCAGGGCTGAAGGAGATAAGGTAACAGAGCTTCTTGAAAAGAAATCAATACCTGAAACCAAAGAGGATCATTGAATTAGAAAAACTGCCTTTTTTTTTTTTTTTTGCCACTCAATTTTTAATGAGCAAAATGTTCACTGCCCGAGTTAGAAATGCTGCCAATGCCTTTTAAGAGGTGTTTGCTGGTGATTTATGATATATTCTATTGAAAGTATGATAAGAAGCAAACTAATGAAAAGTCATCAGTGAAAATGAAAAAAACAAGGACCAAGATGTTCATCAAATGCCCTTCTTCAAAATGCTACAGTTTTAATGTTCGGAAAATAATAAAAAAAACAAACCCAAACCCCCATAAAAAAGACCTGAAGAGCAAATCAAGGCATTTGAAGAAAATATAAGTATATAAGGAAAAATATATAAGGAAAAATTTAAGACTGTTCATTTTCTAGCAAATCTAGTTACTTGTCCTACATCTTAAAGAAGCAGCAAGCAAATACTGCAATTTAATATCTTTGCTTATATTCCCTAATTAACAAATATACTTCGTCAGCTTTGCAAATTGGCTTCAATTCAGGAAAATATTAACCATCTGCCTAAAACTAAGCACATTTTATACCTTCCTGAAGTCAACTGGAAACAGAAGCATGCCTAGATGCTAAAAATGAAACATATGCTCCAGTTAAATGCCAAAACGGAGCCTTGGTGTTAAAAGGTCTTAATTCATTTTTGAAACCATCTTGAAATTCTTTGGTGGAAGGCAGTACGTCAAGAAAAACACTGGGTTTATCCTCATTTGAGCCACTAAACTTCAGACTACACATATATTTTTTTAAACCAGATGACAGCACAAGACACCTCATCATTTGCTTTGGTTCTGCAAAGGGGCACCCTCAAACATTTGACTGCAAAACGAAGGCCTGAAGCTGAAACAAGCACATTATTTTCGTGGTCTTGGATAAGCATCTGCAGAGGGGATGCAAAAACTAACGAGCTCAGCAGCCCCATCACTGGTTTGACAGGCTCAAGATGCTCGCACACGTTATCAGCCGGTTTATTTTTAAAGTGATACAGATACACACAGAAACAAGCACGTAAATCAAATGTCTATGATACCTACATATATATATATTTGTGTATCTCCGTGTGGCGATCCCTGCCAGCCAACAGGAGCCCCGCTAGCCAAGGCCAGGCTCCGCTCGCCCGTGCGGGTCAGTGCGCGCTCCCCGGGGCGCTCCCGGCCGCGCAGGGAGGGAAGGTGGGGTGCAGAGAGGGAAGGAAGGTGGGGTGTAGGAAGGAAAGGTGGGGTGCAGAGAGGGAAGCTGGATGCAGGGAGGGTCCGTACCTGATGCCGCGGCGGGGGCGGCCCCGGGCAGCGCCGCTCGCTGCTGCTGCGGGCGGGCGGCGGCGGCGGCGGCCAAGGCGGGAGGAGGCGGCCGCTCCATGCTCAGCATTAGCAGCAGCGGCAGCAGCGCGGAGAGGCGGCCGCAGGTGCCCGGCATGGCGAGCAGCCCGAGGGCAGCGGAGGCATATTGCGGGAGGCCGGCACCGCGCTCCGCACCGGGGCCCTGCCGGCGGCTCGGCGGAGGCAGCGCCCGCCCACAGACGCGCCGGGGCGGGGCTGCAGCGGGGCCGGGCCGGGCCGGGCCGGGGCCGCCTCCCCCGGGTGCCGGGCCCCTCGTCCCTCTGAGGGGGCCGCCCTCACATCGCCCCCCGCGCTTGTTGCCGGCGGTGCCGGAGCGCCTCACGGGGCCGCGCTACCCGGGCAGCCCCGGAATCAGCGAGCCACACATCCACAGGACCGCGGAATCGACCGCCTGGGAGAGACCTCCGAGGTGTTTCGTTCCAATGTCTAATCCCCCTTTCTGTAGAGAAACTCTGCCTCATGTCCGACCTAAACCTCTCGTCCTGTCGCTGATCGCAGAGCCCGACTCCCAGCTGGCTGCTCCTTCATTTTCAGGGAGTTGTGGAGAGCCATAAGGTCTCCCCTGGGCCGCCTTTCTCCAGAATAAACACCCTCAGCTGCTCCCCTTCACACTTGTGCTCCAGACCATTCCCAACAGAAGCCCTGTTGCCCTTCTCTGCCCTCACGAACACACCTACACGCATTCCAATTTAACTTATGTGCATCCTTAACTCTAAAAAAAATATGTTCAGGAGAGCTTTTATTCTCTATATTGTTGATCAGTGTAATGTAGGATATCGGGAACTGCTGATAGAAGTAACCACGTACATAAGGCAGAGAGGTGCCTGTGTGTAGGATCAAGGCTTTAGGGGACACTGGTGTGATTTTAGGGCCTATCACAGTGAGGGGAGCACACGGCTGATGAGGAGGGCCTGAAGGAGCTGAGCACACACTGGGATCATCCCACAGGGATCTGAGGGCTGAGCACACACTGGGATCATCCCACAGGGATCTCTGAGCTCAGCACACCCCAGGATCACCCCAAAGGGATCTCTGAGCTCAGTACACACTGGGATCACCCCACAGGGATCCCACACTGGTGTGGATGAACATGCCCCTGCCATGATTTCAGTGAGGCAAACATCCCATTCACTGTGAGCACTTACAGAACGGGCTAATATCAAATTTCCAGTGTATGTTGAAATAGTGAATTGAAACTTCTTTGGAAAGTACAAAATTATTTGAATTGCCTTCTAACAAAATATGGATCAGACACTGTAACATACTAGGCCAAATGCTGTCGTTTTCAGATCACAGAAAATTTCTTCATTGAAAGAGAAACAGAGGAGTCCTCACAAACTATAGTGGGGTATAAATTTGCTCATACTGAAAGGAAGAATTGTGCACAGGTTACTGTACATATTTTCAACATATCTCTTATAAAGTCTGAAGAAAATCTAATATATTTTTCCTTATGTCTCCATGTCATACAATACAGTACAATGTAATTAATTCACTGCCATTAACAATGACTTGAAATAGATTTGGGATTGACATAGAAAATACGATTCGCTTTTATTGCAGTTGCTGATAGTTCATTGACACCGTTTTGGAACAGTCACTGCTCGCAGGGTAATGCTGCAGTGGGAAATGCACGTCCTCCTCAGCAGGTACTTCTCAATACTATTCTTTTTTGCCAATCTCTTTTTTCTTCATCAGCACCAAAAAAAAACTTTGCCACGAAAACCTGATTTCATTTGACAGGACCTTTCTTGAAGGAAAGCAAAGGACCACAAAAACCATACAAATAAAACAATCATTTATTTGATGTGAAACTCCTCCAGGAGCTCATAAAGAAAAAAAAAAATCTCTTTTTACTTAGCAGACATGCTCAGTGCCTATTTGCTTAATTAACATCCTCTCACCCAGCTTCCTAATTCAACCTTTTATGTGGGCACTGTGAAGTAAAAGTGGCTGTTCCTGCACAGCCACTGTTAAAACTGAATTAATTTTGGATTCCCTGCAACTGTGTGAGGTCTCAGGTGGAAGAAAGGGGCCTACAGAAAACTTGCTGCTGCTGTGAGCTTCCTTTGTTCAGGAATTTGTCTGGAGACTGAGGGGTGTGGCATTGGGAAAGGGTGGATCACAAATTCATTTCCAAATGTTTGGAGACATGAGCTTTTAACAGGATATAAATTATTTGGAGAGGAATAGTTGAACCAACTTGTCAGCTGGAACATTTTAAATTAATGTTGATGATATGAATATGCACAATTATTAATTTATAAAGTTCTGGGGGAAAACAATCTGTTAAATGTGTGATAAAAGCTCTCTTGAAAATGGCTCCAAAAGGGGAATAATATGCGGAAATTAATTGTCTGTATTACATTTAGAAAAATTACTAAGAAAAATTAGGGTGCACCATTACATTCATTTCAGAAAAAATATAATCACAATCAGGACTGTCTTCTTAAATAAGTTTTCTTTGAAGAAATGAAGGTTTGTAGTAATTTATTTCTACTACTTGAGTATTTTCTTGAGGAACTGTGTCCAGCAGTAACTCCTGCACTCTTTAAAGGTTGCTACACACTTGTCAAACTCTAAACAAATTACAGCCATTGTCATCAACCACTGAACATGGCATCTGGTGTTCTGCCAGGGCTGAAAATGCATGCACAAATGACACAGAAATGTCAATCTATAGGGACTCTGCAATAGTCTCAAAAGCAGTATGACACAGGCCTGGCCTGCATGTGAAATTACAAACACCAGTAAGGGGGTATTTTACTGTCAATATTCTTGTTTCTTACATTTGCAAGGTCTGTGTTGTACTTTTGTGTCCTGTAACTTTAGTCTTAGCATGTCCTGTATGTTTGTCAAGAGGGGTAATAATTCAGCACCAAACTTGCAGAAGGTTTATCAGGAAGATGCAGTAGAACAGCTTGATTGTGAAATACCTTGTGAGAAGATGGGCAGCTGACAGCACTAGTCCTAATCATTTATGTATATCCAACAATATATTGATGAGAAGTTCCTATAAATATTTTTCCAAAGTATTTCCAATTGTTCGCCATGTTTTTGAGAGTGCCTGAACTAGCAGTTTAAAAATATTAATTTTCTAATGTGTAAAAAAGTATTAATGTATTAACAACTCATTTACAATCTAACTAATGATCAAAGCACCCAATAAAGTATCATTCAGGTGTGCAAAGAGTCAAAAAGTCCAGCAGCATAGCTCCAGTATTCTCTTTATGTTAACAAATTCTCTACTAGCAAGCCAGGGAACTCACTAGTTTGGAGTTTTTCTAGTGTTCACAAGCACTAACATTTACTTCTCACTGTTTGTTTTATCAATAAAACACTCTCATGTCTGCCTTTATTGTGACACAAAATATTACTGCCACCCCACTCACACAGGTGAGTATGACTGGTAATCAGAAAAAATATAACACTGAGATAAAATTAGACTAATAATACAACAAGAAAAGAAACTCCAGCTCTCTGAGAATTTTCCTAACCTGAGAACAAGATGTCACAATTTTCTACAGCAATATGGCACCTATAAAGTCTAAAATATTTATTTCTAGTATGTAGAAATTTCTGTTGGAAATCAGTTTTCTGGTGATAGAATATAGTCTATGACTAGATCATTTTTCTTGCTCATTATTACAAAATTTTTTGACCCAAGGGGCCACTTGAGGTGTGAACGTAAAAGTTGTGTAAATGTAACCTTTTTGAATTTAGCACACAATTGTGGAGTACAAACATATACTATGAAATATTGTCTGGTGAACTAAATGCATTTTAAAAAATACACCTAAGGAAAAGAAAAAACAAACAAACAAACAAAAAAATAAGAACCACACCTACAGCAATTTCTATTGATTAAGAGGTATTTTATTCCAAAATTCTAAATATCAGAATCAAATCAATACTTACATTTTTCAGTTTACCCAATCATAGTATTTTGAAATTGTATATATACATAGAAAAATACAACCTAATAAAAACACTCAAGTTTGCATTAGGATGAAAAGAATGAGTTAAAAAGCAAATCATAGCTTTAATAGCTATATATTTCATATCAGTACAAAATTACTGTGCCACAATACCCACTTCTTGGCACAATTTATAATTTAATACAAAATAAGGTGACTTCAAATGTATATTGCTCTCCTTAAATGTACCGAAGACCTTTGAAACAAGTTCATAGTAACTGAAAATATTCCCATTTATGCTGCAAGTATTTACTGCATGACAAAGAAACATAAAATGCAACACTCTTGTTACTATGTTAATTTTCTGCTTGTGCAAATAATGCTCTACTGATTTAATGCAGGAGCAAACACAAAAAAAAAGCAAAAAAAATCCATTACGAAGAAATAAAATGTTACATTTTCAGCGTATTTGTATCATAGCAAATACAGGTTTCCTTCATGGACTAGAAAAGCAAAACCTGTAAAAGTTTTTTGAAGATGTAAATGCTACATGGAATCTTCCATTACTTTGCAAAAGCCAAGGGTCAAGTTATTCACCTTTAATGCAGCATATCTGGAGAAAGTCTTTGCATGAAAGGTTAGATTTCCTGTGTTATGTTAAAATTCTACACATTGGGGAAAAAATAGACCTAAATCCAACAATCACATGAAACAGTAGTAGTACTACAGACTCAACCCCATTATTGTATAGTCTCTAGTCCAATTTTCCACAATGGGCTTAAAGAAGGTGGTACCAGTCCTTAAGAGCTCAGGAGTTAGTAGTGGATTAGTTAGTACTACACTTTAGAATATACATCAAGCTTCACCCAATGTGGGTGATCAAAGACTTGCATTAATTCACCACCTCCCGTGAGCACGCTGGCTCTGTCATGTCCTCACAAACACTGTCCTCACAAATAATGTCTGCACAAAAAAGGAAACACCATGGCCCTTCTTGGGCCAACAAAACTTGGACTTGGCAGTGAACCAGGTCAGACCATGTCATATTGCACGTGGGGGTTGGAGGCTAAAGATTCAGTACCAAAGAGTTCAGATCCCATTCACACCCACAGGAGTTACCAGAGCTCTGCAATAACCATGATCCCAGCTGTGGCATCTGGCTCACCTGGGCCCTGCCATTACCTTCTTTATTTTTGGATTCCTGTTTTTCTTTAACAAAATACTTTTTTTCCCAACTCATTAACAGCCAGCAGCATTGAACACAAAGGATCATATTCAAAGGGTCATGTTAGTCTGGACCAAAGACAAAAACTGCCTTGATTTTCACCTGCACAATGCTGCTCTGAGACTGCTTGGGAGGGTGCAGGAAAAAATACTGCAGGGCTCTGTCAGGGTAACCAAGAACCAACCCAAATGCTGCAAAAATCTAAGTGATTCCTTCAAATCACCAAGACCATGCTGATTATAGCCAAAGTATTTCCAGGAAACCCTTTAAGACTATTTAAGTGTGGACACAAGTTTAGAAACAACTAAATATTTAATACCTTTGCTTGGAATAAATGTTTTATAAAGAAAGAGCACATGTAGTAAACTTTCTAAAGTTTCCACAAGCATTATGTGAATTAGAGATCAATGTGTAAATCAAGATTTAAAACAGAAAAAACCCTGATAACTTGGCAAACAATGTTGGCAAGCTTACTCAAAGATTTCAAATTACGTTGATAAATATAGCCCATATTTGACTTTACAGTCATGCTTAAACAAAAGGCATTTCCACAATTTCATAGTTTCTTGAAAGATATGTAAACCTATAAATTAGACTCCTTGCTTTACATTTTCTAAATATTGTCAAATATAGTAATAGATAATATGGATTCTGTAATATAAATCACTTTTCAATACTGATCATGAGATGCTGCATTAATTGCAAACTGGAGTACTTATACAATTTCATATTTCATTATAAAAGATATAGCCCCTTTAAAATGTTTTTATTGTCTAAATAATTACATAGCTGTTGATTTTATATTCATTTAAAATCTGCTCCTTAAACATAGCTCTCAAAAGAAGACTAAATCTCTGTTACTGTACTTGTACTTTTAAATGCTTCCAGTATGCATCTTATGCATACAAGTTTGACTCAAAGGCATTAATTTCATTCTAAAATACCTTTTCTAAAGTTTCTTTAAAAGCTTTAACATCGTTCTACAGTACTTGCTGTAAGAATACATCAATGCCTGTAAATCAGTGTGAAATTTATATTGACACAAGTACATACATAATCTCAAATCTTATTGCTGAATCTAGAACACACTATCAAAAGTTTCCCCCATTCAGGAAAATTTCCAGCTTGGAATCTCTGTGAAACACAAATGCTACTTTAAATTGGATTTGAGGTGTTACATCTATGATCACTAAATAACCTGCATACTCCACTTACATATGCAATTGTGGTCTTTTTAACCAAACTGGAAATCAATTGACATGGAAGAAGCAACTATTTGCTTTCATTCTCTAGTAGAAGGCAAGAAATAAAAATCACTTAAATAAGTCTTACTTTATGTAACTTCAAAAATGGAAGATACTTTCCACAGCTACAGTAGTTGTACCAATAAAATGTACCTTCTTATCCTGAAAATCAGCAAAATGAGAGTTTCCAGTTGCCACAGCAAAATTAGGATGCAGTTAGCTGACATTAGCAATGCAATTAGCATTAGCAATTATGGGATCCCATCCATGTGAGCAGGAGAGATCTTGACCGTGATTTTTTTAAATACTCTTTTTCATCTCCTAATAATGCCTACACATGCAAGTAGTCTAAGAAATTTCAAGTCACCATGGAGTGTACATGTAATGAAAGCACACATGTAGGAATTAGAGCTATAATCTGTCTGGCAGTCTCTTAAACCTCTTACCCTACTAAGATTAAGACTGGGTAAAACCAATCTCCTTGCACATAAATAATCAGCTGATAAAGTGTGAGAACCACAAGCCCATGTAAGTAACTGAAAATGCTGTTCTATCAAAGTCACATTTTGAGGCCAGGATCAAAGCCTGACTCCTGATTCTCCACTACATTTCTAGTAAGAATACTAAAAATAAAGACAACAATAAAACATTGGCCACACTGAAGACCTTGAAAGTTCAGTGAAAGCAGAATTATACCCTATACCCTCTCATGTAAACTAATTTTATCTAAACAGTCTAAACCCAACCCATGTAAATGGATAAATATGCAAGCCTATATCTGGTGAACATACTGGCCTCCCAGACTCTGCTGTCTCCCTTAAGGACTCAGATGCCATCATGGATCAGCAAGTAAAAATGGACTTAACAACAAAAGCCATGGTTGATTTAAATCTCTGAAAGGATGCAGAAATAAGAGTTGAAACATACTGCTCATTTCAGAAAATTCTGGGTTTAGTGGGCACTGCTGTATTTATGGGGGAAATGCAGCTGTTAACAAAAAAACCAAACCAGAGTTTTTGCCCTTTTAAGAGCGTGTCTACATAGAAATCTCACTGGTCTAAGTACAGTAGACATCTTCCTTTGTGTACCTGGCTGCATACAGGGAGTTCATGCTGCAATTTATTCCCTTTTTGGAAAAGAGAATAAACACATCTCATAGAAGGCACCTTAGGAATGGTTTAAGTATGTCCACTTTAGGTTCCGTGCAACCTGTGGCTGCAAGGTGAACAACCTCCTGCTCTGCAGGTACTTGTCTACTGAAATGCATAGACAATGCTCTTGTGTCAATCAGTGTAAGAAGTTTCCTTTTACTACACCAGTGGTGAGGGAAATAAACTGAGAGTGATGTAAACCCGTGGCTTTAAACCACTGACCTTTTGGTATGTTCAAAACACAACAATGAATCAAAATACTTAGTGTCTTTTCTGGTAATGAAATGCATTGAACATAATGAAATGTCTTGTGCAATGAAATGCCTTGTGCAATGAAACATGCAGTGACTGAAACAATGAATGAATCAAATGAAACAAGCCAATGAAGCAATGAATGAGTGAAATGAAACAAGCCAAATCAATCTTTACTTTTCAAACCCTTGTGCACTCCCAGCCTTGTCCTTGTTTCATTTGACTCACTGGAGGTGAGGGAAGTGTGAGTGTGGCTAAAGCACAGGTGTAATCCAGATCCATGGATGTGGCTGGCAGAAAGGCTAGTCTACACAGCCCCTGTGTCACTCCATCCTGCACCTGGGCATGGTCAAGCAGGCAAAGTGAGGATTAACAGCTCCCTGCAGTGCACCAGGTAACCTGTTACACAGTGTCCCTCCAGTGTTCTGCTAGAAACTGAAATACAATCCAAGTAATCCATGGCCTTCACTTCAAACCCTGCAGAGGTTTGACCTGTGGACATCAAGGGTTTTCTCAGACATGTCTGTTGGCAGCCTCAGCCCACCATCTTGTCCCTGGCAGTGCATGAATGCATCCATGCTGCCAAGAGCTCTGTGGAACACCTGGATCATCTGCTGTGGAAATACACAGCAGAGTCTCGGGATCTTGCCCTGAATCTTTTCCCCAAGTCCCACAGAAAGTACATCAGCCCCACATTTCTATCAGTCACTTGGTGTTTGCAGGCTCAGTCCCTACAGTCAGAGACCCAGGACCTGGAGAACAGTATTTTTAAGGTCTAGAGAGAAACCATAAGACAGGTGAGAGTAGGCAGGGGAACAGGTGTGCAGAACAGGTATCAGATGTGAAAGATTGCACTGAATATTTCCTATTTCTTGAGCAGGAGAAAAAAAGCATCATCAGAGCCAATGGGTAAAGAACATTCTGCAGTACTGTAAAACAAGCTACATTCATTTTTTTTGTGCAACTGACTTTCAAGAGCTAGGCAATGAAATGTAGTGTACTCCAGCAAAAACCAACCAGAACTAAACATGTAATGCAGCAAGCACCTCTGGAGGCTGCTGGCTCCAAAAGCAAATGCAGAATCTGTGTAGCAATTCATGGAGAGTCAGTACATGAACTAGAAAAGATGATGTTTCCTGTATGCCAGTAAGCAAAATCCCAGCTCTACTCTTGAGTTTGTCACACAGGGTCAGTGCAGATGCATTAGTGGCAGGTAGGAACAGGATTAACACAGGAGGGAGGATTTAAGTGTATTGCTCTTGTTTTGCACGTGCTGATGCCTTCTGAGACCAGCAGCTCTGCAGTGGTGAGTGCTTGTTTATGAAGGGGGAAGCCAATATTTGTAACCAAGATGTAGGCAAGTGTACATTTCAGAATGTCTTACAGATAAAACTCTGCTTAAGCTTCTGATGTTCCTTCCCCATTCTCATGTGGTTGCAGTTGTTCTCTTTCTTGTTCTTCCTGAGGTGGCCTCACACGTTTGAAAAAGCCCATCTGTGATTCAGAGAACAATTAAGAAATTGTATTGTGATTTGCAAAACATACACACATCCTTTCTCTTCCCTTCATTATCAGATCTTAACTGATTAAGTGGTCTTTTCACTCCTACTCTCTTCCCTCATTTTTGACCCCCAAAGACAGAAAAATTAAGCTGAGTTCAGCACTATCACAGACATGCTCTTTTATCCAGCTTCTTCCTGACAAAGCTGAAAAGCTTTTACAGTTATTCCAAAAACTTAACTGATTCAGATGATTAGGTGGCCAAGGCATTTCTGCAAAGTGCTGGTACTATATGAAATGATTAATCCCTAGCAGGGAAAAGCAAATGATACAAAATCCCCCAGACACAGTACTTACCCTGTACATGACAAACACTAGAACAGCCAGGAGCAGTAACCCTGCTAGGACAGCCAGAATTATAACCCACACTGGCACAGGCATGGGCTGTGGTTGAATGCCCCATGTAATATTTGTAGCAACCTGATAGAAAAACACAATGAATCACACTTTGCACCACAGTAACATGCTGAGTTAATCCATGAAGTTTAAATCTTGCATACCTTTATCCTATCATGATTATAATCTTAATCCAGTATAAAATATTTTTTCTCTCTAGAATAAATCAAAAGCCATAGATTCTTGGTGACATAAAGACTTCACTGACCCAAATTTAACATGATTTTAAAACTACAATATAAGAGGGGGTTGGGAATTGTTTTGCCTGGGCTTGCTTTTTTGCAATCAGTGATAACATGGCAACATGTCTTCTGTAATTCTTGATGATTTTCAGTAAAACTGTAGGTATCTGGAAATATTTTGGAATTAGAGAAAAATAATTAAGGTTTTTTTTTCCTTTTTTCTTTTTAAAGGCAGTACTCTTTGAAACAAAAAATCAGGTCCACAAGGCTTGAGAGAGAAAAAACCCAGTTAATAACAGGCATTAGAAACCATATTCAAAAATAAGTCAATCATAATCCTTTTCTACCTTTTCCTTAGGATCTCTTAATCCGATAATGCTTGCCAAAAACTTTTCAATTTGCCAGCCCAAACAAGTGGCCTACATCTTCTTCTCTGTTTGCACCCTGTCTCCTTTCCCTTTGAAACCCCCTGAGGCATAGGTCTTTTTGTTCCACCTTCACATAGTGCCTCATATAATATAATGAAAGTTCATTATTGAAGCTCTAATTGCTACCACAGTTGAAAACAAATTTCAAGTAAAATATTTCTCTAACAATGGCATTAACGGAACATGAGGACTGTTAACCATCATTCTTTTCACTTTCAGTAAAGTCTTTCAAGCCACAAATACTGTCAACTCCTATCTCCAACTGAAATAAATACATTAAACAAATAGCTGATAAAATTGAAATTATGCCATAAAAATGTTACTTAACAATAACTATCTTTGCACGAATTTTGATGTGATTGTATATAGTAACTCAAGCTGGATGCAAAATACTTACTACTGTAGAATTGTGAATATCTTCAAAGGAAAGGTTCTTATAAGGGAACTCTATGACACTGAAAGAAGCAGATGATTTGAGAGAGTAGGAATGATTCTGATTTTCTTTCTGTGTAAGAAAAACCAAAATTAGTATTGCATTTGAGCACAGAAGTCACTTTTAATGTTTCAGAAACAGTGACAGAATATTCAGTCACTCACATTCATGAAAGTTTGGGTCCAAAGGCGTGATTTTAAATACAATATTGCACTCTTTCCCCTTTCCAGGTGGCCAACTTGACAGACAATCTTTAAACAGTCAGCAGTTCCACAGCCCTGTGTATAAAAATAGGAAGGATATTCCAAGTATGAAAATATTTGAAAAGTCCTTAATGGCATTACTTCAACCATATACCTACACTGGCAAAGCACCATAAACTATTAAAATACATTAAATAACCTCCAGCATTGGATAATTACTTATAGTTTGCAGTTACAAAGACAGTGATATGGTAACATGTTTATTTCCTATTACAGATTATTTCCAATCACATTTGCAAAGGAAAAATCTTCCTTCCATTTGTTTTTAAGGGCTAATAAGAGCACAGGATCATAGGTGTGTTGCCAACACCTCAGTGCTGAGAGCTCACCAGAGTGTGCACGTCCCCCTCTGCGGCAGCCAGATCCCTCCTGCTGATGTGATGGTCACGATGGTCCTCCCTGCCAAGTGTTTCATTCCTCTCATCATCCTTGGAAGCAGAAATCTAGGACACACCAAGGCAACCCAAACAATGATTTAGTTAACTGCAGGCTTCAAGCTGAAGGTCAGAAAAACACCTAACTGCAAATTCTCTCTTTCTATCCTAGCTATTCTTCAGACCCTGGCAGAAAATAAATCACTGCAAATTGTAGAGCAGAAGCATAGGAACTTTGTATTTATATATTCACTGAAGTTGCTTTTTGGTTATCAAAGATGTACAAGTATTCTTCATTGTTCTATACATTGAATATCTTCCCTCGGTCCTTTTTTTGCTCAAACTCTTCTTGAACTAACATACTGACTTTTATTGCTTTTTCTAAACTATCCTAGAAATCAACTCTACACTCAATTAAACTTGCTGGGTTTTATCTGGTGTTTCTTCGCCTAGTCCAGCCCAGGAAAAAGGAGTTTCTTCTGCTCTGTAAATCCCATGTTGTGCTGGCAGTGACAACTAACCCCTATTGTCGTTTCTGACCTTTGGGTGAAGAGATAAATTCATCCAAATTGGATGAATTTATCCAATTAGATAAATAGATAAATGTAATATAAAAAATAATACCATTTTCTTCCAAGAAACAAAACCCAGAAAATTTAGATAAACAGTCCAGAAGCATCTGGTATGTTTTAGGTTTTAGTTCATGACCACATTCATTATAATTCTATTGCTTTGGACTTAGAACTCATATAGAACAGCCTTGAAGTTAAAAAAAACGAAAGGAAGAAAACCCCACAATAAAAAGAAACAAGACAAATTGATCTCTGAGCGGACAGTTTTGAGCTGTTTACCTTTTATTTCACATACATTGACATGCACTGTGGAAAAGTGTAGACTTAGTTTTTCATCCATGGCTGATGAACAACTGAGTCTGTAATATTCTCAGGGATTTGGCTATTTTGAGTATTTACAAAACATTGATTCCACTCAAAGGGAAAGTCCTGCTTACCTTAATTTTAAGTGGGTTAATTTCCATGTCAGAAGTGCAGTTCATGGGACCATCAATTTCATACTGCATAATATACAACAGTGTGTTGTTTTTATATTTGTAAGGCCACTGCAGAGTCATCATCACCTTGCTGAATGCACTTGGACCATTGTTTCTCAGCTGATTATGAAAATAAAATTTACAGATATTAAAAAATAATGCTACTATGCTACTTTCTCTGTTAATGTGCATATAGTTGTTACTTTATATTTAAGCCACAAATGTGATACTGCCACTACCCCCACCCCCAATTACTTATGGCAACAGCATCAAAACTTTACCTAAAAGTGGTAAAACTTTTAACTATTATTATTCAGACAGCTCTCTTGGTAAGTTTTGCATAATTAAACAATCTAGATTAAATCCCTGATAATTCTTTTAAGGAAATTTTAAATACTTCATTTTTTTCACAGGAAAAGGCTTCAGAGTAGTGATTCAGAACAGATAGAGTACAATAATTTACAGCCATTTCCTGAGCTTGCATTACTTAAAATGTTTGATCTAGATTTCAAAAGGCAATAAATACAATACATGTAGTTATGTGGGTAATCAACCCCTGTTACACTAATTGCAGGCATTCCAACCCTTCTAGGATATACCAATCATTGGCCCAGCATTAAAAAAATAAAATCTCTCCTTACATGCAAGACAAAAGAAAAAAAAATCATAATTATTCCAGAGAAAAGCTACAACAAAGATTTATTGTCATTTATGACAGAACCATGACACTGAAATCAGTAGTGATTCCACACCTCGTAGATATGCTGAACTAGAGGCCCAATATCATCTTCTGTTTGGGGATTCTCCTTTGGCTGCCAGTTTGCAATAGGGAGGAATATGTGATCAGGGGATGACACACTAAAGAGCAGAGAAAAGAGTTGTAATTAGCAAGTATGAAACAATAAATGTCATTCTCTAGAACATCTAAAGAAAAAAGTCAACATGCTTAAAATACAAATCTCCACTTCTTCATCCTCTATATAACATCTGAAAGAACAGAAGAGTTTCAATATTAATTGTTCAGTTCTGTTCTCTAGGTTAAAACTAGATTAAAAGACACATATGTCATCCAAACAAAACCAGTGTGAAATACTGAGATAATGAGAAATATTGGTGATGTAGAGCCTTAGCAGTACAGTCCTAAGTCTAACTCAGCCCTGAAACAGTGAAGACCCCACCTCTCAGACACTGAACAAATTTGTCACAATAATGAATGTAGTGGAAAATTTAAAAATATATAACTCAGGAAACCAAGTTAACTAGTTAAGCAAGAGGACTTTTAGGTAGGAAGTAGAAGTGATGGAGTAACCAAGTCATTACAATATTAATACTTTGCTTAAGACTGAAGAAGGTGAGGACATTACAAACTCCGTGGAATCTTCAACTTTGGTTTCAGGGGTTTTCACATGAAACCCCAGTCAGTTTGTGAAAGAGAAAAGTGACCTGCAGAAATGTAAAACTGCAAACAAGATGGGTGATTTTTTCTTCTTCTAAAAATATCTCTAGTAATGGAGGCACAATACTCCTCTTTGGAATTAATTTTGTAGTTATTTACAATTATTTAAGATCCAAAAGTTCCAAAGGCTGGCTAGAAAAAACCATGTTGTCTTTATGATTAAAAATTCCCCAAACCTTCCTAAAAACTTATACAGGCCTGAAAGGAAGTTCTGTGAATATAAAGAAGCAAATGTGGAAAGCTTCTTAAAAGTGTTTATAAAAATGGTACTTCTTACCCTCTAATTTCAACAGCTGCTAAAATAGCAAGGTCAGCCTGATAATATGCTACTGGGCTCAGGTTGTCATACAGGTTGGAACTGCAGGGAAAACAAAAGGTAAATTCCTAAATGAAACAAACAAAGTATTTAATAAAAAAAACCCCTCCGCACTTCAAAGTAATTGTATGTAACATCACAGCATGACTCCTGAAGCACTGTAGGAAAGCACAGTTGCTAAAAACTAAGGACCAGATTGCAGCAAGTTCTCACCTGAATGCATGGAAGCCCCACCCTCTGCACAGTTTGGGGGAGCCTCAGCAGGCAGAGGTTGATGAAGGACACAGAGTTGATGCTGACTCTGTTATACAGCTGTCATGTAAGAAAATACAGGGGATGCTCCCCCCTCAAATTGGTGCTGGGAGCAGAGTCCTGATCTCCTTTGACATATCTGATTATTCTGTCTCCCTAACCAAGCACTTTCCTTTACAAAGACCTTCTTGAATCTTCTAATTATTCTTCACTGCTGCTGTAATCAACAAACACATGCAACAGTGCTTTCCTCCTGACCTGTAAATAGCTCACTCTTTTAGAGACTAGACCTGCTCTGCTAGGAACTGAGCCAGCATTGGAAATCTAACTTTGGCAGTTTAAGACAAGCAGTGCAATCCTTAAAACCTCTCCCAGATAATTCCCTGGTAAAGCCTGCCACTATAAACTGTGATTACTGTGTTCCATTGCACCACACTTCATCCTTCTTGCATCCACAAGTCACTGAAGGAATTTCCTTTCTTAAAAGGCCTAAAAAACTTCAGGAACTTCCCTTCTCTTCCACCGGGAGACAAGCATGTCTTGAGCAACCTCACTGACTGCTTGTGCCCCAGTGACAGTGGCAGGTGACTGCTGTTAGCCTAAGAAAGGTGACAGACACCCCAGAGCAGATCACTTCCTGCAAAGAACACTCACATGCCACTGGCACACCTTACCAGCTGGAGAAGGGAAAAAACTGAACAGAGACCAAAGGGAGATGAAAGAGATATTTCATGTGCCAAGGTCTGTGATGGGTATGGCAAACCACTCTATCATTAAAATAGAATGGCAGCTTTAATCTTTCCTAACTCCCTGAGATGACAAATGCATATGTGGATGGGATTAATTTATTCACTACATTAAAAAAAATAAAGCCTTTAAATGGAAAAAGAAAAAAAGTGCTTTTGGTCCACCCCAGGGAAAAAAAAACAGCTATATTCATACTGTCCATTAAAAGAAACATAAAACTGCATTAGGTAAAGATACTTGTAATAACCACAGCTCTGACCTTAGACATCATCTTCAAAAGTTACAAATTCAGATTTATATATCAGATTTATATGACTGTGCTGTGCTCATCTGATAATAAACATGAACACTACTGTTTTGTTCCATTTAATTTTCACACTTTTTTAGGCTGGCTGCTGTGATGGTTCACTGCAGCATGTTGCTTCTGCTCAAACTACCCATTGCCTGCCCTGAAAGACTCTCCTCTTCTAAATACATAAAATTCTGGCTTTACATCAGAAGGAATTCAGAGTTCAAGCATCAGTTTTAAAAGAGGGTTATAAACCCAAAGTCATCCTGTGGCACCACAAACGCCAGCAGAGCACGATGATATGCACACACAAATATCCTTATGTTTTTCCCTCTATTTTAGGAAACCTAATTCAGTGTGTTTATTTTTCAAGCCATTATGAGGCAAAGACAAGCGAATTAGGCCAGAGTGATACTGTGTAGTCTATTTACTGTGTGTGTCTCCTCCCAGGTGAGGTGCATACTCAGATCTCCATACCTCCGGATTTGCAAGTCAAACTTGACAGAGGTGTCCATCTCAGACTGCTGGTGCACGCTGAAACGCAGGCCAGCTAAGAGCTGGGGAAAAAAATCACTGTGGCTCAGTTGGAAGCACAATAAAACACACAATAAAAACTTCTCAATGCTATTAGAATACAATGAAATTGTTTGGGACTCTGGTGATGAGAGAACAAACACAGAATCGGCAGATTAAAGTTGTCCAGCTGATCCAGGCTGGAAATAAACTGCCCTCTCTTAGATTACCAAGGCATCACTGCCATAAAATACAAAATAAGGATTGCATCATGCTCCCCACCCTTACTTCAGCTATTTCAACACATAACTGAGCCTACCCAGGTGTTGCAAAAACTATTGTATTCTGAAGAGCAGGGAACACATTAAAGATTAAAAATTATTTCCCAAGGTTTCGTTAAAGATAATTCATATTTGCTTTAAAATCTGGGCAGTTCAGCTTGATACACTTCAACAGACTTTGGAAATAGCATCTATTAGTCTATACAAGATAGTTCTTGGAAGAAAGGCATCATGAAATTGTTATAATTGTGACTGATTTTCACTTCATTTCCTCATATCATCTTAAAATCTGCCAGGTCTCACTAATAATTTTTTAATTCTTCCAATTTCAGCTACGTTTTGTAAAATTGTGGAGATTTCAACTAGACAAAACTATGTCCTTCCTCATGAAAGTAGAGAGAAAAGAGATGAATTAAGAGAAAGAAGTGTTGTGGGCTAACTCTTGGTTATATCCCAAAAATACATATCAGATAAATATAAAAAACTCATGTGGGACCAAAGTCCATTAATTCCACTATTTAATGAACAACTCATTTTGAGTTGCATCATAAAACTCATGAACACTCCTTTCAGCCTTTAATTCAGCTGAAAAGTTGAAGCCAACTACTACTGTATTAACCACGCGTGGGCAGCTAAATGTCAGATCTAATCTTAAATTCCTGTGAGAAAACTTCCTGCCCAAACACTACTGTGATTAAAGAAAATGCCACCTGCCCTCCTGGGTGAGCTAGCAGGCACCTGCTGGACCAAACCTTACCTTAGTTCCTGCTTTCATGGGGTTGCCCAAGTCACAAACTACCATGCGAGTCTGATTCTCTGTTTTAAAAGCACATGACAGTCTGGCTAAAGCCTGCAATAAACCAGAAAGACAGATTAAGGGATGTCATTCTTTACATCTGAACACCTGGATGAAAGTCTGGAGAGAAGAACTAGATATGCTGTATTAATTTCAATATAATTTCTCAGCCATAACAGAGTCAAGTACTAAAATGAAATAAAATCTGAGTACAGAAGTCTCCAAGGACACAAATGTTTTTGATAAGACAGACCCGTTTTCAAGGTTATAAAAGAGAGGGGCTTTGAAAAAACTGATCACTTTTTCAATGCTTTCTTTGCTCTAAGACTGAAATAATAGAAACCACTACAGATTTCCACAGCAGCACCTGAAATTACTCCCCAAAAGCAGTTGGAACTTTACCTCGTTGTTACGAACGACGCCAATGAAATCTGCTTGGGGTGGAACAACAACGAAGAGTTCTGCTTCATAGGCTCCCTCCCCCTGGTTCTGAGCACTGACAATGAGGGTCAAGGGATTGTCATCACCAATATAGATCTGCTTCTGATCACTACAAAAAACAGAGTAAAAATGAGCTCTGCATTTGGGTTTTAAATTGCATTGAAGTGCTGAACTTAGAGAAACAGGAGACATCCTGAAATTTCACAAAGACACTGGAGAAATCTGGAGGCAGTACCTTTGCTTCAGGAGTGTCAGGAGAATTCTAAGATACTTTTAAAAAACCCTATTTCTACAATCACAAATGGAGCAAGTATTACATGTTCTTTTGTAAGAACCTTTCCTGTAAAATGTATCACAAAACAAAAAACCACAGACACCCTTTTCTCACAAGGAACAAACAATTATAAGCAGTTAAATCCCTGTGTACATTCTGAATTATAGGCCCACTTTGCAGAGGTACAAGCACATATTTATAAAAAAATTCAAGGGAAGGCTCAACTACACAGAATAGAGCCAAGACCTCTGCAATACTTTTGGTTCCAGATACAAAGAGACAACCTTGGCAAACAATGTATTTTCATTCCACCCACTAGGAACAAAAACATCAAGGTATCTGCACTGATGTAAAATGTTACTGAAGTGTTTGTATGAATTAGTGCTTGTGAAGTGTCCCATCTACCTACAATGTGCATATGCTATAATGCATTAAAAAACAGATTATGAGATAATACAGTAAGAGAGGTTTTAGACCACACAAAGTACCAAAAGCTCAGACTCATGAATTACCACTGAAAACTTGTTTCTTTTTTTCAGGTTTGATAAAAGAGACTAACAATACCAGCAATTTTTTTTCATACATGTGATGAGAGAGACCTACTCCTCCCCCTGGATAAAATCACATTTTCATGTGTCTATCTGGTATTAAACAACAGAACAATGGCAGCTAGCAGTGGTTTATTCTCACTATACATGTCCAGCTTAGCAAATAAATAAATATGGCCTACTTAGAGTGGAGGCTGGGGTGGAAGTAGTGCATTACATGATAAAGACATTAGGTTACAAAGCAGAAAATAGGGTTTTTTTAAAGCATTTAAGCCTGAGTTTAGATTGTATACAGTGAGGAGTCCTACTTATTTCAACACATCCCTTAAACAAAAGTGTTACCAGCTACTGAATTGTAGACTTCAAGTAGGGAAATTGTTTTTCCTTGTTGCATCTTTGTCATTAATTTACCTTTCTACTGACACCTCCAGCTTTGGTTTGCAGATATTATCATCCCCACAATCCAGCAGAATATGGGCCTATGAGAAAATCAATCACATACTGTTGTAATAATTCCTTCATCTGTTCTGACATACATTTTCAATAATACTGTTTCATTACCACATTAAAAAAAAATCTACATAGCTGGTTATGAAATGTTTTCATGTAATTAGTCTTAGAAGTAAACAAGTGAGTTTTGATATAGAAAATAGAAAACCTATGTCTATTACCTTGAGAAAACTATAGAGGAAAACATAATGTACATGGAGCATCATAGTATGAGAATGGATGAACTCCAAGCCTTCAATTTAACACTTCCAGTACTACTCTGATTTTCTCCCTAAGAAGAACCAAAGTATGTCCTGAGTTCTCTTATCACTCTAAGCACTGTACCTGTCTGCTCATATTAGCAGGAGTGAACTGGTTGAGGATAGGGTGCAATCCTGTGGCATCTGCAGCTGTTCTGTAATCCAGACGATATTCCATAAAAATAGTGATGGGAGTGAGCTTGTCTCTGAACTCAGATTCATCCTGAGGAAACCAAAGATTTGAATCACAATTAAAATGTAGTAGGGATAGAAAGGCCAAAACAGCATTAAAACTTCTGAGCCCTTTTCAAAGCAGAAAATCTCTTGTCAGAATACCTGCACAATTTTAGTAGTAACATGCCTGTTTAACAAATGGAAAACTGGAGCATACAGAAATATGAAGTCATGGAAATCTAGTAACAAGGAGCCTGAGGGCTACACAACTCTGCTCTTTCCTGTCAGACCAACCTCAGTCTGCTTCTAAGATCCCTCATCTTTGTACTTAAAATTTTTCCTTCCTGAAATTATTACTTGGCACTAGGAAGTTGCTGACTTCCATGTTATTCATTTGAAATCATTCTGTTTATCAAATGTTGATCCTGCCTTTCAGAGAACTTACAAACCATCTCTTAGCTTTACATCAGCCACCAATTTGCTCAGTGCAAACTCTGCTTCATTTCCAAGAGGAATGAAAATTACCTACTCTGGCACAGCTCACTGCAGGATCTTATTTCAGAACACGTCTCCTATGTCTTTCTAAGAACAAACTTATTGATTATCTAGTTTTAAACTGGCTTTGCACCCCATTTATGATCATTTCATATAGGTCATGTGCCATTACTTTCTTTATGAAAATGTAAGGTGGAAATGTGCTAAATCTTTAGTAATCCTAAGATCTGAGATGTCTAATGCCATATATAACCCACTCACAAAAGTCAGGTCAAAGAAAGTATTACCTACCCTCTGTGAATTCTTTATGATTGCTAGCATTTTAATTTGGGATTTTTTTAGTGGGAAGCAAGTATTATTTATGTTTGATTTATAGGTGCTCAGAGAGCACTGAGCTGCATGGAACTTACATAGCCACATACAATGTTTCTTCTACTTATTTAAACTTTTAAATTTTGTTAGTATCTTTAACAATCATGGGGATGAAAACAGAAAGCCTGAGAAAAAGCAAACTTAGTATTTTAACTTTCTTCATCTCCTCTGCTATTTGCTTATTTTGGCTTGTCAGTTATTTTTCTTCAAATTTTAACCTCCAAAGTAGATGGGACAACCTCTGCTTACTGATTTTCATGTTCCTTGGAAATGATAACTAATTTGCTGCCTGGATGACTTATCCAAGAAGTCCAGAACAAAGTTCTGTATTGAATTTCCAATGCATTTAGGGACCAGGACCTTAGCCACAATAAGATTCTTTCTTCATCCTGTGACAGCAGCAGTAATTCGGGACAGACGTATGGTTTTAGTAATTTCAGGTCTAGCCACTGAAAATGAAGTTTCTCTAGCATTTTTTTCTTTTCTCTTTTGTTGTTGTTGTTATTTTGGTTTTTTTTAACACCTAACACAATGAACTTATAACAGACAACACACCAAAAATTATTTGCCTAAAACATTAATGGCTACTTACCCTCAAGAAGGCATCAAGTTCCTCACAGTTCATTTTGCCTCCCTTTGTAATTGTCATGTTCTTAGAGTGGCTGGGCTGTCTGCTGTGGAGAAAGAGAGCTCTCCTTATAGCTCCTTTCTGCTTCAGTTTATCCAACAGCAGCTCCACCTGGAAATCTGGCCAAGCCAAAGGGTTTGTGTTAGGGATATGTCATTCCATTAAACTCAGTGCAGACTGCCCTCAGAAATGGAGCTGAACACTGATTTCAACTACAATGAAAACCTAGTGCTTGCCCCTCTTAAAACTTCCAGTTCTTTTCATGTGAAATCTGTTACTACATTAGTTCTCAAGCACTGTTGCTCTCCTAAATTGGATTCTGCTTTTTCCTTAATATGGAAATATATAAGAACACAGATATATTTATAATTTGTAATTGCTGTAGAACTGCAAGAACTAAAGTTAGAATGGTTTCCCCTAGAAAATTTCAAGCAATCTTGCACATAACACATGTATTTTTAAATACTACTACTAATCTAAATACTTGAAATATTTGATACAGATAACAAAACTTAAAATACACAACAGAGCCTTCCCATGTATATGCCACAGAAAATAAGGAAAAGATTTTGCAATCGGTAGACAAAACCTGATTGCAGCAGGCTGCTTGCCATACTACAAAATCTCTTGGAGACAACTTAAAAACTTGTTTGAAACAGTATTTTCCTGATTCTGATCCCAGAATCTGATGAAAAAAGTCAATTATATCAATCAGAAAGTCATGATCTCAACCAGATGTGACAAGTTCCCTGTGGCTTGTCTGTATCTCTCAGGCCTAACAATGCACATACTTGAATATTCTTGTCTAAAACTCCCCTCAATGAGAGTTACTGTAAATTCTACAAAGGGCTTTCCAAGACTAGCTAACCACATAGCTGAACATATGTTTAAAGTCTCTGGTATGGTCAAATGACTTCTACACACATACAGCCAAAAACACCACAGATGTACATGCCACCCAAGTGGCAGCAGTGTGCTGCAAAGGGCACCCAGCTGTTTGTCATGAAAATAACAATGACCAATGCTCATGTCTGCAAACAATACAACAAGACTTCCAATTTTTAAATGAGCAGAACTTACTGAGTGTGTTGGGGAGCTTTCCTTTGCCATCCGCTTTTAAGCAGAACTTTACTTTGAAGCTGTTTGAGAGGAAAAAGAAATTAATTTCACACAGTTTTTCTCTCCTTTTCTTCTAAACTTCTTCACTGTTTATTTCTGTTCAGATGTATCCTCTTTTTGAGACTCTAACTCCTTTCCAAAAGCTGTTTTCTACTGATGGAAGAGAAACTATAATCTATTAATAAGGAGACAGAATTGCAGGCAATGCAAAGCTTTGGAGTCTTGATTTGTCTAGGGACAACCACCTGTGGACTGGAATGTTTACTTCTGTAATCAAATGGGTCTTATTTTTAAAGCTATCATACCAACCCTGAAAAGAAAGTTAGCAGTAGGAAGGGAAAGTGGGTTTGGATAATAGCCTGGGAACTAAAAGCAAAATCAGTTTACAGAACAGATCATTGCCCAAGTGTTTACATTAGTGGGTAAAAACACTGCAAATACCCTGTGAGGTGCTGGCATCTTGGGAAGACCTTACTCTGCTCAACAGGGACAACTGGCAGTCTCTGCAGGTTTTGGGAGTCAGTCTGGCATCTACTAAAGACACTACTGGCCCTCCATCTGCTGTCAGAGAGTTCTTATTTTGTATTGTATTGTCTGCTCTTTCAGAAAAATCTGTGTTTGTCTTTTTTTTTTTTTAATAAGCTGACTAGACTTCCTGAGACCTTTCAAAATTGGAAGCTTACAAAATTAAAACCCAAGAAATCCCTCCCCTCAAAGGAAAACATAGATGCTCTGCTTACCAAGAAACTTTTAGATCTCCCAGTGAACAGGCTTTGTTTTCTGGGTTTAGGATGGTTGGATTAACTTCCAGGGCAGCATTTACTCTAATAACTGGTCTAGCCCTGCAAAGAAAACATCCTCTTGAAGAGCACTCAACACCATGTTTGACAATGCTCCCCCCCATCAAATTGTGCAATATACACAGACACACAATATTTAGTGAAACCACAGGAAAAACAAATAACCATTGATTAGATGAAGCTTTTCTGTGCCCTGTCATTTCCATCAGCCACAACATGGACAACTGTGTAAAGAGGAAGTGCTATCTACTTATAGCACAGACCAACATATTCTCCCAAAATGAGAAAGCTGGGATGAGAATATTGGGATTGCAGTATAATAGCTTGCAGCTGTTGTGTCAATCTAGAAAACTGTCACTCAGAAAGCCTTGAAGACAGCTTCTTTATGTTTTCTCCTGACTACATATTATTGAGAAAGATGAATTTTAGACAGCAGATAGGTTTACTCAGTAAAAAAAGCAGTATAGTGTTTTTCCACCTCCAGAGGTCTGGATAGTGGAGTGGTTTCAGACTTCCTTGATCCTGCTCTCTTTTGTAGCTCCAGATCTCCACTGAGCTTTCACTCAGGTCCAAGCACAGAGGGACCCTTACCTGTACAGAACAGCTGTGTCCACACCAAAGGCTCCAACAATCAAGTCTAGAAAGAGAGGAGACATATTACACATCACAACTTGCTTTCTGAGATATGCTGTTTGTCAGAGGTGAGACTGCTATTGAGTTATTGCAAAGTGCCATTTGGAGCAGAGGACCTGGATATCCATTTTTATCCACATCTGTGGCTCCTTTCAGCGAGTACCCAAAGCTGGGGGGCATAGTGCGAGCAGCCCACTGTCCCTCCAGGATCTGGGATGGGATGGCATTCAAACCACTTGCTCCTCCATTGTAGATATACACAAGTCCTCTCTTGTCCTCTCCACCATAAGGTGCAGCAACTGCAATATCTGAAAATCAAAAGAAGGATCATCAACATCTCCAGACACAAACTAGAACATATTTGTGCTTACATCAATCAATAATTTCTGATTTTTTTTTTCAGTTTCAATGTGTGTCCATAGGGAGGAAATGCAACCAGCCTTTGAAATGCTCATCAACATTTGTTTGTTGCTTCTTTTATTTGTTCTGTTTTTTCTTTTATTATTGGATGCTATTTTCTCTAGAAAGTACAAATGTTTAACAATAATATGTCATAGCCTTTTATGGGGAGAGGAAGGAAAGAAATAGTTCTACAAACACTTCTGCACTTTAGTGACTGACTTGCAGTAAAATCATATGGATTTGGGATGCTTTTGAGATTATTAAAACAAGCAGAGTTAGTCATTGTGGGTGCCAAACTACAAAACTAAGTGTGACTCTCTTCCCATTTCATTTACATGTTCATGTTTTTCCAAAGGGTGGGACATGTTAATAATTTGGAAAATTTAAATCATCCTAAACCAAATGATGGTAAACAGTAAAATCTAGTCTATCCCAGTCATGACTTGGCAGCATGCTTTATGGAGAACTTCCAGTTAGTGCAGTTACTCTATCTCTTTTAAATTTAAAAGTACTCACTGTTAATGATTAATAAACAGTAAGAAACAAATGCTAATTAGACTATCTGTATGGACAGCTTTAGAAGTGTACATATAATCTAATTTCAGCATTTCCACAGACAGTTCATGGACCAAACATAAAACACTACTTGGAATAATTACGTTTCTCCTTCCTCTTTTCTGAAATTTGGGAAAGTTTGATGAACAGAATAAGGACTCAAAAGTTTACAGTTTTGTATTTTTGACTCCTATTTACCAACTCCATGAATACAGTAAAAATTCCTATCTTGCACCATACTATGATGGAAGATATTTTAATTAACACTCACAAAATAAGGCAGAGCAATAAAGCCGGAAACAAACACACTAAACAACAGCAAAGCAATTAAAAAGGGGCAGCTTTTGCTATGATTCACTTTCCTGCAGTGTATTTCAAATGTAAGTATGATGGAATCAAAAAATGTTTGGGACAATCTCATCAAGGGACTGGAATTTTGGCTATCAGCTGTCCAGTGTCTTCTGTAAATAGTTGCAGTGATATTGCATCTTCACACTGATTCTACATCCAGTTAGCAACTAAAAAGGTCTACACTACGAATTTATGACTTCATCAAAAATAAATTAGAGCTACCCAGGAATTTGAAGTAACCATCTATTGTAATTTGTGATCTTACAGAAAATACTTAGCTTGCATGCAGTTTGAAAAAAAATGAAGATTTCTGGTGGAACTCAAATTCCCACTACTCTTTAGGCAACCCTGGAGTATAATGGGCATTAAGAAGTTCCTGGAAATCTCCATCTCAACACTACATGATTCTTATCTGCTTCATTGGTCTTCATTCCCATCAGAAAGTAACAAAAAGCTTGGGGAAGGGGTTTGAGAGTCCTCAGCTCCAGTTGTGTCAGACTCAAACTTCTCCTCCATTTACTCACTCAAGACACTCAGCTCTTGGTACATCTGGCTGCAGCTGCTATTCAGTATTTCCACCAAAGCAGTGAGGTGGTCAGTGTAAGAGCTAGAGCAGTCCATGGGGCTGTTTCAGTGGTATAGTCTCTGCTCGATGCATCCATGGAACTCCTGTTAGCATTCCTGGGAGTAGCATACAAGCATCGAAAGGAGTCTAGACCTGCGTCCCACACTCGGCCACAGCTGCAGCACCCAGTGCTGGTGTGCAGCATCCACATTCCCAGTGCTGGCTGGCTCCCTCCACAACAGGAGATGCTGCCCAAGGGCCCACATCCTACCGTTGAAGCCGTCCTGGTCCAGGTCCCCCAGGGGTGCGATGGAGCTGCCGAACCTGGCGAAGACCTCGAAGCCATTCAGCTTGGCCGTCTGAAACCCTCCCGAGGCTCGCTGCAGGCACAGGGTCACCTGGCCAACCTCCTGAAGCTTCCCATCCGAACTCCGATCCATGAAAAGAGGGGCTCCAATAAACAGATCTGTGTAACTGGGCCAGAAAAGGACAGAGCTCCTCAGTAGCAGCATGGGAATTCATTCTCTTCAGCGCCTGTTAACTCAGCACTGAAGTCAGCACTCAGATGAAAGTTAACTGTCTTTAAATTCAACTGAAGGCAAGTATTTATTGACAAAGTAAGCACAAATATGTGGAAATTTAATGGACCCTAAGCACGTGAATATACACATGTATTTATATAGATAAATACAAAAACAAATCTACAAACATCAAAACAAACATGGAGTATTAGCAAGAGTCATGCAGATATATTAAACCAGCAACGAAGACAAAAATCTAGATTGTGGCAAAGACCTTTTAATAAAAGCTATTTTTTTTCTTTCCAGAAGGAAGTTGGATGGCATTGGTGAGAGAGGGAGAAGAGGACACTTACTCGTCCCCGTCGATATCCGTGGCAGCCACTGAATACCCAAAATAGGCAGCCATCTGGAAAACAAAATCCAAACCAAACCTGTGAGTTGTAGTGATAAGCAAGTTCATACAAATCTGTACACAAAATGCATCAGGGAGATGATAATATATGAAACAATTTTTTTTTGTTCCTTTCTTTTTTATTTCTCTTCCATGCTCTGTTAGTAACCCATCAGTTACTTTTTCCATTTCCCCTTTCATGATCCAGTCTCTTCCTCAGCTCTCAAAACAGGCAGCATTTCCTTTATTTAAATAAGATTAGAATTCCCTCAGACTTTGTAAAATTTTGCTTTGGCATTCAAGCCAGTAATACCAACATACAGACTATTATCTAGTACCCTGAATACTGTTGCAACATAGGAAAGGCTTCCTGGTCACCCACCACACTCAGCAAAGCCACACACCTGCTCTCCAGTGAAGTTGTACATGGAAGACATGTTTTTCCCATTGTAAATGGACACCTGCACGTGAAGAAATACACATTACAGCATACAGCAATTGTCACTTTTTCTTATTTATTATAAATTTTAATGTTTCAAATTTTTTACCATGCCCAGAGTTCTTGCTGCTCGTGGGACTCCCGATACAAAGTCTGAAACATAAAGCAAGACACAGATAACAGTCAGGTCCCAAAGCAGTGACTTTGCTGAACAGAGAAGCTCATTCCTACCCCTTGGTGCATTTCCCTGTGCACTGTACCATTGATTTGAAAGATCTGCCCAGCCTATTAACATGATGCTCTTACTGAAGCAAGGGGCTTACCTTCAATGCCATCCCCATTGAAGTCTCCAACAGCCACTGAGTAACCTGCAAAGACAAGATGAAAACCTTTAAAAACCTTATTAAACCTTTCATTTCTCTTTACACCTCTCGCAGGTCTCTCTGTGTACAGTCCTCCTCTCCTCATCTTAAAATGCACTGGTATAAATATTGCCTCGAAGCACCTTAGACTATGAAGAGCTCCATGAGTGGCTGTAATTCATCAGTATCCAGGAATTTGAGATCAGAAGATGAAAATTTTAAAATTATCCTCCTGGGAATGGTCCTGGTATATTCTTGTGTTTTTCCTGAGCCTGATTAGACATACATGAGGCAAAATTATGATTTCCCACTCCTTTCTTCCAAAACATAATTTTTTAACATTTTTACTTTGTTTTGGTAGGTTATTTAGAAACAGCCACTTTTAAATAACAAACAAACAACCACCTATGTGACTAACCTCTCACACAAAAATCATGCCTTTGGCATTCCCATATTCAGCATGAATCACAGAGCACAGAAAACCATAAAAACATTTCCATTTATTTCGCCATCAGGTGCTTTTTGAGTCAAGCCCACAGCAAAATAACTACAACAAATAACTACAATTCCACCATATGTAAATGACTGCATTTTCAGGAATGTCACCCCCTTGTTATCTGTTAGATGCTGAATTATTAGCTGTGTGATTTAGGTGTAAGCATCAATAGTGCAGGGAGTGTTCCAGGTGGAGGTTTCTCATTTCCCACCACGTACCCAAGTAGCTGTCATCAAAAGCAGCACTGGCAGGTCTGGTTGCTAACTGCTCATCATACTTTGTACTGTAGACTTTGGAGTCGTACTTTGCCACAATCTCTGTCACTCGGTCAGAAATAAGCTGGCCTAAAGAGAGAGAAAACAGCTTAAAGCCACAGGCAGGATTTGTGAACTCCTTCACTGAAGTGACTCATGTGCAGAATGCTGCCCTCGAAAGCAGCGGCTCTTGCACAACGCCGAGCGGAACGGGGCCAGCTGCACTAGGACACAAAAATAACATGTGGAAATATGGATCCTACCTCAGCAAAAATGTGCACATATTGAATCAAAGGCACACACAGAGCTCTCACTGAAAACAGAGGCCAGTCCTACACTAAGGCAGGAGTTAAAAGGCAGTGTTTAGAATCATATGCTTATGGCTGTGCAGAACTGAACCCTTTGGGTGCTCCTTGCTCAAATACCACAACAGAAGAACCTGTTTTGGTAGACAAGAAGCCAGTAAAATGAACAAAAATTAGATGAGCATGGTGTAATGCCATGTTCTCCATTTCCACTTCATCAGCCACTAGGTGGTGACTCCATTACATTCTTTTCTTCGAGTTTAAATGAAAACTTGAATCACCCAAAAACCCCATTCAAAATGGCACTGACTTCATATACATATTAATATATTTATGAAGTGAAGGGAAGACTCCTTCTCCAGCATCTCAGGATGTGGAATAAAAGTTTAGGATGAAAAATCACATTCTCAGAAGTATTATATTGTCTTCTATTCAGAGCCAAGTGGGCTTTTTTGGTAGTAGAAGAGGAAAAGGTTGTTTTGGCAGATAAAGTGCCACTTTTGCCAAAAAGCAATAAAATGAATACAGAAATCTAATTTATATGACATTGTATCTGCAGTTTAGCTCCAATCATTCAATTTTGTTTGTAATTTAAAACACAGGACTGGAATAAGCCTCCTGTGCTGTTGCACCTACATGTAGGCTGGCATGATACAGAAATCTATTAATAAAGTTAGAAGTTACATTAGAAAGCAGGCAGCAGAATTTGGCAGCTGTGTCCTGATTACAGCAGCACCCTCCTTTGAACAGAGAGCTGCAGCTAAAGGCTGAATAATCCTGCAAACAAACACCAGCTGAATCCCACATGAGCAAAGTATGCAGGTAATGCCAGGTAGAATTAAAATGTGCCCCACAGCACAAATACAGGTAATACAAATGCAAAATATCTTTGTCATCAGAGAAAAGCAAAGAAATTCTCTTTAGAGGGGATATTTCTCACTGAAAATGCACACTTTGTATGTGTGCAGATGTGTATGTATATATGTGTGTCAGATTATGAAAGATGTAGATAGTGAAACAAAATATGCTAAAGGAAATTTATCCTGTTGATGAAAACAAATCTCAAGTTCCAGGGAAAATGCCTGCATAATGACCATGGAATTATTTAAAACATGAAGGACATCTGTACTATTATTACTACAACCTTTATCTGTGGTTGTCTTGATTACTCAGGAGATATTCTTAAGGACAAAGGAACATTTCTGTCAATTTTCTTACTGACAAAGACTCTGACAGCAGCTGGAGGAGTGTGGATCAAAATGACCAAGAGGATAAAGAGAAAAATCATAAAGGTCAACATCTCTGTGACTTAAATGATGTATCTCACCTTGCCAGTAAAAACTTCCAGGTCCTCCAAGCAGCACCCTGTCTCCCTTGGAAGTGAATAAAACAAGGAAGACAGAAAGAAAAATTAAGAACTCCTGAAGCACATCTAAAGCCAGACAACATGTCCTATGTTTGTGGGAAGAAATCCCATGCACACACATCACTAGCTCTGCTGACCACCACACATTTTCCTTTCTGAAGGAGTGATTAATTAGAAATGCATCTTGTAAAGTGCTAACCTATTTCACCCATTTATAATGCTAGGCAGAATTCTGTTTTTATTGTAATAGAGCCTCCTTCCCCCATAAATGTATGGCAACAGGAATACCATTAGGAGAAAACTCAGAGTGTTACATCATGTTTCTAGGTCAGCACACAAAATAGTGTCATCTTTCTCTCTCTGCCATTTTCTTTAATTTATCATTAGAAAACCTTAATTCAGAATAACTGTGATGTAATTCCCCCACTCCATATTTCTTGGCACAACTGCAATTCACAAACCATTTTATGGAACTTTAACCACATTAGCTATCCCAGGGTTGGGAATTTGCTCTGTAAGTATTGAATTAGGCCATAGGCTTTGTGGATAATTAAGTCACTTATTCAGGTTTTAATCCTAAAAACTCCTATACTCACCACTCAGAAAAAATCTAGGTCAGACATTTGGAGATACACCCTGGCTTGCCCACTCCAAGGTTTTGGATTAGAGCCCAAAGCTGGTTTTAACTGGGCCTGGATTCTGCACAGTGAATCTGAGGGTGTGTGCAAAGTAACCCAAAAACTCACAGTGCTATCCTGCACTTGGCAGTTTCCTCTGGAGAAAAACCAAGAGTGGCCTTGGGCACAGAGTGGCAGGATATGACCTCATGCAGAGATGTGAGAACCCAAAAAAAGAGCCACATCACAAATAGGGCTTGCATGGTCTTAACATGTCCTGACTTTGCTCAGCAATTTCAGTGTACAATATAAAGCACTATAGTATGTTCTCAGACCTGTGCACAGTTTTACTGGGCTTGCATTTCAAAAGTAATTGTGAATTTGAAACAAATAAAGAACTAGAACAGGCAGGGAGAACACAAAAGTAGAAGAAATGTAAGTCAGTAAAAAACGCCTGTACTTCTAGCTGATGAGAAAATCAAACATGATTCACAAGCACATTATTTACCAGTTCCCTGAGTTGTTACTCCTCAAGAAGTAACACTAGCTATGCACCAATCCCACATCTCAAAAATCCTGACTTTTAACAGCTGAATCCACGTGAGGAGCAGCTGCAGCAGAGGGGTATGGCAGGAAGCTGGGAAAGCAGATTATTTGTTCAGGACATGGTTCCTACAAGAGGTGAAAGTGTGCTGCTGTGAAGATGTAGGGAGAAACAGGTTGATAAAAGCTCTGTGAGTGGTTTATTTATAAATTTTGCTTGGTTGTGGGTTCACTCCCTGCCAGGAGCACTAACATTTGGTTTCATAATAGCTGTGCTTCTAAGTGCTGTGTATCAGGAGTGTTTGTAAACTTGCAGCTGTCTGCTGACCCACAGAAATGACAAAAAAATTACATACCTTTGTAAAGTCAATGCTAAATCCACCTTGACAAAATCCCTGTCCATCTGCATCGATAGTTGCTACCAAAGAAAAAGAGGATAGAAAAGAAAGAGGAGAAAAATAAATAAATAAGGTATTATCAGTACTCAATCAGTTGATTCTGCAGTTACTTTTCAATGCATGTTCCTATGTAGACTTGCACTCCTAAACTTGAACCTTGGAATACTTTTCTCCCTAATCAGTATTTTCTCTTTATTAACAAATCCCAACCAAATGCTGTAACAACTTTAGGGCTGGCCTAAGAGACATGTAACATTAGCACATGTTCTAGGCTAGCACAGTCAAAGCAAAAAGCAGCCCCATATTCCATTGAATTTTGATCTTGAAAAGTCTTGGGGAAAATATATTTGCAATTTTTATACACAAAATATCTGGAAAAGAGGTGATAAGTTTTTCTTTTGGCATGGAAAAGAAAAGTGAATTGGCTTAAAACAAAAAGAGCATATCTAGCTGAAAAAAAATACCTCCATACTGAGACTCATCCCATCCCAGCAAGAACTGTTATGACTGAATCAATTTTAGGATTATACAGTTTCAGAGTAGAAATGCTGGAAGCTTCTTATCTGAAAGAGTGACTGCTTAACTAGCATGATTTAGTTTAATATTTACTTATTTAAATTCTTGTTATGCTGGACCAGGCTGGATTTTATTCCTGCTGCTCACAAATGACTTTCAGCAAATAAAAAGTCAATCCTAACTTCAACATTCAAGTTTTAGGTTAAAAAACCTCTGAATAATCTATCAGCCCAACTAGAGGAAATAAATGCAAAGCATTTGGAAAATAAGACTCCAAATGTTCAACAGTCAATATAATTGAAACTGCATCACTACATGTGTATGCACACAGGGACATCAGAACCTATTTCTGCAAAACCTTGTCTTCTAAAATGAGCTTGCACCTTAATGTGCTTGAATAATGATAAAATACATGAGAACAATAAAAATTCTAGATGTAGTCTTTGAAAATGCACTTGCTACATAATTTTGCAGATGTCTGAATCTAGTTTTTAAGTTTTGTTCTAATTGCTATATATGGAAGGGAGAAATAGCTGTAAAACACACTCTGCTCCAAAATGTACACAAAATGTGACACAAGAGGAATTCCAAAGGGAAAAGCAACATAAGAGCCCTATACTTACTTGACCTGCAGGGAGCATATTCCACAAATTTTGATCCAGCAAGCAGGTAACAAGTTCCTACAGGTTCTCTCTCTTGTTTTGTTTCAGTTCTCCAGTGGTACAGTGGGGCACAGGCCTAGGGAAGAATACACAGCAGTGAGGAATCAAACTCCTCTTCAAAATGCTGGTGGGTATCAAATAATACAATGAAATTCCAATTTTCTACAGAAAAGCAACAAAAAAAACCTGGCAGATGCATCCTGTCTTATTAGAGGAGATATATACTACCAGCAGTGGGGCAGAATTATGGTCAGTTTGTATTTTATAAAAAAATAGCTAATTTATAGCAAGAACTTTAGAAATATATATTCTTAAAGCAACAGCTGTGAAGTGTTTATCAAGAATTTGTAACACATTCTAACTCCATCGAACTAATTTTACTACTTTCCTTAAGACTATAAAAATGCTCCAACATTTGTTTATAAAGAGTTTAGCAAAGCCTAGCTAAGAAATACTGAAGAAAAGACAATTCATGCTGATTAGTGGGATTTTGTTTAAATTCCAAGTTATCTGGATCTCTTTGCATTTTCTTCCATGGCAATATCTCAGTACTGATGCATCTGAAGGGCATCAAAGACCTACCAGAATTTTATCATTTTGGGATCTCACAGAAGCTCCAAACCACTGATGAGACTTAAATTCCAGCGGATCACCAGGAGCAAAGTCTCTGTTACCTACAAAGAGAAAAAAGAAACCTAATTTCACAGGAACTTGTACAGTAAAAATGAAAAAAAAACCCCACTAAGCCATTGGTTTTGATGCACACAGAGAAAAGCAGAAACAGCACCATTGGAGAATATCACCCTTTGATGGAAACAGTCTTTAAAAGGATTTATTAGTATTTTTTTTTTTATATCAAGGGTCCAAAGCAGCTATTCTTGCTTACAGAGCATTGGTACAAAGCTGATTAGTTGTAAGAGCTCAAAGTTTATAGCATGTTTGACAGCCACACAGTAAATACCTCATAGTTGAGATATTTGACTCCCAAGCAGATTACAGCACTGCTCAAGAATCAGAGCCAAATCCCTGTTAGGACTAATGCTTCTAAAAGAAATATTGCCTTGATTAAATCATGTGAGCTTTGGCTAGAATCAGGAATGAGATCCTTCTCCTAATTCTACCAAGTGGTAACATCTCTATTCTGAGTGTCACTGCAATGCACAAAGCAGGCAGTTTGAAAGCTTACAAGATATGGGGAAAGAGAGCAAGTTAGAGTAATTTGCACTGGTGTGTGTTCTGTGATGCTGGCCTATAGAAACAAGTAGTATTTCTGCAGGTGTGAATGCTGAAAGTCAGAATTATTTGTTGTTTCCTGTGTACTTTCATTGGCAAAATGAGGAAAACATTGCCAGCATGATGAGAAAATCTATATTACACTTGAAAAAACATACCTTTTCCAAAAGTTCCCTAAATGGCTGGTTTATAGAGCCTGAAACTACAGGAATGATGAGACAAAAGCCACAGTTCACTTCCAGAGTGCCAGGGGGATCCCCAAACCCAGCCCTGCTATGAATCAGAGACTGTGGCCACTTGAATCAAAACTCCCTTGCTTGTTCCACACCTTGTAAAGAATGTTTTGTCTGCAGAGATTGTGTTACTTCCTTTAGGAAAGTCCCATGGAAAAGAGAGAAGAGATTTTAATCTGCCGAGTCAGCCAAAACAAGCATCTGAACTATTTTTGCTTTCAGATTAGAACTGCACAGAAACCAATGCCAAGCACATTGCAACACAGAGAACTATTGTGGTTTTTTCTAATGTCATCAAAGGCATTGACTTTGACTCAAAGCCCCACCTCCCTCTGTTATCTCTCCTCCATCTCTTACTGGACTGGTGCTGAAGGCTTGGGGGGCCTGATGATCAGCACATCTGCACAGATTCATGTACATTGAACCTTCATACCCTTACCCTTGCACAGGCTAAAATGTAGCTTGGAGACCTGCATGTCATCTTTCAATGGTACAGAAAAACAAAACCAGATCAAGAAGTTTTCCAAATAGGGAACTATCTTTGGCACATACAAAACTCCCTGTTTTATCACCATTTTTTCTGATCATTGCCTTAACTATGAAAATCCACCCACAGATAGTTTTGCTCAAATGACTGGATTAGTTTCAGATGAAGCTGCAGCAGTTCCCTCCTGCCCATGTGTTCATTCCTGCTGCCTGTGTCTCTCTTGGCACTACTCCCCTGGTGACACATCCACAACATGAACCAACTAAGAATGAACCCTTCTAAAAAAGTGTTCAGTAGGATGAGGTTCCAACCCAGCTGGCTGCAAGGGGAGGGGAGCAGTGCTAACCTGCTGGGGAGAAGACAGCATCACAAGGCTGAGGATTATATCCTTTTTGGCACCAAAAGGGATTTAAAAGTGGTTAATTCATCTTTTAACCACACCCAGGGTTACGTAGCCTGGAAAGACAGATTTGGCTTCTGCCCTTTACTCCTCCAGCTACTCCTGAATACAAAGAAATGTCTCAGCTCTACTTGCCAAACGCAGCTTTAAACAATGTAAAACTTGAGAATGGTTGTAAAGTGGCATTTTATACTTTTCTGTTGGATACTTATATAACACTATGTATGTATGGCAAAAATGAAAGCTGGTATAGCATTTCCATAGTGTAAAGCAGAATCCTATTGTTCTAGGTACTGTAAAGGTGTCTAGGATGCAAACCTCCCATTTAAGTTTAAAACAACAGGCAGGAAGTAGAAGGAAAGGTTGTGTTGCAATAGCAAGTAAGCAGCAATTCTGCATTATCAACAATCTGATTTTATCTCAGCTGTTAAGGAAATTAGCTCCTCCAAGTCTGGGCTGAATTATGAGAATAAAAAATACCATAAAAAGAAAGCCAAGTACTGGTTAGTGGTGCCACCTGCCCATGGTCTGTGTTGACTGCACTGGAGGAGAGGGAAGCCAGCAGAAGCACCAGCACAGGCTGCCCAAAAAGCTCCTCTCTGCCTTTTCCCTGCACACTCTCCAGCTGCCAAGAGGAATCAGCGTCCAGGACAGCATCTCCTTTAGTGTTTAGGGGACAAAAATACTTTTCTACAGTATTAAAAAGCCCTGAATCAGCTCTAAATTGAGGATAATATTAGAAATCTCCATGCTTTCAGATACAACCAGAAGTTGGCACATAAAAGCCCCAAATCTCCAAACCGGAAAGCAAACGAACATGACCACAAAGATAATGATGTGCCAAATGCAGTTTGTGTGCCAGATGTCATGACTTCAGAAGCCAGCATCGTAATTTCTGAAGGCCTGAACAACAAATGAAGAATTCTTACAAAACCCCACCACCCCACAGAAAAATGTGTTCCATTAGGCAATTTGGCAACGTGGATTTTATTTATTTATAGCACACGGCTGTTGTAGAAACATACTGCAAATATCTCAGTCAAGTTGCCCCGTGTCAGTGCAGACACAGATAACAAACCAAGATGTGCTGCAAGGCTGAGATGCCTTAGACTGAGTTTCTCTTCTATCCAAAGCTTATTTAGGTTCTATAAAGCTAAGTGAGGGGTCTTAAGAACCCTCTCAGTTTGAAAATGGCTGCAACACTGGACAGTGCATGAGGACAGAAGATCTAGATCAAGTAGAAAGTATGTACATTGGAAACACTGACAGATGTCTCAGGTAAAAAAATTGACACAGGCCAAATCCGACATTAACTCTCCATTACAGAAGAAAATAACCTTTTTTTACCTATTTTTTACCTATTAGCTTACCTCACTCAAAATTCCTCCCAGGAAAAACTGTGCAAATAGATTATAAGCCTTTCTCTCAGATCCAAAGAGAAACTAATTTTATGAGGAAATCTGGAAAACACCCATTCAACAAAAATCCCCTCACTTTAAACAAGAAACCATTTGAATTTTTCTTCATGACTGGGAAAAACAAACATTAAAACACTTAAATATGAGCCCTCACTGAAGTTTTAACCACAGTCAAATGTTGACCTATACCATAAAGTAAATGTGTCTGGGAAGGTACAGGACTGACTTCAGCATTTCTGTGTTTTATTACAAAGAGCATGACTTGATTATTATTTTATCTTTGTATCATTTTATAATTTTTTAACAAAACAAAAATAACAAGCCTTCTGCCATACCCATTAAAAAACAGTACTTACTTTAAACAAACCAAACTGTATTACAGGTAAGATTTAAACATCCAGGGATTTATAAATCCAGACCAATGCTTTGATGTATTATAATCAGCCTTAGTACTATAAGGGTTCTTCCTTATTGTATTTCTTATAGCCTTTTCTTGTATTTCTAAAATTTCAGAGGATCCCAAAAATACCTTACACATGTCTTGAAGCCAATGATGTACATTTTAATCACAGAAACACAGAATGGTTTGGGTTTGAAGGCACCTTAAAGGTTCCAACCTCTCTGCCATGGGCAGGGACGCCTTCCACTAGACCAGGTTACTCAGAGCTCCATCCAACCTTGCCTTGAAAAAGCCTTTAAAAAGGCTTTTTTTCTTTTTCAAACAAACTATATTCTGACTATTTTTTTTCAATAAAACATTCAGAGTTTTTATATATTGCTATTTGTCAGACTAAAATGCAACTGCTACAAGGATTTGTACTTGATGGGTCATTAATTCCAGGATTATGTCATATGACCATGGGGTATTATTTCCATCTGTAAAGGCAGCTTATGCCCTGCTCTTTTCTTTGCTCCTTCTGACTGTAGCAGGCCTCACAAGATTATTTTACATGACTCTTTGAATAGGGAAAAAAGGGCTGACATGTCAAGTCAACAGTGCTGTGTCACACAAGGTACTTTCCAGGTGGAGGGATAGGGTAGTCAGGGCAAGAATAGAATCAAAATTTAAAAAACAAAAAAATTGGTCCATTGCTGGTGGACCAATGGAACACTGTCTCTTTACTACATCCTATAGGATTTGAATTTATAAGTGAAAATTTATGTGGAGAGATGCTGGGCAGAAATTGCAGAAAAAGAAAATAAATCCATCTTTCAGACATAATAAAAAGATCCAAAGTTTTTTCAGCAATGGATTTCTTTTAACTATCACGTTTGGATAGCTAGCACCTTCTTTTCCCAAGGTAAATGTTATCAGTTACAGGAACAAAGGAGTTACTAGGAAAGTCCTGCTGTTGAGTAAGTGGATCCAGTTGTAACTTGCAGCCTGCCTGTTTTTATGGTAATGAGCAAACTGAACTAAAGCATTTACCCCATCTTCAGCCAGTCTTAACAGAGATGATCCTGAGTCAAGAGGCACTGAACTGATGAAACCTGGTTCAGTGTCGCCATACTAAAACCACTCCAGAAGTTGTAAAACGTAGTTACCAATTCACAGACCTGTCGTTAAAATAAACCTCTTTGTAACTATGCTGATTCAATGTAAAAGAAGTTGGATAGGTAAAAGGTAACTATAGTTCCGAGGTCAAAGGAAACTATGCAGCTAGCCAAAAGAAAGGCAAAGCTATAAAATATGCAAGAGCCCTGTTTTCATAATAGGAGAACTCTATGCAGTGGAAAGTATCTTTCATCTATCATCACAACCAAAATCTGAACGATTTAAAGCTCAGTTGACGCAGAAGGAGCAAGTGAACACAAGCTTATCTTCATCTGAAACTCCCCATGCTGGGAGGCAGCTGATGCTTTAGCAACCTTGGTTTAGCCCCAGTGTTTTGCAATGACTCAGGGAGATGGGAATACAGACCTTCCCACTTCTCCCTTCCCTCTTCTGAGGTATGAATCCTGCGTTTTTCCCCAGGCAGTGCTGGAACAAAAACATTTTTTCCCTTGCCTAATATAAGTAAGCTGCCTTTTTTTTTTTTTTTTTTTTTTTTTTTTTTCCAGCTCGTCATAGCCCTGGGATCCAGCCACACACACACAGAGCCAGCAGTGTTCATGCAGGACTCTGCCTGATCACAAAAGCACGAGCAGCTCTCTGCTGTCAGCTCCAACAACAAGCGGAGGAGGCTGGATACATTCTGCCGCTCTCTTCTGCATTCACATCCCACGGCACGCCTCGCTTATCCAGCAAAAGGGTAAGGACAACAACCAAACTTCAGGGGCACTGAGCTAATGAGAGGCTTAGCCAGATAAAAATCAATCCATTTCACTCCCAATCAATGAATGGTCTTCACAAGATTTATTGTTTTAGTGTTGACGAAATCAATGGCCTTTGAGATTGAAATTCCCCTGTGGATTCCATGGTGATACCAATAAAGCAATCAGCCAAAAATAGAGCAGTACATTGTTAAAGCAAGCTATTTTCAAAGAATACCGACCTATCTCACACTTCCTTATTTTGTAAGTGGAAATTATGGAGTTTTGTACAAGTGACTGTTTTGTACAAATGATCAAAATCTCCAGAATGGAAATGTAAGCTCATGGCACCCACTCCAACCATAACTTCAGCATCAGCAGATCTTCAAGGTCTGCTTCAAGATCAGCAGATCTAGCTCAAAGCTGCCCCAGGCAGTTAAAATACCCACTTCAAGCTAAATAGGTCACAGATAGATCCAGCCATGCCAAACTGGTGGTTTAGGCTTCCAAACAAAGACCCCTATTGTCTAAAATCACCCACTTGGGGGACAGAAAAAAAACAAATCGGCAAGCATAAGGAGGAATCAGGAGAGTTCTTTACAAGGGTATTTCCTCTGCAAAAGATTCCTTCCCCTCTTTTAGGAGAAACAGTCTCCAAAAGAATTAATATATCCAGTCTCCAAAGAATTGTATCCAAAAGCATTGAAGAACAAACAGTTTCTCTAAAATTACTTTGTTGCATCAAACCATAGGAGGAGGGACAGCACTATCCGTGATGAAACTTTCTCCAGGGAGAGGCCACACTGAATTCTTTTCCCAAAGCACTAAAAACACACCACACAGAGCTGAAAACATTTGAGATGCTCCTAGTTTCTAGTATTGAACAGCTTCTGTAAGTCTCCCCAGTCTTGGATTTTGAGATCTGCTACAGGGAACAAAAGCAGTAGGGAAAGCTTTCCCCAAGAGAAGGGATGACCACTCAGCCATGCATCCCTGGTTTACCACAGGTCTCAGAAAAGCAAAACAATCCATTGTCTGAGCAAGCAAATCTTCCTGGCCTTAACACGAATTCTGCTCAAGAAATCTGCTATTCATTAGCATAGAAGTTCAAATTGGTTTTGTGAGCATATTTTCCTTTGTAACAGTTCATAGAGCTGTCTGCATTTCATCAGATGATTCTAAATGCAGCAGCTCTTGAGGCAGTCTCAGGACTGCACTTTCTGCTGCTGACATAAAGAGCTACAGTTTCAAGCATTTGTACTGCAGCAGACACCTTTCTCAAAGTTTTCTTTTTAAAAAGCAGCAGGTAATAAAATAATTTGGCTAAACTTTTATGAAAAGCCATAGACACGTGAAGAAATGCTATTTCTACCAGCCCACTTTCCACTATTCTTGACTGATGATGAGCTAGGACCCCAATAAGAAAAATTAAATAATATAAATAATTATGACTTTTTTTTTTTTTTAAAAAAAACCAAGCACATAGAAACTTTTTATTTATATTAATTTGCCACGTGTATAGCCTGACTAACTCCAACTGGTCACATGGGTCTATGAAAAATTTTTTGTTTGTTGAAATGAAAACTCAGAATGATGCTCTAAAATTCCAGGGACAAATAATGGAGTTACTTATCTAGATGTCAGACAATTAGCAAGTGTATCAACCCTGCCATTCCATGCATGCCTAACTGTAAAACACATAAGTAAAAACATAAATATGATGTGTAGATTTTCGTAAAAAGCACATTTGGCCACCCCTCTGCTCACTGGTTTCGCTGTCTGGCTCAGTGAACTTTTGATCCTCCTGTTGCATAGAAAACATATATTTAATTTTATACACAGAAAATGGACAACTACACAAAAATAAATTTGACTTGTGGATTATCCTTTAACTTTTCAAGAATCTTTTTCCTGAGGAAGATTATGGAAGCACTGTTGGCAATATCTGGCACTATTTATAAAAAATTTGCTGTGCCAGTCCATGAAGGCTGTGGAGATGAAAGAAGGAGAGGGAGATTGGTAATTTTTAAAACAAATAGGTTTGGACCTTGGCCTCAGAACTGATCAGAAACAGAAAATGGGCTGTTGTGTTAACTGCATTCCCTTCACAGTTTACCCACAGGAAATATGTTATTCCTGGAAAATGCTGCTGAGCAGCTGGCAGAAAAAGCCAAGTGTTAAGCTTTGTAAGAGAGGAACCACATCTCTGGTCAGTCTGGTAGAAAGGGCTCAGCCAGGTGTAAAAACAGTTTTTTCACAACTTGCTTTCCGGACATTTTCTTCCTCATAAAATTCAGAGCATCCCCCTATTTCTATGGATTTAAACAAAAAATAAACGAGATTTTCAGTCACAAAATTATCCAATGTGGAGAAGAGACAAGAATGAATGAACGAAGATAAATATTTACCTTGAGCTACAACCTGTGATTTTTGTTAATCTGAGTGTGCAATGTAAAGCATCTTGCAGAGGAAAGGATTTATTATCATTGCTTGTGCTTTTGACATTTTTGAAGAATATTTTATCTTAAGAATATAAATTTCCCTTTAGTGCTTATCCTGAAAAAAAAAAGGCTTCCTACACATTCTGAAAGTCAGCTGGGACAGAAGGGAAAAATTCCAAGTATTTTGCACAATGATTGAATTGCAATTGTGATAGTGCTTTGTCACTTGTAGAAAGAAGACAAGATATAGAAGAAAACCAATATCAGAAGTTTTAGTTTTGTGACAGAGGTATGTTCACTGCTGAATTAACAAGGTAAGGGTAAAAAAGTGTTTAAATCAGACCTGTTTCTATCTAGACTTGCAGGATAACCTGTTAAAGTAAGAGCAGCACTGCTTAATATTTCAGTTTTACAATAGGACCAAAGCAGAGGTGTGCAGATGAGGATGCTTGCTCTGGGGCTCGGGCCCTTCTTAACCTACTACCTTTATGTTTTCCTAAGAAAAGAAGTCAGCCTGAAAGACTTGCCTGATGACATTAGAAAGTCTATTTAAAAAAAAAGTATTCCATTTCCAGCCCCATGACACAAGCACATGCAGCACAGCCTTGTGCACCCCTGAACTTCAGGGCAGACTCTGCCCCACATGTCTGTTATGCCACTGCCACACAGTCAGAACCGTGTTAAATCAAAGCCAACTGATGTCACTGCTAAAAGGCTGAGAAGCCCCACAGTGAAGCATCTTTACATTTGGGAAGTGTTAATGTGCCATACAAAAATTTTGCCTTCCAAAGCCACCATGTAATACCAGAATGTCAAAAGTAATTAGTGTAATGTGCACAGAAACACACAGACACACAGGGGCAGGATATTCTCCAGTGTATTTTCAGTGAGTAGAACCACTGTGCTGAGAGATCCAGGACAAAGGGGGATTCCCTCTCACAAATTCTCCCTGGCCATGGCAGGAGGTGGGAACTAGATCATCTTTAAGGTCTCTTTCAGCCCAAGCCATTCTGTAATTCCATGAAATAGATTGCAGTTTTAAATGAGAAAATATGCTGTGAAAGAACATTGCTTTTTTAGTTATAGGTTTAAAAATTATCATAACTGCTTTTGTTTGATTTTGGTTTTTATGTTACAGGCTGATGGGAAGGGCATGAGAAAGAGGAAAATAAATGTAATTTCAGCATGAGAGCTACATAAATGACATTGCACTCCACTGGAGTGCAATGGACTCTTACTGCCCAACTCCTTTCCTGACAGAGCTCAGTGGTCACCCACAGGAAGGAATAAACAAAGTAGTAAATTCTGTAGTACAGGAACTATCAGCTTAACAACTTATCAATTTCCTCCAGGGCAGCTGGGGTAAGTGCAAATGAGCAAGCAATGGTGGTGCTGCTGCAGGGCTGGAACAACTCTTCCAAAGATTGTCCTCCAGCAGCTGGTACCTTCCCTCCTGGGCTATGGAAGAACCATGGCATTTGATCACATAAATGACCATGCTGCTATGCAAATATGATGTTAAAGCCAAAAGCAAGAGCTAGAAAATAAAACCCAGCCTGTTCAGCCAGTGAGCTCAGCATGGCCTTTGTACAGATGGGGAAGAAGAATGGACCCATAAAGCTGCAGAAAAACTTAAATTAGAAATGAGGAATGTTTAAGAAGAAATAGTTCTAATTAATAATAATAGAGCAACATATAGAGGAAAAAAACCTCTGTAAAACCCTAGTCTCATATTTATTTGTGATACAAGCCAAAGGGACAAACACAACCCTACACAGTCAGAACAAGGCTTGCTCTTTCCTCCATTCCCTTGCCACGTTCCCAGCACAGGAACACAGCCTCTGCCCTGCTCTCACTCACTGCTTGGTCTGCTCTGGCATTTCCAGCTGTGCTACCTGGCAGAAGGGAGCAGGAGCAGGAATGGGGTCATGACTCCTGTTAATTATGGGAGTTTGGTGTCGACAGGCAAACAGAGGAAATCCACAAGTACAAGCTTCTCATTATTTCCACAGGTCAGACTTCCCAATGGCTGTAAGCAATTAGAAAATAACTTTGAAGAAACACATCTAAGTAATGATGCAGAACCTGCTTTTTCCAGCAAATCTGAGAGGGAATAAAAAAATCTGTTTTGTATCACAGGGCTAAGCAGCACCTCTGGAGTCACATATGGTAGTGCACAAATGAGAAGCAGTGGTGGATGAGCCTGGATTCCTGCAGAGGTTGCATTTAGTCATCTGCAAAAAGCCCCTTTGCATCAGCACCACAAGTTAGTGGTCAGATCTTCCTCTTCCTGTTTCCCCAAAGTGGGTCACGAGCCCTCCCTAAGCCCTGTTCCCAAACGAGGCAGGGGCAGGCAGGGGCTTACAGTGCTGGCAGTGACTTTGTCACCAGAACACAGGGAATCGAGCATTGTGTTGTGCACAAAGAAAAAGACATTTTCTTTTTTGTCTCAGGGCATTTATTATTTTATCTGAAATACAATGCCCCTTTTCACCAGGAGAATAATTGACAAATGTATTATTCCCCCATTCATTGCCTCAAAGCTGGAGTGAGTTAAAGCATGCTTGTAAGAAATCCTCTTAAGCTGTTATGACCTGCTATTTTTACTGTTAAATTTCTAGTGATTAACATGCCTGTTCTTTAAAGGCAAATGATGAGCAAAACACTGTTTGCCCAGGAGCATGTACCTTAAACACAGACACACAGCAAAGCAGTGTGGCCTCTATCAACTCTACCGGGCACATGGAAAAGCCTTCTGCAAATGTTCACAGCATAAACTCATAAATCCACTGTAATTCCCATTAGATGTGTCTAGAACCTACATGTGTGGCTTATCTTTCCCCACCAGAAGTTTTTGGGCTATGATATTAATGATGATTATTAACTAGGGACATTGAGATTCTTTCTTGAAAGTACCCAAGCAAACAAAAAGTACACTTGTATTCTAGCAAACAATTAGCTCAGGGAACAACAACAAAAAAGAAGATAGTTATAATCTGTTTTTGCTGTCTTGACATTGATGCAGACAAAATCAGACTTTGCAGCTTATTAGAGATTTCTACCAGTCTGGCAGATATGCTCCTATAGAATGATGTAAGAGAATGATAAATGAGCGAAGGAGTGATAATGACTTGGGGTTTGTGGGTGCCATTACATACTTTTTTTAAATTTTTTTTTTGGCAATGGAACAAATGACATAGTGGTTTTCACAAAAAGATATGAAGATTTCAGAAATCTGAACACCAACAATGTTTTGTGGCATACCTCGACAATGGAACTGGAAGAAGGGCTTCTGTACTCTACTGCACATGATTTTTAAAGGCTGCATCCATCTAGCAACTTTTAGGCTGCCAAGTCAAAATGCTGGCAGAGGGAAGAATGAATTACAACCAATCAGACCTTCAAGGCACAGGTGTTTCCTCTACCCTACCGCATGGGTCTTGCTAATCCCCTCCCATGACAGGGGGAGGTTTTTCTGCTGCCCTGAAACATGCTGTGGAAAACAAGATTCAGCACTGAGTGGCTGGAGCAGAAAAGCACATGCAGTGCATTCCCATGACCTGCCACAGCCTGTGGAAATCACTGTGTGCACCAGAGCATGAAGAATGACTGAAATATTTCATGTCCATACTGCTGCTGCTGGGCTCCTCTGTGCTTCAGAAAAGGTAAGGAATACCTATGACCTGAGGCAGCTGAGTGCTGCTTCATAGAAGGCACAAACACTGTGGAGTTATATCTGAGGAGAAAAATTTTAAAAAGACGTTTCTCCACAGTTTTTGATTCAGATTCCTGGTTTCAGATCAAACTCCTATGCATTTCTGCCCATACCACCTTTGGTGATATTGAAAAGTATCTTTTCTCATATGACACATTCTTGATAGGAAGAAAACCCCTCGGGGTTCATTTAGAATTAGGTTGCCAAATGTTTTAGGCTTGCTGGAAACTGCAGAGGAGAAATATAAATAGGTTAAAACACAAGAAGGACAATGTCTGCTCACTCAAGCTTTCAGCACATACCAGGGACAACAGAATTCTAAAAGAGAGGAGAGGAAAAGGAAAGTACAAGCAAGCCTTGATTAGTTGCCAGTCAAAAAACAGCCACATTCACACTGACCATGAAAAAATCCCACAGGGACCTGAATCCTTTCTGCTTCCCCACAGCAGCATTAGGGCAGAGACATTCCCATCTCCCCCACAGTGACCCACACTTTACCTGTGGCATCAAATATTATGGGCTGGCAGTTCCTGTTTGAGTTCCAGTTACATTTGAGCACCTGCCCTCCTTCTATGATGTTGTGCTGGGTAGTGTTTGCTTTCGGAGCTCCCACCAGAAGAAATGTCCTGCAGGAAAAAGAAACAGCAAAACAAAGTTTTCAACACCTAAGGCACAGCTGTTATTACTTGATGACAGTTGAAGAGTTAATAAAGCAAAAGTCTTGCCTACTCTAATCTAAATCCAACTTGAACTACTCTCAGTTACAGAGATATTCATACGAGATTCTCTTTTCTGCATGGAAAAGCATGCAAAAAAAAAAAAAAAAATTACCAAAAGCAGAGAGAAAAAAAGATATGGTAAATTTAAAGCATCCAGGCCTGCTTAGGATTACATTTTAAATGAGAAAAACACATTTTATATTCTTCTTTTTGCCTTTCAAAAAGATGTACATGTACAGCAGAAGAGGAAATTGTGTACTTCTGTACCTCACGAAAGCCATCAGCTGGCATAATTTCTGGTTAATTTTGTGAGTAAGGGTAATTCAAGGAAGCCAGTCAAAAATGGAAACAACGTATAAACAAAGCAGTAGTGCACAGGGAGCTCAGCGTGTACTGAGCGTGATGAGTCAGCCCTGCCCGAGCAAGTGCTCTTGTAAAAACAGTCTCGGAGTGCCAGCCACGCTCAGCCACAGATCTGCATGCTAATGAATCCTTACCCACCTTCACTGCACAGTCATCACTTTCTTATTAGGACCTGCTGTGCTTTTCTGCATCTCTGCTTCTACAGACACTTGCTCAGAGCACTCCGAGCAGGAACTGCCCTGAGCCTGTGCCTGCACAGGTGGCAAAATTCAGAAGTGGCAAAATTCAGAAGTGGCAAAGTAAGAAATAGAACGAACAAGGCTCTGGGCATCTTCCAGGAACCCCAGCACCCCTGAGACCCACTTGACTCATCAGCACTTGACTGAGAAAGTCAATTTGAAGCATGAAGTCATGCTTGGAAGACAAAATGAAGTGCTTCCTTTCATCAGAATCAGTCTGCTCCTTTGCTTGCCTTTCAACTGCTTAGGAGGGAATGCAAGAGCAAGTCTTGTCAGGCATCACAGTTCTCTGGTTTGGAAACTGGGTTTGCTGAACAAGCTGCAGGACTGGTTGGAGAGAATGTCTACAGGCAGGCAAATCCAGGCTTATCAAAGTTGCTCTGGTTTTCAGAGGCATCTCCAGACTCCTTTCTAGTAAAGGGATAAGTATAGGTATAAACATGTAGCACCTCATCAAAGCTCAGTTCGCATGAAGACCTACAAGCTTTCAACCTGTGTGAATTTTCAGAACCTTAAAAATGTCCTGGCATGGACCCTAATAGAAAATCCAGGCTAGCTTGCAATCCATTTGTTTTCCTTAGCTGCCATTCATAGACTGTCTAGATTTCTAGAGCATGACTTTGAAACACTTTAGTCAACTTAATATAAACTTTCTGGGCAGAACAGAAATGCTTAAAAATAAGCATTATAATGCCAAGTAAAGAAACATATCAATTATTATAATTACAATCTATTAAACAAGTGGTAGCTTACCTCCCATTTTATTCTTGTACCACTGACTTTTGAGAAGTCCCCCAAATGAAATGCTTGTTAAAAAGATTTAATCTTTCCCATTCTAACTATATGTTTTAAATTTTTCTTAAGCTAGTATTTGTGATGAAGTTCATTAAAAAGATTACAAATAAAGGAATCATTTTGTGGCTCCACAAAGGTCTTTTTCCCAAATTAAAAAAAAAAAAAAAAGCATTTTTATCATCAGAGACCAAGCAAGCAGATTTTGCCACAGCTCATAGAATAATATGCAAATTACCCAAATACTAAGAAGTCTCTAATCCACATACTTTGGGAAAGAGGGAATAGAGGGACAATTGTATTTCCATGGAAATGCACCAGCTATGCTTTGATACTGCCAATTTCCTGAATGATGCTCCTGAACCATCCACCCCATCCCAACGCTGGGACAAGACTGGCAGTGCTCTGGCACCTCTGGTGTGCTTTCAGGAACAGCCTCTTTCCAGGGCTTTCCATGGCCAGCAAGGAAACTGGGCTTTCCATGGAGGTGAGTGCTGGACTATCAAGTGCAACTCCTCTGAAACAGAGGGTGCATGAGAAACTTGTTCCAGCTGTTCTGGAGCTGTGTTCCTATGAGAGCTGTGCCCACTGCCAGGCACCACACAGCCCCCTGACACAACACTAACATTTCCACTTCTGGAACAGGACTTCCACACTGGACTTCTAAACAGCTTTAGCTTGGCATCCAGCAGGTCAAAATAGACTGTGGAACAGCAGCTTGAGCATTCAGGAACTAACACCATGCCTTTGTTGTCAGGTTAGACAATCCAAATAGCTTCAGCCCAAGGAAACTGACTTAATCTCTGGTGCTCACGTATAAAATAGGTAATAAATAAAAGCTCACCAAAGCAAAAAGAAAGGTGTAGAAATCACCTGACAGCCCATATGCCTGGACACTGCATACAAGTATTTCTGGCTATTTCAGGAAGCAAAATATCAGTGTCCATAGGTATAATCTGAAAATTTAACACCACTAGAGCCTGTTCCCATAAAGGTTGCATAGCTACTTGGTTCAATTAAGAACCTTAATGTAAAATAAAGTGTTTAGCTTAGCAGGTACAAACAAACTTTTAGTGATAACAAAAAACCAAGGAGAGAATTCCCTTACAAATATACAGAAGTTTTTCATGGTGCCTGACAACCACACTGTTTTCTTTTACAGCAGTGTACTTTGAGGTCAATAGTTCTTATAAAAATAATGGAAAGGTTCCAAATAATGATTTAATGGAGAGCTGGGTCATATAATTCCTTATCAGAAAGCAAGGAAGAAAGTTTATTACGTGCATTTACCAGTCTCTTGATAACTCTGCAGACACACATGCTGACTTAAAAATAAAGGGCAGGACAAAAATAGAAGCTTTTTTCTTTTAGTACCAAGACTTACAGGATTAAGATAGCAGAGAAAGATGGTGCAACATGTGCAAGTTAAGACAGGATGGCTTCTAATACATGTAGGCAATAAAAAAATGCAAACAAGGTTAGATGATGTACTGCAGAAAGGCTTGGTCAATAGCTGTACAATTTGCTTACAAAGTTTTACAAGCTAAAGATTAAGGGAGGAGAGAGAATATCCCCTCAGCAGAATGAAAGCCAGCAGCTTTTCCAGTCTTACAGCCCTTACTAAAGACGGGAGAGGACTTGGGGGAAAGTGACAAAAGCTGGATGTTGCTGTATCCCGCATTTCAGAACTAGAGCCCGACTCATTCTGGGAACACCGAGGCTGTGCTGTTAGCGACACGAGGATTCAAAGGTCTGAAACACAACAGCGACTACACACTGCCTAATCTTTAACAGGCAACGGGAACACATTCAGGAAGCAGACGTGGAGGGTGCTTACACGGAACTTTTCTTTCTCTAGACTCCTCAGCAGCTTGGCGACTCGCACAAACTCACCACAATTCAAACACAGCACTCCCGCAAAGCGCACTCAAAGAGAGAACAGCAGATCTTCTGAAATGCCACGGGACACAGCTTCAGGAACCAAAATACCATAACTACATCTTTCTACACCGTATTTATCACCACCATTATTCGCCTGAGAGCAGGCTGTGCAGAGGATCCCGCAGCGCAAGGTCCGTGCCCCACCGGCCGCTCGGGATCGCGTTTGGCTCCCCGGTCAGGGCGCCCCGGCCGCCAGAGCCGCGCCAGCGGGGCAGGGATGCGGAGCGGTCCCCGCTGGGCACCGGCACCGGCTCCATCCCCGCCCGGGGCCTGGGCGAGGAGAGCCCCTCCGAGAGGCGCCCCGGCCGGCCGGGGGCTGCTCCCCATCTCCGCGCCGGGACAGCGCTGCGCAGCGCCGGGAGCGGCTCGGCGGGCAGCGCGGCGCGGGCCGGGAGGAACGCGCACTTACGAGGACGGGTCGGGGGCGAAGAAGTCCACGGCGAAGCCGAAGTAGCTGCCCGCCGGGCCCGAGTAGACGGCCGGGCGCTCCACGTCCAGGTTGAAGGCGCTGCCCGGGGCCAGCGCGGCGGCCAGCAGGAGCAGGACGAGCATCAGCGGCAGGCGCGCCATGGCCCGGCCCCGCTGCTCCGGGCGCGGCTCTGCCGGGACCGCCGGCCCCGCGCCGAGGGGGCGGAGGGGCCGCGCGTTTCCCGCGGCGGGGCGGGGAGCACGGCGCAGCCACTTCCCCTTTCTGCCTGGGACGGGGGCGGCAGGAAGGAGAGGCGGCATCATGTGGTGCCGGGGGCGGGCCCTGGCCGCTCCGAGCCCGGGCCGCAGCTCCCTTCCGCCGGGAGCAGCCGGGGAGCGCCCGGCACCGCCCGGGCTGCGGAGCTCCGGAGCTCCCGCCCCAGAGCTGCCCTCGCCTCGGGCATCCCGCTCGTATCTCTGCCCGAGCCCAAGGCTGGAGAAAGGGCCAGGAAATTCTTCCTTGTGACGGTGGTGAAGCCCTGGCACAGGGTGCCCAGAGAGGCTGCGGCTTCCCCATCCCTGGAAGTGTTCAGGGGCAGGTTGGACAGGGCTTGGAGCAGCCTGGGATAGTGGAAGGTGTCCCTGCCCATGGCAAGGGGTGGGATGTGACGGTCTTTAAGGTCCTTTCCAACCCAAACCATTGTACCATCCTATGAAGGAGTGCTAGAAATTTGAAGAGGGGGACACGTTCGTGCCAGGCCTTACCAAGCCTGTTTGGTGAAGCCTTGGTGAACAAATCTTTCAGGAAAGCTGCTAAACAAAGAGTGAAGAGAGTGCCAGTGTGGACCCAGCCATGGAGGGAAAAACCCCCTGATTTTCAAACACATAGACTACTAAATGAAGTAATTTTAAATCCCGCGGTCTCAGCCACAGGAATGCCCAGCAGTAGGGGCAAGGCTGGGAAGATCGGATCTGCAAACCCTCCCGGATGGAGCGCTCTGTTACTGTGGCACCCCTGCACTACTCAGGAGAGGCATCAGCTCCAATCCCTTCAGTTGCAGTTTGTAGCTCTTGTATCATCTCTCACTAATAACATTTTAACACTATCATCCTGGCTCAGTCAGCTGCAGGCTGCTGCCAAACCCTTCCTAGCCTTGCCATCCTCAGCCGACGCAAGAGTTCAAGATCTGCTGAGTATCTCAGATAAAAGAAAACATATTGAACACCTACAAAGAGCAAATAATTCATATTAATTCAGGATATTAATTTGTACAACATAACAGGACTGGAGTTTATTGCCACCAAACATCTGAACTTTTTGCTCTCCTCATGTGAGCGTGACAAAAAGCAGCAGAACAAATAATGTTGTTTCAGGCCCTAAATACAAGTTAGATAGATATTTACCAGGGGACCAATTTAGTCTAATGGGAATTCCAAAAGAAAGGCATTTCTACAACAAGCAGAAGCCCAAAGAACCTCCTGTGTTCCATTCACTTGTTCTTGCTATTAATTAATTATCGTTTCCTCAGGAAGCCACCTCAAAAGTTCTATCAAGAAGGGGAGTTCCTACACAAGACTTGATACTTGTTGCTAATTTTTCTAACTTTGCTGCCTCAACAGGTTAAAAAAGAAAGAAAACACCCAACAAAACAAACACAAACTCCGTATTACTTTTATTGTTCTTTACTGACTTATCTCAGAGCTTTTGTAGGCCTGATCAAAGCAAAACTGCAGATGAGTTAATAAGTTCCCAAACTCTAGTAAATAGGGCAATAAACTAAAAGAGTGCTTTATGAATACTTTGATCAGTAAGTCAGTAACTTAGGCAAAAGGAGGATTTATTTTCTCTACTCGATTGTATAACCTCACAACGTCACACAAGCAGTGAAGGATAAGTTATCTTTAAGATACTAGATTGTTTTTAATCAAATGATCGTTTTGGCTTTTTGGGGACTGACTGGCTGTGCAGCACTTCTGCTTACGCTGCCAGGCCATAGGAGTAAGTCAGACGGTTCACACAGAGCCAGGGGTTACTCACCCACGGGAAATCTTTTCTCAAGCCTCCGGACGGTTGCTGTGCGGCAGCTGTTCCGTGCCTGTGCGCGCTCCCCGCCCCTCGCTCCCTGACTCAGCCCCGGGCACGGCGCTCGCTCCCTGCCCTGACTCAGCGGCGGCGCTGCTGTCTGGCCCCAGTTCCCGACACGATCCCAGTGAACCCGGCCAGACAGCCCCAGAGCCGAGCCAACACGGCACCACAGCCCCCAGCCTCCACGTGGGAAAAGAAAATGGAGTGTACAGGCTGGGGGTACACTTCTAATCAAAGCCAAGCTTACTGTAAATGAGGGGAAGTGCTTTCTGTTGTGGAGAGGCTGAGTCATTGATTCCATTGCTTGCATCGAGCTAAACGTCTGACAGAATCCTGGACAGACAAGTGAAAGTCAAAACCAGACTTTGCTGTTTGTGTAGAGCAGCAAACACCTTCCAGTGAGGATGTGATTTTTCTTTCCCTGTTGATTTAGTTCTCAGCATGACTAACAAATAGATAAGGAACAGCCAATGAGATCATACTACAGAATGTAAACAAGTTAATTACGTGTTTCTATGTTTACTTGCTACCTGTAGCTTTCAGTTCTCAGGCTAAGATACCCAGTGGTGAAAATCAACAGCTAAGAAGTGGGCAGGACTGATTCCTTCCAAGACATCAAACTTTTTGTCTGTATTCAAAACAGAGTGCAATTATTTTGGAATTGATTGGAGTCTAAAGACTCCGACTATCCAACAGATCAAACTCATATTTCTGTTACAACTCACTGGTCTTGTTATTGTTTAGCTATTAACACAGCTGAATAAAACTTTGCAAGATGCAAAGCACTTTTGGTAGGCAGGTATTATTTTTTTGCTATTCCTGAGTGTCCAGCCTGTAACATAGAGTATTTCAGAATGTTTTTTACTTTGAGTCTCCACCTCATGACATGAAAGGCAGCAGCAAGAAATGGACAAAGTGCCACAATTTGGTAGAAACTGCAAACGTGCAAACCACTGTGGTCCTGCTTCAAAGGGTCAGCAAGGGGTCCTGTATGTAAGCATTAAAATTCAGCCTCTGAACCAGTGTTTTACAGTACCAGCAGAATGAATATCTGAAGCAAAGAAAGGATCACCACTCATTTGTTCATTGAGACTACTGTGAGTCTCCCAGAAAAGCCTTAATCAATGTTTTAGTAAATATTTTGCTCTTGTGCCATCCAGACACTTGGACTTCTCAAGAGGTTTAGCTGCTCTGAACAGACCTTTTCAGATGTAACTCAGTTTCTAACAAGGCAGTAGAAAACAAAGTAAAAGATTATTAGTTTGCTTTAGTCAGTTAGTGCCTTTTAATTTATATTTTGTCTAGCAGTATTTTTGATATCCATTGGGAAAAATAAAACATTACATCTGAAAACTGTGGAAGCATTAAGTGGTGAAACATGAGGAAACCACTAGAGATGTTTAGGCTTGATTTGCTTTATTGCTCCTATGAGCAACTCACATCAGCCAAAACTCATTTGGTTGTCAGCAAAAGCTGTCCTTAGCCTGGGGCTATGGGGCAAGGTTTTCACTAGGACAACAAGGGCATGGCTACATTTGCTAAACCAGCTCCTAGCACAGAGTCTGAAATCTCCCAGTTCAAAAGGAAGTGAGCTGTACCAGGTTTTTTCCTGATTTGTTCAATACTGATAGCTGTACTACTCCAGTGTTAGTCAGAGTCTTTCTGCAATACCCTTTTTGTGTTTTATAGAGTTCCTTACTCACCAGGCCCTTTTTTTTACATTAGGATTTCAGAGCATCCAATTCAGGGACAGCACTGCTTGATTTACCCAAGGATACATTTCTTCAGTCTGACAAAGCTGGTCATTATAAATCCCATGTGACTCAGTTTTTGCTTCACAAAGCACTCAGCAGATTACCAAACACATATATCCAGATGCTGCCCAGTAACACCCCCAAAGACTCAGATATTTTTAAAGACTACTTCCCCCTAGAGAAAAGTTTTGACAGGAAATAATGTAATAAAGGAGAAATGGATCAGGAAAAAAATCCAAACAACAAACTCCATAATATTCTCTGGACCATCTCTCTGAAAATGTTTTCATAATATGCATGCATATAGAAGATGTAACAGAGACAAAAAGCTAAATACCACCCTGCTCTGTTAAGGAAGAGAGTGTGAGAACACACCAGCCCAGAGAGAAAAGCCTGGGAAGTCACCACACCTATCCCCAGAAGGAGTGATGGAGCTCCCAGGAGACAGCCATGGAGATATGGGGCTCTTGGATTTTCTGGTGGGAAAGATCTCAGGAAAGCTTTTTAGAAGAGAATGGGGAGAATTTGCTAATCTAGAGAGTGTGATGGAACTGGCTTTCTGCTCCTAGAGTGGGAAAAGAGATGAAACATAGAAATCAATAGGCTGTGCACTTGTCTCACATGGAATATGTATATTGTGCATGAAAGTTCTGTACTTCTGCTGTCCCACTGAAACATCTGACCTGGCACAGCAGCTGTGCAGCCCATGGGATGGAAGGCTCCAGCTCCCACGTGAGTTACTCCTGCAGTGATTGTTCCTTTACAGGACAATTCCATCACACAGAACTGCACCTGGTCCTGCACTTCTTCCTAATCCACCCTCCTGCCTGTGTCCCGCAAAGCTTGTAAATACACAACAGTCACGATTAATACTGGAGTGCTAACGTGATTAAACAAAGAATCATCCCTTCCATCTCTTCATCACTCTCTCCTCCACTTAATTCTTCCTTTCCTGGAAAGAAGGTACATTGCTTGCTGGATGCCATGAATTTTAACTCTACCTTTTTACATTCACAAACAGCCTCTAGAGCATGCTGCTTTTATGCAGTTCCCTGGAGGTGAGGAAGAGATTTTTGTATTCTGCCATCATCTTATTCTTAGTCATGTCTTATTCTCCTTCCTAAGAGCCTTTTTCTTCTTTTGCCTGCCACTATTTTCATACTATTTTAAGCACTGTCCATTCTGCTGAGACCATCATCCATGGCAAGTGTGTACACAAGTTTTATTTAGAAAGTGGAAGTGCCTATGTCTGGCAGAAATTCTTGTGGAACAGTATTCTGCTGGGACAAAGAGGAACAGAGCACTTCCCCACACACAAGCTCTATAGGCACAGAAGATGGGTCACTTTCTAGTTTATTTCCATTTATGGAAAACTTCCAGATGACAAGAGGCAGTTCCTAGGTTTCTTACATTCTTGACTGCTTCTGGTTATACAGAAATACCAGAGACCACTGCTTCCTGTTGTATCCCAGAGATATTGTTATCTCTGACTTTAGTGCAAATTATCTCCTATTTACTACAAATTACAGCTTCTTATGTACAACTTCTGAATCTTTCCCCCAAACTTTCTATTTTTCCCTAATAACTTTCTGATTTTTTCTATGATGTTTTTCATCATGCATTTTCAAAGGAATCTAACGAGGCTCAGACTCACAGAGCAGTTGTTGGCTTTTTTAATTGATCATTCCAGGCACATAATGCCAGATCTGCCTTGAAGCATCTGTCCTCTAGTGCTCCTGTATTACAGTAATGCTTCCACATTCCTGCTGAAGGATTTAGAACAAAAACAAGTTTAAAACTTCCAAATTCCCTGGGAAAGGAATGATTCTTCAGGCTGCTCTGTGCTTAGTAATAAGCTCAGACTTTAAACTTGTTAAAGACTTAGATAACAAAACAACAGGCTGCAGAGTAAGTAGGATTGAAAGGAAGTGGAGAAATAAAGACAAATTCCTTTCTACCCAATACTGTGAATATCCTTTTACTCAGATACAAAAGCACTAAGAGATGGTAATACCAAGAACTGACACTATAAGAGATATTTCCTTCCCCTTGTCTCTCAAGAAGCATTTCAAGTGTTTGGGCCCAGACATTCTCCACATTATGCCAGCTCAGCCATCAGCTCCAGCCTCTTGCCTTCAGAAGACACCTTACCATCTTACAGAATGCCCCAGAGTTCAAACTTCCTCCCTCTTCCCTAAGCAGAAATGCCCCTTTCTCCCCAAAGAACCCCAACCCACCCTCACCTTGAAGCCTTTCTACTTTGATCCTCTGTGTCCAAGGAATACTGTCCTGTCTGACATTAATATTAAACCAAAGCATGTCCTTATCTATAAAACATTGTACTGGTGACTATGCCATTGGTGAGTAAAATAACAAATATTTCCCTCAAGGAATAAAACTAAACATAGATCAACACAGACCTTTATCCATTCTAACAGAGGATTTGGCTGGAGTAGTGAGGGGTGGGAGTGACTGGTGTGGATCTCGTTTGTTTTTAAATTTGTACTGTTTGTTTCTAAGCCATCAGCCTGCCCTTGCCAGGCATCACTCCAGTGGAGTCCCAGCTGGGTGCTGCTGGTGAAAGAACTATTTTTGCATCTATCAAACAGAAGTTAATGCTGACAACAGTTATCAGTGGTGGAAACTACAGACACTTCCGTGCCCTGAATAATGAGCACATTTAAGCTTTTCCCTTTCTGCCCTCTTGGGGGAAGATTCCTCATTCCACTTCTCCAGGCTGCCCATACATACAAAGAATGGGCAATTATTCATGTACAGCAACTGCTGTGCAGAACTGTAACTTGGTGTTTCTGTGTGGAAGGCACTGTGTGGGAACTGCCATGTACAGAATACAGACTTCTATTGACAAGAAGATGACTGAAGAGCTCCTGGTGTAGGGCTGATAGTACTGCCAAAGTGCAGCTCTGACACCTCCCAGGTGCTTACTCAAGGAAAAAGTTCACAACGGTGAGACCCTTACAGTTTAGAGTTCCCTCTAATTTTGACTTTAGTCTGTCAGACATCTGAAGAAATAATTTTTGCTCCATTCTTTCTGACCAGCTTTCCTAATCCTCCTTGTCTCCATTTGATAAACAAAGCCCTGAAGTGTTTGGAGTCATGTTAGGGAAGCACACTGCCAAGGATACTGTGCCTTGCTCCAGGCCTGTGCAGGGAGCCCACAGCAGCTGCCTTCACAAGGCTTTTAGGCTAGTTGATATGGATTAGAGAGATCAGCCAGACTGGGGAGTCCCTTCCCCACTGTTTATACTCAGCAGAGGGAGAAGACAGCAAAAGAAAGTGATGAAAACATGCAGATTAAAGGTTTCTTAGAGACTTGGCTGTTCTCTGATTTTAAGTTGCAACTATGGAAAGTGGAAGTCAATCTGTTTCTGAAGCAGTCTACTGCTCCCAAATCAAAGAACTAAACTACTTGTCATGTCAGAGATCACCAAAATTGATAGAAAACAGTGACAGAGAGCTTGCAAAGGATTTGTATTACTGTGCAGAGACCAAACTACCACGTCCTCTTCAATCCCATCTCTGCCTGCCTTGTGCTGAGAGCACAAGGGAAACCAAGGAACGAAACAGAAGTGGAGGTGGAACATGAAGAGGCCAAAAATTCTCCTAGAAGAGCAATCCTGTCAAAATGTATTGTAGAGGCTTGAGAAATGTTAGTTATAAGCTTATTTCCTGCAAGAGATGTGCTACACCCATATTATGTGCTGATACACAGTTTCATTCAAGCACAGGCCCAAGGATGCAGCCTCCACAGAATACATTGCCCTAATTGCTGATGGTACAAAGAACATTGTTTTGCTTTGGGAACCTTCTATAATAATTGGCTCATCTCTTTCCTTCAGGATTGCTTCTGCATTTTACCTTTTTTAAAGGAAAGCTGGGATGCTTTCTTTTCCATGGTTTCTTTCTTTAATTTAGGAGTTTGCTCATTTTTGAAGTCTGATTGGGTAACTTCAGGAATGCCTCTAAGTTCTAAACCAGACTTGCTCAGATTTAGGTTCAAATGTATTACAACACTACATTTTCAACCAGAAACATAATATAAAGAGATTACCTCCAAGGTCTCTTTCCCTAAACACAGATGAGATGCTGCTGCTGCTATTTTGATTGAAAGAACTGATTATTTTTGGCATTCATCTCAATAATGTGCTATGAAGGAGCCTATTGTGGGCACATATTAGGGCTGTAACATCATAAATGAATAAAACATCTTGGCCTTATTGCTAACACCAGCAACAGCTGCTCTCTGTAAAAAGACAGAGCATCCATTGAAAGGAAGAAGTATGTGAGACAGGCAAAGCCAAGGTCACTTCTAAGCCTGCAATAGCAGTGTGGGGGAAAAAGAGAAGGGTCATGTGCAGATAACACAGTAAAAGCACTTAAGGTGATCACAGCCCTGTAAAACACACCTGGTACCTAACCAGAAGCAAAGACTTCATTCAAATGCTTCACAAAAGATTCTGCTTATTAGAAGCCCATTCAAAGCAAAAAAAAAAAAAAAAAAAAAAAAAAAAATCAAGTATGTCAAGAGAAAGATTTTCATTTGGAAAAAACCTCCTGTTTCTAGCACTGAAGTACATCAAGATATGGAGTTCTTCACAACTGAAAGACATCAGCTTCTTTTTCTACATCCCCTTTCTCTATCTGACACTAAGTCAAAGCACAGCCCAGGATATGACTTCCTGGAAGAACTCAAGAACTAGTAGGAGCCATGTTCCAAACAAGATGTAGCAGAGATGTGGAACTCCTGAGTTTCCCAAAGTTGGTTAGAAAGTTGAGGGATTCAAGGGAGAAAAAGTGAATGTACTCTGAAGAGAAAGATGTCACAGGTTCCATCTCATAGAGGAAATGTTCTAGATGAAGAATTGTTGGAAGGTCTGTAAAAGAAGCACTCCTGAGCAGTGCACTCCTACCTCTTTGCTCCTCAGGTGTCTCGTTTTGGGAGTGTCATAAATGGTCTCTTGGTCCGATGCAGTGCAGCTGCTGTTCCATGGGTTTTTGCAGCTCCTATGGCCTTCCCACATCTCATTTTTCCAATTCTGTTCCAATTCTTATTCATATTATTCAGGGAATAGTTTCTCCTGAGACATTTCAGGTGAATATGTATGTGATATTTGCATATGAGAACAATCCCTTCCTCTCAGCTTAGGGCTGTAATTATTTAACTGTGAGGAAAACAAAAACCCAAGCTTGTAAGATTTTTAGTTTAGTTGCTCGATTACTGCAATTTCAGTAAGTTATTACAAAGCAGCACATGGAACAGGAATAACAAATTATGTTTATAAAACCTCCAAGTATGTTATTTGCAAGATATATAAGCTTACCAAAATTAAGTCTGCATTACTTTCTATATTCAGGTAACTTTTAAAAGGGGCTTTAGCATTGCAAAACAATTAGAATTCAGCATTCACAATGTCTTGAATTCAGCATTCAGAACATAGTTTTTTGACAGCTGTTATTCCACATCCAACTAAACTGTGAAAGAAAACATGAATAAAAACATAGGGATTTGTATGTGTACATTCTTTCTGTAACCAACACACTAAACAAACACAATCTATTATGAGAATACTGAATTGCCAAGTAAGTACCACTGCTTGGTTCAAAGTTTTATCAGTAACAAAACCTCCTCTTGATAAAAACAGTTGGGGAGCACTTTCCATTAAGAAATAGCAACACTTCTATTACAAACAACTCATAGATAATGTAATATTTAAGGCCAGTCTTGATAGTTAATTTTAAATTTTTTTCCAGGCCTTTGTGAACAGTGTTCATTACAAAAAAAAGTAGGGAGTTGTGAGTAACAAAGCAGTGGCAAGCATAAAATTCACACAGGCTTTAAAAACCCCCCAGAACTTCAAAGAATTTAAAGCTAGCCAGTTTCAGCAGTTCAAGCAGTTTGTGTGTGTGGGATTTTAATACACATCAAGATTTAAAAACAACCAATACTCTACTCCCACAAGAGCAAATACCAGGAAGCAAAGGCACGGTTCACTGCAGCACCTTTAACTGGTTCTGCCCACACATGTCCAGTACCAAAGGTGCTTTCAAGGCAGTGCTACAAGAGTGTGTCCCCTCAAGCTTTGCTCAGGCCACAGCTGCATTTCTCACAGTGCTCATGTAGGGTAGGAGGAAAACAGGGTGATACCAACACTGGCCCAGGCTGCAAGGGCTAGAAACCAAGTTTATTGCAAAGGTGTTTCTCACCTGGCTCATGATGCTTTACAGCCTGATACCAACCCAGCAAGTCTGCTGAGCTAAGCCTGCCTGCTCTTTTAACAGTGAAATACTGTATTTTTGACTCATACAGACTGGGTAGCCACTGAAATGAAGATTATTTTTGGATTGAGATTATATCTCATTCTTCCAGAAGTGACTCATTGACTTTATATCAGAGTAATTTCAGGAAATGTGCATCCGTAAGAACAACTCAGTGATGTCACATCCAAGTGAACTCCCTTCCATCACACTGCTCATTTCCTGAACATTAATAATTCATCTACCACAAGCAATGCCTTGACCCTCATTTTCAACTGAAGATTATTGACTGAAACTCCAATAGCTACAAATCCAAGGTTCTTTAAATGAGATTAGGAACTTTTAGCAGCCCATATGACAGCAGAAGGAATATGTAGCAGCATTCCCCACCCTCAGAAGTCTGAATGCTCCCCTGACAAAGGGCTCCTGAAGAGCAGTCAGCCTGCTTTCATGGCTGGAAATCAGAGCAAGCCCGGCCAGGAGCTGTGCCAGAGAACGTGGAGAGGAAAAAGAGTGAAAACCAAACAGAGACAGCCAGCTATTGTTTCTGCCCACGTGAAATCATCTGTCAACAGCAACTGCCTAGGAAAATCAGGTTTTCTTCAGCTAACTTACAGACGTTCAATGGATTTCACTGCTATGCAAGGTGACTGTCCAGGTGTTTAAATGCCACCTGTACAAAGGAGTTGTGCATCACAACTATCCTTTCAGACCCAAAAGGGCACACAGGCACTCTCTGCCTATCCATCAGAGTTTTATTAGCTGAAATTAATGAGTCACCCTGACATTCCTCCACTGCAAAATTCAAGTAACATGAACAAAATGTTGGCAAAGATTTAAGCTATTTACATCAGTGAAACAGGTAAGTATTATCAAAATGAGTATTATATACAATAAACCAACCCCTAAGACACAAAACATAGATAGCCATTTTCATACATGATAATGATTAAATTATTTTTATTCCCATTTAAAATATACAACTTTGAAAAATTATGCAACATACATTCAAATGAATTGCATTCTAAGTGTCCTGATAGCCAGGTATCCTATTGCTGGCCAGTATAATACAATAATCCATCAACTCTGTTTATTTATGGCCACAGGAGAAAAATCTGCATAAATAAATATTTATATCTGATAGTGCAGCTTTTCCTTAAACACTTACATTTAGAAGTCAATTTCAGTAGGCCTCTTTCTCCCAAGCACTACTTCCTGTTCCTACAGGAAAAAACAAATTCCACCAAGATCCCAAAAAAGGCCAAAAATTCTTAGCCTGCTATTTTAGAAATAGCATTCAAGATACAAGAGAATTCAGCAGTGCCAGAAATAACCAGTAAAGCTAACATTACCACCCAAAAGCAGTTTGGGAAAGCTCACTAACAATGCCACAACTCTTACTGGTCTGGAAGAAGTGATTTAAGAGGTTTAGAAAAATCAATTGTACTAATGATACAAAGGGTGTCATTAGTACAGCAGTACTGTGGCAGACACCACAGGTAGTTTGGCAAGGAGGCACAGCCTACAGCCCCCTGGAAAAGCACCACTGCTGAGAAATCTTTATGGCAGACACTCAATCCATTGGAAAAGGACACACTGACTTAAGTGCAGTCTGCAGGGTACAGCACCTGAGGCAACTTACCCCTGTACAACTTCCTGCTATTTAGAGGACACCAAAGGGATGACAGGCATTGTTTGGACTGTAACATCCCTGCTCTGCAGAGCCTGAAGTCTTCACTAATCTACAAAAGACAGTGGGGAGAGAATGAGACTGGAATAGCAGTCAGTGATGTATAGCAGGTATTACATCAGTTAATGGGTGGGCAGGGAATAACAACAGCAAGGGAGAAAAGCTGGCTGCTGAATTTCACACTGCATCAAGAGCAGACAAAACAAATTGTAATTGCAGGTAGCCCAAATTTAACTGAAGCCAACATCATCACTTCTGTATCAAGACTGCAGAGAAAAACATCTACCACTCTATCAGAAAACCCAGTTCTTAACAGTTTGGTATGATACCCTAACTTAGCAGAGAAAAATCAACACAGATATTTTAAAAGTTGATAATTTTTATTTACAGATTTATTGGCAAAAGGTGGTGGGAAAGTTCAAAACATTTTAAACAGAGGGCACCGTACTGTATTGTATGAAGTATCAGTTCACAATCTTCAGTATCCAGCTGATCAAATAAAGCTAATCACCACTTAAAGAAGCATAATCTGCATCAGCTCCATTAGAGTTATCCTGCCCAAAAACCACTTCAAGGCAGTTCCTAAATCAACACAATCACTAATAAAAATGCAGGTTTTGTGAAGAAGGTATACTTGGATTTTTGTACTGTACCTGATGTCAAATTGCCCACTTGCATACTGGCAAAGCAGTTACACTTCCTACTCTTAGTTGAAAGTTGTAATCTCACTGTCTGCAAATTCAGCTGTTGGGTAATTCTGAACTACTCTGAACATTTTATTGTGAGCATAGTCAAGACTGGAGTAGATGAGATTGAAGGAAAACATTCCTGGTATATCATGTGCCCATCATATTCAGCTGCATAACCATAAACATCTTGTTTAAGAACTCTATTCAAAAAGGAGAAAAAATGTAGTCAGTTTTCTCTTTGTCACATAGGTTTAATTCCTCACTGGAGCTTTTTAGTTCATTCTTCTAAATCAAGAGTGTTTAGTTCTTCTTCTAGTTCATCCAAGTCCTCGCCAGTAAAGAGATTTTCATCAACTGGAACTGCATCAATTGCTCCGTTTTCCAATTCCCCATCTCCATCATTATCTTCATCTAAATCATTTTGCTCGCTGTTGTTTATATCACCACCAGAAGCTTCACTTAATTTATTATCTGAAAATAAACATAATTCTTAGGCATTCCAATGTCACAAGTTTCTTAATTACCAATTGAATTCACAATCCCACTAAACATGCTTTCAAATTTTGAAGCTATGAAGAAGCTACTTTATTTGAAATTCAAGCAGACTTATATTGGCCAAATTGCATGTACCTGGTTAATATGCAAGTCTGGATAATCAACTATGATAACAAGAAAAAAGAATAACTCACCATCTTTTTCTACTGAAGTGTATGTGCTGAACCTCTCTGGACTAGCCACTGTAATACCAGTCTCCTCTACTGCCTTGGGAACATACAGGTTCAAATCTACATCATTTATACACACAGGATCTTCATTCTGGAAAATAAACCAAGATGCTCTGCATGAATTAGTTTTCCACAAAAACCCTCACTTCTGCAAGATTTCTATAACATTTGTGACCTTCAACAGGAACCTTCTGATAATCTGTGGTGGTATTAAGAACCAAGCTTATCAACTTCATTTTAAGGACTTTCAAACTTTCATTTTTCAAACTTGAATGCAATTAAAATATTCCTTGATTTAATCCTGTTTCCTTTACCTCATCATCATCTCCTGCTCCTTGAACATAATGGGTGTCATCTGCTTCTTCATCATCTGCATCAACCAACTCTGGCCGGAACTCAAACACTTCACGTCCACTAATCTAGTCACAGTAAAAGAAACTTTCAGTTATCACTTCATGGAATTTATACTGCTTACAAAAAACCACAAACAAATAAACCATAGGAAAAAAGGAAAATATAATAATAATAAGCAAAACAATTTCAGGCCAGCTACCTCTTCACTTTATTTACTTGTTCTTCTTATATTAGGAATTGGACTATAAAACTTACCACCAATGCTTTGCCAGCTTTAAAATCTGCTTTCCTCCTCTCCATATCTTGTTCAGCCTTATCAATTTTTTCTTGTCTTTTTCTTCTCTTCCATGCAATAAAACACTCTAGAGTAATTTTGGTAACATTTGGTCCTAAGGCAGCACGCTGTCAAGGAAAAAGACTGATTAATGCTAGAAACTCTTTCCAAAGGCTGTAACAAATTGGATATTTAATTACTTTATTTACTTTAATTACTATTATTTAATTTTCCAGAAACTAATTGAAAACATTTCTTTCCAACTCCCTCTTGACTCTTACACTGTTAAACATGCACCATCTTCTTAGCATTTTACTCAACGTGCGATTTTCCAGTTAGTGAAATGAGTTGGCATGAAAATTAACAGGAAAAATGGAGGAGGAAATAAAGGAAATACGAGCTCAGCTCTGCTCCAACTGACACTGCCAAGAAATGGTGACAGAAAGAAGCAGAGCAGCAACACCTTCAGAAGGCCTTGTGCTCTTGGTGTTGCTGCCTCATTAGAGAGTTAAGGGAGAGTTAAGAAGACAGTGAGCTGGGGATGAGAAAAGCTATAGAAGCAGCTGTAATGGGAAAATGAAACAGCAGTTAAGAAATAGAAGCCTCCTAAAAAAGGGTAAGCAACAGCTGCACTAAATATGCAGCTATAGTTAATTCTATTCACTAGGTAATAGCTTCTAAACAAAAACATGAATCAATGCTATGCATCCTTTGCCCTAGCTCATACTGCTCTAAAAACATCTAATAGCTTTTTTTTTTATAAATTCACAAATTCTTTACATGTCTCTCTTCAGAGTAATGAAAACAACTACCACCAAAAGGTACTTATCTGACAATTTTACCTCTTTTTCTATTAGATCTTCTAAGGAAATTTCATCTTGCTTTTCTTCCTTCTTCTTGTCTTTTTTTAACACAAAGCCTGGAGGGAGGGCATGGCGATACATACAGTTGTCTCCTCCACCCGGACAGACCCAAAACCATCCATATTTGTTGTTTTCAATAGCATCAAGGAAGTATTTGCAGACCTGTATAAAAACAATGGTTGCTAGCACCGTGTCCTCTTTGCATCCCCAGCATTTTACCCTCCATGTCAGAAGTCCAGTAAGTCCAAATCAGCTGTGCTCACAACAGAAGGAGCATGTGAATTGCATTGCAACTAAAACCAGTAGACAAAGCAGTGCAACTGAGTATCTAAAAGTCATGTAGTCAACAGCGTTTTCTCCCTCAATATGATCCCAATTAAAAAAGACAAGATGACAGAAGACTCCTGTAAAACCAGCAGCACATCTCTTTCTGCTCACCAACATCAGTGCAGTTTTAAACAACATAAATTGCATCTGCCTCAGATGTTATTAAACCTTTCAGTTCTGGATCCTGAGGTAAAGATGCCATTCTAGGACTTTTAACAAGCAATTCATAGTTTATATTTAGCCACAGCAATGCTTAACTTTTGCAAAATTAGGCAGTATCAAGAGACTATTTAATCACTTGTTATTGAAAATGAGGTGAAATAGTCCCAAAGAATGAAAAAGGGATTAACCCATTATGCCATTTAGTGCAGAACTAAAAAAATATTGTTGAACTTAGAGCCCAGGAATTACAAATTACTCTCAGTTCATAAATTAGGAGAAAAATTAAAAGCTTACAATGCTCATACGTCACGCAGTACATAGGTAAGTCAATATATATCACAGCCACTGCAATAACAGACTTCATTAATCACAATACTTGGATTTTCTAAGCAATTAGAATGCATTAGATACTGAAACCTTGATACTGCTGAAACCTTGAGCATTTCTATAAAGCACTTCAACTACTATCCATTTGTAATGTACATGAGAAAACGTTTTATGAACTGAAAAGAATTGTTGGGTTGTGATTTTGTTTTTTCAATTTTTAAAGGTATTACTAGAAATACTAATCAGTCCAGCTGCCTACTCAGAATATTATTATTATAAAATTCCATTCTAAATTTTTACATAATGATAAACACATCTAATGCCAGACTGCACTGCACTTAATTCCTTCTAGTACAGCTCAATTTAAAAAAAAAAAAAAGAAAGGAAGACATACTATTTGGGTTTTGGGTTTTTTCTTTTCCGCCTCACCATGCTTCTTGTTCACCACTTCTTCCAGCTTCTTCTCATCCCAGTTGTCCATTGTATCTAGAAAAAGATAACAGATGGTTTCACAAAAAATTCCAAATACTGAACATTGCCAGCAAGCTGCTTTTCTGCCCAGTAACAGTTTTAATATGCAATTCTTAACATTTTAAGTAGCTTATACAAGAGAAAATCAATTCAGGTTCTTAAAATACTGTTTTCAAACTCTCCTATGCCACTCAAAAGACAATTACCTCAAAAGCCCTAGAAATTTTAATTTTTAAATGCATGAAGTGTGCTTCAGATAAACACTCAATGTGTCATTCCATCTGTACAGTACTGAGTGTAGACAAGAAAAAATAAGAAAAACAAGAGAACTGAATAAAAGAGAAGGGTGAAGTACAACATCCAGAAATAAAGCTTATCTAAATTGAGGCTTGAAAGAGGTAATACCAAATTATCTCTGTTAGAGTTAAAAGAAGGTTCCACCAAAAAAAGCAAATCACCAATGACAACATTAGCAGTCAATCTGTGGGATCCCATCAGATACATTCAGGATGACAGAGACTAAAATTCAAATAAAGACTGAGACATGAGGAAACGTGAAAAAAACAAGTTCTATAAAATCTCTATTCCCTGCTACATAAAAGAAAAATCCAGAGTACTTAGTCAACAAGTCATCTGGGGGGAAAAAGTCACAGAAAAAATTCCCAAGTATCCCTAAATGTAGAACTGTGCATGTTTGGCCACACACTAGTAGCAGCTCTGGAAAGCAACTCTGGCTGCTCACTGCACTTCATCCTTCCACACTTCCTTTCTACAGAGCTTCAGAGGGAAACAGCAACTGCAAGAAGGGTCAAACACTGTTCAAATTCTGACTTGTATGACAGAATGCATGATACTGCACAACTGAAAAACCACCATTATCAGTAGGTCATACTTCTTTTTCTAGGTGAGGTGTAAAGAACATTTGAGAGCACACTTGGAGGAAGTTTCAGTGCTGTTCAGAACTTTGAATATAGTGGGATGGGTTGCCTTAGCCGCTGTTCTTCAGGATCAGAACCACATATACAATACAGAAGACTCTTAATCTTAAAATTCCAGTTTCAGCATCAGAATAGCTTAGCAGTAACCTTCTACCATTAATATACCTTTCTCAAGGTCCTCATCTCTTGCATCGATGTAGACACTTCGCTTTTCACACTTCCTTTCCAATGACAAATCATGAGAGAACTTGCATTTGTCTCCTTTAGTGCACTGTCCTTGCTTGAAGAAAGCACAAACTACAGATTTTGGGTCAGCACCTGAGTAAAGAAAGATTTCATATTTTAATACTATCTTTAAGCAAAGGTTATATGTTAGAAATTCCGAGAATATCGAGGCTATGTAGAGAATGAAAATATGTTTTAAAATTGGAAGTTATTTAAAGTGCTCATGGTAAGTACATAATTCATGTCCTGAACATGCCAAATTTGTTCTTATTGCATGATGTTTACATTAATAATCAGAACTACCACTAAACTATTTAAATAAATAGGGTGTGCCTGACCAATTATTCATTTGTGTATTACAGTACATCACAGAGATCATTCTGTGCAACTTCTTCCCTATACATGAAGCTATTCCTGCCTCTAATACACAATAAAGCATCTTCTGGATGTCAGCCTTTTCCCAACAACACACTACAATAAATTACAATAATTTAACCCACACTCACTCAAACCACTTTCCTCCTTTAATAATAGAAAGAAAATGGCTGATCAGAGACCCCAAAATAAGCAACTGTTGTTCTAGTATGAACTATCCAATCACCCTAACTACAGTTTAAGTAAAAATCATCCCACTAAAGAATCACTTGACCATTAAATGTCATTAGGAAAAGCAATGAAAGAAGCAGGTCTAGGTGTATTTATGAGACATGAGACTAAATCAAAAATACTTTACTTGTAGGATTAAATTAAATTCTCATGGTAGATTTTAGGTTTGAGCTTTTCACATGTTGCTTCACTTTTGGTTTGACTGAAAGTGATTTCAGTATGTACAGCAACACCTGTTTAAAATGTAATCTAAAAATCTGGGTAATATTAGTTTTCTGAAATAACTCAAAGTAAAAAGCTGCTTGATTTAGAGAAACTGATAGAGAAAGCTGCAGGTCACAAACAGAAAAGTGCCCTTTGCTGCTGCTCAGTGCTGCAATGAGTAAATACCAGGTTTGCTTTAAATATATGAAAACCACACTTCTTTTGTCAAAAATCATTGCACAGAAGCTCCAGAGGATGGATAAGTAAAATCTTGGTAACATCACAAAATTTGATTGCTCAATAACCAACGTCAAGAGAGACCCAAACCAAATGCTACTGCTAATTATGAGGTTAGATACAAGTAACTGCGAGGTATTTACTGTTCTGATTTGAGCACAAGTCTTCTGTTAAAGCAAAAGTTATGATCTTATATTCTTTCTTTGGATGTTCACACTTCCCTGGAGAGCCTGGGGAGACAGGCTGTTTTAAACAAATATCATCACATGCCACACATCCAGAAGCATCTAACTGATGAATCAGAACACAGCCAAGTATCTTCAGCTGTGCTGACAACATCAATGCAGCTTTTGATATTCCAATGATCTACTGGCCCCAGAAGACTTCCCAAAACAATGTCAAATCATGACTGACATGGCACACTAGGTGGAGGAGGAAATAGTCACATCTATTTCATTAAATTATTAACTGGTGTTTCTGAAGGGTTATTATACCTTAAGTAGTTATATGAATAAGAACACGTAAATGAAATCAGTTAGTCATACCTTTGCTAATTTTCTGTGCAGCAACCACAGGCTTGAAGAGCTCATTTAATTCTTGTAATTCCTTTTTCTTATCTTCTTTCTTTAATTTCTTCTCACTTTCTGATTGAGCAGCCTATAAATATAAAACCAGGATGCCAGAACTCACTTCACATGAACTGCACATTAAAATAGCCAATCATTCAAAATTAGTTTACAAGGGCAGGACTGAAACAACCTGTGATGCCTGGAAGGCTCACAACTGCTGCTCTTGTGTGTGCAGCTGATGCCCTTTACTGGCACTGACCTGTCCCACAGGAAGGACAGAAAATCTGCCAGAGAGGAGCTGGCAGGTACCTTTAGTGTCACAGTGACCCCTACTGCACCTTCACAGTAAAGCCAATGAGAGGCACTGAAACTTCTCCTTTTGCAGTGCAACTGCTTCCAGATCTGCACACAAAAAATCCTCTTGAGTCCCCTACATGCTGCTCTGCTCTTTCTTCTAATCTATAAAGGTAGAAATTCCAGGAAATCTGACCATAGAAGTTGGAAATGCTTTTAGAACATCATTTCAGCTTGGATCAACTCAACATATGAATGTTTCATTGCTTAACTAAGGACCAAAGCCAGGAAAACAAGCTCATCTAGGGAAGGAAAACTGCACATATAAGGAAAAAATACCTGACTGTACCTTACCCTTTTTTGGATAAGCCAGAGAGGTGTGTGTCTGTACCAAAGTGGGATGAAAACACACGAAAGAGGATACAGGAGAAACATTCTTAGATCAGGTATAAAATGAGGTTTTAGCAAGGTGAGGTCCATCTCATTTTCAAGGTAACAAGTGACAGGATAAGAGGCAATGGTCTCACCCCAGACAATGTTTAGACCAGATTTTAGGAAGCATTTCATCACTGAAAGGGCAAGTCAAGCATTGGTGGACTCACCATCCCTAGAAGTCTCCAAAATGTGTACATGTGGCACTTGGGAACATGGTTTAGTGGTGAACAGGCAGTGCTGGGTTAATGGCTGGTCTCACTGATCTTAAGAGATCTTCTCTACCCTTAAGGATTCTGTGTTTGTTTGTGTCTTGTCCTTTTGTCCAGTGAGACTAACACCACAAACAGGAATGCAGGGTACTATTTTCTAAACTATAGTGTAATATTAAAAAAGGAGCTTTGTTCTTATGGTGAATTTGGCAAAAACACACCAAATTGTTTTAGAAAGGAATTAGCAGCTTGGCTAGTTTTCCTACTAAAAGTTCCCAAATGCTATTTTAAATAACATGTAGACCCACATATGTCAACTACAGAAAGTTGTACTTTAACAATGCTTTTGTTTCTCTTCAGAGCTCTAAAAGTTTGAAGATGAAGCTTAAAAAACCAACAAAAAAAAAACCAAAAACCCCAACAAAAAACAAACACAACCCCCAAAATCAAAGAAACAGAAAAACACTGAAACAACAACAAATCAAAAAAGGAGAAAAAAAACAAACCAAAACACCCACCACCAAAGCTAAAATTCTGACACCATTTCCATTTTAATCTCACAACATGAGGAAAACTGCTTTAAAAACTTCTTTCCCAGGGACAATCCCAACCAAAAGCTCTTCTATAAAGTAAGAGAGATACAAACAGGTTTAAAAATTTGGTCCTTACATCCAACAGCCAATAGCTACCAGCATTTGAGAAATAACATTATTTTAGGCTGGCTTTTTCACATATTGGTATTTGTATATATGCCACAGATCCAGGAATTTCACATACAAGTTTCAGAACTGTTGGAATAACACCAATGTTTTGGAAGTGGCATCAAAGAATCTTTTCCACAACAAAAAAATTACTAGATTTAATGAACCAAATACCAGCTTTACTTTTCAAGGTGGGCTTGCCATACTGGTTCATCCTTGTTACACAAGGAATGTGTTGCAAAATCGTGAATTGAGATAATGCAAATGTAATTATTTTACAGGCTTATTCATAGAACAGAAAGCTGTGTAAATATTTAACAGCTAGCTTTCCTAGGTCTGCAGAGACCTGGATCATTTCCATTAACTCCATGCTTTCTTATTGAGTATAATGTAAACATTATATCTCATTTTATTTAATCATACAGAAGAGCCAAGTTGCAGACAGCAGCTCAAAATTTCAGGTTTTTTGACCAAAGGTTTTTCACAGACTTGTGTCCACTTAAAATGGTAATAAATACTTCTGTAAGTAGAAGAATGAGAGCATGTAGGTTTATACTTTTATCTTATTTCAATTCCCGTTTTAGTAACAACTATTGTTAATTTTAATTGCTCCTATTTCTCAAATAAGGTAGGAATTAAAGAGAAAAAAGAAAAACAAAGTGCAACTGTACTTAGCTGACAGCTTGCATCTACAATTTAACTTTAGGTATACCTTAAACTTAATTATATAGTATCAGAATATTATAGAGACAAATGCTCACCCTGACTAGTTGAGTTTGGATGGGATAAAGTTCTTTTTTCACAACAAAAGCCAACCAAACAACAAATTAAAAGCCAACAAACCCCCATACTCTGTACTACCTTTACATAGGTACATAATTTACAGCTAGACAAGCTTTGCATGACAACTGTTACCTAGATCTGTGCCAGTTCCTGACCATCTGTACACAGAGTGAAAGATGATTTGACTCCACAGTGGGAAAACAGTCCACAATAAATGCTTACCTGACGTGGATTCTGCTGACCAAACTTAACCTGGTGAGTCACAGCCTTGATAAACTTCTGCTGCTTTGCACCTTTTTTATTCTTCAGACCAAATGTTTTGTCCTAAATCAAGAGATAAACACAGCCATATTAATAAAAAAAAACCAAAACAACCCAAACCACCAGAAACCCAACCCTTGCTGCTCCTCTCAGGCTTCCAGTAAAACACAGATTATTTCCTCAAGCAACACAAACAATGCAAGAAACTGTGTAGACAAAATTTAGGCTCCTCATATCATCTTCAGAAGTGGCTTTTCACCAGAACCTCCTGAATGTGGCCCCTGTGTGAGCCCTTGTTTTTATCACCAGACCTCCTCGTGCCCTGGTATCAGTGTGAGCATGGACACAGTGTTCTCAGGCCTCTCAAGGCAACAAGACAAGATGGTTTTGGATGCTACCCAAGGAATATCTGAGGAAAATAGGACAACTGATTAGCCATAACTACTGCTAGTTTCTCTTCTATCCACCTGAAATCACTCATTACTTCTATCTTCAACTATTCAGATAGAAAAGTGATGTATGTCACATGGATGACTATTAACTACATTTTTATTTTCAAGTATTGGAAGCTTTTCCTTTTCTAACTTTTTTTTTTTTCCTAGCTTTTCCTTTTCTAACTTTTCTAACTAATTTGAAGTTAAGCCTTTATTCTATATCAGGTCTGGAGAGCTGTCTCTGCTTCCTAAAATCCACTCCTTGAAGTTTCTGTTCACTGCCTAAACCAATTATTCCTCTCTATCTTCAGCTTTATTGTTAAGAAGTTTCTATACTAAATCTATGAAAAATTTCTTACAAAAAAAACCAGCTTTCACATGAGTAGCTGAGGCAGAAATTATTTTTTGTAACTGAAATACCTGCCTTAAAAACTTATCCATGCCTTTGATTTGATACTGACATTTTCTGCCTTGAAGGAAAAAGTAACAGATGTTCATACAGTAAAAATAACTCAGTTCAAACATGGTTTTGGAAGCCCTAACAATTCAAAATATATTATAAAATAATTACAAAATAAACAGTTCCAAGTTTCCAGACTCATGCTGTTTACACTTACGAAGTATTCCCTACGAACAGGAGCTTCTCTGTTACTTCGTGCTAACTGGAGGTCAAAATAATTAATTGGGAAAGAAAATTTATCATTTACACATTTATGATTTCCACTGTAAATACAGCATGGAAAATATAATCCCCGTGTACTTGATTTATATAAAAATATAATATTAATAATCAACGCCAGCTTTTCCCCTTTCAGCTACATTTCTTTGTAACATAAAGCAGAATTTTTCCAGGGCAGCTGCATTCAGCAAGAACCTGAGGAACTCCAAAGCCAGGAGAACACAAGAACAACTGCTCTAACTTGACCTTTCCAAAAACCACGGAAACAACATGTGCAACCTTTAAAGGAACACACTCATTACACGGGTATTTCACCAGAGCAGCATATTTCATGCCAACAATTCAGGCAAATATTTAAATTTCTGAAACTACTCTGCTTGTACTGTCAGCATAAATCCACACAGCATAGACACAGACACACACCCCTCTAGCAGGCTTTTTTCTCCACTGCGGTCACACGGGTCAAACTGCAACAAAACCCACGGCAAATCTGAGTGAAGAACCAAGGAATCATGAAGGTGTGAAGGGATCTCTGGAGACCATCTGGTCCTACCCCGAAAAGCACAAACCTACACCGCTCAGGGAACACAGGGGCACCCAGGCCAGTGGGATGAACACGGCAAGGGCGAGGAAAGCAGACAGCACAGCAGTGTTGGCAGATCCCGGCCAGGCCCCCACAGCTCGGGCCTGGCAATGTCCCGCCTAAAGCTGGCTGCAAGCGGCACAGAGAAGCCGGTGCTTCCCCGGGAACACAGGGCTTTGGGCTCTGCCGTCCCTCCCTCGGCCGCTCCAGCCGGGAAGCCGCAGGGAGCGGCGGGGCCCAGCCAGAGGCCGCGGCGGGAGAGCGGCGGCCTGGGCCTCCTCCTCACCTCGATGATCTTCTCCTTCTTCTTCTGGTCCGCCTTCTTGCTGCCCCCCGCCGGCTGCTGCTGCTTCTTGGGGGGCATGGCGGCTCCCGCGGGGCTCGGGCCGGGCCGGGCAGGGCCGGGAGGGGCCGGGACGCGCTCGGGCCGCGCCGCCGCCGCGGGGGGAGGCGCAACGGGTCCCGCGGGGCACGCCGGGAACGCGCCGCGCGCCGGCCAATCGCCTCCCGGCAGGCAGCGCGCGCCGCGCGACGTCACTGAGGGGCGGGGTACGTGACGTCACGGGTAGGGTGGCACGAGCCGCGTGACGTCACGAGAGGGTTCAGTGGCGGGAAGGCGGGGAGGGCGTGAGGGAATGGGATGCTTTTATGCCTTCTCTGCGTGGTCAAGGCGGTGATTTCTTTCCCCTTTCCTTTTTCCTTTCCTTTCCTTTCCTTTCCTTTCCTTTCCTTTCCTTTCCTTTCCTTTCCCCTTTCCCCTTTCCCCGGTCCCCTTTCCCCTTTACCCTTTCCCCTTTCCCCTTTCCCCTTTCCTTTCCTTTTTCTTCTCCTCACAAGCGACGCGATCCGAACGGAGCCCTCACGTTCTGGCAGGATGGGCGTGCGGCTCACGTTTGTTGCAGAACTTAACTCAATTTTTGAGCTTTTGAACTCCAGAATATACAGGCTTAATAGACTTAGGAGTATTAACTTCTTCGTCCCAGGGGGGATTAAAGCTAATTTTAATGGTCATGCGATGCACGCTGCGGAGAGGATACATGTTCAGGGAGGAACATGCAGTAGGAATTCTCTGTACCTTGCTAGTGCCTCGGCCACTGGGGAAAGGACAGAAGGCAACGTGCAGCCGGGCTTTAGGATTAAAGTTTGGGATGTGTGCTCCAGAAACTCGGAGACCCCAGAGGGGTGTGGCCCTGTGGGCTCTCTCCCTCTATTGCAATAAAATTGATTCTTGCGGGACTCCGCTGTCTCCTTCATGGGCGCTGGCTTTTTCCGGCGTGATTTTCCACACACGTAGGATCTACTGCGTCCTAAAGGACGCACAAAACGGACAATAAAGTGTCAGGGAGAAGAACAGCGTGTCGCAGGCTCCACCAACTGATAAATAAATCCCAACTCAGCCACTCTGCAGGGAGGGGGTCACAGCCCCAAGCCTGCCAGAGTTCAGGGGGTGTTGGGACAATGCTCACAGGGACAGGGTGGATTCTTGAGGATGTCCTGTGTCAGGCTAAGAGCTGGGACACGATGAACCATATTTATGCCATTTAAGTAAAACACTAGAGGTTTTACTGGAACAGCTGCCCAGGGAGGGCGTGGAGTCTCTCTAGACACATTCCAAACCCACCTGGGTGTGTCCCTGTGTCACCTGCTGCAGGTGACCCTGTCTTGGCAGTGGTGGTGTACTGGGTAATCTGACAGTTCTGTGATTCTGTCATCTTGTATGTCCCTTCCAGCTCAGACCATTCTGCAGTTCACAGTGCTAACCAGCCATCCCAGCCATTTGGCACACATCACTGCTTGTACATTCAGAAAGGATGGAATGCTTTAGTTCTTCAGCTTGGATTCTGTAGTCTGCATAATGCTGGCAAACAATTTCAGATTTTGTTTTTAGGCTCAGAGTCACAAAGAAGTGCGAGACAATGGAAGGTCTAGGAGGTTACCTGATTAGCAGGCATGCTTGTTTCCATTGGCTCAGATTTGTAATAAATAATCATTTCTTCATTCATCTGTAAAGACACATAGCACACAGTGGTGGGAGCCTGACACAGGAGAAATTTAGTCTAAAAATGAGCCCATTTTGTTTGAGCTGTTGGGACAACTTGCTGCCTTATGTCAGTCACACTCCTGCTAACGTCACTGATTCTACTGTAAGATGAGCCAGGCTATATTGTTTTCTTCTCCTGTGGAATGTATTTCATTTGTGGCATAATTCACTGTATCTTCCAATTTAAAGGGAAAATTATTCCCATGTTGTTGCCTCCTTTCAGTGTGATCTGAAAAAAATGGAGAACATGGAGATTATCATAAATAAAACATAATTAAAAGATTAATCCACCTGAGCCTGAAGAACAGTATTGTATTTCTAGTTTCTAGAAATTTATGCAGCTTTGTTCTAATTTGCATCCAGCATTAGATTTAGAATGAGCTGAGGCTAGAATTATGAGCTAGCACAATACAGTCTACAATATTTCATTTAAAAAATCCTAAGTAACCACAAAAGTATCAGGCTTAACATAACTTGAGCTGCTTGCCTTCTTTCCACCTTCTTTGCTATACCTCAAAAATTAAGATCATTGCTCTAGTTCTTACAAACATTGATTGCTTTATGAGTAACTGAATAAAGGACAAGTTCTTTAGTTCATTGGGCTTTATCAACATCATGTTTCTCTATGGTGTGCATGATCTTCCACAATTAAAATAAGCCCAGTTTAATAAATTTTCCTGTTCTTCCCCCCCAAACAAAAACCAAGCCATGCATTTCTGCCAAGTAAGAAAGTCAAGTATGAACCTACAAAAAAAAACCACAGCCAAAGAACTCCTGCTTGCATCCAAACTGGGACAAGAAGCAGTCTCCAGATCCTTCCTTCTCTGCCACAAACCAGCTGTGGAGTTGTAACTCCCTACTCACCTGCATATTTTGCATTTGGATAATACAGGCAAGGAGACTCATTTAATCTTCTTCATCTCCCCAGCTACATGTTTTCATATTTGTGATGAAACAATACTTTCAGGCTCTACCTCTCTGGCAAAAATTCTCGAAATTAGGAATTTTTGGCCTGAAAAAAAAAAAAGAACTCAGGGTACCTTATAACTCTGCCGCTACATGAGAAGAGGTTGCAGTTGGGGGTTTCATCTCTTCTCTCCTCCCAAAAAAAAAAAGCAATAAGACAAGAGAATGCAGACTCGAAATGTGCCAAAGGAGGTTTAGATTAGATATTAGGAAGAATTTATTTCCCTGCTGGAATAGGATGCCCAGAAGAGTCACCTTTCCTGGAAAGATATGAAAAGTGTGTAGATACAGCACTTCAGGACATAGATGGATGATGGACTTAATGGTGTTAAGGGTCTTTTCCAACATAAATGATTCTGTGAAACTAAATAAAATTTCAAATCTCTGAGAAAAAGCCTAACAAGGACAACATGAAATCACTTCTCCTTTCAAGAGGCTGTCTCTAACTTAGCCTTCAAAAGGAGAGTGACCTGTTTAAACCATGGCACTTTTCCTCAAACTGCCCCAGTCTCCAGTGGAGGGTTTTATAGGAGAAAACCTAACTTGATTTGATTCTGGCTGATGGTGAGAGCTACCTGAAGAATACTGTGGATAAGTCCATATCCTGTGGGTAAGGCAGGGTATTTGCAGCGTTCTTGGGGACTGGAGGAGGTCTTAAATCCCTGCTGGAAACGTTGTGGAAAGTGAGTATTGGGATATTTTTCACGTAAATTTCTGTGGGTTTTTTTGTTTTTGTTTTGTTTTGTTTGTTTGTTTGCTTGTTTCTTTGTTGTTATTGTTGTTGTTGTTGTTTGTAGGCACAACCTCCTGAGGAGAGGCTGGGCTGGATTTATTCAAGTCCATCATGGTGAGTCCAGGGGGCACCAACACATTTACATTGCTGTGGGAGTACCGGGTTAACTCTGATGCTGTCCCTGTGTCTCTTGGGGATATTTGGGGTCATAGTCTGTTGCTGTGGTAAGAGTGGCTTACTGGGTGGATTTGGGGTGACTGCTCTTTCAGGGCACTCTGCAGAGCATCTTTGTGGCAGAGGGAGGCATGAGGAGGCTCTTGAGGCAGAAACTGGTTTTGGGGGGATTGCCTGTCCTAAGGAACTTCTGCAAGCAGGGCTGTGGTCGTGGATGAGTTACTCATACCCTGTGACCAAATCAGAACTTAAACCCCCTAACTCTCTATTTTTTCCACCTGTTTATGCTTAAAATGTTCAAGGTCATTACAGGAACAACCAGAAGGTGTCACAATTGCCCCAAGGTCCAAATACCTGTCCCAGAAAACAGTGTAATGTGTACACCCAAACTCTGCTGTCATTTACAGAGTGATGACAAGGGCTCATAAGGTGAAAGTCAAGGTGCTGAAAAAATATATCTGGTTGCCATTTATGTGTATAGCAATTTCAAAATTAAATTAAGCTTAGCAAAAGGTCTTTCCACATCAGGAATAAGGGACAAAAAAGAAAGTAGGGAGCTTCTGGTTATGTAAATAACATAGAGTGTAACTAAGTAATTTCAAAAACTGCAGGATTTGGGAAGGGGTTTAATGACGAAGAGCCAAAAGAATGTAAACCTGCACTTTACTCCCTGAGGGGATTTTCAAGTGTCATATTCTTGCAACAGCATTTACTTGTATCTGGGACAGGACTGGTTATTACTAATTCAGAAGTGTATTTGAGGTTAAAATTCCCTAATTTCCCTAAATTCCCTGAACATAAAAGAATAATAAGTAAGGAAGCACTTTATATAGCCATTTACATTATTAATCAGTCTTACAGTTATTTATAGGCAAGTTATTTGGATTCAAGTTGGGAATAAATGGTATCTGAAACAGATGTTATCTTCATAGACATGAAAATTATTATTTTAGCTGTAAATGAAGAAAAACAGAACTCAGCTGAAGAGTATCAGTTAAGAAAGGTCGGATTCTTATACATGGAAAGTTTGGGAAAACGGTTTGCTAGACCTCAGGATTATTCCAGTAATGCTGCAGGAAATGCAGGAAGTGAGCTGCATCTCCAGATGTGGAATACAGGCCTCCATGGATATTGGGTGCTCTGTAATCTTTTCAGTATTGCATAGAATTGGAATGAACCTCAAGGGAAATAAATATGGAAATAATACCTTTTGCTGTGATGTACTTTTAAATCCTGTCCCATAGTGTGATTGACTCATGGTTTAAACAGAAGATGAAAGGTCTGACATGAAAGCAGCATTTATTTTTTTTGTGCAGGTTGATCCAGGCAACTGCCTTGTGTCTATTAAACCTGATACTTGTGTATCATATTTGTGTTTATGTACCTATTCTGAACCAAATGGGGAAAGAAATTGTATATATTTCCCTTTCTCTTAGTACTTCTCTTTCTTAATTCAAACAAAAGTTTTTCACATGCATTTAAACACGGGAATAAGCCATCAGGGTCTCATTTAAAATGTGTTTTATTTTCAGGGTATTCAGAGCTTACTTGTGAGTATGAATTAAGGTAACCAGTAACCACCCTTCCAAGTAAGCTGCAATATGCCTCTTCTATGGACATAGAATGTGAATATTTGAGCAGTTAGCTTCTTAACTGACACCTTTCTTCTCACTATTGGAAAATGAAACAAGTAGATCTAATGCTGTTCTTAATTTGGTTGCTCTGAAGTGCAGTGGACAGATCAATGGTGATGGCAAATTTATTCAATTGGAAATGTCATTTTACAGTGTTGTAGGATTGAGACAACAATAAACATGAGTTGTTCTATTGAAATCAGCTCTGCAAATGCTTCTAAGGAATGAGAAGCCATTCTCTTTCAATTAATGCTGAAAAAGAAAAAGAAGGCTGGTAGAGGAGTGTCCAGAGTAATGAACAGCTTGAGAACAAGTTGCAGCAACTTCAAATTTATGGGATTTTGGTTGAATCTTTATCTTTGGTCAAATGACAGCCTGTGTCTCTGGTAGTGCTGATAATGGCAATAGTGTTCCTGGGTTCTGCATTTGGTTGCCAGGAGGCAGCTGTGGTGGGAATGTTTGGGTGCCAGGCTGTTTGTGAGCTCACAGTGGGCTGTTCCCCGTGCAGTGTTTGGGGTGCCAGGCGTTGCTGTGCTCCCAGTGGCTTCCTGGCAGTGTTTGGGGTGAGTGTGCAGTGCTGAGCTCTGGCACTGGCACTGGGCAGAGCAGCCTCGTGGCTGAGTGCAGGGGCAGCCTGAGGAGGCTCTGGAGGCACCAAATGGTCCTGGCAGGGTGAGCTGTGCCAGGGAAGCCCTTGTGCAGACAGGGCTGTGCTGGTGGGTGAGTTACCCATACCCTGGGCCCAAACCAGAATGCCAAACACTTCACTGGGAGCCAGAGTCTAAAGACACCTCTTGTTGCTTTCAAGATGGTACAGAAATGTTGGGCAATTCCAGTAATCCATCTGTGTTAGAATATCCTCTTTTCTCCTTTGTTTGACCAATGTTATTTTAGTTCAATAGCAGTGTATCTATTGAAAAGAGTGTTCTAGAAATAAGTTTATTGCATGGTTTAATGTACTTGAAAATGACATTGCTGGTACTTGTGACATGTGCTGGTACCAATGACATTTTTTTCCTGAAATGATTTTATTAGGGTTCTTGTAGGTGGAGGTAAGTATTCTTTCAGCTGTAATGAAATCCTCTAAAAGATGATGTTGAGTCTAGACAAGCTTGACTTGTGTCATGAGGCCATTCTGGGTTAGGATGTACTGCAACAATTAATAGCATTTGTCATTTTCTATTTAATTTCTGAGCCATAAAATAGGCTCGTTTTAAGAGTGTGGAGCAACAAATGGGTAAGGCCTGTACAGAGTTATTTTGTATGTGTGTCTGTGATTGTTGGCAATGATCTGGTTGTGTTCCTTAAGCCCCAGGAGAAATGCAAAGTCTATAAATGTACTGGGTTAAAATATGCCTAAGTAAGTATTGTTAATGTGTTTGATCAATTTTCTATCCATGAAATGAGCTCAGTTTTTCTCCAGTGAATTTCTTTATTGGAAGTTCCTGTGATGCTGTGTCACATGTGCAGTGAAGTCTGAACCTGGATGAGTGTGGGAAGAAGTTATTCCCCATTTGGCTGGGATTTGTTTTAGGCAGGTATAGTTTGGTCAGATCAATACTACTCCTTATTGAACAAAACATTTTGGGGAAGATGATGTCTTGGTTAAGTCTTGTTACCCAAAGCCTGTGCTGAATGAGATCAATCTTGTGTTGTTAAACAAGGTGGTTTTCCCTGGTTTGTAAGTATTCCCTTGAATGGCTTTTTTTTCCTCAGCACTGACATTTTTAGGATGCAAGATCAGGTAGGTTCCTCTTGAAACAATCTTTTCAGTCCCAGCCATGTTTTGCATCCTTTGTGCCCATGGAAAGAGAGGAACGAAGATGATGCTGCCTTCTGGAAAGTTTAGATTCAGGTCCTGGTAAGTGAAGTGCACTGTTTTGATTTTATTTCTATGTGAATCTCATGAAACCTTTTTGATAGCAAAATATTATGCATTTGAAATTGTTTGAGGATAAGATTCCCTAAACATAAAAGAATAACTAAATAAGGAGGAATCTTGAATAGGAGTTTAAACAATTAATCTTATGAATTAAATGGATGCTTTTATCTAAGGTTCATGTCTTGTAGACTGTTTGTTATCTGGTTCCAGAGGTTTTTTTGAGTAATGTGATTTAAGTGTCAGTACAAGAAAAAAATCAAATGCTTTTCAAATGATGATGCAGCAGTGTCAGTGGTGTTTGGTTTAGGAGCTCTCTGTGGCACTGCCCTTGTTCAGCTCATGAATTATAGAGATGGTTGCAGTATCTGATATTGCAAAGAAACTATTTTAATAATGCTGTTGACAGGGGGGTAAATGCTAATAATTCCAAGTTAAAAAACACTTCTCTAAATGTTCATAGAGTTTAAATGGAGAGCTCACAGAAGTGGTGTGTGTGGGAAAGCAGGATGCTGTGCCCAGGCCAGCAGAGCACCTCTGGGTATGCTCTTTGTTGAACTGGAAATAATGGTAACATTTTAATGACTTGTACTCTGGGTGAGAAAAATGAATGGTTTGGTAAATGGCAAATATGAAGTACTTAGGCAGAATAACTGGGCCATTAGTGAGCTGTGCTTGGGCAATTCCAGTAATCCATCTGTGTTAGAATATCTTCTTTTCTCCATTGTTTGACCAATGTTATTTTAGTTCAATAGCAGTGTATCTATTGAAAAGAGTGTTCTAGAAATAAGTTTATTGCATGGTTTAATGTACTTGAAAATGACATTGCTGGTACTTGTGACATGTGCTGGTACCAATGACATTTTTTTCCTGAAATGATTTTATTAGGGTTCTTGTAGGTGGAGGTAAGTATTCTTTCAGCTGTAATGAAATCCTCTAAAAGATGATGTTGAGTCTAGACAAGCTTGACTTGTGTCATGAGGCCATTCTGGGTTAGGATGTACTGCAACAATTAATAGCATTTGTCATTTTCTATTTAATTTCTGAGCCATAGAAGAGGTTTGTTTAAAGAGTGTGGAGCAACAAATGGGTAAGGCCTGTACAGAGTTATTTTGTATGTGTCTGTGATTGTTGGCAATGATCTGGTTGTGTTCCTTAAGCCCCAGGGAAATGCAAAGTCTATAAATGTACTGGGTTTAAATATGATCAAGTAAGTATTGTTAATGTGTTTGATGAATTTTCTATCCATGCAGTGAGCTCAGCTTTTCTCCACTGAATTTCTCTGTTGGAAAGTTCTGTGATGCACCTATGCATGTGGGTGAATATTTCAAATGACTTTTAGCATAGAAAAGGTATATTCTTAGCAGGAATGAGGTACAGCAGATAAAATTGAGAGTTTCTGGTAATGTTTAAGGTAGCATCAACTCCCTGTCTGGGATAACCCTGTTGTAGCCTGGATCTTGTCAGAGATGCATTTCTGGAAGGTTTTGCCATTCCAAGGCTGGTTCTCTGGGAAGTTAGGTGTCCTCTTTGTGTCATTGTTATAGCTCTTCCCAACCAAAGATGGGGTATTCTGATTGTTCTCTCTGTCTGTTTCCCTGGGTTTGGATTTCTGGTACCAGTGCTGTCCCAATGGAAGAAACTTATTATAGACTCTTCAGAGAATTAAGATAAGACAGTATATAAGAATTATAATCTCTCTATAGAATTTATTATGGTTGCAATATTGTGCTTGAGGAAAATATTCCCTAAACCTAAAAGTATTTCTAATTTGGGAGGTATTTTAAATAGGATTTTAAACTATTAATCAGTCTTAAAAATGAAATGGATGCTTTTATCTAAGGTTCACATCTTATAGACTGTTTTTCTTCTGGCTCTAGAGGTTTTTTTAAGTAATCTGGTATAAGTGTAATATCAACTACAAAATCAAATGCTTTTAAATTGGTCATAATGCAGTGTCAGTAGTGTTTGGTTTAGAAGCTCTCTGTGGTACTGTCCTTTATCAGGTGATGAATTACAGAATTAGTAGCAGTATTTGATGTTGCTAAGAAGGCATTTTAATAATGCTGTGGACATGGGGGTAAATTGTAATAGCTAAGGTTAAAAAAATATTCTCTAAGTGTTCATAGATTTTGTATAGAGACCCAAGAGAAGTGGTGTAGGGGGGGGAATCAGCATCATCTGCCCAGGCCAGCAGAGCATCTCTCAGTTTGTTCATTGTGTAACTGGAAATAATAACATTGTAATGGCTTGAACTGGGGATGAGGAAAAGGAATGATTTGGTAAATGGGAGAGATGACACTGTTAGGCAGAAAACTGGCCCATTTAGGGAACTGTACAAATACAGACCAGTGTAAATTTGCTCAGTGCAGTGTGTTTTTTCTGCAAACAAGTGTGCTGTTAAGGGCAGGGGCTTTCTTAGGTTACAAGGTCCTTTCTTTCCAAAGCTTTAAAATTCAATATGAATATTTGATGTGACTCTTTGGCAAACAAGTCCTGAGCGATGCTAAACTCATAGGAAAAGTAGAGCATGTTTGTATCAGGGGAGATATTTGGTACCAGTACTGGTGACATGTCAATTAAATGGTCAAATTACTTTACAAAGATTTTGAAAACAATAGGAAGAGTTATCAAGGGGAGAGAGAGGAAATAATCAAGAAATGGAGGAATTATGCCCTTCTGGAGAGCATACCTCCAAGAACAATGAGGTTGGAGTCTGGGTTTGGGTTTTTTAATTTTGCTTGATAAAATTAAAGAGAACTGAATGCAGTTTATACTTGCTTTTGCATCCTATGTCTAGATAAAAGATGGAAATCCAGTGTACAAATGGAACTTTGGAAAGGCTGGAAATTTTGAGCTAAATTAGAGTCTGTATTTGTATCTAACTTTCAGGTGGGAGAACCATAACATTTGTAGTAAAGATGTAGTAAATGATTTTCCAAGTAAATGTGAATATTTTAAAAGAAATTGTAAGTAACTTATGTGCAAGATATTTGGATTGAATTTGGGAATAAATGGTGTCTGAAAGATATCTTCAAATAAATGAAGATGATTATTTTAGCTGTAAATGGACAAAATCAGAATTCAGTTAAAGACTCTCCACTTAGAAATGTAAGATTCTTATACATGGCAAGTCTGGGGAAATGGTTTTCTAGACCTCAAAATTATTCTAATAAGGCAGCAGTCTTATTGAGGAAAATGAGCAGTGTCTCCAGTTACACAATATAGACCTTCATGGATATTGGGTGCTTTGCACTCTTTTCAGCATTGCATAGATAATTTGAATTATCATTTAATTATCATTAATTAGCATTGACATAATTTCAAAACCTGTCCAATATTATGTGTGTCTGGTTGGTTTAACAATAAGATGTAAAAGATCTAAATTCAAAGACTGTTTTATTTGCTCTTTGTGCACTTTGTGCAAGTGTGTGTTAACTCTGGCACTTGTATATCAGGTGTATGTTTATAAATCTATTCTGAACCAGATGGACAAACACTTTCTCTTAGTGTGATTTTTTGACAAACAAGTCCTGTGTGATGCTAAACTCATAGAAAAGGTAGAATTTAGTTTTAGCAGAGGGGCATTCGGTGCTAATACTGTTGACATCTCACTTAAATGGTCAATTCAGTGTGAAAACATTTTGAAAACAATAGGAGTATCAAGGGGAGAGAAGAAGCAGTCCAGAAATGGTGGAAATGTTCTCTGCTGGTGAGAACATCTGGAACACTGACCAGGTTGGAGTCTGGTTTTTGTTTATTTTGATGTTATTGTTTTTCCTAATTTTTGTGGATCAAATTCAAGGGGATGCATTTTGTACTTGATTTTACAACATGTATATTGATATAAGATGGAAATCCAGAATAAAAATGGAACTGTATTTTGGAAAGGCTGGAAATTTTAAGCTAAATTAGAGCCTGTATTTGTAACTAACTTTCAGCTGTGGGAAACATAACCTTTATGGGAGAGATGCAGTAAATGCTTTTCCAGGTAATTGTGAATCTTACAGCGAGAGTGCAAGTTACTTATGTGCAAGATATTTGGATTCCAGATAGGGACAAACTCTAATAGCCTATAGTGTAAAGGTCATGGCAATGGATTTTTATTTTCTAGCCCAAAGCTCACATCATCTCTTGTGAGCCTGGCAGCCAGACTCTGTGTTGGACAGGTTATCAGACTTCTGACATGATGTGCCATTTGATAAGTGCAGCCAGGAGCCTCTGATCCATTATCAGTGTAGTTGCTCAGTGTCTTCATTATAATAAGCTGTGTCTCTGGCTCTGTTTTTGCAGTGGTTCTGATCACAGCAAGAAACTAGTCAAAGTTGTGCCTCCTTTAGCTCTGAGCTGTCACAAATCTGAATTCCAGCCCTATGGAATTGTTCAGGCAATTGTCTCTAGTTACTATTGTTCAGCTAAAGTTACTGGCATTTTTTTTTTTTTTTGCTGCCTTAACCCTCTCCTGTGCTAGCAATTCCTTGCAATTAAGTAATGATTCTTTTCTCCCCTTCCCTGTACATTCTGCCCTCTGGATAAATACTGAATTGGAAAAAATGTCTGTCCCATTATATTGCGACCTTGTATGGTATAGGTGGCTCTCTTAAAAGATTTGCTTTTCTGTAGAGCAGCAGGAATGTTTTGTACTGCATATATAAAATGAAACTGTTCAAAATTTTTTTGGTCAACTCTGTGGATGATTTCTGCCAGTAAATTGTGCAGAGAAGGATTTTATTGTGCATGCAAGCTCCAAGCTTTTGTCCTGAAAAAAAAGGTGTTTCTACGTGTATTAGAGATCAGGCTGGCTTAAGTACTGTACTGCAGTCTATGGTTTCTTAAAATATTCCTGTCAGTCCTGTATTTTTACTGTATTAGAAATGAATGAATGTGTAGTGAATTGGAAACATTTGTTTAATTTTTTATTTTAGAACTCCTCAGATCTTTGGTGAGATTCCTTGAATTTTGATCTTGTTTTTTGTAACACCAATTCTACACCTTGGTGTAATTATCAATGAAAAAGCTGGCAGAGTTAAGCTTGGTTTTATTCTATTTGTTGGTAGAGGGCACTTGATTTCCTCCATCTCCCAGTGGGCTTTGTACCTACCATAAAAACAAGGTGCTGTAGGTAAGGGTGAGCAGGACTCCTGAAATGGCAGCAAACACCTTTTCTGTAAGTGGGAGGGAACTTGCATGCTACTGCAAGATGACCCTGCAGTTACTGGGTGCTTTGTGCTGTCAGTGAAGGAATTCCAGTGGCAGGAAAATGTGTGATTCCAGTTTTCAGAGACATATGGCTGCACTTGAAGTGTTTCTTGAGGTACTCTGTAGAGTCTTTTTATAGGGAAATATGCACACTTTCTTTTCCTTTCTCTTAATGTATTTTTTATTTCTTTTAACGCTAAAAGAAGGTTTTCATATGCATATGAACAGTAGGATAAGACACCAGGGTCCCATTTAAAATATTTTAGAGCATTTGTCAGAATGGGTTTATTTGGGAGTATGAATTAGAGAAGCCAGTTCTCCAGTAACCTCTTTCATAAGAGAGCTGCAATCTGTCTCTCTGTTCACTTAGCATCATAAGAAATCTATTTTCGGGCTCTAAGCATTTTAACTGACTTTTCTTTCTTCTCAATATTAGAACAATAAAACAAGATCATCTAACATTGGGTCCTATTCAGATAGTCATAAAGGGCAATGGGCACATCAGTGGTGACATCAAATTTATTCCAAAGGAGAGGCTGTTTCACACAGTGTTATATAATATGAGATTGTGGTAACAATAAAATCAGTAGTTCTATTAAGATTTACTCTGAAGATGCTCCAAGTGTATGAGGGGCCATCCCTCTGTCCCTTAATAAGAGAAAAGAAGGAAAAGTTGGTAGAGGGGCTTCCAGAGAGTAATGAAGAGATTGAGAACAAGTTGGCAGCAGAATGAAATTGATAGGTTTTGGTTGAGTCTTCACTTTTGCTACCAGGGATTTTCTTTAATTTCAAGATGAACCATGGACAATTCAGACTGACAGTTCAAAAGACTATTGCTGCAGGAAAACAACTGAGCATTCTTGGAAAAACTCTGATCCTAAAAACCAGGATCTGCAATAATATCGAAACCTGAAATGTTTAATCTTCTTTTTTGTTTCAGTTTATATTAATAGCTGTCATAAATCCTAGTGTACTCAGCAGAGACTATTTGAATGTGTTATCTGGAAAATCCATCATACCTTCCTGTACAGGCCAACTGTAGAGAAAATGTCTCCTGCTTTTGGTGGCATTTAGGGAATATAGAAGAAGTTCTGACCAAGGCCAGGGGAAATGGTGATTTTTAGAAAATATAAACCAAAGGGGTTTTTTTTGTGCCAAGTCTGTTCTTTGTATGCTTATCTTGGAGCAGAATACTACAGCCAGCATCCAAACTGTGCAGAGCCCCAGAAATGGGTATAGCTCATAGTACTTGGATCTTCTCAGAGCAATTCAGGAAATGCTGATAGATAAGTTATTTTCTGTGTGCCACTTCTCCCTGCCCATGGTGCTTCCAGATGTGTGGCTTGGGGTCAAGTCTGAACCAGAAGCTGAGGAGATGCTGTTGATGAGGTATTAACTTCAGTTGCTAAGCCACTGTGGTAGGGTGAGTCCACCTCTCTCTTTCTGGCTTTTTGATGGTCTCCAAATGTCAGGCTTTGTCAGTCCTACAAGCCCACATGTTCTTGGCAGTCCAATGAGATCGACAAATTCCTGTCTATATGCAGAGCTGTGTCATTTAGGGAAACATGCTGCTGCTAAACCAGATCCAGGGAGGTTGTATACCTGCATACTGGCAAAAAGGATCTACTGATGTTATCTAAACATTAATTTAGAGGCTGTGAAGTTCTTCAGGGTTGTGTTCTTTAAACCAGCATAAAACCATTTTCATGTTAAGCAGCGTATTTTTATTTCCATGAGTTGCAGTTAATGACAGTAATGTGTTATTATAAGAGTGGTAATAATACAAATTAATTTTAAAAGACACCTTGTCATTAGTGTTATGCTGCAGGGTTGAGCAGGTTATGCTAAATATTTGTTTGCTTAGATGCAGGATAGAGTGATACTGGTCTATTATAAAAATACTTGTAAATATTATATATAACATTAAGACTTTCAATTGCTCGGTTCCATCAAATGTCTAATTTTCTACTGCAGCTGGAAAATTTCTTCTGTAATTACAGCATGTTCAAATTGTTCATGCAGCCATTTACATGAAATTTCATGTATGGAGTACTCTTGTGAAGTACACATCATTAAAAAAAGCTTCAGTCTGACATCTCTTAATGAAAGCAATACAGAGCTGGTGGGGAGCTTCTCTGTGGGGCTGTTTGGGAATTTTTTTCAGTTCCTGATTGTCTTTGTGCTGCATGATTTTACAGTCAGGAATGCTGTCAGGGTCATTCTATTCAGAGGTGTGTGTTGTTCATCACTCAGTAGCAGTCAAAGTCGTCTCCTGTGGACTCCTGGCCAGCATCAGCCATTGTAATGTTCTCTCTCATACCACTGTGGTCATCATGTGTTGGAGAATTCAACTTCATGAATCTGAAATTTGGCATCCTCCTTTGTTTACACAGATTTAATTCTGGTCATGGAATTTCCTGCCTTCTTCCATGATGTTAGTCCTCTGTTGAAGAAGAATTTCAAAGGCTGGTGGCAAAAAGCTAATATAGTTTAGGAAGTGTTGTTTCTAGAGTTATATTTTTTCTTCTTCCCATCATGTATTTTATCTAGGGAAAGAATGCCTCTCTCAGTTGGGTCATTTAGAAGTTATATTAAATATTCTTATGTAAGAGGGAGAAATTAAGTATTTTCAGTCAGTTCTGTCAGCATGTTATTCTATACCATTACTGAAAGGGAAATGCCTCATAGTTCACGAACCCACCTAGATGCTGCTAAGGGAAATTAACCTTGTAAATCAGCGAGTATCCTCTGAAGCCACCTGATCTGAGAATTCCTTAGATTTGTTAAAAATTGCATGGCATGAGATCATCTGTAGAAAAATGTGTTTGGAGCGTGGTCCTGCAGCACCACTGAGTGTTTGCTGTGCACCTTAGGCACTTGTTGTGTGTAGGAACGAGCAGGTGCTGCCGACACCTGCTGTGCTCGCTCAGCTCTGCCCTCCACAAACAGCTCACAAACCCACTCTATGAATCCAAAAAAATAAATGCCACTGTGTCTTCCTTATATAGGTCATGTGGAGCTCATACTGCTTTCTTAGAGGGGTTATAATCAGCTTTTGATGAAAAGAGAAAATAATGCCTATTTTTAGTTATTGCTTTTAGTTTTGTTTGCATTATCTTGCATACTAAGAATTAAATTGTCTACTTCAGAGAGTCATTTTTTCATTTGTTATTGCTGTGCTTGTTCTGTGTATGCAAACTCTTGATGGATGTTATTTAAATTTGGATTTGAAAACTGAAAAATACCGATGAAGCTTTTGAAAGATTTTTATTAACTTACACTGATGTGCAAGTGAAGGATTGCATTTCTCAGCATAAATACTTTGTACCTAAGCATGAATGTTTTCATGCCTGCTTGGCAAGGTTTGGTATGCATGAAAAATTTTAAATGGTTTAAGTTGTTATATTCCCATATAGTTCTTAGGACAAATTTGTGCTCTCTTTTTGCCCAGCCACTTACAATATAAAGCTTGGTTTCCTAGGTTTTCTTATTAAACAAAGAATTAATAAGGGCTCATTATCTTAGGAAATATGTGATTGTTCTTGCTGTGTTTGAGTCTTGCTAAAAAACATGAGATGGAGCTGCTTGTAAACAAGAGAGTGAGAATTCCAGAATGTTTGAGAACTGGCAGGTCCCCCATGCTCAATCAGCAAGGTGAGGTATGCATGTTCCTGGCTGTAAGCATACCAATAGTACTGTTGATTAAATTAGTAAGCTCATTCAAATGTTAACTTGATCACTTTGGACTGAAGTATTTCTTAGGGGGAACATCAGCTCAGAGGAAAAACTTGCATAATTTTCTCATGCTTTGAGGTGGGAAGTTGCTTAATCCATTTTGTAATGCAGTGTGCACTGCAAAGTAAAGCAACAACTGTAAGGTGGGGGCATCTCTACAGTTTATAATTTAACATTTATAAGGAAATAATTTTATTTCTGTATTAACTTGCAGACATACTGAGTAATGTAACAAAATCTGTTTCATTTATCAGTCTAACCAGAAAGTATTAAGACTGTCATACTGATGTATAGCATCTAATCAAAGGAAGAATGCCCAGTTTCAGATTAAGATCATTAACACTTCAATGTTTTCTGTGACAATAAATCTTCAATGCATCCTAAGTTCTTTGATATTCCAGTGCAACAATAATCCCCTAGTGGATTTATTAGGATAATTTTATTATCCCTTTCTTCTCAAAGACGATTTGAAAAGCAAATTATAATCACGAATGTTAGCACTACAATTAAAACAAAGGTTCCGAAATATAACACCATTTTGATGTTATAAATTGTTTCACATTAAGATCAAAACAGAAGAAAGTCAAAGCAGTATTTAAGGGCTAGGGCCTTCTTGTTTTAATGACTAATTTCCAAACCCTAGGTTGCAGATACACTTAATATTTTTTTGTATAAGCATGTATGAACTCTTCTGTTGTTAGATCTTTGTACTCAAAACCTTTGATTTGGCACAAAGTGTTTTAGCTTTTGATGTATCGCTTGTAAGGACACACTCCATCCTTGGTATTTAGGATTTTGCAGTTCTACTTTCAACCCTAAAGTCAGAAATTCTGTGCAATGTAGAGTAAGTCAGATCCAGTATAAACAGAACTACTGTGCAAAGATGTGAAAATGCTGCTCTGCTCCTCCTTCAAAAATAAACCTTATCAAGAGGTTTCCTGCTTGGCCATACTCCTTACCATATTCTGAGCCAGAAATCCTATAAGGACTATTCAGGGAAGTTACTGAGATGAGATGAGATGAGATGAGATGAGATGAGATGAGATGAGATGAGATGAGATGCTCCTGATAGCTTATGGTTTGCTGGATCGAAAAATACATCCCGAGGTGAAACATTGACATACAGTAACCTGCTCTCATTACTTACATTGGTGAAGCCCTCAGTTCGAGTTTGCAGAGAAACAGTTTTCCTAGTAAAATCATTTTTCTGTGAATTGAAAACAAAAATTTACTATAGTTCCTGATTTAGAGAAATTTATGATATTCTTAAATACTTTTTCAAGTTCTTTCTCCTTTTATTTCCCATGGAAGTTTCAGTTCTAAGAGGAGAATGTCATATGGTTTTCCTACAAAGCAAATTTCCAAGCCATGAATTTGAATTCAGAAAAAAACTGAAGCTATAAATTTTGTACTAGAAACAATGGTTTATACATATCCTGTACATAACCATAGTCATTGTATCATTTTCATAAGAGTATGTGGTGCTTATTCAAGTAAAATACTGAGGAGTGCAAGAAAAATGCTTAAAAGAGTTGCTAGACTTTGAGCTGAGTGGATGTGCAGCAGCATCTTTACAGAGGAAAGATCATTCCAAGGTGTCTTACCTTCCAACTATCCTTGTTTCTTTTCAAGTATTGTTTTAGGTCAGACAGATGTTTTATGAAATTAATCTTTGGTTGGTGAAGTCAGCATGACTCTGAAGCAGCTGAGGGGGGAAGTACTAACTTTGGCAGCTTGTGCAGAGCTGAAGGTTGTCCAGGGGGTGTTCTCAACATGGTGCCATTGTAGTCAGCTCCTATGAATCTACAAGTCCCTTGGCACCACACATTCAAGTATTTTTACTCATATATCAATGTACAGATGGTCAAGTCATTGGGAGGTGTTACAGAGGGAATTAAAAGAAGGCTTTTTATTAGCCCATATGTAATTTTTTTACACATTAAAGCTATTAATGTGCTGTATCATGGCACCACTGAAAACTTTATAGACTGTTTATTCCCTGCTCTTCTTTCCCTGAAATCTCTTAATGAATTTTTACTATAACAGAATAAAATCTTAGCAGTAGGTGTGTCCTTTGCTTTGTCTTGGGCTACTCTTAGGTGCACAGATGTTGATGAAGCAGCTGGTAAAACAGGATGCAATCTACAGAGGTCACATTCACTTTTGGAAGTTTTGGGTTGATCTTTTTTGTCTTATGACTCTGTCTTGCTTTCCAGAATCAGGCTGAAGGTGCAATATGGATTTAAAAGGAAAGAGAATGTGCCTTTAAAATTAGTTAATGGTAAAAGTGTATCTTTAATGTCCCACCCCCTCCCCATGTTAATGACACTTTCTAGTAAAGGCTAGAAAGACTTGATGATGGACTGCTCCATCAGGTATGTGCAGAGCAAAATATTGTGTGCTATGCACTCAAGGAGAGATCAAATCTTTTTTTTTTATGCAGTTCAGGTTGCCATTTTGCATCTGAAAGAATGGACTCATTCTCATGAAGGCTTAGCACAGGTTTAAGGCTTTGAGCTGTGTGTTTCTGTGCTCAGGTAGCCATTCTCTGTCACTGCAGTTCTCATTTCAAAGTTGATCTAGGTGACATCAGGTTTTTATTTTTGGCAGGGGAAGAAATAGCAAGGGAAGAGCAAAAGGAACAACTTGACTTTGATGCTAAGACAAGAGATACAGTAAAAATGGAGTGAGGAAAGCAAACATGCTTTTCTTTCTGTGCTGTTGGTTACATAAAAAAATCTGTCTTGATTTTTTTTCTTTTTGTTTTTTCTTTCTGGCTTTCAGTAAATGGCTTAGATAAACCTTAGTCTCGATGTCGTGCCTTGCTAAAATACTTGGGATAACTCTGGGATAACCAGGTTTAAAAGTTCTTAAGAGAATAATGGAAGATATTAGGAAATAAATAATCTGGATGTGGAAATTAAAACAGTTAATTCCATGACATAGGGGGAATGACAGCAGGCAAGTTATAACATTAACTAAAAAAGCTTCTGTATTTTAGACATTTCATTGAGTACTTAGAATTTGATCACTGGCTGAAGAATACACTGGTTTCTCTTACAGATAGGTGCTATGCAGTATCAGACTGTGTGTGATGAATGATGGTCAGAGGTGGAAGGAGGACTAGGGTAAGGGATAATCAATGACAGGAATGAAAAAAAAAGACAAAAACCAACAAGCATAACTATTGAAAGGGTATGATGCTATAAGCTTTGATCTAAGGCATTATTTTGCTAAGTTCTATTAATATTTATTTTGTTAAGTATAAAGTAAGCACCATTCATGGGAACCATTCTCATTATGGTAAAGTATCTATTTTTCATTCATTAATAAGATTAGTTCTGTTTATTCTCCTTTAATGCTGCACTTTGATTTCTGGCTTTCTTTGTTCTTCAAAAAATTTCGGTTAAAGGGCAACAAAGGATTTTTTTAACCTTTCTAAAGAGCATGATAGTGTCCAACAATTAATTTTAGTAACTAATGCTAATATTTCATGTATCCATGTATCCAGGGAATGAAAAGGTTGCATTGTGATTTTGTGTAGCATGAGGTGATGTTGTAAGCAGCAGTTAGAATACAGTTTTCTGCAGTTTTCAAAAGCAAAACTGTGACCTTAGAACTGTCAAACACTATAGAATTCCGTAAATATCTTTATCCTGTATAAATTAAGGTGTGGGATTCAATGAAGTTAGTGGAAATTGGAAGGCTTTTCTACTGTGCAATCTCATGCATATTGCAATTAGAAGAATACTGAGATTTTAGTTAATCAAAATGTAATTTTTGTTCAGTTTGAACTTGCACTGTGGATACTTCATAAATTACTCATGTTGAAAAAAATGGACTAGAGATTGTAAATTTTTAGAAGTTGAAGCATATTCCCTACTTTTGACTTTAAATTAGGAATATCATATACAAAATGAATTATTCTGAACCCCGGTTGGAGGCCTTCAGAGTAAACCTTACAGTTCTCATGGTATCAAAACTGGAAGGTCCTATCCTGTCTCTTCTCTCTTAATTATTGTTGTTTAGAACTTTTATTATTATGGATTACTCAAGTAATCCACAGGAGTAATAGAATAAGTATGATGATGGAATGATATGGCAGCATCTTTTTTGATAATAAATTATGCTCCATGACTTGAGAAAGGAAAATATTTAAATAGTCAATCATATTCTTGAACTAAATCTTGAAATCAATACAGAAGATTACATGTGGTTTCAAATGCATAACCTTTCGCTGTATATTTGAAATAGGTTAATATAAGTACATGAAAATATTCCAATGACAATAACCATGGCTGTAGTTTATGAACCATGAGCTGAATACCTAATACTTTACAGTTAAAAAGTTTTTGGTAGGCTGTCCATTGGTAGGGGTGTAGAGAGACTGCTCACCTCATCTCAGTTTTCTCTGAAATCCCTTTGTCACACCGCTGATTCCACATGCTGTAGGGGTTTGCACTCCATGAGCAGTAGTTTCTGCCTTGTAGAATGGGGCTAAGAAAAGCAGCTGTGTTGAAAAAAACTATCGTGGGCTGAGACGTGTCCAAATTTGGGTTTCATACCACATCTGATCCTATTTTGGGTTCTCTATCTGCCTCTTTGGATTGCTCTTATGGTGAAATGATGTTTTCATGACTGAGATAGAACAGCAGCTCTGCCTAAGATGTGGTACTTCATCATACTCACAGGAGTCAGGGACAAAATCTGTACTCACTTCCATGGGAATAGAATGAGCTGTAAAAAGCTGACCCAGCAAAGAAACTTCCATTGATTCCCCCAAGGAGTTACCTGAGCAGACTCTTGATAAGCTTGATCTTTAACTCAAATATGCCTTAAAAAAAAAAAAGAAACCTCACTTGAACTGCTTCAAAGGCATTTTCTCATGAATGTGTTCCATACCAAAGCTTGTACTGCAGATGGTAAACTCCTGATGTACAAATACCTCAGGTCTGGTCCTGTTAGAGGCAGCACTTTTTAGTTGGAAATGTATTGCTGTGATAGAAATTCCACCTAATTCTGACAGAGTGAGATGTCCTCACTCATCATCATCATCATCATCAAGACAATACTTTATAGTGCTATTTATGATGGTATTTTAGAAGTCATCATGCAGTTCTGATTTATAATCATGGCTGAGGAATTATCTTGGCAATTTTGTCGTTGACTTGAGTAAATGTTGAGTCTGGCCTGTGTTATTCAAATTGTATATAAACTTCTGTAGATAATGATTTTGGGTTAATTCTTTAAATGCTGTATAACTTAGAAAATTTTACTTGGAATCATGCTTTGGATGACTTTTTACTTGGCTGTTATGTGAAAAGAATAATTATGCATTTGATGTTTAAGATTTGATACTTGGAGAGGAATATCTCTGTTCTGGTAGAAACTCTATTGCAATTGTAAAGCATCTGGGGGAGAGGGGAAGCATTTAACAGCTGTTTGCAAACTTGGTGGCATCTTCTGTACATTGTGACTTCATTGCCCTTAGGAGTGGCTTGTAACTTTGGTGATAAGGTGGTGGAAATAGTGAGGCAGATGAGGGATTTTTCTCTAATTGTCTCCAAGGTTCAGCAAGTAAATTTTGAAACACATCACTTGTTAATATGTAGCCTTTTACTTTCAAAAAATATTGTTATGAAAATATACCAGGCATCTTGATACTTATAGAATGGTTAAGAAATATTTTTGACTTTGCTGTTCACTCAGCAATATACAGCAGATGTTTACAGTGATGAATTAAAAAAATAATGATTAATTACACAAGTAATGGAGGTTTCTGCAACGTGATTTTATTGGAGGTATTGTAAAATAAGAAATGATGTATCATGGAAAAGGGCTGTCAGAATAGGAGGCTTTATTCCTGAGCAATAATCCTTCTAGGCAACAAAAATCCTGGAGGGAATTTCAGAGAGGTGGGCGAGTTATTTAACTGACAAGGAGCTTGCAAGGTACCACAAGAAAGAAAACACATTTACTACCTATCAGTCAGTTGGTACATCAAAGCAGTAATTAACCTAAAACTGGCAGAGGAACACATGAGTGTGAGGAATACATTTACTTATTGCTCATGTGTTTCTTCCAAATTTGCACTAGTAAGAAATCTGGTCTGTTTTCTTAGGGTACGTTTTAGGAGCCTTTCTGTGTATGCAAAAACAAAGTGATCCAGAAATTCAATGTGTAAAGTGTGATTTGTTGACTCTTTTCTTGGCTTGCTCAATTGAAAGTATTTTTAATATAAAGGAAGATATCTTGAAAGCTTCCTGGAAAAGTATGAGAAAATTCTGTAATAGTTGTTTCACATAAGGTTTTATCAAACATGTCATGTAGCTGCTGTTGCTATAAATAGATGTAAACTGCTGCATTTTTGAATGCAAAATAGGGTCAAACTCTTGAAAACTGAGATTCCCTGTATTGTAATGATTTTTTGATTTCATTGCAAAATTCCTGCAATTCAGGTTTGTTGTTACCCAGAATAACAATGCTTTTAGACTGTTGAAAATATCAAAAGAAGGCCTGTAAATTAGTTTTGTCTGGGCAGTGATAAGCATTCATGGAATAAATAAATGGGTCATGGTTAAACACAGTGGAAAATTTTAGATATATCTGTCTATCTATCTGTCTATAAAACTCTGGGTTTTAGGTAATTTTCTTTGCAATTTTCTGTTTAACTGATGGCATAGAGTGTAAAGTGTTTTTCCAGAAAATTGACATTGTAGGGAGATAAGAGCTTTGTAGAACTACAATGTAATTTGCTGTTTGGACATAAATAATTCTGTATTATAGACTATGTGTAGATACAAAGTTGTTTGCTGTTTTATTTAGGAGCAACAGTGACTAATTTCTATTTTTTCTTGAAATGGAGGGAGAAGGGTCTGCATAATTTGGGACTAATTTCAAGTGTTGTAGCACTAAGGGTTTAAAGGAATAGATGTGTAATTTGCTGTAATTCCTTGTAGTTTATATGGACTATATAAACTATGGACTGGTTTATTTGGCACTGGAGCTTTTCCAAGCTTGTAAATTAAGGAGTCAGATCTGCTTTGACTCATGTGCAGGGTCACTGGGGACAGTGAGTGGCAGTGACTCAGAACATGACATGCTTTGAGTCAGCAGTGATCCAGTGCCTGGATGCTGAACTGGAAGGCAGGATGCTTCTGATGGAGCTGGATTTTAGGTGGGGGGTAGAGCTTTGGTCCTGTCTGCTTGCAGTCACTAAAAGCTCCCTGGCATGACCCACTGCAGGAGGGATCTTTGTCCTACTCAAACTGCAACACTGGGTAGCAGTAACCACAGCTTGGATATCCCTGGGAGTTCTGAATATATAATATCTCAGTTTTATTGCTCTAGCCAGAGCAAGGTACCTGCTGCAGCTGCTGAAACACCATGTGCACTGTTCTCTTTTGCAGTTCCTACCTTGTACTTATGAAGCTGAGAAAGTTCACATAATTATGTAAAGTGAAATGTCATCCACCTGAACCTCTTAGATTCCCTAAGAGGTATGTGTGCACTGTGAGGGATTAGAGTAGGCAAAATTCTCATTAATTCTAAAACTCAGTTTATAGTCTTGATGGATGAGTTGTTAAAGTCACTATTCAGATTATGGAGTAGATGCACGGCTCAGAATGCCTCCTGTACCTTATTTCTGCTTGTCAGTGGTGTAGAATAGGGCAGAAGAATATATATACCAACCAACTTCAAGTGTACTGGAAATTATAAAATACTTTGCACACAAAAATATTTTCCAGGTACTTGAATACATCTGGCATTCGACTGGTAAATATTGATTTTACAACTTACATTCAAAGCATGGTAGTATTACTATCATTTTAGTGAGCTGAGATAAATTATGGTTCAGATCCAAATGGTTGTTTAGTTTTGCTAGTCACCAAATTGGCTGAATAAGTACAGTGTAATTGAGCCTAAATCTTTTTTCCCAGGTAGATCTCATTGAACCCACTTGGGTTTCTCCCTCTCCTGTGAAATATGTTAATAGACTGGCTCCAGAACATAGACTGCAGTTTATTAAATACCAGGGTTTGCTATTTATCCTGTACACAAGAGGTTGTGTAGCACTGTATGAAGTTTTACTTGAATCCTAGCTCTTCATCTGCTTGTGTTTCTCAAGCCTTTTCACTGCCCATAAGAGTATAACTTTCAAAACTGGCTCTGCTGACGTTCAGCTGGGATCCTTGCACTGGCAGTAGCTGCACTGACTATAATCATGCTGGGGTGAAAAGGGGTGTTAGGTTGAGTATGTGTGTGCATTTATACAAAATGGTACATATATATGTTATATATTCACTCTTGAAAGTAAAATAGTTGGGCTGAGAAATGTAGTGAGTTGTTGAAATGATAATAGAAACAAAAAATACATCTTACCTGTTATTTGTTTCACGAGAAAACAGAATGTAGATTGTTCAACAAAGGAGAAATATGGGTTGTCAAGTGCCAATCTACTTAGTTTCCTTTTTGCAAAAACGTATAAAAGATTTTGGATTTGATGTACATTGGGAACAGGAGTGGTGGGTCTTAACAACAGTTGGCTCTTGTCTTGCTCTCCTTTCCAGTGAAGTGCATTTTCTGAAGCTCAGTGTGGTGGCATACAGATGTTGTTGCTTTAGGAGCTGATTACTTACTGCTCTGTGTTGCCAAGTATCATTGTACTGTGATTCTATATCTGACTGTAAGAGCAGTTTTTTGCTTTTTGACTTCTTTCTGCTAAGGTTGATATTTAAAACATGTAGTTTCTGAAGCCAAACGTGTAAGAAAAATGCGGTGTATATATTCAATAATGAGAATCTTCTGGCACCTAGGGGACAACTATTTTTCTCTAATTTTTTTTTTTAAACTGGGTTTGGGTATCAACTATATTTTTAATATTAGACTGTAAATTCTGCTTTTAGTAATTCACTGCCACTTTAGCATTCAGCATGTCTATGAATTCAGTCTTGTTATGTTTTTAGAGTGGATAAGTTAAGTCTAGCAATCACAGAAAAACTAATGAGGAAGCATTCACAGAATGCAGAAATCATGCTTAATATGAAGTAAACAGTATAGGCCCTATTCTTTATCTACTTTATAATTTTAAATAAGGAAAAAGTAGAACCCAAGCATGCTATTGTGGCACAAAGTTGATCTAATTAAATATTCTGAAGATAAATTATAAGGTAGATTCAGTGGCATTCAAACTGGCACCAAGCAAACTAATGCCAATGCCAAAACCTCTGGGGAGAGCAGTGAAAAGCCCCAAAGTTTTGTGTGGAGAGTTATAGTGAAAAGGGAGTTTATAGACCTAATTTTAATGTTGGCAGCTATTCTAATTCTACAGACTCTATCTGTTTCCCCAGTGCAGTGTTTTGGTGGATGCATGTTTATCATCTAAATAATCTTGGACTTCCTCCTAATTGTTCTGACTTTTTTCTGTGTGAGAAACAATTCTGGGCCAAGCATTGTTTGCCTTGCTCTGGTTTTCATAGCTTAGCTCTAGCACCTTTGTGTGATGTCCACTGTGCCCAGAAGACCAGGGAAAATGTCTTCTTTTAGGCAACATTTCCTGAAGTAAATGTCTATGATATTTTGGTCAGGCAGGCCTGGATTTTATTAGACAGAATAACTCACTTGGATTGGTAGATTGGAAGATAATAAAAGTGATTGACAAATCTCCAGTAACTCTACATTGAGTTAGGTAGATATACTGAGATGAGAACAAGTCAGAGGGTTCAAGAACAGACTGTAAGAAAAGCTCTTGATGTACATGTGGAATGAGGAGACATGGGAAGGAGGCAGCTCTTGGGAACAGAACTGTTCCTGATATCCTCTATATGCCTGTTGAAGTAATGCCTTCTCTTACTTAGGGGGATAACTCAAGCAAACACCTGTTGGATGGATGTGACGGTATTTTCATGGATGATTTAGAGATTGCTGCCCATTTCCAATGATCTTGTTCAGAAATGGTTTAAAATGTACAAGTAGTGTAGGCAGGAAGTCAAGTTAGAGCTGCTGTGACAGTGCTTTCATTGTCTGTCAGCATCCTCTGAGTGTCGTGAGCTGAACCTTACATTTTATTTGAACTGCCTGATATCTGCCAAGGGGCAGGATATCATTGCTAGACAGAAATCCTCTCATCTTCTGTGACTACATCCCCTCTTAGATGTAAGAACTGTTTGGTATCCAGAGGTGAATTGCATTGGACCTTTACAAGGCACAGGAATCACTCATCCATCCATCTGCTCATCCTTTTATGGTGAAGGATTCTGAGCAGAGGGCCCTTTGACTCTGCAGTGGAAACTGTTTGGGAAAACTTGCTTTAATAACAAGATTCTGACTGAAGACTTTTGCAGAGGAAGGTTATTTTATGGAAATGGCCAGGTGTTCACTGCTGTTGTTCTGGTATTTGCACACCAGGTTACAAAAAGAGAAAAACTACTGTATCAGTATACATGATGTGAATAAAAAAGTAGATTAAAGGAAAAGTTCAGAAGTCAAAGCTGGAGAGAGGTTCAGAGTAACCCAAAATTGCCATCCAAGATTTTGGGGAGGAGGGTTGTAATCTTCCTGAAATATTATTGTGCATGTACTCCCTAACTAATACATTGAATCTGTTCTACAAAACCAGACAAATCTTTAACACAAAAGGACTTTGAGGACAAGTGTGACACCCAGAGGAAAGAAAAGGCTTTATGGAAATTGTGTATCTTAGAATCACTGCTAAAGCAGAAGCACTGTTTTGTTAGTGAGAAATTTACAGTGAAAAATTTTTCAGTGAGATTTAAAATATTGTGTATTTAAAATATTGTGTATTCCTGAGAAATGTCACTACTGTAAATCTCCTTTGTGGAATAGTTAAGTCACAAGTGAAATCTGGTGTTATGCAGTAATCCATTGTTCTGGTACTTAAACTCTTTAGGGAACAATCCTCATAAGGGGCGACAATTTTGGTGATGGCCAAGAAATGTATCATCTGTATGATCCAGAGAGAAAAAAAGGAAAGGAAAAAATGCTGTGAAATAGACACATTCTTTGTACTCACCTGAAAAGAGACTTGTATGTGATATGCAGGCAGATATCTACTTTAAATTATATTTAGTCAATTAACATCAGTGTTAACATACAGGTCTTTATCTACAGAGGTTCAGGCTTCATGTATTTTCCTGTCCATTTGCTTCAGTTTAGCAGTGAGAGATCAAAACCCATCCTCCTTTGTGCCTTGATGATAATTTTTTCATATATGTATGATCATACATATATTGTATGATCATTTTTTCATCTAGAAAACAGGCAGACCTGAGAAACAGTGAGCATTCCAGCACAGGGGCTCCTGCTGCATGTGCTGATACACCCATGGCATGGGATGGAGACTGCCCACTTGGTTTGGCAGTTTGCTTCCAAGCACCTAGTTTTTCTAAGATGCTGGTGTTGTCTCTGTGTATTTGTGCCTTTATGGCTATAGCTGCAAACAGTTTAGTCTGAATAATATTTATAGGATTTATTGTTTCCTGCTCCCTCTGACTCTGTGGTGCATAAATGGACCTAAATGTCTTAATAATGAATTATTACTGGGTAATTAATCAGCTTCCCTTGCTTTAGACAGTTGCCTCCCAGAACTTACCATAATTCACCTCCATCAGCCAATACATATAGACATTAATTGCCTCATAATATTGTCAAGAAGATGTCAGGCAGTACTGAAAGGGTGTGATTGCATCTCTTTGATCTGAGCAGAATTTATTAGTGTTTTGCCCCTATTCTTGTTCTACACATTTATCTTGCCAGTGCCATGAACTGGACTGAGGACACATCATCAGGGTGCAATCTGGAGCAGGTCTGTCCAAGTGAAAAGTAATTTCAGATTTGCAATGGGAAATGAGTAATTCCCCAGCAGGCAAGTCACAAAACCAGGTACTGACAGCTGGGGCAGTGGAAATTCCCCTTTCAGTGGTCTTATTTGAAATACCAAGATGAAAATACAATGCATGCTTAGAAGGTGCAAATAATGTCTACTTTCATTTCACTCAGTGAAATTTGCTCAGCTTCATCTTGTAGCACTGGAGTTTTTTTTGTATTTCAAAATGTATGTGACTATTTGCCCAGTATTTGGAGAAGTTACTCCGATTTAGTGTAAATGTTTCTATTTCAGACTCAAAAAACTGATATTTGTTAATTTTATTAGTGTATCCAAGTTTATTGACACTGCAAAAAGTGATCCTGTTTCTTCAATTGATAATACCACAGTAATTGCCTTTTATTAATCTTTATTTGGATGCATCCCTGTCCCTGTGGAGTGATGTGTTTGAAGATGCAGTGAGGTAGAGCACTGGAAGGAAAAGGCTGGGCTAAATATTCATTGAAATAAATAGGGCTCTTCCCCTTGACTTCAAAGAAAAAAATAGTCTAATTAAACACAATGGAGGGAAAGAGGGAAAAAATGAGAACCTTTGATTTGAACACACTTTGGAGCAGAGATGTGAAAATGAGCTCTGTGAGATGGGAAAGAAGAAATAACAATATTGTTACAGCAGATAGCTGGTACTGCAGCATAGACAGATCTAACAAGTGTAGGAAGATAAGGAAATACACTGGAAAGGACAATATTTGAAGGTTTTATCAAGTCTGACCTCCTGGTGGTTGAAGCAAGTTGTCAAGGTCTTGTGGGAGCTGTTTCAGGTGAAGGGAGCACGAGTCATGAACACAGTGGAGTCCTCTGACTAATTCTGAATAGGTTTGAGAATTACCCCTTCACCATCATGCCTGGATTTGTATGTGGGGAGAATCTCTATGGAAAAAGATTGTGGAGTGTGGCTGTTCTGAAGGAATAACATCCAAGGCGCCCAAAAAGCTGCATTGCCTGTCCTCCCTCCTCCCAGTATTTTCAGTCAGTGTGTCAGAGCCTTTCTTTCTTTGAACTTACAGAATGGTTCCTTGGGACTCTCTGTTTCTTGGCAAAAAAGTAGGAGCCGTTGTAAGTTGCCATGATCCACAAATCCTTGATATTCTCCAGGTCATCCCTATGCATCCTTTGAGGAGTAAGGACAAATCTCATTTCCTCCACTTTCAAGGAGTGTGTATTGTGTGCTGTATATTCCCTTCAGGTGTTTGCCACCTTTACTGAGGGTGAACTTGTAGGATTTGTTGCATCTCATTCACAAGAAGTCTTGTGTGTACCTATTACAGTTTTACATGAGTTAGAGATTTGGTAAAGGTGAAAGGTTCAATTCAACAGAATTGTTTAAGTTGAAAATAATTTTTGAGTGTAACAGACCGACCTCTGCATACTACAGATAAAAATACTTGTAAGAACCTGTCACTTTTTCATTTATCACTGTGTACTGCTTCAGTTTACCATAAAAAAGACCCCACAGCACGTATTTGGAGAGGAACCTGTTTTTCTGTAAAACAACAAGGAATGTTTTTCTTTTGAAAGAAAAATAGTTTTACTTTTTCTTGAATGGCATGTTCTTAGTTATCAGATTAACAACATTTTTGGAGGGGTATTCAAGCAAGTGTTATATGTAAAATATACAAATAAATGTACACTTTTAGCAATCTTTTAAGAACTAGAGGCTAATTTAAGGTAGGATCACTTTCCTTCTGGGTGTATCACCTTTAGTTATTCCTCCAAACAAGCTGCAGCTATCCCATATTACACTGGGAGGGGCAGCTCTGGGCCCTGGTGCTTCCCCAGGACTTTTTGGCAGCTGAGTCTCGGTGAGGTAACTTAATAATTGTGCTGCTACCTTTGGGATCCCCAAAAGGTCAGTCTCCTACATACCTGGATGTTGCAAGACTGTATTTCATCTCCATCTGTTCTTTTCTTTCCATGATTAACCTTGTAAAGGTAAATGATGGGTTTTAGCACTTGTTACTTAATTAAATGGTGAATATATAGATGGAACTATACAGGGTGTTTCTGTTAGATACTTTGAAGGCTTCTATTTTACTTGTGTGATGTTTACTATTTGAGGGAAACTTTCAAACTCCTGATGGGCCTTGAGTTCTATTTCTTTCTTGGTCAGACTTGTGGGCTGTTAGGTAAAGCAGAGAAAAGAGAGCACACCTTGCAACTGAATGCCTGTTAGCTGGATTTTTGTTTATCTGGCTGGAAAATGCCACTGTCTTAGCCATAGCTAATAGAGTAGGGCTTGCATGTAAATTAGAGAAGGCAGAGGAGAATGCAAAACTCAAGTGAATAAGTTGCCTCTCCTGTTGCATTTGTTTTGGGGGTGGGTGGCTCATTTCTTGAGGGTTTTATTTTTAAAAGTTGGATTTGATTTGGTTGATATTCCTTTCAGAATCTAGATTTTTCTACTTTGGCTTGTATTTTCCATGTTGACTTTATCATAGTATTGGAAAGTCAATATGCCTTTGTGGAAGTAAGAAGTTTGCCAAGGTAGTTTTTTACAAGTGCCTGAGTCCAGGGAGGAGAAACAGAAGAAAATAAGTAAATACTGTTGCACTTTGTCTATTAAAAGCTTTTTTAAATATATATTTTTACTGCATTTATTGCTGAATTTAATCAGAGTCAAAATACATTTCAGACCTTCTCTCCAGTCTTAGGAAACTCGGAGATGGCAAATTCAACATTACCTTGTGTTGTTGGCATGATCCCTTTCCAGGAAGGGTAAATGGTACATCAGAATCCACTTTGTTTTCCCAGAAGAATCAATGCTTTGTGGTATTGTGGAAAACTTAGTCATTCCTGTGCCAACCTATTAATTTTTTTGGCAAAATTAATCTATAACAACAAACTGTTCCAACTGATTTCTTATGCAAATTCTGCAGTAGATGTTCAGATATGATGATTAGCTCAGCCTGCCCCTTTGTCATCCTTGGGGGCAGTCATGGCTGGGTTATTTCTTTGGGCCTGTGAGCTCACAAGGAAGTGTCCTTCAGCTCTTACCCTGACTTAGATCAGCATAAATAACATTATGGCATAATAATATTTTTTTTTATGTTCTTAATGTATTTGTAGACCTGTACTGCTGCTGGATAAATTCATTAGGAACCTTTATGGAATGCCTAGCAGAGTTGTGGAAAATGAGTTTTGCAGGTGTGGATTGGTAGAATTGCAGTTTGCCCTGCAATGTGTTTTAGTCTCTTTTTGTGAGTTTTTCCCAACTACTCACCTGGCTGTAATATATATAAGTGCCTAACTGAGCAGTTATTTTCCCATGGCAAGTCTGTTGTACAAAACTCAGGAAATTGTACACCTCCTGGCTCTATTTACCTTGATCTTATTCCATAAAATATTCATGCTGATAATCTGTGCAGCTCAGAGACACTGAAAGATGATCTGCAAAAAGAGGGAGTACTTGCTCTGAACTCTATGGAGGCCCTCAGGAGTCATTCTGATTCATGTCTAGGGATTTCACAAGGATTTGACATGCTTGATCTTTAGCTTGTAATTAATTGTCAGAGCTGCTATCAGCTTTAGAAATGGGTTTCTACTAACTGGCCAAAAATAGCAGTGTTGGTCTTTGAAACTGCTGCCTTTTATGTGTGAAATCAATTGCACCAAGAGCATGTTCTTTTCACAAGTAACAAAAAGGATCCTGTTGTGTAATGTCATCCCATTTAGTTAGAAAATGTTAGCACCTCTCATTTCACAAGGCTTTTTTTGTACATGCATTAAATTTAGTCACGTGCAAAAAGAAATCTGCAACTGGATACTCCTGGTAAAGTTACTAGATATGCATGATTTATCTGTATTTTAACACTTATTTTAATGCAATATATTAAGCTGGTCAGATGAGGAAAGAGCTCTATGGCTATTCCTCTTACCACCTCATCTCTCCTACTGTCAGTGTATGCCTGATAGTTAATAACAGCTTAAAACTGGTGCAGTTTCAGGCTATTTTTTCCCCATTTCCCTCTTCATTGCAATAAAAGGAATAGGCTCCATTAGGTGAATCTTTCTTTCTGCAAGTAAATTGGTGTTTAGTGAAGAGAAAATGTATGGCAATGGTGGAAATTCAGCAGAGCTTCCTGCACCTGCTTCACTGCTCATCATCCCCTTTATCCATGGGGGAGGAAGGTTGGGGGCAGTGCCTCTCTATAGGATTTCTGTGTGTTCTGCTTTTGTTCCTAGCCTGACTCAGGGAGGGTCATCTGCTGGTGCCACTCCAGAATGGCCCATGGAAAACTTGGGATCCTGCCAATTTCTTGCTTAGCTCAAGGAATCCAAGGGGCTGAAACCAAGAGAATACATTCTGTCTCTGTTATGTGATAGACACGAGCAATGTGTTATCACAAAAATGAGACCTGGACCTTGTTAGGCCAAGCAGATATTTTAGTCTGGCTCTCATACTCTGAATGTAGAACTAGATACATGCTGGTGGTGTAGTGCTTAATCTCAGAGGAGGGATAGTAATTTGACAGCTTGCTTTAACCCTAGTCAATAATGTTGACTCTTGTGTCATCTGTTTGCTGAGAATGTGGCTTCTCACATTTTGTATAAAATAAGGATTTCTTTTCCTGCTTTGTTTTTCCTTTTTTCTGGCTTGGGTTACAAGAGAGAAGTATTTGAGTGTAGCATTAATGTGTTTGATTTCTAGGCTTTATTTGGAAACTTTGAAAAAGTAAAAATACATAAGCCTTATTGAAGGAAGGAAGGAAATATTATTGTTTGATGTATTAAACTGTTACTCTGTTTCTGAAAATCTCTGTTTTTCTAGAAACCAGACCATACTTTTTCCTTTAGCAGTAACAAGTCCTGCTGCCTGTCTCAAGAGAAGCCAAAAAAGGCAAGATAAGAGCTGTTCAGATAAGATAGGTGACATTTCTGTCAGTTCTCAATAGCTGGAGAACCAGATGAGGAGCTGCACAAAACTGAAAACAAACAAGCAGTGTTGCTCTGTCCCTGTCCCTGAAGTCCAAAAAATCCTCTCAATGCCCTCAAGCTGCTGTCTTTGTGAAGGAAATATTTTCTCTTGAGAGGAAATTTAGAAAATGTTTTGTTGTACTGGTTATGTTAATTAAAGTGATCTTTGTTTCACAAGACAGGAATTCAGAGGGCTGTCCTGCTCTGCATAATTACCTGTCACAACAAAGAGAATCAATTAAGATGGAAAACTGAGATTGGTGTAATAGTCTGTCTTATCTGATCTGCAAGGTATATCAGCAGTGTATTTCATGGAACTTGATTGTATCCAAGATTTCAGGGGGATCCTGGTGTCATGTGAGAATACTTCTTTATAGACAGTACTCAGTCTTTTCCTCTTTATATCAGTGAGCCAACAATGCTGCTTTTTGTTGCTTCCTGTAGCAAACCAAGTGTGAAATGTGTATGTAAGAGGAGTGCCTAAGCCTCTCTGGCAGCCTCATACAGCAGCCTGCTTTTCATAGTGCTTAGTGAGATGACAGCATTTTGCTGCCAGTCTGTCAGGAATCCATGTAAGGTGGGTTAGTTTGAAGCCCATGGATGGGCCCTGATCTGGGTTATCTTTGCTGATGTACATGGATACTTGTTATTACAAGAGGTACAAATCATGCATTCAAGAATTTGGGACATCTGGGACATTTTATCTTGCTCCTGGAGAAAAAGGTCAACTGCTTCCAACTCGTTTCTCTTAAACAGCAGCAAACCCCAGCATGGACTGAAGATTTGACCCCCATTAAAATGCATCAATTGAGATCTAACATAGCTGTAAGGTACAGAAATACATAACTGTGGATGGATATTTAAGTACTCCTAGTGTAAATATCAATATACAGATGCACACTAGGCATATACATGCAGACCTACAGCTGCAGAGAAAATGTATAGCAGGCAAAAGACTTTCTGATACAGTGAAAGGAATTAATAAGATCTTAGTTCCTCATTAAAAAAATACTGAGAAGCAGAAGAACTTGTATGAAAGACTTAAGCTGGGATTTCAAATAAATGTGTATGGATAGTCAATATGAGCTCAATTGTGAAACACGAGTCTCTATAAAGACCTGTTGATCTTTGTTCATATATATCAGTTTTTTCCCAGGTGTTTTTTTTAATTAGGGCTTGTCATTGTGCAGTATTAGGAAGATAAATACTTAGTGCAATTTAGCAATCTTAAGGAAAATAATTGTTTTAATAGAAGAGATTTTTTCCATTCTTTTTAGAGGAAAAGATGGTCTTATGAAAATGGTATAGACTCTAATCCTCCTGCTTCATTATTCAATTATTTTGGCTCTTCTGAATTTCCAGCATCATGTGCATGTGAATTTTTTTCTTAAATTAAGTGATAGATATTAAGTTTTGCTCAGTTGTACTTTCAAATTTATCATTCAGCTTCTTTTGGCTTGGCCGGGTCTGTATACAAGTGTGTGAACTGAACTGTTATTAGCAAGTTCTTGTTCAGTTTTCCCCTTTCTACTGTTTTTGGGCTCTGAGTTTGGCTTGCCTGCTGTCTTCACAAACCACTTTTTCTGCAGGATCACTTTAAATCACCCAGCACCAAAACCTGAGTATTACAAATGTATGCACTAAGGAATGTGTCTTGCTTGTTGTGGCCATCAAAGTAGGTTTCATGTATTAGAAATTGAACAGTATAGCTACAGTTCTCAAATCTTGCTTTTGCCAGTGTCCTTGAGTTCAGTTTTTCAAAGTCACAATGAGTTACTGACTAGCTGGCATTTGATAAATGTGACCCTTTATCCTCACAGGCCACTATAGGCTTTGTTTTGATAAATACTTGTCCAAACATCCCCATTATTTATTTTTCCAGACATTAAATGTGACACGGGATGCTGTGCCTATTATCTTCCAGCTAGTCTTGTTTGGTTTTTTTCCTTTGAGAGAAACTTTGACCATTTTATTCGCTGACCTGGTAAATGCTTTATCGTTATATTAAGGTCCTTTTATTAGTGTTATAAAATTTCAAATCAATTATTTATATGTTTGGTACTACTTTAGAAGAAAGCTTAATTGTTGAATAAAGTTTTGAGTTCCAGTTTTCTGATTTTTGAGTGGTCTGTGCTAAGTCTTGAGCAGAAACTTGCTGAAGAGCTGCGGGATTGAAGGAGGGCAGAAGTGACACAAAGTAAAGCTCTCTTGGGAAATCTTACAGTAGTTAAGCAAGTGCAGCAGGATTTGAGCAATGCTGCTTGTCCATTTGTTTGTGTTTGGATCTCAGGGTACATGAGATTGGACCTGTCATGAGAACCAGGGACTGGGAGCCAAGATTTTTTAGAGATGTGTCTGCAAGAGAATCAAACTTGCTTTGCCAGCACCATCTAGGAACATCTGCTTGGCTGTATAGCAGACAGACCTTTTGTGAATCAGGGGAGAATTGCCTTTATAATAAAGCCTCTTGGTGGCAGGTTTTTTTAATCTGCTGCACTGACACAATTGCTCCATCTTGTCCTCTTAATGCAACTGTGTGTGCCAAATCTGCCTGAAGGGATCTGTATCTGGGAGAGAAGGAAATGGTGATGCCTCTGAAAGGTGCTTACTGTGTTTTGTGAGACTAAATAAACCTTTGGTGGCTTTGTGGGGCTGAAGCTGGCACTCTTGGGTTGTGTATTCTTGTTATATAAATGTAATGCACACTTGGAATTTATTGTTAGAGAAAAGAACGGAAATCCTGGCTATAACTTGCAGAGGCAAATGGTGTGTGTATAGTTGGTTAATGTTTCAGAGTCTGTTGCTCCTAAAGATGATGGCAGAGATACCAGAACCCTCCTGGTGGGCTTCAGGGGTGGAGGGATGAATGCCATGTTTTCCTCTGGTCTGACACCCACCAGAAAAGGTGGGGTGATGAATGTACTGAATTGCATGAAATAGCATTTACAGAACTTGCAAAGAGGAGCTTAAGTTGTTCAAGCTTCCTGCCCTGAAGTGTTTGTCATTTAGTCTCTCTCTCCTCTGTAGAGTTCTTAAGTGCTTTTTTTCCTGTGTGGGGAAAGATGTTGAAGAAAGGAGATATGAAGAGGGCAAATTGAACAGCCAATATTGCCAATGGCAAGTAACATCTTCCAAGTTTACTTGCAGCTTGTAAATTAAAAATGCCAACTCTTCCTTGTGCTGAAGTCAAGCAAGCAGCCACCAAACATAAACCTGGTGACTGTAAGGAGAGATGGCAAACATTCTGACTTTGTCTTGAATTAATATACTTTGAATGGTCCAGGCATGTTTGTACACAAGTCCTGAAGACAATCTGCAGTTTCTTAAAGTATTTCCAGTGTTTTTCTTTACTGCAGCTCCAAGTTGGTTGGAACTGGTATTCTATCTGCCTCTGGAAAAAATGTAGTGGATTCTAGCATAAACTAAATTTCTCTATGGAAATATGAGTGAGGAAATTGAGGCTTGAAAACACTCAGATTCAATTGTAATTGAAATTCAGTCACAATTTGAGCAATTAGTAACACACTGGAACGTTCACATCTAAGCAGCGTCTGATTCTGTAGCACTTGAAACATGTCAGGCTTCTTTTATGCCTAAATATAAATTGTCATGTGCATATGTATTATACAGGTGATATGGTCTTGGATTCCTCATGGTAAATGGAATTAGTGGGTATCTTATTCCAAATTTTTGTATGTATATGCATGATCCCAGAGCTTTTTATGCTCTCTGTACTTGCAAGAAAGATCATGAGTTGATGCAGGTGTAAATTACACATGAATATAGCAATGGATTTAAAGAGTGCTTTATGCATGATATGCTTGAGAAGTCTCTTAGGCTGAGTGAAAATTTGTCATTTGACTCCTAGTAGAGGGTTTTAATTCGTATTTTAACTGAGAATTGAATTTGGATGCCTGAAAAATTTGTGTTGCAGCATCACCTCTCTCAAGGCAGTATGAACAAGGAGAGCAGACTGCACTGTGTGTCCATCTGAAGAAGTTCAAGTTCAATGCTAATCTACTAAACTTGGGTTTGCTTCACAGTCACCCAAACTTCTGGCTCCAGCCTGAATGTGTCCTGTTCAGACTACTTGGCTCAGTTTAGTGGTACTCTCACCTGGGCTATCAAGAGCAATTAGTAACTTCCTGGAGTTTTTTTTAGTCTTGTGCATTTTGGTTTCCTTTTTTTTTTCCCCTGGACCATCCTGGCTAGATTATACATGTGTAATACAATTGCTTGTAAATCCATGTTAACTGCAGGGTGAAAGGGGTTTAAATACTACTGTCTTAACTTCTTCTGTATTTTGCATTGACTGTTTAATTTTTAAAGAAATATATATCTCTGTTCTAGGAACAAAAGCTCTGACTCTCCTTTATGTGTACATACAAACTTGTACAGAAAGCAAATGCTTTTCTGAAAGTGTTTGATTCATGTGTTCCTGTATTTACTGATGTGAGTGAGGATCTGAAGTATGATTTATGTTGTCACAATCTGTAGCTGTGAAGGAATTAGGGGTTTGTTGGCTCTTTTGCAATTCAAGAGAGACCCAGTCCTACTCTGTGTCATCCCTTTGAAAGAAAATAATCAAAGACTGAAACTTTCTGGAGATGTGGTACACAAGGTTTTGTGGTTTGGTTTCTTGTTAAACTTACTGAGTTCCACTGCTTTCAAGAGAGTTTGGAAGCATGTATACATGGATGTGTCAACTGGAAAAACTCGATATTAAGGAAATTGAAAATAACTTTAAATACGAATGTGGAACTTGGAACTTGAATGTTAATAGAAATACTGTTAAAAGCAATAAATGTTGGGAGTATTTAGAAGACATGAATGTGTTGGGAGTTAGAAGCAGTGGAAAATGTCCCTGTGGCTTGTGAGAGCCTCAACAATGAACAGGAATGTTTAGGGGATGACTGAACATTATGAGTGATGGGGAGGTATTGTATCTTGTGTGTTTTGTTTTATTAGCCATGAGAACACTATCAGTACTAAGGAAATATTCAAGTAGGAGTAGCTGTTCCAGCTGAAAGCACTACTGGAATAGTTTCAGAAATTAATAGTCAGAACAGATGATGATCCTTAACCTTTCAAATCCCATTTGTTGTATGATACCTCTTTGGATGGAACTGTTTCAAAATTGCTCTTAAGTACACAAAAGTAACAAAGCCTGTCCAAACAAGCAAACTCCATGTACTTTTATGAAAAAAATCCTCCTATAAATAGAAGCCTCCCATCAAAGGGGTGAGAATGTTAGGATGAAGAATTCTCCCATGTGGAATGGCATTTCCAGTAACAAGAACTAATTGCTTAGAGCACCAAACAAATAATTAGTTTGTAAACAGAATCCAGAAATTCAGATCATTATGTGCTCTATCTTTGAAGCTGAGTAGTATTTTCTTCTGATCATTAAAAGCATATACACAAGCTATTTATACAGCTGGTACTAATGACTTAACCTAAACTTGTAATCAGTCAGACTTTTCTTTGGCAGTGTATCTGGTTTGAGGATAAATGAGTACAGGTGGTTTCAGAGTTAGAGCTGAAGAAGCAGAGCGTTAGTAAGTGTGCAGCTGCTCTTGATTGAGCCACAGTCAGGAACAAAAGACCCCTGTGACTAATTGCAGAAATATTGTTTAATAATTTAGAACCACTAAATTAATTCTAACTCTGACTGGTAGATAAACTGTGCTTAATTGTTTATGGTAACACAGAATTGGTTCTGTTGTCTGTGATGGGGTAGCCTTAAAATATAAACCAGAAGCTTTGTAAAATTTAGGTTTTTTTGTTGACTCTGACCTCTGTAAACCTCGTATTTATGGATCAGCTTCTGTGAGAGGTCTTCTTAAATGGTTATATGTTTGTCCAGACTATATGAAGGATAATGTTAGACTTAAGAAATTCATAAAAATAGCATTTCAAGTGAACTTAATATTTTAAATATGTGTACAAAACCACATCACATTTCTTTTAGGTGTGATAACATTTATTCAGAGTGCATTTTATCTGGTGAATGAGGTTTCTCTTTTTAGTGGTTGACCTCATTAGTGCTCAATGAGCAATTTTAGAACAAGGTCACCCTAGCAGCAAAGTTTAAATTTTTCCATGATTTGTTCTTTCTGTGCTGTTCCTTCATTTTTGTATGCACTGGGTCAAGTCCTGTGTATGTTGCTGCTGCACCAGCTGTCCATAAGATGTGTCAAGTTCTACATGGGTATTAAATCTTTTGGGCAGCCTACTCTCCCTTCTAATTGCTGATTTGTATCTTCGGATTTCCAGACCTTGCTTTTCTCTTTTTTGAGAGCATTCCATCTCCATCCTAGCTCCAGGAAGAAATCAAAACACGTTAAATGTCAGAGAATTGAAAAGCAAAGAACAAAAATATTCCTGGGCACATCTATCCCCTGCAATGGAAGGTCATGATATAGTTGCTCTTCTGTTTTGAATGAGACTAGAAATGGGGTGGATAGCAATCCCCTGTACTCCAAAATGATGTCTTAGTGTTGTATGGATAGGGTGAATTTTGCTGTACGAGAGGGTTATGTTCTGGAGTTCTTCCTGATTTTTCTCTTTTGCCCTGGTCTCTTAAACATGTGAAACAGAAAACAAGCCTGTAACAGGTTATAGAAAAGGTTATAGAACTGTGAGTCAAATTAGGGTGTTCATGTGGTGAACAGACTCTGCTTAACTTCAGAACAAATACTGAAGTATCTCTGCCTTGCTGTTTTTGTGTCTGAGGAAGGGTTCATAGGTTGTAGTTTTCAAGTAGAGAAATGTGTTTTTAAGAAGTCTAGACAATGTCTGAGTAGACTGAAGCCTGACAGAATCCATGATCTCCTTGGTGACTGACAGTAAGAGTGACAATTAACTCCAGCTGTGTCTGTGCTTTTGTGAAATTGATACCTTCTCACTAAAGACTGAGAATGAGATCATCACTGTATTTTCTTAGGCTTTCCAATAGCAACTACTAAAGGTCAGTACTGTGCTGGATTAAGTTTGAATCACTCATGATCTAATGCTTTGCATCCAATTACCAATCTTCTTAAAAACCTTTTCCATGCAGTCCTGAATTACTCTGTTTTTATAAGCACTGCTATTAAATGCTTATGCTGCTTGCAGAGAGCACCACTGTGAAAAGATTAATTTTTCTTCTCTGTACCCTGGTTCATGTAGTCCTATTTAGAGTCCTGGAAGAGTTGGCTTTTGCCTAATCAATAACCACTTCCAATTTTCTAAGTGCCTAAAAATCTGACAGCATCCACTGTGACTTGTACATGAACTCTTTGAGAGGGTTGGTATGCAATAATAAATGTTTCTAGGGTTCCTTAGTAATTAAAATTGGGTGGAAAACCCCACCCAAACCAGCAAACTGTAGCAGTAGAGTGTTGGTTGTTTTTTATTTTTTTAATGAATCAAAAATTAATCCTCCCTTGTTCTGTGGCTAAAGATCTCTGAAAAATTGGGCAGTGAAGATGTAGAACACCAAGAGTAATTAAATCAAAGTAAAATTCAGAAATTAAGGAAACTAATGGTTTAAACTGACAAGAATTATTCTCTTGTGCTCCTGATTACAGGAGATTTTCCAGAGGATATTAAAATGTAATGTACTCTCTTCAGCATAGTGGCAACTCAATTTCAAATCAACAGTGATGGACAGGGGGAATACTAAAAGGTATTTTAGTATTAGTTTCTAAGTGATGGTAGATTGGAACACTGGATTAGTTGCTACTAGTAGGAATTGAATTAGAGGATGTAAAAAGTTGCTTTTTGGCTTGCTGAGGCTTTTTTCTGTTTACCTGTTGTGCCTGATGTGCCACATCTGTTCCAGTTTTTAACGTGGCTGCTTTAAATATGCTGCTGGCAAGACCACTGCAGGATTCAAATATAGTGATTTTAAAAGTGCTTTTACCTTTTAGCTGTCCCTTATCATACTGCTCATGTTTTTGGAAGACATGACTTTTTTTTTTTTTTTTTTAATGAACTGTTTCATGTTCTTATTTCTCTGGTTCTTATGTGTCTCTCTTGCTATGACTAGATTTGGTTTGCTGTTTGAATTTGGGATGTAGAGAAGTTAAGGGTGTGTTTTTAAAAACTATATTTTTACAGATTTCTAATTCTGTGGGATGCTTTGCATGTTTGCACACTTTACTGTTTCAGAATTTCACATTAGTTATAAGCTTTGATGGAAGTCTCTTCCTTTTTTTACTGATCAATAAGCCATAAGCTGATGCAAAATGCTTGTTCAGCTGTATTTCTAGCTCAGAAATGGTACAATGGTGCTTTGAATGTAAATTGAATTTTACCATGGAAAAAGCAAGTGGATTGACAACTATCCTTCATTGAGACTATAGATTAAATAGCATAGTTTTTAGAAGAGAGTTCTTTATCACTTTCTAAAGCTGGCCTTGCACGGTTATGTTGCTGTACTCAATTAGACAATAACAGAAGAATTTGGGACAGCTTTTTATACTGCTTGACTGGCATAAAAGTTGTGCTGATGCCTCTGTTAGAGGATTTCAGACCACAGAAAGGAAAAACTTTTAACTTCTCAGCTTTCTGGGATAATTTGTCTGTCTTGATAGCATTGTAAAAAAGGAGGATACTTTTGATAAAGACAAATATTAGGGAGTACTGATGCCTGACGTGTACCTTTGTACCTTTATCCAGTGGCAATCTTTCTTCTCCCCACACCTTACCTGGTCTGTAGGCCAGGTGGTTATTCAGAAGGGCTCATATGCATTACATTGGAAAGGCTGATTTTTCCCCTATTCCAGTGTGTTTTGAATCATAGTGGCAGCACTCATTCTAGTTATGTGCCTCCATACAAGACCTGCTATTGTGCATCGAGGTTTTAATTCTGATTAGCTTTTCATGGCTTAAACCTAGCTGTTTAAGGTGAGCAGCCTTTTGACTAACATTTATCTTCTGTCACATTTTATTCTGAGATTTTTTTTGCCCTGTAAACTCCATTTTAGTAAAATCGTTTAATTGCCCTGTGAGTGTCAGGTACCAGAGTGGAGCTATTGTCGTCTTTTGCATTGATGCTGTTGGCAAAGTGTCACTTGAAGTAGAAAATGTATCAATTGAAACTTGTTAGGTCTGAACTTGAAACAGAAAATAGTTATTTGGAAAGAAGAAAATTGCATATACCAGCTAGGAAATATTCCCTAGCCTTAGAGGGATTAGGGTATTGCACTGATTTTTTAGGAAAATGGTCTGCTCTTAACTATTGTTAACTGTGTAACTATTGTCTGCTTTAAGTGCTCAAGTCTGAGCAGATACCTAACCTGGGTAATCTCCAGAGCTGCTCTGTGATTCTGTGGCTGCCAGGTACAGAGACTGTCTGCTTGTAGTTCTATATGGATTTATTATTCATAGCTTAATAAGCCAATGAATGCATTTCTCAGATCTCAAACTTCCAATATCTGGCAGGCGTTCAAGTAGGAATAAAGCTGGAGTTTGTGGCAGTCTTCTTGCCAGTAAGCTGGTCCCCAGTTCTGCTTAATGAAATACATCTCTAGACCCTGTTTTTCAGTGGCCTGGTAAACTAAAGTGACTAGGAGGGGACAACAGATATTCAGAAGAGGGTCAACCTCATCTAGTACTGTTGATGGCTTGAAATTTAAACTACTCAAAATTCTTTGGTCATCCTATTCCAGCGGCTCTTGCTTCTGGGTCTCTGCTAGGCACTTAGTCATCAGTGTCTCTTGGAATACTGGTACAGTGCTGTGGCTTTCTTTCAGCCCCAAAACAAATCAGGAGCACGGAAGAAGTCAAACTGCATCCTGCCAGAAGATGTCAGCCTTGTGTATGTAATGTGTGCAAGAGACAGTGGCAGTAAATCTCCCACAGATTTGTTGTCTCTCTGCTAACCCCACGGAATTGCTCTGTGAAAGGCAACACTTGGATGAAACTTTTGTCTTGAGGCTGCCAGGCACTGGGAAATGACTCCAGGCATTGGCCTAGATGTTGCTGCCTCTTTATGCTGCTTGAAACAGAAAATGCAAACTCCCTGGCAAGGTGCATAGATAAACAGCCTTGTGTGGCCCTAACAGTGGGCTAAAAATCTGATACAAAATCTTTCTTATGTCCTGATCTGTTGTGTGCCACCAGTGACCTTTTAATAGTCATAATTTAAGGGAAAGCAAATTATTCCCCCTTAGCACTTCCAGAGGCTTAATAATTTCTCATAAAGCTAAGACAGAAATGTGCACCAAGCAACTTAGTTTTTCAATACTGAATTTGTTGCTTCTAGTAAAATTCTTCTTGGAGGGGAGGGTAAGATTTTGTTTGGAGTCCCTGTCAGCTTGAGTGAGAAAGCAGCTGGCATTTGTGTCAGGAGGGGGATCTCGAAAAAAGTTACAGATGTTGAACCTTGTAGAGTTTGATCACTCAAATAGCATTATTTTATGGTACTCTGTCTGAAAATGTTAATTTTTCGTGATCCAGTGAATATGAGATTTCTTAATATAACCTTGATCTGAGGGATAAAACAACCTCTCTTCTTCCTGAAAAATATGCCTGCCTATGCAGCCTGCCCTTTATGCATGTAATAGTAAATTGAAGGTCATTTTACAGCAGTGTGGTTCATCTCTTTGATCTTCACATTTTCTGGTAATGGCAGATTCAGAGGGGTGGCTGTCACTGCATGGCAGGCTGAACAAAATGGATGTGTACCATGTGATATGGCAAAAATGTGGCTACAAAAGCATCTATTGACCTCCAAGTTGAGCAGGTTCTGTATTTTATGACCTATGCAATCATTAGCTTCGAAGATGCATTATGGTATGGAGGAGCACTTCAGAATATTAACCACTAGGACCGAGGATATCCTGTGTTCTCTATTGCTGTCTTGATGTACATGAGTGACTGTGGTGAGCATTAGCTTTTGGGGAAGGAGAAAATTGTGCGTGGAGGAAACTTGAGCATCTTAAAAACTCATGGGCTGTTAGTTGTCTTTTTTTTCTTTTAACTTTAAAAGCTGTCTTGTCAAAATCACACAAAATTGAGATTTATTTTCTTTAGTTGCATATGTAACAAACTCTGGACTGACTGATGTTTGCATGGCTTTGAGGGAGAAAGGGAGAGAGAGGGCAAAGAGTAAAAATCTCTCAGGGGGCACAAAGGAGTCTGTGCACTAATGAAAAATGAAGTAAAACACAGGCTAACCTCTCCATAGGAAAATGGGAGACCCTTGCTTGCGATTTGTTAATATATAAATTTTAAAACAGGAAACTATAATTAGGAGAGGACGTTGATTGCATGGCTTCTCTGCAGTTCAAATTACAAACTCTTGCAGTTCATTTTAAGCACTTTAAGCACTCCAGAACTAAGATTTAGGAGTAACAAGGGCTAATAAGAAGAGAAGACATAAATGATTCTGTTTCTTTTTTGTCTGATTTCTCTGAGTCTCTGTTGGATACAAGGCGATAGGCCAGACTTGCCAGCTGTGAAATCTAGGCTGAGACTGAATTATAAAAGTGTTGTGCTTGTACTGTCAGAACCTTCTTAGAGCATCTCTACCATGTGATTGGGTAAAAAAATTTGTGCTGGGCACCCTCATGGCCAAGTTACTGAGGGAAAAATGAAACACAAACAAACAAAGTGGATGTGGCTCTCAGGCACTCTGCAGGCATTTTCTCAGTGTAATTATAACATTTTCATTCAAGGCATGTCACTTGAGGATGGTGACCTCAACTAAAGTTTCTCAAGAACTTTATTTTCAGCACAAAATTTCATCCAAGAGGAACTTTGGAGAGGTGGGAAGCTGATCACTCCTGATTTTTATACTCTCTGCTAGTAGCTTTTCCTTCCCAACATAACCAGATCCAATTGAGGTTGCTGTCATTTGCTGCCTCCATGCCACAGGTTTATATTGTATCCAATTTTGTGAAAATTACCCTTGTGCTCTCTGTGTCAATGATTAAGTTCTCCCTCAAGTTTGCTGTATTTCTCCTTTATTTCTTGTTAAATGACACAAGGACTACCAAGTAGGTCTGTGTGACACAAGGTCAGTCAGTACCTTGTTACAACAGTTGTTTTAAGTAAGTGAAGCAGTGATAGTGTAGGTTCTGTTCAAGTTCTGCTGCTGCTTGAAATGGGATGTTTTGCTGCCTCTAGATGTTACTCCTCCTCTACTTAAATTCTTCTGTATAAGATCTGTGACAGATTTAATTCCATTTCTGGAGACTAATGGTATTTCTGCAAAACAAATGCTTTCTCTCCAAAGCACACCAGTTGTACCAGGGTCATGGCTCCCTGTTGCCCATAAAGAGCTGTAGGGATGCTATGTGGCTTAAAGGTTTTGTGTTGCTTCATGTGAAATTCTTGTTTTCCAGCATAAGTGGTGTGAGAAATGGACTGTCCTTTTATTTAATCACAATGCATGTGGTGTATTTTGGTCCACTGTATTGGCTGGTATTGGCTCTTGTGGGGTAAACCTGAATTAAGTTGGTATTAGGAAGGCATATAGACTTGACATAATGGGTTAGACCTTTGATCTTCTCTGTTAGATGACAATGTCTCCAGCCATAGCTGAGATTTCACAGGGTAGTGATGTCAGACAGGTCCTTTAAAGTCTTTTGCAACCCCAATGCCTGCTTTACTACCATTGGTATGGGAAATGGAATATGCCAGTTGTTCAGAATTTAAAAGAAATAGATGAGTGAGAAATACTTGTTTGAGATTTCAAATACTTTTTGTTTAATAGTATTGGAGATGTACTTGAACAAAACTCAACTGTAGCCTATGTAGAGCTGTAAAATAAGTACTACACATTTCTGGCAACTATTGCAGATATTTTTGCTGTCTCGTGATTGCATTTGGAATTTACTGTAGTCATTCATTTAGTCAATTATTATTCAGTTATTTTGAGTATTATTCTGCACTGGTAATGTACTTTCTTCAGTAAGTTTGTCTAATTGGCCTTATTTACATTGTCTATTGAAACATTCTGTTTTGGGTTTTTTAGAGAAATGGGACAGAATAGTGCTAATGGCAAAACATTGATTTTCAGAGCAGTTTTCAATTTTTTTTTTTAAATTGGTTTATGTACAGTAATCAATATGGTTGGGAAGATTTAATCTATAATGGGGAGACTGCTCTGAATGTGTTCTAAGTCTTGGATTAAATGTAAATGTGTGCACAGAATGTATGCAGATACAGAACTATAGAATTTATAATTTAAGTAGAAGGTGGGAGATGATAGTGAACTCTGAATAGTATTTGTTTGTCCTGGGAACATAAGCATAATTTTGGAGCAAAATAAATGAAGATTAATGAATTCTACCTTTTTGTTTCCTTCTCTAGTAATGGAATACATTGCACTTTCATAGGATAAATGCAGTCATTCAGTGTAAATTTGGGTTTATCCACGGAAAGCTATTTTAAGAAATAACTGTATTAGGCAGTTTTAAGCAGTTTGCTATATGGGTGTACTTATGTAAATCCCTAAGTTAGAAAAATACAGTTATTCTAGTTCTCATGAATTGGAACTGAAGTAGCTTCCATTGGGTAGAAAGAATTACTGTGTGCTCTCAACAGTCACGTGCAGGGGTGAGCAGCTATGTGTATTGAGGAAATCGCAAATATTATTTACTAATGTAACAGTAGGAGGCACTTGAAAGTAGAATTGTGATTTTTGGCGAATAACTTTGCAGAAAAGTGATCTCCATTAGAGACAAGTGGAAAAAAATGATATTCAGTTGGACTTTGAGTGGCTTGTGGTAATTTTCCTTTGTTTGAACACCATGGTCTTGCTTAGTGAATGTGCTTCATCAGTTGGCTGGACAGCAAGCCATTCCTTCAGAAATGGCATTGCATTTGAAACATGAGGAGGGAAAAAGCCATTGGAAGTGATGCTACTTAAATAGATGCTCAACTATCCTCGTTTGCAGCAACCTTTCATCACATTTCACTGAAAGGAGTGAAACTGAAAAGATGGGTTGCTGCCACTGAAATCAAGATGCCAGTTTCCATTCAGTCAACAGTAGCAATCCTATTTGCTTTCTTTTTACTTTGTCCTTCATAGCTCCCTTGCTGTCATCAAGAATGAAAGGCCCAGGGAAAAATGCTCTTTTCTTTTTCTTGGAGATTTAAGTTCGATGTGCGAATAAGTTGAAGCTTGAACTTTTAAACTTACCTTTAGACTTCTGTGCTTTCTGTAGATTGTTCTTAACAGCAGATGTTAAGCAGAAATATCACCACGTGATGTATGAAACAAGACTCGAATAATAAAGGAGGATCAGACGGTTGGTGAAATTTGTAATAACTCTGCTGAACTCAGAGAATAAACTAGATATATATGTTTTCTCTAGATATATACAAGAAAGTAAAAATGTGTTGAAGTCATTATAGAAAGACTAGAAAAGTAATCACTAATGAATACATCTTATATTTCCTGTTTGACTTGTTCAAAGGATGACTTTGTATTTACTTTTTCCTTGAATTAATTTACTATCTTCAAGTTGTTGACTTAGCTTTTATGAATACCTTGCAACATAGAGTTTACCGTGAGCAGTTGGCTGGGACTCCATTTCTTATGCGTTACACAGGCTGGGTTGATTTAAAATGTGATATGGCAGAGCTATCCTTGATTGTGTAATTTTCACCAGAAACCTGAGAATTGCTGTCTGCAGAGTTGGTAAACTGAGTAGGGAAAAGGTGCTTCAATCAAGTCACCAAGGTGCACCATATCAAACATGGCTTGTTATGATGCTCAGAAAAGTAGCCCTTATAATATTGTGTAGGGTTACCTGCTTACCACAGCTCTTCTACTGGAGAGGATTGCAATGTGCCTGATTGCCACCTGGCTGTGGAAAATAGAAATCTCCAACCAACAGAGCAGCTCTTACTGCTTTGATTCCTAAATGCTGCTTCAGAGCAATGTGAGTCATGAGGGAGAAGCTCCTCGCTCTGTTGTCTCTTGTTTCTCTAGGAGATAGGGTGTGTACATTGTGATCTGTCACTGTGGGCATTTCCTGCCTGTAATGTAACAGAAAATGCTATCCCTGCTTCTTCCCTTTCCCCCATAATTATTACATTGTGCCATGTCTTACATAATCTCAGAGGAGAATGGCCTAAGTTACCTCTCCTTAAAGCTGGAGTTTGAATATAATCTCTTGTTTGGGCTGTCCTTGCCTGGATACTTTTATTTTTGTTGACTTTTTGCCAACCCCCTTAATTTTTGCATGGAAATATAATGCAACCTTAAAACTGGCCAACGTGTCTTAATCATGTCTGGCTTACCCTGTGATCCTCAGTGTAACCACAAACTGGAAGCATTTCAGCTTCTAAGCAGATTTATGCAAACTTCTTCAGAAGGAAAATCCTCGTGAGGTGGAAGTCTTCCCAGGATAAATTATGTCACAGCTAATGGAACAGACAGCTGAGAGAAGTCAGTGAGTCTCAAACAAATGGCAGAGATCTAAAGCTCTGAAATAGTCTGGAGGGCCTTGAACCACACAGACTTTTTGCAGGAGAAAGCAAGGCGTGGCAACTACTCTGACAACTTGTGTATTGCTTTTTCTCATTTCTCTAACTCTGAAATAATGCAAGATAGAAGAGAAAAGTAGTTCCTTTCAATTATATGAAAATGTTGCTACCCTTGACATTTTTCTGTCTTTGAAATCTTGGTTGGATGGATTCTGTAATCACTGTTCTGTATCAGTCAGCAACTAGGATATTATTAAGTTTGTTTGTCTTTGTGCTGTAGGATAAGTAGCTCAGTGCAAAAACTAGTGATGGGAAACAGTTGCTCAGTTATGGTAACATACACTTTTTCATTTCAATCCCTATTTGTCTTTCATTGCAGTAATCCTCAGTGTTGTTTCCAATAATCTCCTTTCTAATGGCAGAGTATTGCTTTCAGTGTGAGTACAATTCTTGCTATCATATTTGATCAGGGACAGGCCTCCTGTTATTTTCTATTACCAACCACATTCTGCCCATAAGATGTGCTGACAGTGTGCACTTTGTGTGTCTGGCAGAAAAAACAACTAAGCATTTGTTAAACTTTGTACTTTATGGTTACTCAGTTGTACTTCATAGTTTTATTGGAATAACCAAGCAGATTGTAGGTGAAGATACTTTTGGGTTGAGGTTGTTACACAATTTAGTGAAAAGAAAGTGATACTTCCTTATTTCTAATATATTAAAAGCTTAGAGCTTTTTTTAGTAGAAATTTAATTAAATCCATAAGACACTCCTGCCTGAATTAACAGTCAAAGTTATGCATCACCACTACTGCTGTCCATTTATGTCTTATAATAAATGTAAAAAGAAAGTGGTCACTATTATTCAGAATGCTATGAATAGAAATGTGACAATAACCTGGCTGGTGTAAGTATTTATAGTTCTAAAAGAGTGAAAAGAAATTTAAATCCTACTACAGATTTAATTACCAGGGAAATATAGGGTAAAGTAAAGATTAGAAAGTTGTCATAACTTGAGCTTTGTTGGATCTTTTTAGGTCCTGAATGCCTTTTAAAGAAAGTAAAATCACAGGTAGTTATGGTTTCTTGTAGCTGAAGCACATGCAATAAGAAAAAAAGTTCTGGTTTTGTTTTTTGGTTTTTTGTTTGTTTTTTTTTTTTTTTTTTTTTTGCTTATTTAGAACTATGTAAGTTAAGAGACACCTGTTGCTAATGGGAGATATTAATTGCTGCTTTTTGCTGGCTTGCCCACATACTCTTGCCATGGTGTGGGTACGTAGAAAGTAATGGTTCTGTTCTGTGAGCTCAGAACTCTGAGACCACTTGTAGCTGCACACCCTTAAATCCTGTTTGCTGACTCCCAAATTCAAACCTCACATTTGTGTGGAATGGCTTAACCCATGAATAGCACAGTAAATGAGCATTCAGGCTCAAATACTGTCTGCTTTTCTCTAGCTCTAGGGGCAGATTAGGCAGCACTTAAAGTAATATCTCTGGTTTCAGTCCTTCCACTCCTCTAAAATTCACTCTCTGTTCAAGCTGGCCACTTTGTTAACGATTATATTGGAATTAAGGCTGTCTTGTGGCTGTAATGAATTACAGTATCTTCAGAGCATGGAATATGGTTTTTTTTTGTCTTCTTAAGTGTTTCAGAAAACACATTGACCCAAGTAAACTTATTGCCATCAGTGAGATGAGAGATAATGGTAGGCTTGCAAAAGTAAACAGTGCTCAAATTTTGTAATTTTTAGTAGGTGCTTTCTGCAATTCCCTTCTCCCAACTGGTGAAGGATCAGAAGAGAGTTCCTGACCTTGTGCAGTTTTGCAATTCATGGATGTCCAGCATGATTTAGATTTTTGGAATTAAATGACATGAGTTTGCTAAGTTGTAATTGAGCTGTTAGATTTCATTCACTAAACATAGTCTGGTCAAACAACTGACCCGTATTTTGGTGTTCTGAAAAACAACCTGCCTTGTGAAATGGAAAATTGAGGTCAAGCCTTTTATGTGCCTCATTCAAAGGAGCTTTTCACTCAAAATCACTTGAATTGAGCCATGTCTTGATACTGTGGGGGTTTTGTCTAGAGCTGAGGGTTAGGTTTATCATCTTTGAAACTTATTTGAAATATATTTTCCTGTTAAAATATCATTGAATACCCTAATCTGAAAGTGTTTGTGGTGGTATTATTTACTGTAAAATTTCTACTACTTTTTCAAAAGGTCTGCCTGAACCTCTCTATCTGGCTTTGACAAAGTTTGCCTTTTTGTCTGAAAAGATCCTTCATAGCATTTGGCTAGGTATTGTCTCTGCCCCATTCCAATATGAGCTTGCAAAAAAAAGTCTGTTTGCCATACCACCTCTCAGGAGGTCACAGAAAGCTTTTAGGGGTGTGTACTGATATTTCTTCTCCCTTGTACTACAATATTGAGAGCAGTTTTTCATGTTTTACTTCATTACAAAGAGATACTCCTTTTAGTAGGCAAGGGGTTACTTACAGTGTGTAAAACCTTCACTTCCAGGTGTAACTATGTAAGGAAAGAACAATGAAAAGCAGCCCTGTTCAGTTCATGTTCTGGAGTGTTAATCAGCACTGACTGTGCCTTATGCAGATATTCACTGGGCTGATGGGTTTGGGTACCAAAGCACTGCATCTCTCATCCTTAAACTGATGGTGTGACTGAACTGCTCCCTGCTCTGGCTGTGCAGTTTGCTTTCTTGATAAATATCCCCTGCTCAGGAAAATGGGTACTTGGGATGGAGCTGCTGCTGAAAAAATAACTTCAATTGCTTGTCTTTTTGAAGTAAGATTTCTTTAGAACTTCAAGAAAACAGTCTAATTTTTATCTCTTTGTAGACAGTAATGTTTAGTGGAGAGAAATATTTCAGCCAGATGCCCAAGTGGTAGTTTAGGCTGCAAATTCATGCACATCACACCAAACCATGTGCTCTGTATTGGTAATGTTGATACCATTGCTGGTTTCTAAAAAATATTTGTATTTCTGCATAAAGAAATACCTTCTATGAAAGTTGATTCAACTGTTTTAGAAACGTTGTTTTGCTTCCTTTTGGATTCACTGGGTGTTTTAAAAGCTCTTAGGAAGGGATATGGTACAAACTGGTCATGCTCATAAATAAATAATTTGTCAATATACTTCAGGTATAGAAGCTGGAGAATCATGTCCCTCTTTGGAGAGTTCATCTGATTTTGTATCAGGAGGTAAAAATATTCTGAGTGTGTTGCTTATATTAAAATGAAGTGTGTAGCCCTGTAATGGAAAGATTGCTGTTAAAACATCTGAAGATCAGCCTTTCATATTTCTGGGTGAGATAAAGCAATTTTATAGTGATTTATGCACCTTGAGAAAAAGTAGATGTTGAAAAAGTACCAGTAATATTATGTTACCTAGCAATCAGCAGTAATGAGGTTGAAAACCAATTTGTGGTGCATTTTGTGGTCACAGTTTTTGCAAATGAGCCTTCAGTAGCAGAGCTAGGGCCATTTCTGTCAGTGTCTTGGACTTGGGATTTGTGAAGTTTTATCTTTGGTGGTTTTTGTTACTGTTTTCTTGCTGCCTCTGGCAACTTTTGTTGTGAAGAGAGCACAGTTATCCCTACGTTTTCCAATGAACCAAGGGGCTTTTAGTTCATTTTTGAAGGGTTACAGTAAAATGAATTTAATAAGTTTTTTCAAGTTTTGTTTGTATGCATGATTCACTAAAAAAGGTCTTGGTAATTAATTGCTATTTCTGATCCACAGGCTGTTTTTCTCGAGGCAGACAGTAGATCAATACGTGCTTTAGATGTGTACAAATCACTATATTAATGACACTCAATTGTGCATTTACTCTCACTGGAGCAGTGACTGTTCCTACAGAAATGCCCAGGAGAAATACTCAGCACAGAGCAAGCAAGACTGAATGTCACTGGTCAGAAAGGGGGAATGCTTGAGAAACTGCTGAAGGCATTCTCTCCTGTGCCTTAAAGTGTGGGAGCTGCCTTCCTGTCCTTTCCCAAGTTCCTTGGCTGTTTCAGGTGTTATTGAAATCACTGATTTGGATTTCGTGGTGAGTGATGGGTTTAAACCTCCTGCAAACTAAACCTAAATGTCAGTCTCAGGTAATGCAAAGAACAAAGCAAGTAAATTGTAGGGACAGCCTCAAATTGCTGATGCCCACCAACAGAGCTAGCCAGAGGGAAAGTGTTCATTACTGAAAAATAAATAATTCTAAAAATGTCTAATTCTAAAGCCAGTCTTTGAGACAGGACAATTACTAGGATGCACAGCAAAAACACTTGAAATAATTGTCTAATGTAGCAATTGCACTTAGGGTAAAATGCAGTTTTCTCTCATCCTGACAGCATACTGAATTTAGGAGGAACAGTGAAATTAAATGTGGAAAATTTTAAGTTATTCATCTTAGCAAAGACAGAGTTTTTTACACCCAAACAGAGGAATTTGCAATGCTACATAAAATACATGAGGGATTTTGCTGCCAAGTACTTCCTCTTCTTAAAATGGATGTAGATATTGGGCACTATGGATATTTAAAATACTGGCTGGGTAAATCAACACACTCTACACAGAGCAGTGGCCTCGTGGGAAGGGTCAATGAGAATCTACTGCCCTTTGTTCCTCATGGTTTCTGTGCCATGGAGCTGCTGATGTGCAGATCAGCTTGTCTAGTTTTCTGTGAAATGCTTGGGATCTTAGACATGGATCTTGTGGGTTTGGATTACAAAAATAGCTTGTTCCCTAAAGCCATGGCACAACTGATTTTAAACTTGACTGCTATCCTACATTAACATGATTGTAAGGAAGCTGTATGGAGTACACTGAGCAGGCAGAAATGACACCCAGCTACAAAACTGCCATTGTTATGCCCAATGTCATGCATGTTCAGATGCATAGACAGTGTACAGCAGGTAGTTTTCCATCTTGCTTTCCTATGGTATGTAAAATATTATAGTTTCTGGTTGTAACTGAGACACTTGAAAGCATGCATGTGATTACAGGAAATGAAGCTACTTGGATACTTGCTGGCTGGCTAACTTATTAACATTTTATAACCATTTTGAGTCCACTCCTCTTTATGGGAGTTGGGAGGGAGAGTAAAATTCAGGTGTATATTTTTTAAAGACAAATAACTGATTAATAGAGAAGTTCCATCAGGAACTTGAGAGAAGTGGTTACTTATGGTTAAGTTAGTCTAATGTAGTGTGTAAAGCTTCACATGAGTGTTTCCTCAGTAAATGCCTTCTACAAACATCAAACCAGGAGTGTTTCAGCTGGAGTATCAAACAGCTCAGTCACAATTATGTGCTGGCAAATTAATGTCTCCTCTTCAAAAAAAGATCAGTTGGCTTTTGTCATTTATTTATTGGTGATACTTGAGCACTATGTAATCCTGAAGTTGTGACACCATTTGGAAATCAATCATTAGTGGACCTAGAGGTAGGACAGACTGGATGAGTTGTAAAACAGATTAGCTCAACTCAAAATAATTTGGTTTTTTTTTTTTTCTTTTTTTTTTAAATTATGTAACATGATTAAAATTTTCTAGTGTTTTTCACTAGGTCATCTGGAGATCCCTTGCTTACAGCCAGGACCACAGAAATAAATTGTGATTTAACTGAAGGGGGAGCAGCTTTTAGTGTAGCTTAAAGGTACCTGCAATTCTTGGGTTTGGTAAAAATACACAGGTATAACCAAGCCCCTTTCAAGTAACTGCAAATTGCACTGCATAATTCTGTGTCTGTGAGTCTGCTATACTATCCTACCACTTGTCATGTTAGGCTTGAAATAACAAATACTTGTGAAATGGATGTAGAAAAGTTGTCTTATCACCGAATTTGTTTTCTCTTTAAGCCTTTGACCTTTGGCACTGATATTTTATCATAGGGGGAAGTGTTTTCCAGTAGGCAGTGCTGGTGTGGCTGTGCATGTAGGTGTGTGCACACAGCCTGGTGTGGACCTGGTTTGTTTTGCAGGTTCCTGTTAGGTTGGCTCTTTCATCCTCCTTCAGCTGTAGGGCTGAATTCTCTTGTTGGCTTGTTCCCCCCTTAAACTGTCTTTCTTCCTCCTTTGAGGTGTAACTTCTTCCAGCCACTGTGCTGCAGTCTCCTTGTTTAGATTTGACAGTCTATAACTAGCCCAGGCACAGAAATCAGAGTTTTCTGGGGCAGCATGATTTCCATGATGAAAAGGCACAATAATTCCCCCTCAGTTTATCTGCACTTAGTGCTGTTTGATCCTGAGACTCAACCAGGAGTGTATGACATAGCTGTGTTTTCCTGTTCACTTTGCTTGATTAGAGACTGATCTGATTTCCCCCATGTTGTAATTAAATTTTGCACAAATATGTGCTTAGGTTTATAGCTTAAAGAATAAGTGATGGTGACTTGTGTTACTGTTTACATGCTTTAATCCTTTTCCATGTCTAGGTGGACTAAACAAATATAGTTCTTGCATCTGCCCTGCTGTGATGATTACTGCAGTGAAGACACAATTTTTTTCTTTTTATAAGCTGCTGTTTTATTTTGCAATAAGTTATTGAATTACTCCTCCAGAAGCCTACTAAAGTAAGAGGTTTAGGGCTTGTATTGTCCTTCTGTTATATGAACAGTTAATGGACAAGTAAGCACAAAGTATTGAAAATTTGGGTTCTAATGTAAAAATGGCATCAAACACAGCCTTTCCTGAATACAATTATTAAAAAAAAAATAAACAAGCATTAAAACCCAAAGCAAAATCCCCCAAGTCACAAGTAGATACAGAAGATAGAAGTGAAGGCAATTAATATTTGGGAAAGCCTATGAATGCAGCATGATGAGTATGACAAAGTCTTCTGGGCAATTAGGTGTGTGTGCCAGATCTGTGCCATTGATTTATTCTCTGAGTTTTTTGGATGAACTTGGAAAGAAAGAAGACATTCTTGTTGGGAAATGTAAATTGCTGTATTTCATTTCTCTCCAAGAGAAAACTTGTCTCTCAGGAATTTTCCACTCAGTATTTACAGCTGATTCTATCACTTCTGAGTAAAGTTACTTTCCAAATTGTCTTCATACTGAATATTTTTTTATAAAGTTGACTTTTTGCTATAGTAATTGAAAATACAATGCTGTTTTATCTGGTCAAAGTTAATGATACTTATGCTTGTACTAGAAATTATTTCATTTCCAAGGAAGACTTGTTACAGGAGAATTTGAGTGCAATGGTTCTTTAAAGCTACTTGTCACAGGAGGAATTAGCTAGAGATTAACCTGTTGGAATAAGACTTTGTGTTTTTTTCAACTTCCATTTAGACCTCAATTTTATTATTCCTTTTTTTGGCATGACTTCATTTTCTTGTGTGCTTGCAGATAGTAGTGACGTCTGACTTCTCTCAAGACACTTAACCTGCTGTGTTAGAAGGAAAGATAAAGCTCTCCTGTTTCCACAAATATTGTATGGCTGATGAAGAAAGAACAGTGGATATGCTATACTGGGAATATGTATTTGTTTGTCAGGGGTAATTTGATTGGCACAAATACTGAACACTGCTTTGGTGGCTCCTCTACCTCCCAATGGGTTTCTGTACCTTGTCATATAAACAAGGTAAAGCTGTGAGTACCCTGGTATACCTGGAGTGCTGATGAAACTTAACAGGCTCAGTCACAGCATTTGAGTTGAAAAGAGTTATTTCTTTCCTAAAATGCCCCATTCCATTTCATAAGTGGCATAAAGCATGAGCGAGGACAAGTCTGATAAAAAACATAGTACTTAACTTTCAAAGGAACTTGGTCTTTCTAGAGTTTTAAGTTCTTTTTTGTGGTCTTGTGGTACCAAAATCAGGATTTACATACTTAGAAAAAAATCCCTTTTTTGATTTATTTTTCTGTGTTTAGAAACTATCCTCGTTTTGCCACTCTAGTCAACACAGCACAGTATTTTGTGGATTAGGTGCTTTTGCTATTGAAATCTTGTTTTTAATGTGTTGTATTTAATAAAATAAGGTAGCTGGCTTTCAGCAGGAATTTCAATAACAAGTAATATAGATAAAGAATATTTCTTAAAATGTCTCTGAAAGTACATGTTCATAAATGTTTTGGGGGACCTTTCATCCTTTGTAATCCATTGTAACTAAGCATTGTTCCAATTATTTAAAAAACTAGATTTTTAAAATGCTGCTGTAATTAATGATTATTAAAACACCAGTGCTGCTTGGTTTTCTGCGTTCGCCTTTGCTCGTGAAGCTTTTCATGTTGAAACTAGAGGTAACTAGTTTACAGATAAAACCAAGCATCCTCTCTAAAGCCGCTGCACTGGGGGGATGCCAGGATAAGATCCAGTTTGGAAACAACCATTTGGCTGCTAACAGGAGCAAGCAGAGCGTGTGGCTCGCGCCGCAGCTGGCCGTGGGGCTCAGGAGCGGGGCGGCGATTCTCCCAACCGTGGCAGCCCTGGCAGCAGGGCTGCAGCACATTCCTGCTGCTGATTCCCTGCAGGGCCGTGTTTATGTTGGAGGCGGTGCACAAGCTGCTGCGCGGGCGTCAAATCGTTCTATTGGTCTGAGGATTAATGAGGTTAGATTAGCTCAGTCATTTACTGCGCGCTTTATGGAAGTTCAAGCTGTTCAGACTGTTGCAGTCAATATAAGCAGCCCAGAATGTTGCCGGTTAAATGTAAGTTACTCGCCAGGGATCCAGAGCTCATTATTGGAAGGAATAGGGCAACTTTACTTGTGATAAAGTTGAACTTGTTGGGAATACTCTTCCCTGTGTTATTTGAGAGGCACCATTGATCAGCAGCATGGCAAGATGCCTCGATGATACATTTTGGGGGGATGCATTGCTCTCTTTATACCTGTTGTACAGATGGAAGTATTGGGGATAAAATAAACTCCTCTGGGCATTTGATTTGCGTGAAAATAATGTCAAGTTCACTAATGAAAGAATATTCAGAGCTAGAGGGAAGTGAAGAGCTAGGAATGAGCATCTGTGCTCAAAGAAACTAAATCCACCAGGCCAAAGAGTTGCTGTGAGGGCCCTGGCTCCATCTTGGCTTCTGATTTAAGATTGGTCTATCTTAGAGGTTTTCTCTGAAGATCTCTTAGGTCTGTCACTTTCAAAATGATGCTTGTAGGAACTTATGTTTAAATGTACTTCATAAATGGTAGAAAAATTTAGAAACCCCCTGCCAAAGCACAATTTTAGGAGAGGTAAGGGAAGAAAATAATGAGTAAAACTTTTGATCTAAAATAAACTCTTGTGTTTTTACTTTGGGTTTCTAAAATTCCATCTAACTTTCAATGGGTTTTTGTACCTTATCACACAAGAAGGGGTAATGCTGTGGGTCCCATGGTATGTGTGGAATATCACTGAAAGGAAGAAGCAAGCAGGCTTGGCTCATGGAATTCATGCTCTGAAGGGAGCCTGCTCTTCACCTGCCTGGTTTCCAGTGCTTCCCATTTTGAAGGAGAATTGCCCTGTCACTGATGAGACGTCATGTAAATGTTTGGGGTAGTTTTGGAAAGTGTGGAATCATTTCCCTTACTGAGGAAAATTTCTAGTGGGCTGTGGGTCTTGCAGCAGTACTAAAGGTGTACCTGCTGGGATCATGGGGAAAACTTAGTTAAGCATGACAAATAGTTACTAACTAGTATTCTAAGACAAAGAATTGTTTTCTCCTAAAGTCATCAGATGCTTTTAAATGATGCTTATAAATTAAAAAAAAAAAAGGTTTTGAGAGAAGCAGGAGTGCCATTTTGGATCCAGAGGCTGAAGGTGTGTGGTTTGTCGGAAACCAAATGCAATATAGCAATGACTTTCTTTTGGTGGGTGAAGAGGACAGCTGCTTTGGTGGCACCAAAGCAGTGTACAGCAGTCCTCTTGAAAACTGTAGGCAGAATTGGATTTTGCTGAAACTTGGCCTGATCCTGCACGCAGACATGCCCCTCCTTGGGTCACAGAAGCAGTGAGTTTGAGCAGTGTCTGGACAGCAGGACAAGGCAGGTGTTTCTGTGGTCATGGCTGTAAGTAAGGTATCTCCTGGTGACCTAGTACAAAAGCTGGAAAACTTCAATTGTGTTACACATTACAAAAAAAAAAAATTGAGTTGAGCTAATCTGTAAAGGTGTTTAACCAACATTATAATGTATTTTTCACAAGTAAGCTAAGTAAATTTCTAATAAGTAGAAGCAACAAAGCTGTTGGGGCTCTTGCATGCAGCCACATCTAATGAATTTTACTTGAATTTTACTTGAATTTCTCAGTCTGTAATTCTATACCTTTCAGTAGGGCAAGTAATTTCAAGTGAGGAAGATTTGGCTCATTTAGGCATGAGGCAAATATGAATATGAGAAATGAATATATATTCACAAATATGGAGCAATACCTTACCGCAGTCAAGATTGTACTACAAAGTGAATTTGAAGAGCCAGACCATGTGTTGTAAGGTACTTGAAAGTGCTTGATAGTGACTGAAAGTCTAGAGTAACTGTTAGTTGTCTTTTCTGAGCATGGTATTTCTTTTTTACCCTATTCCCATCAGTCAGGATAGCTTGAGGGATTTCTCTTTCTTCATGTTATGCAAGCTGCAGAATCCCTCACCCTCAAGTTTCACTGCATTTTGTCTCTATAGCATTTGCTGCATTCTTCCTGAGAGCTGCAGGATCTCTTTTTCTGCTTGTTTTTGTGCTGAAGGCAGCCTGCTGAAATGTCTGTCAGAAGAGCTGGTCCCTGTTTGGGAACACCTGGAAGAGACAGTCTTCTCTACTTTCTGTTCTGAAATACTACTTTAGAGCTATCCTGATAATGCTTCTTGAGCAAAAGTGCATTATATAACACATGGCATAAGTGATGAGAACATAGGCTGTGGAGCTGATTAAATATTAATGAGAGATTCTTGAATATCCCATATTGGGCCATTTCTTCCATTTCTGGATCCTTGGCTTCTGTAAAATGGCAGTGCTATACTTGAGTGCAATTATGTTGGGTATGTCAAATATACTCTTTGACTCTGTCTTTAACTCAGGAAGCCAGAATAATACTGTATTTCAGACTTTGTAAGCTTTCCTAAGCATTCTTTTGGTTGGCACTGGGTGCTTGCTATGTTTTTATATAACAATTTACCATCTTTTTTTTTTTTTAAGTTCAAAGAATCTTCATTGGTTGCTTTTAATTTTTTTTTAATTGAAGTTTATTTGCATTCCCATTTATGTGCATATTAAAAAACCCACTGGAGTTCCTGAGGAGCTCAGTGGTCCATGAGGACAGCTGATGCCGTCAGTGACAATGAGATCAGCATATTTGCAGGTCAGACAGTTTGAATTAAGTGAGTTCAGGAAGCAATTTTGAATACAAATTGTCTTCCTCATGAAAATGATGTTTGTGAGCCTAACAGGGCTGAGAGGCAAGGTCTGCTGAAGGCTTTTTCTCAGGTATTGTCCCTTTGGCACTTCTTACTTGATGCTCATGGGAAGATATTGTTAGTTATGTCTAACTTTTCAAATTGGTTGGGAGGAAGGGTTGTCCTTAACCAAGTCTTTGTGATTGCCTCTCTTACCTATTTTACTTCATCCAGAGTGCTTGTGGACCAGAGAGCAGATTGCTCATAGAATGGATATAATAAAGGAGCTGACTGGGGGCTTTGTGATGAAACAGGATTTATCTGGGGTGGGGAAATGTCATTTCATCAAAATGGGAGCTTGTTTTATATTCTCTATTTCAGTGAAACTTCAAACAGGGCAACCCTGCCACTCTCCCATTTCCACACTGTCAAATGTAGAAGGAGGAGTGAAAGGGGAAGAGATCAAATCTTGCATGTCATACTTCTAGTTAATGCTCTGGCTGATTAAACCAGACTCTTGCACATTGCCTGGGTATACATGAGAAGCAGCCTAAAAAATCTTGGCTATTTTGGGAGTAGTGGCCTTTCTGTGACTCTTGTAACAGCTTCTGATCTTCATGGGTTTCTTCCCATATAAATGAGGACAAGATAAAATCTTGGGCAAAAACTTATGGAATGTTAGAACAGCTCTGTCAAAAGCTCAGTAATGCTTGAGAGCTTTGGTTACAGGTTTCAAAAGTTGCTTAACACTTATATTTTAATATACAATAATTTTAAAGGAAATGTTTTCTGAATAAAACTTAGAACATTCTTAATTTTTGTAAAATTCTGTTGCACAGTTCCCCCTCTAAAATTCTTGCTTTTTTTCTCCTCCAGCTTGAGGGAGATAGCCATTTATTTATCTGAGTGGGGTATATGTAAAAAATTGTTGCACTTGTGCTAATGTTCCCACGAATATGCAATTTTCTTAAATAGTTGGACATAGGGAGTAGTAGAACTACTATGTCTTCCTGGTGTTTGAAGTCTGACCAGAAATTGTCTTCTGCATGTGGTCCAAGCCAAGCAGATATCATTTATATGCAGTTAATTAGTGCAATATCAAGCTGGAGGTGACATCTCAGCAGTACTTTCCATGTTCCTGTGGCTCCTGGCTGCCTTTAGGTCTGGACAATGTTGATGTTTTGCCCATTAAACTAATGTCATCCTGGGATTTTTGACCCCAAATTTGTGATGTCTGCAAGGCTGGCATGGTGGTTGTTACTCTGCTAGAAAATGCAACGTGTAAAGATTGCAGGGGTTGTTGAAACTTGAAATATAGGAAAAGTGATCTTGGGGGAAATTTGCATCACTCTTCAATACAGCAGATCAAAATAACTGTTAAGTCTTGTGTTCTTTTTGTTTGCCTGTTGGAATGAAAATTGAGCTTGCTTTAGACTCTGCACCTCTAATTATGGTGTCATCAATCTGTACATCAATCTGTACCCTGGCTGGGTACATCAATATCTTGGAGGAGATTTTGGAACTAATTGTAGCTTGCTGGGAAAAGGCCTAGAGTAAAGAAAAAGATGTGCTAACACTGAGTCCTTTACCATGTGCTGTTTTTTCCTCTCTCAGAGCTTGTTTTTCTGTCTGCAAGCCAGAACATAGAACTGCAGAGGGTGCCATACTTGATTTATCAGTTGGGTATCCACTTTGAATTATGGCTTATAATAAGCATACCAAATAAGTTGATAATTTTGGAGCGTTTTGACTTTGGAAATAGCCATAACTGGTTAGAGTGATCTACCTGTCACCACTGAGATTAGACATGTCCATGTAATGGAATGGCTGAGTTTTCCATCTAAAATTAATTTAGCTTCAGGAGGGATGCACATGGAGCATTGGGGGAGGGAAGGGCACATCCACCTAACCAGCCAGATCAGCTGAATCAACCCTGCAGATCAGTGGGGTGACAGGTGCCACAGCCAGATCGCCCTCACATCCAATTTGTGATAGTGTCCTTTGTTTCTGTAATACAGAAAAGCATGGAGATGTCATTTGTGGCTCTCATTGTTTCAGCACATAACAATCATCCTGTTTCCATCTTGTATTGCACAAACTTTTATTCTTGACTGCCTGGAAAGGCCATCTAAGTTTTAGATAGAAATTTCTTGGGATTTTTGCAGGTCGTGCCTTGTGTGTAGTGTCACTCATACAGCAGGATGCAGAATAAGGTTTGATGCTGTTCTGCATGCACAATATATTTCTACTGATTGTCAGTGATGGTGCTGTGGAAATTTTTATTCTCTTGACTGTGCTTGTAGTAGAGAACTTGCTCTCTACTGAACAGAGAAGGTTGAGGCCTTCACATCTTAGACCTATAAGGAGAGGGATGAGGTGGAAAAACTGTCAAACCTATCACATGTATATTTAGAAATTGCGAACTCTGATTTCATACATTTTCCTGTTGGAATATGTCAGCTACACCTAATGACAAGTGGATTTTCTGGAGGTGCTGCCTTGTGGTGACAGGAAGTCTAAGTTGTATCTTGGGCATAAAGGGTCCTCATGCATGGCAGACATGGGAGAGAGAAAGCAGCAAGAGCCTGACAATGTGGTAGGGAAATGAGTGGGCAGAACTGACACAAACCAAATAAGAGTTTAGCAGTGTAGTACCACTAAATAGGAGCAGAGAGTGAAAGATGGACAGTAATTAGGGGACCAGAAAAGTAATGGTTTCCTACAGATGCAAGGTGCCTGTGACATTAGAGGATGGAGCTGCGTAGGACTTGCAGGGAAGTTGTAGGTGTGGCACTAGTGATGCAGGATTTTGTAGAATGGTGTTTGCTTTCAAAGGAAAAGGCTAAATAAATTTAGGAAAAGGAGGGCAAGACAAGCCCTACTTGTACTTTAAACTAATCCGGTATTTCTCTGACATCAAACATGCGTCAAGGAAAAAAGTAATTTTAGCCAGAAATGGAAATTAAAAGTTTTCAGACATCAGTACAGTGGAAGATCTACAAATAGTCCCTGTATGTAGGAAGGTGTGAACATTGTGTTTAGGTGAAAGTTCCCTTTTTGACTTAAAGATTGCTAATGTGACTGACTTGTCAAGTAGATCTTGCTCTAGTTTGAGGGAACTGTTTTTTGCCCTTTGCATTTGAATTTTTTATTGGGCAAAAAGTGATTTGTGGCAAAGTCATTGTAGTAAAAGTTAGCCTATTCTAAATTTTTGTGTCCTGGAGAGCACTTGTTTGTTAAACACTGTTGTGCTATTTTCATAGCTTGATACACTAAATGAGAACAGACAGGTGTTAGTGCATATGGTATTCTTTGTATTAGAGCTTAATTTGAAATGTTTGCCACTTTGGAAAAGAAAAAGTGAAGGAAACTGGCTGGAGATTTGGGAGTGACTCATGAGCTTTATCTGTATATTAAAAATAAAGAATTGCACATCTGGTAAATCAGCAGAAAAAACCTGGTATTTTGTAACACTGAACAAAATCCTGTATCTTATCCAGGTGGCAGTTCTTCACTGGGTTGGCTTAAATATGGCTCTCTTTAATGAGCTTTGAGTTTTGTTAGTTGACTTTTAGCTTCCCTCTGTCTGCTTTTCCTTTTCCATTCCATGCTGAGCTGGATTGACATAGTTCTGTCTTCACTGCAGTTGTTTGTGTGTGTAATGCTTAGACACTCCTCTAAAAAAAAAACCCTTACGTAGTGGTGGATGGTTATGAAGGGGTTTTCCTCCATATGAAAAACTTGTGTCTTAACATGGAAATGTCAAATTTAGATACTATCATAGAAGTGAAAAACTTTTCATACTAGAAGTAGTATTAGAACTAAAACAATTTATAGGGAAACTCTTCTTGCTTTACAGTCTTTGCAATGTTCTCTTAATCATGTTTATTTTGCCTATTAACGTGCAAAGGTTTATATGTAAAGATTTTTTCATAATGCAGGGTCTCTATACCACTGCTTTTGAGGATGAGAGAGAAAGAAGGTGCTTTATTTGTATGTCTCAAAGTATTTCAAATCTTCCAACTGTTGGCTGTGTCTGCAAAAGCACTACTTTTCCCACCTCTGCTGAGTTGCAGCTAAAAATGGTTGAAGACCTGTTTATTTGGGAGCACAGGACGCTGCAGCAATACTGCAGAAAAGCTGGGAAAACTTGTGATAATTTTTAAGTTTTGCGAGTTTGTCTTGTGACAATTTGCAGTTCCAGTATTTTCCTGGATTTGAGGTTGTATGGACTGCTCTTATGTTTTCAGATTGCCCTGATAGTCTTCAAGTCATTCTGCTCACCTGCTACTTCAAGAGTCAGCAAACTTGGGCATCTAGTGTTTTGTCCAAACTATGGATGAATGCTTTGAAGGAGTATCTTTAAAAACATTATATTTTCCAGACTGTGGAGACTTAGCAACCAGATGTAACTGTCCTGCATTCCTTAAATGTCTTGTAGGAAATAGTGCTTTTTGTTACAGACTTCAGCTTGTAACAAGATTTAATATCAATGTTTTCAACAGATTCAAAATAAATTTCTGGTCTGGTGATACATTCTTCTTCAGAGATTTTGTGTCATTGTTCTGCCTAACCGTGTTCTGAAGAAATGAATTATTAATAGGAACTGAGAAGTTGTATTTCTGAATCTTATTTCAAGAAGGCATCTCCAGGGATAAAGTTGAAGTGCATTACACTGGTTTGTTTCCATATATGGATTAGTAATTAATTGGACAAATATGAAGGCAATTGGAAACATAGAAATAGATTTTTTTTTTTCTTTTTGTATTGCTACGAATTTAATTATTTTAAGGAACCAGATTTTGCTGTAAGTTTAGTTTTTCCTGACTCCTGTCTGTTCTTTCTAATAAGCGTTTTTCACTTTTTTTAGGGCAGCTGTTTCTTAATGTTTAATTGTAGTGTGTTCCTTACTTGGCAATATTTTGCTCGGGGTGATTTGCAGACTAAAGTGGCTTGCTCATGAAAATTAATTTTTTATCAGGTCTGCACAGCCATGTGCTTGTGTGTGGGGGTGAGAAAAGGGCAGGGAAAGGGAAGAAGGCAAGGATTATGTGAGTCTCCATATAAGTGCAGAAGGTCACCTAAACTGCAGAGAGATGGAACAAACCAAATAAGGGATCTGCCTGAAATGGGGAATTAAATATATTTGTGACAAATGTGAGCATCTATCTCTCATTTTTGTTTACTCAGGAACTAGACCCTAAGAGACTTGTGAAATCCATTGGCAAACATCATGACTTCATTTAACAGACAAAAAATGTGTAAAAGGAAGGACAAAAAAAAGGGGGAGGGGTAGGGTCAAGAGAATTAGTCTGACCTGAAGAGGATGGATGACTTTCTAGAGCCCATTTTGAAAAAGTATTCAACAGCAAATAGCAAATGGATGAGAGGTGTTTTTCCAAAGTAATTGGAGCCAGATGTAGCCTGTCCTTTAACTTGATGAAATAATAGTTTAGGTGTAGAAATTCATTATCTACACTTACCAAACGTGTCTGTGTGGAACTCTATGGTAAATTGCACAATAAGGTGTTAAAATGGTGGTCAGTAAACTGGGCAGGGAATGACTTAAGAGGAAAAGCAAGAAGCTGTACTTAGAAGGAAAGAATTGGTCTTAATACAGATCCTCAGGGTTTGTCTTGAGACTGTTCATCAGGATGAATGAAATGGTGTGGCACAGGATTAAGAGATTTTGGTAGGATGGAGGAGTGGGTCATTATTGGAAGAACTGGATGGTCTTAACAGCCTGGGATGTGAGGCAGGGCACAATCCAGTGACATGGAGGGAAGGTCATGTGCTAATGAACTGTTGTGGAGGAGAAGTTCTTTAAAAAAACACCACCCAACAACCAGCTGTGGAGATCTTGAGTCACAACAGGCTGGCCATAAGCAAGGATTGTGTTGAGGCTGTGGAAAAGGTTTGGTTTCAGTGGAAAGGTAAACTAAGCTGGTTTAAGAGAGAGCTGACAACACTGCAGGCTCTAAGTCATGTGTAGAATTGGCAGGAAAATGCCAGGTTTGACTTACTCCTGTTGATTTTCTCACTAGCTGAAACTGTAGTATTTACCTCAATTTTATAGCTTCTAGAAGGTTCTGGAAAAGATGTCCAATACTAGTGTATTTAAAGACTTGTTAGTTTCTGTTCAAGAAAATAATTGTAGTCGTTCTGAGAAGTAGCTTTCTTTTATTCTGGATCATAAATTTTAGTGTCACAAATATTACATACAAGAAAATGGATTCAAGTTGAGAAACAGCATGGAGTCTTATTCTGAATGCGATGTCACAATGAAGTGAGATAATCTGCAATGTGTTGCTTAGAGCATCGTGGAGGCATAAATCCACTTAGTGGAGACATTTACCATGACTTATTTTACTTTCCATTTAAGTATGGTATGTGAAGACTTTCTGAAATGAGTGTTTTCCCATAGTTGTGGAGTCCAGTGTAGGAATTTTTCCAAGAAAAGTGGATTATTAATGGAGATAAGGAATCTCTGCCAGCCATTTAACAAAGATGCCTTGAAAGCTTCTCTGAAGTGTGTCAGAAGTTAGGCTATCTGCTTTTTCTTGTTTGCATTTGTCTAGAGTTTTCATTTGGGGTGGTGAAAACCTTGGTCTGGCACCTGGATCACGTGTTTTCACAGCTGTTATAGAAGAGACAAGAACTTTTAATTTTACTCTGGTCGTGGTATGTGTAAAATGGGCTAGGAGGCTGTACTTGTTTTAAATAGCTGCATTCCTTTTCCTGTACACTTTTCATTTTGAAATCTGGATTGTTCAAACTCATTTTCTTCTGTTTCATTGTATTTACTTCATTGGCATGTATTAGGGAAAATATTAACACAAGTGATTTTTTAACTAAAAGAAAAAAAATAGAAAAAAGTATTGTGAAATTAGATGGTATATAAAGAAATTATTCTCATCCTCTGAGTATATTTGTCATTGTTTGGATAGAAAGTATGAGAGAGTTAAAATTTCTGTCCCTAAGATATCTTGTGTTTATCTCCATAACAGGCAGGTTTTCTAGAGAATCCCAGTTAATCCAATATTGGATCATTGGTGAAAATCTCCAAATAATAAAATAGGCAAAAGCTTTAAAATCCTTATCATAGTGTGAGTGCACAGTGGAGGACTGGTGTCTTTCTTACAAGCAGAGTTGAGGAATCAGAAGAACATGTTGTACTCAATGTTTCAAGCAGAAGCAATAATAGGATGGTTTGAAGAGTGGGGATACTTTAAAAAAATCTCTTCATCTTTCATGTGAAAAATAATCCTGAAGGAATTTATTTTCTTTTATGCTTTGATGCAAATTTGACTTATCTGTTTCTCTCAGATAAACATGGGTGATCTCTGAGGCAATTGGGTATCAGTTTTTGGATTCTGCAGGCAGTGTCATTTTCATTCCTTGAAGGAGAAGAGAAAGGGATGAGGCATAAGGTTATAAAGCAGTATCAGCTCAGCCTTATGTAGATCTTACAATACTAAAAAAAAATCAAACCCATATCTTCTGTGGTTCCATTTATTGTATTTTTCTCCGATTTCTATCTCTTTGTGTGATTTGTATTAGCCTAAATCCCTCTGCATGAAGTATGTAATGCTGCTCTAGTAACAAAAAATGCCCTGTGGGGTTGTTCCTTTGGGGACCTTGTACTGGAGGTGAGCTCCCAGCACCTGACACGGATGGATCAGATGATCCAAGTGCTGTCTCACTGAGGTGCTGGGCTGTCTCAGCTTCTCCTCCCAAACTCCACGATGATAGCTCTGTTTGCATTCCGTGCCTTTTCGTACATCCTTGCTGTGACAGGCATCAGGGGAATCACAAAGGCAGCAGATGGTCTGTGCACAGTTCCCTCAAGCATAAAACAACATTTCTGTACTTGTTGTCAGGACCTTAAATTGCACACTGTTCTGTTTGATTATTTTCAAACCCTGCATTGGCCATAGGGGCTCAGATGAGAAATATTTGCATATCACAAAGAGGGAGCAAGGGCTGAATTAAAGTGGCAAGCAACTGGATTGAAACTAAATTCTAAGTGGAAATTGTACGCACTCATTTTTAACAATTTTTGTTTATTTTTTATTTTTAATGAAAGCAATGACCTCTACCAGAATTGAACAAGACACAGGTTGTTTATGGGTTTTTCTGCTGTTTTTCCCCTCACTCACCAAATATACTGAGTTGTTCATTTATGCACAAAATCTAGACTGAACCCCCCCCCCGTAATACTGTAACATGTACACCTAAAATGTATATTCAAATGTAGGCTAAAGAATATAAGTTCCAAATGAGTTTTTTATCCTTAATGCTATTCTGCTGCAGTTCAAGTAAATATAATGTATTAGTTACTCATTGAATGCTGTACCACTTTTAAAAATTCAATTTGCTGTGCAGGATTTTTCCCAAGATACGATAGATAATGTCAAGTTTAAATCTGTATGTGAGTCTACAGAGATCACCATGCAGACGGAGCTGTGGAAAGCCAAAGGAAAGATTTTCATAAGCACACTGGGCTTAAACAAATCTGTTTAATTTGTTTTCCTCCCAGCTCCTGTTTTCAACAACTTGAATTCCTCAGATATTCAAGGTTATTTTGGAAGTGTTTAACATAGAGAAAGTGGAAATGCAGCCTGAACAAAAGGATTGTTATTTTAAGGGAGGAATGTTTTGCAAGTGGTGGCAAAAAACAAAGGTACAAGTTCATTATGGCATGAATTTAGTCTCAGACTAAATGTTTTTTTCCTGTGTCCCTGCTAGGACAAAGAGGTGGTTTCCCCCAATTTGTCCTCCCCTTGCTGCATGAGGTAACTGCTATAACAAAATCCAGGATCTTGTGCATCTTCATATGTTTTGGTACATAATGGCAGCTTTAACACTTTGTATAATTTTGTCAGCAGACAGGATAGGGGAAAAAATCTGATTAAGATGATTCCTGGATGTTTTTATTAGGTCAGGACTGTAATATTGGCCCCTGGTGAGTGGTAATTGGTGTTAGAGGAAATTTCTTGTGTTTAATAGTTCCCCTAGATTAGTGTACTGAGGATACTGAGAAAATGCTTGGGCTGAGGCTGGCCAGGGTCTCATGGTCAGTCATTAGCTGTTTCCAAGGGCTTTCTGAACTCCTGTTGCTATCTGTGCATTGCCCTGTTGCCTCAATGCAAGGAATTAATGGATAACCAGTCAGGATAATAAACTGCCAAGACTAGAAATGCTTTGGTAGATAGACATACAATGTGCAGTTTATCTGTCCAGGCACTGATGAAAAGCAGGACCTGAGTTGATACTTAAACCAATTCCTGTGTTTGGTAAAGATACTTTCTGAAGGCACAAAAAAACCCAAAGCAACACAGCAGCTCAAATTTGTCTCTTTGAAGGGCTTTAGTAGTGGTAGTAAATGCATCAACAAATATGGTTTTGTTTTTCTTTAAATAGCTCTTGAAAAATCATCCCAAATCTTGATAATTTATTGGAGCCTTCCTAATTATTTGCGATTTTAGTGTGTAGGCAGTGAGCAGTTGTGACCATGTTCATGCAGTCAATTTTGCAAATATTTGGATAAACTTGCTAATGGGAGAGTCACACCCCACTTGTGTTTACAATCCGAGGCTGGTACAGTGAGTAGAAACAAGCTGAAATACTTGCAGGAACAACAAAAATCAAGCAAACCTTGAGGAAATCTTTGGAATGAAAATTGTGTGTTTATGGCCAATGCTGTGCTGACAGAGCCAGGACATGTGGTATGTTAGTGTTTGGGTTTTGTTTTTTAATGTACACTTAAAATTGGTGACATGGCTCAGATTTTTCAATACATGTCTCTTAGGTACTGGAGGTAGTTAACTGTCACACTAAACTCTTGGAGTTGAAAATGTTGTTTAACATGAGTGTTTATATATTCTGAAACTCAACTGTGCATGCTTTTTGTTTGCCACTGAATTACTGTAACCACAATTGAAATGAAATTGGTTAGTTCAAAGGAACTGATACAGTTTTGTCTGTTTACTCAGCTGTAACTCACAGCAAGAGGCAGGCATGGACTCTGGGCTGAGGAATGTTCCACTAATATGTTTGGAAATTTGTGTTTGATAATTGAAGCTAAGTATCATGAGAGAACCTCATAAACAGAGATGGAATTCAATATGTAAAGTACTTGTTAGGTTTTCTTTTGTGGCCTTTTGTGAACTGTCATGCAGATCAAGCTTTTCTAAATCCTTATATGTGAGTTGATTAGCATTAGGAATAACTGGCAAAGTCCATACTGTTGTTGGGAATTTGGATGCTGTACAGAGTAAATCCACCTTTTTACCTATTAGTTGGGTTCTCTTCTTACCATTTCTGTAATCATCAAAGATTGAGGAAATTGCAGCAAATCCCCAAGAGAGTTTTGTGGTTGTGATGCTACCACACTTGCCATTTTGTGTGTGTGTGCATAAATATGTGTAAAATGGTACCAAATGTGCTTAGTAGAGATTATAGCTTGTGTTCTTTTCTCTAGAGAGGCAAGAAAAAACTTGAGATAAAGGTGTGGCCTGGTGTTAGGATTGTGGATCATAGGAATCAGTCAATGACCTCAGTTATAAAACACCAGTCTGATTGCATTTAGTCTGCTCTGCTCTCATTTGGGATCTCTGCTGTACAAGCAACTACAAAATCATGGTTTATAAATTCACTTGAAATATTGTCAGTCTCATACTGATGTAAGACTGTCCCTCCAAGGAAGGGTTTATTAAACAAACAAATCTTACATGAGAAGACTGCAGAGAAGATATGTGTTTTGCCATACTTGTGTGACAGAACCTATGGGGATGATAGGAACTCTGAATCTTTTCTTCCAGCACATATCTTGAGGAATTATTAGGTTAGAATCCTGTAGTTTTCTGAAGTAGTGTCTTGGAAGAGAGAGGAATGGTGCCAGACTGAGCCTTACTTTAGGAGAAGAACCCCAGGTCTTGAAGTGGATGTCTGCAATGAGTTTTAGTAGTGTTACTATACAGGATACATATATTTTAAAACAAATGTAACTGTTTTCCAATGGATTCAGTGTATAATACTTCCCAGGTGTTGATGGTATTGTTCATAATCTGGACATGTGCAGCTGAAGTTGCTTTTCTTGGTGATCTGAGTTCCAGTTCTGTGTTACTGGCTTCAACAGCAACTGGAGAGAGCCAAGTGGCAGAGCTGTTAACTGTGGATGGGTGCTGAAAATGTCTGAGAATAGATTCTTAGTTGTGTTTGAGTTCTTTTTATTTTATTGTGTACAAATTATCTCCTTTGAAAAATCCAGCTGGATGAGTGGATTTACTCCAGAGTGAGCTGGCCTGGGCTTTGGCTGTGGGTCACTGCTTATACCTGCTCCAGCTGCTCAGAGCACAGAGGGTAATTTAGGGTTCAGCTTGGCAGCACATAGATCTTGCAGGGAGGGCTGGATTAAGATTTCTGGCATTTTCTCATCTTCTGCCTGATAACTGGTGTATTGAGTGTTCAGGCCTCTCCTGCTCAGAATATGAACTCGGAGTATGAAATATTATTAAGTGGGGCACTCCACACCACAGCCATCATACTTGTCTGCTTCTCCTCTTTATTGCAGTGAGCAAATACAGCTGCTATTTACAGATGGCTTTGCTACTACCCTTCATATTCGGCCATGATCTGTTCATTCATTGGTATTGGTAGAGGTTTGGTTGTGGGTGAGTTTTTATTATCCCCAATTACAGATGAAAAACAAAACAATAAATTCTCCCACAAAATTTGTGTAGGTAATAAGATCATATGTACCTCTAACATAACTATAAAATGCAGTGGTTGCTAGTGCTGCTCACTCAGTGACTTGTGTGAAAGCTGCATGCTGGCTCATGGGACACAGTCTTGTTCAAAGTATATTGGGAGTTATGGCAAAGTTCTAAGGGGTTAAATGTGGATTTTTTTTTTTTCTTTCATTTGTTTGTTTTCCAGTAGTGGTGATTTTAGTCTTTGAAGGATCTGGGAAGCTTAAGTTGTCAGATGCATTTAACTGGGTTAATCCTCTCTGGCTGGAGCAGCTAGGCTCTGAGAATCCCAAATGATATTGGTTACTGTACTTCTGAAGTACTCATAACACTGCTTCATGTCCATTTCATGTCAGGAAATACAGGAAATCCAAAATGAGAAGCTTTTATTCTTCTCTGTCCATTGCTGAAGTTTTTGCAGATTTGACAGTGTTTTGAAGAGGCCAGAAAGGTGAACATGCACACCCTCTTCACTGTTTGGTTGTGTTTTGTTAGAAAATTAGTTATTGAGGTCAGCATTTGGATTAATAGCTGTTTATCCAGGAGCAGAACCCTTAAATATATGAATTCTCTTCTTTGTATGGATGTTTTTCTAAAGATGTTTGCTGGATAAATATTGCTTGTGTTTTATTTTAATTAGGATGAAATTATGGAATGAAATTTAGAAGAAGGAAGACAATTTGCTCAAGATAGCCCCATTTTCTTTTTAGGATGGTACTTGGGCATTATTTGCAATGGTATTTTTTAAATACTTTCTGGATAAAACTTGTAGCAGTGTGCCAAACTCATGAAAAATCTACACTTAAGGGAAAGAGGAAACAATAGGCAGGCTGAGATCAAAGGTTATTGATCCCTTTGATCTCACCAAAATCAGTGGGGGTTTTGACTTGTATGTTATTAGTAGCAGGAATTGACTTTAGTTAAATAAAATTAGCTGTTCTTCAGGGGAAAACTGGCAATGGTGAAAACTGGTAGAGTGAAGAATAAAGTGTAAGGTGTTCTGGCTTAAAAACAGAGGGCTTGTGGTCCGAGGGAGCAATGAACTAACCTTCACTTTTTCCTTCTGAAAAGTGCCTTTTTCAGTACTAGTGCAGATGCTCTACCTTGAGATATGACCTTTGCGGTGAGCAGTTTTCTGAAACGTCTTTCATGTGATGTGCCCAGTGGCACTGGCAATGAAAATACAGCATATTTTTAAATACTCTTAAAATAGAAATTGCTAAACTACTTCTTTGAAAGCATCTTCCCTTCAGTTCACCATAAATGACCAATTTGAACAATTGTACTGTATTTCTGGTTCCGCTTAGTATTTCTCAAAACTGAAATTCCATTTGAAGGGGTTGTGTATTGCTCAGTAATGCTAGTGTTGTTCAAATGTTGTAACCTGTGTAGAAAGCAAGAAATGGCTGAACTGTAGATAACTTGTCTAATACACAGCAGAAGTACGACCTCCACAACTTAGTATTCACCTTCCACATATTTGGCTTATTTTGTTTATTGTGCAGCCACTGCAATCAAGTTGTATCAGGCTGCTGTGGTCAAGCTCCTTTTTTGTTTAGGGTTCACCTAGTTACCTGACATCAAAGCAGTTTTATTCTAGGATGTTGGCTGTTGGTTTTTTAGGTGTGTGGAATACCAAGCTCTGCAGGAGCTGCAGGAGTGAACTCCTTTGAAGCAAAGCATTGAATCCCAATCATGCAGACAAACAGGTGCACTCACAATTTCAGCTCCTTTGGTTCAGAAACATTGATTCTGTCGAAATTTCTGCCCAGTGTTCTGATACTTAGAGTATCTATGTAGAGAGCTCTGAGGAACCCTGGTCTTGGAATGGGCTATTCTGTTTTCCTTTAGGTATTGCTGGAATGCTACTTGAAGAACTGGAACTGTTAGAGATGACACTGTAACAGTACAAAACTGATTCATAACACAAGTAACCCTGCATCCTTTAAGACAATGTGTAAAGGAAAACACAGAATTCTTGTTCTCAAGATCATTGGATTTTAGATTTTTAGCACTGCATCTGCAGTGCTGATTTATAGACATCATCTATGGCAAAAGGCAAAGTCATCACGGACGTTAAGTGCAGCATATGGTTCTCTATAATAAAATTCATCTTGTGCTCAACCCTTTAGCCTCTACCATATGGTTTTGACTTAATTTGTATCCATTTGTTATGCCAGATAAGTTTAAGAATGAGTTATACGGTGATTTATTATTCAAAGTGCTAGAAAACCTCCATGTTTCCTATGCTGTCATTGATGAACTTGGATTAATTATTTCTGATTCAGTCTACAGAACAAAGTTGTTTGGGTTTACCTACTAGCTATTAAACAGTGCTGTTAAAGGTGATAATAGTGTAAATAAGCATATAATTTAGCTAGTAAGAGAATCTGACATAGAAAACTTTGTATGTGATACTTGTTGGGACAGGATGAAAGGGTAACTTTGTTTGGTAGTAAAAGTACTTAATATTTTTTAGAACGACTGTATGGGGATTGAGTGTGTGTGTGTAAATACTTATACATGTATACTCTGAGAAATGAAGGGTCAGACCTCTCTCTCCAGGGCTTTGAACATAATTCAGGTAATAGCTCAGGTAATAATGTTTTACCCCATCTTCATTTGAATGTATAGGTCAAAGTGAATCTTTCAGTTCTGTAATGTAGACAGTGACATTTGAGTATTTTTCTGAACTATCATGCATGAAAATGTAATATTGAAGGAGAAAGAGTTGCTTCATCATGCAGCTTGAAATATGGGAGTCCACTGGTCTAGCAAATTTTTTGTGCTTATGAAATATAGGAAAATGTATTTTATATTTGTCCCTTTAGCAAGAGCTGCTGTTAGTGATTCCTTCATGGAAGGAATTCCTTTAGGGAAGGGTGTGTAGTCCTGACTGCTCTATTTTCTGACAAATTAATTTGGTATGCTTTACCTTTGATGGATGATTAAATGGAAAATATCCTGGTATATTGGATTTTCCTTGGAGACTACTTGTGACTTAGCAATTTGAAACAAATGCTTTCCATGTGGAATAGGCAGTAAATAGTTTCTTCTGTAACTGTGAGTGACAGTGAAGGTGTGCTTGTCACCTGATGCTTTGCTTTAAGTATTGTGCATTTAGGATATTTTGTTATGTGTGTTTACAGAAATGCTTTTAAAAGTTAGTGTTTATGTAAGACTAAAAGTCCTTACCTTGTGTAAATTTGATGTTAGTGGCTTTGTTAGGTAACACAGCTAGATGCAGTGCAACACAGGACAAGCATACTTTCACAGGTGCTGGTTAGATTCTACTTATTTCATTTAGAGTCTTCCTGACTGACAAGGCAGCATTTATTCACCATGGCGTTTTATTTAGTATATAATTACATATTGACTGGCATTTTTCCACTTAGAGCAATAGTGTTAACTGGCCCCTTGTAACTGTATGAGATGAGTTGAATCCAGTGCTTTGAACAGATAGAGCACTGAGTGCCAGAGGTTGTGCTCATGTGGGCAATGACTTCCTGTATGCCTGAAGCCAATTTTATCTTTATACTTTGCATAGGGATTTATAAAATGTGATTGAGCAGTGCTTTGCTGGATTTGATGCATTTGGAAGGCAATTTTTCTTCTGGACACATCTAGGCGTGTTATTTTTGGAATTTTAAGATATCTGTCCTGGTGGGAAAGTCAGTAATAAGCATAATAAGAAAAAAAGCAAGCCCTGTTCTTCAAATTAATTCACAAGCCCACTGGAACTTCATGAGTTTGATGGAGAAGTGACATTAGTCAACAAAAATGACATTCCAGTCTCACAGCTCATGTATTTTTTTGGCACGCTGCCATGTGCATCCTGCCTGCTGCACAGCAATATTGGGAACATCTGGAAATAAATTTGTGGGTAAAAGTGAGAATTAATTATGTGCCTAACTCATCTCCACATGCAGTAAATGATGATGTGGAAGTATTCGCTCTGTTAAATGCTAGGCAGATATTGGATTAGGTGAAAATTCAGGGAAATTAAATGTTTTGGTACTACCAAGGAGCTTCAGCTCAAACACTTGCCAGTCCTGGGAAAGTATAAACATCAGTATCAAGGCTTCCCCAGTACATAAGTGCTTACCAGAATATAGAAATACTGAAAACTATACTTGGAACCTTGAAAGGGGAATATCAAGCTGATGTGAATTCTCTTCTTTGTTTGTAGATTAATATGCCTGAGTAGTCCAAGGGGTGATTTAAATAGGATGATTGAAGGATGGGGTTGCATGGGGGCTGTTGGAATACCATTTAAGTGCCATGGTTAGCTGTGTCCTGTGTTTAGCTGTATTTGCTTCCTTCACTAACAAATATTCCCTGTGGCCTAATGAAATGCTTCTGTCCTAACTTCCCTGTGTTTGCTGTTGAATAATATTTTCATTCTCATCATTTCAACGAAGAAAGATGTAGAGACAAAGAAATGACTTCAAAATGAACAGTAAGAGCTTTCTTTGTATTAAGTTCATGTTGTGCAGTTAGTATTACTCATTCTGTGTGCTCCAACTGTGCTTGTAATATTGTATGATAGTGAAGTACTACACATGAGACTATTGCAGTGTGAGAGCATGAGCTCTCCTGGGACCAAGTCAGGGTGTGGAGTTTCTGGTGGGTTTTTGTTTGGGGTTTTTTTGATATGTGGAATTTCAGATAAGTTTCTGGTGACTTTTGTTGAGCTCTGACTGAAGAGGGAATAAGTGGCTTTACTTCCAAGACAAGCAATAAACTCGAAATGTGTGTATGCACTTTGTTAACAATACCTATTGAAATTTCCCCAAGTGCTTTGATTGAACATCAGATCTAGCAAACAACAGAAACAGAATGATTAATTACTTTTATTGCTTTTGACTAAAAAGGGGAGATACCAAAGGTTATATTTTATTCATTAATCATTGAGAATTATATTGGCATGGGTAGAACCATTTTTAATCTTTTGTCTCTGTTCCTTTATTTGGCAACAGCTGCAATCATTTGAAGTAAATTGTCCATTAAAGCACTCCTTTTGGCTTTTGACAAATTGCATCAAACTGCCTCCTTCAGGGAAACACAGCCCTGAGTAGTTGTGCAAGTTTATTCTTGTCAGAGGCTTAAATTGCCTGAATTTCTGGACTTTCATGCACAGAGGGCAGCAGAAATAAGCAGAGGGAAGATGTATTTCTGGTCAAGCGCAAGTAGAGACACAAAAAGCTTGTCTTTGTTTTGTTTGATGGCACAAAATTGCGTTTTCACTCATATTTGTTTCAAACACTTGTCAATTTGTAATAATTTGAATAGCTGTTAGAACTATGGGAATATTCTTGTGTCAATCCTTTGCTTGTGTGTCTCACAGGATAGTCCCTGTTACCTTGAAAATGAAGGGCTCAAAAAGGTGCAGCATTAGGAGGGAAGCTGAGATGAGATGGCTGAGAAATTTAGGGGTAGAACAGAGGCAGTCAGTTCTTTAAACTTAAGTTACCAAAAGTCACTGCTGATTTTAAAGTCTGGGTCTTGGGCACCTACCATAGAATACATAAAAAATATTCACATTGTTCCAACAATTAGTTTACTGCAAGATGGATGTCTCTTATAAGCTCAGAATGTAACTTTAATCAGCACAGGAAATTTAGTCGTAATATTCTACTATTATGAAAATTTAATTGTCTAATCTCTTTAGTCTGTTTTGTCTCATTTATATGCTCATTTAATGGATTAGAAGTCTGTGTTTTCCCTAAATATGCTTTTAAGAGAAGCAATATCAGTTCAGCTCTTGTTTTTCCTACAGTTTATGCATGGACAAGGACACTGACCAGGGTGTCTCAGCTTTGTGGAATGATTGAGTAGAAATTTCATCAATGTTGGTAGGTAGTCAATGTGCAAGAGGTCATCTGTGATTAGGGCTGTGAGGAAGAAATGCAGAGGGGAGGAAAGACAACTTGAATGTGTGGCACAGGTAGAGTTTGAGCTGAGAACACTCTGCCAAAGGAACAAGCCAGAATGAGTCAAATTGTAGGTTATGAAGGAGAACAGGTTTGTGTCTGTACCTTGTGCAGTTGCCAGTCATTTCTGTTAGCAGGGTCTTGGCTGCCATGAAACAATAGGTATTCCTTCAAGAAAAGTATCTTTCTTTGATATTTCAATTTTTCTTGTGCTTGGGGAAGAAGGTTGCTCCACCTCTTTGCAGGTAGTATCTTGTGTGCAGGTGGCTGAGCAAAGCAATAAGAACAAGCTGAGTAACCCTTTAAGGAGGTAGAGATGCAAAGAGTTTGTCACAGTTAAATGCCTCAGGCTTTCTTAGCCAAGAAAAACTCCCTGAGGGGGCCCTAGGGGCAAGTAACAGGAAAACAAACCCCAAACTCAACAAAATAAAAAAAAAATAAAAAAAACAAACAAAAAAGAAACAACAACAACAAAAACCCCAGAAAAGACAGGTGTAGTTCATTCTCACAACAAAAATTTACAAAATACTTAGCCTTGAAAAAGTGGTTAGACAGGGGAATACTTTTTTATTTACTTTTGCTACATTGTATGCAGAAGAGAAAAAGCCTTATTGGCCCTTAATATACTTCCTTAAGAAATAATTTCATCATGTTGTTCAATTTGAAGACCTATTGTGTGAGACAGGATGTGATAGTCTGTTTTTTGTCAGACTTCTGTGCAAAACAGAAAATCTATGGGGTTTTCTAAGTGGACTGTAATGAAAAAGTGTCTGTCCAAAAGCCAAAAGCAGCTGCATCATTGGGTGGTTGTGGTTGGAAGGCACTTCTGGAGGTGATTGAATCCAACTGCCCTGCTTGGGTAAGTTAACTGGAGCAGGTTGCTCAATGCTGTGTTCTGTTGGGTTTTGAATATATCCAAGTTTTGGGACTTTACCATTATCCTGATGCTTAAGGAAGTTTTTTCTCTTGTGCACTCTGTACTGGACACTTCTCCAGCCTGGAAAGGTGTCTCTGAAAGGCAGCACAGCCATCTGTTCTATAAAATAATCTTCCTAGAGTGGTATCTTCTAAGTGGTGAAGGCCTATGTGATCCCATCCTCAAAGTCTTTAGTGAAGGACAGCAATATTTTCCCCAGTACTGGCTCCTTGGCAGTACTACTGATGGCCTTTGTGCTGCTGACAGCAACACTCTGAACCCAGCAGTTCAGCCAGTGTTCAATCCAACTTACCCAGTTGGAACTTCAGCAATTTGTTTGTCGTCTTTGCACATTTTACCTTGGCAGTAGAGATTTTTGTTGTGTAACTTCACTGTCAGCATCAAATTATAGAGGTTGAAATGCATCCTCTACTTTTAGCAAGTTAGATGTAGGTGCCATTGTATAACAGGATTTCTTCAACCCCTCTAGAAAGGAATTTTAATTAATGCTTTAGGTGATATTTAAGGAGTGTGAACTTTGGCAACTTCTTGAACATTTTTCAAGTGGTTGAAACACATCCATACTGACTTGCGTTTTCGAAACTCACACTTAGAATGTACTAAAATGTAACAATCTGAGAAGCACAACTTGAGGATCAATAGTGATGAGATAATTTTAATAGGCAGGAGTATTTATTTAGCAGCAAACCTAGGGGCTGAGCAGTTACACTAATGTGTAGTGAAAAACCTCAGTTCTTAGAATATCAGATGATACTCAGAAGTTGACTGCCCTGAAATAGTTTCTTGAATTTAGAAGCACAGCACTGTTGAACATGCTCTTGTTCATATAGAAGATATAATCTTTAAAGCTTGCAGTAGCCACAAATGATGCATTAAAGTACTCTTCCTCATACTTTTCAACAGATATTATTTTAAATGACTTGGAGCTGCATCTGAAGAGTAAAAGGCTTGTACTGGGAAATTAGGAGGCTGGGAAATAGGGCCACAACTTTTCAAGTCTTTGGTTTTTGTTTCTTTCAGTCACTTTTTAAGCATTGGTCGATAGCTCCATAACTATTTTACACAATGAAACACACAGTCTTCCTGTTTATTGTAGCAGTAGTATTTTTAGGCCAAGGAACAAGTCAAATAAAGGTAAAGTTCTTTGCTAGAGGGCTTGAGTTGGGCAGCTGAAAGCTATTGGAAAGGATGGTTGTTTGGCTGTTCATTTTCTGGACTAGAAAATGGATTAAGGAAGGCTTGATGATGCAGTGCATTGAATTACCATGAAAGAGCAAATGTAGGGAAGGTATAAAACAAGGAAAATTATGCACAGGAAGGAAGGGGATAAATCAAGGTAATTTAATTGCTATTTCAGTGTTGTTCTCTGTGTGTTAGCAGAAGCATGGGTGGATTTTCCAGTTAACTTGCTTTGATTGACTGTGAGCCAGTCACACTGTGGCTTAGTGACACTGCTGATGCAAGATGGGAGTGAGGAGTGTTGCACTTATGTCAATGTTGGCACTTAGCTATAACTCATTTTTACATGTTCTTGTTAGTAGTAGAGCAAAAATGGTGAACAGAAGGCTGATAAAGTATTTTCAAGACATTCAAGTGCTCAGTCTGACACAGAATAGCATTGATTTGGTCTCTGTCCTTTTACTTTGGGTTTTGTTTTACTTACCCCATGATCAAGTGAAAAAATTCAATCTCTCCTAGTAAACACTTTTCCATGTCTCCATTAGACTTCATGTTAGGTGATTTCCAAACTGCTGTGCTGTATTTCCGTTTCCTCGCTTAACTTTTAAGTTTATTATCAAATATTATCAAAGAAATATTTTATTCCTGAGAGGCTCTGAAGTTAGGGGGTTTTTTTTGTTTGTTTTTTGGCAAAACTCTTCTCTTTAGTAAGCATTGATAATGACAATTTGTAAAACTAACAAGATATTGTTTCATGTGGGTCTTTTTTGTAACCCTTAATTGTTATGATTGGCATAAAAGCACCTTTGCTCTTCTCAGGCTAGGATTCATACATTGGATGGGCTGGGAGTTGCTGTGCATGGTAAATCTATCCATTATATCTGGGTGGGGAGAAACTTTCTTCCAACTCTATGCTGGCAAAGATCTGTTATTAGAGAGTCTGCAGTGTTTAAGAACACAAGGAAAAAAATTAGGATTCCTAGAAGAAACAGCTTGTCAGCAATCTACATTCTTGAACAAGTTGAGGTAAATACGAGGATCAGTTTTTGTAGTCTTCCAAATTATAACAATTAGTCAGATAACATCATCTTTCTTGTGTTATTGAATATATTCTTACACTGAGTAGAATTCAAATAATATTCTTAATTAGACAAAGGCAGGCAAGGCAGAGACAATAACTGGCTGCTGGAATAGTGGAGAGAATGCATACAGTAGAAGTATTTTAACTCTAACTACAGGGTTGCTTTATTAAACCGTTTCTCAAATATCTCCTTTAATTAAAATTGTTATAGCAGACTGTTTACTTATATTTGGTATCTAATTGTGCTATAATTGCTCATTCATATGAAAATTTTGAAAATGTATGTTTAAATCTGACCAAACAAAACACTTGCAATTATTCTTATAAAAACCTTCAGCTAATGATGATCTTAACTTCTAAAGATGGGATCATAAGCCTAATGTGTTGCAGTTTGTTTACTTAGATCTTTGTCTCCCTTTGTATATAACACTAGGGCACAGGAGAAAGTCAGATTAAAGACATGGAAATAACTCCATGAAGTTCTGCTTTGCTGAATGTAGTGATGTGCTGCTTATTCATAGAATGGAAGGTCAAGGCAGATGTGGATATCTCAAGTGTCTGGGTTGTTTGTGCAAATAACTAGAATGGCATTTGTTGAAGTGCCAGCATCAAGGCTTGGAGAAATTCTATACTTGATATAAGCCAATTATTTGGTCTCCTAATACCTGGCCTAAAACAGCCATAGAAATATTTAATATAACAAATTAAAGTTTTATATGTAATAACTTGAAAACCATCTATATAGATAGGACAAGACACTTTAATGCTTCTTTTTTGTGGTCATAGTCACAAACCAGGTAAAGAATGTACAGTCACCAGCCATTTTGGTGTAAGAATGCTAATCTCAGGCTTATTGATGTATTCTGTGACAGCTTCAATAAAATTATCTTTAGAAAGGCAGTTACTGGCAAGTTAATGGTGCCATGGTTAATATTCAGGAACCGGTATGCTCCTTTATTGATACTGCTTTTAGTCAAAATTTATTCACTTGTTGTCTTCCTCAGTTTGGGAGATTCAATTGCCTGAACTTCCATAGGGCTGAAATATATGTTGCAATGAAAGGTACTTTCTGAAAGTTGCAAAATATATAAGAAGCTGGATATTTTGGACGTGGGGTATGAAATTGAAAACTTTGGGTATCTGCCTCCTCCTTTATTTACTGTTGTTAAGGCTTTTGTGGAGTGTTAGCCTCAGGGTAGGGAGACTGCAGCTGCCCTGGAACAGCACAAGCCCAGGCAAATAGCTCCTCAATCAGCTGTAGGATCAGAACATTGTTGTAGCTGAGTGAGTCTATTGGGTACCCAAAGAAATAAAAAAGCATGCATGTTTCTTATTAGACAATCAGGTTACTGTGAAGACTGTTTAGAAGACTGATAAATCATACTAGTTTTAAATTTGCACTTTTATGAGATTAATTCGTTAATTTATATCCTCCATGAGTATCCAAATAGCATTGAGCTGAGGTCATATAGTCAGCACTGATGGCTCTGGTCCTCGTTAGTCCTTAGCCTGTGAGGTCAAAGCAATGAAGCCTGGTAGCAATTTTGCAAGAGAAGTTTGAGATGAAACAGTTGTTTTCAGCTTTGTGCATGTAGAGTTGGTCTTGTCCTCTTGCATCCTCTGCTCACTTTGCCAGTAAACATGATGCAGTGGAAGACAGCTTTCTTCAGAGTGCTTAGTGCAGTTGGAAATAGTTCTGAAAGATGTTTTCTAAGCTAAGAATTGAAGCAGGGTTTCACTTAGTTGAACACTCTTTAATGCTCAGTTATATCATCTGGTATGAGTGGTGCTGCCATGCAGGCCAGAGCTTTTCCAGCCTGTGCTGTGTCTGGGCTTGGTTTACTTTGATAGGAGTAGTATTTAGCAGTAAATGTATTGTGAATTTCTGAATATGAAAATCTATTTCATGTGACTTGATTCTGTTATTTGCAGGTACTAGTACTGAATCTGAAACAAATACCCAAACAAAAAAAAAACCCAAAAAAATCAACCAAACAAAATTCCTAAAACAACCAACCAAAAAAACAGCAACAAAAAAATTCCCCCAAAACCGTCCAGCCAAAAAAACCGACCAACCAATCACAATTGTCAAAACAATCAAACAAAAAACTAAACAACCACGATCCCCAAAGCAACCAAAGGAAAAAATCCCCAAAATTCCCCAGCTCAACCAACCACAAAACCAAGAAAACAAAAACCCAACAAAATAAAAACCCAACGAAGAAGAAGCCAAAATTCCCCAAACCAACCTACCAAGAAATCAAAAAAACCCCAACCAACCAAGATCCCCTAAACAACCAAATGAAAAACCAAAGAAACTCCCTAAGCAGCTACAAAAAAATCTCAACCAAACAATAAAAAAAGCAACCAAAATTCCCCCCCGCCCAAAAAAAAACAGACAAGAAGAAAAATTTCAATTAAGAAATTACCTTAAGGGATGAAGACTTTTCTGTTAGCTCATCTTCCATTATGTAATGTTCTTCAAATCGATGATTTGTAATGAGTTAGAAAGGTGATGCTTGACCCCCCCATTTTGACTGAGTTGAGAATACTCAAGCCTTTACGTTTTTATTCACTAGAACTAAACCAGAAATAAGGCACATCACTCCTTGATAAGAAATTCATGTTAAGAGTCAGCACTGGATGGCACACTAGTGGTGAAGCTGAATGTTATTGTGTGTTTATGCTTTCAACCTGGCTATCTGGAGATGGAACTTGGTGCTTTTTCCAGTTTGTAAAGGCTGGTGCCACGAAAAGGAAGGAGAAGTTTCAAGAAAAGAGAGGTTATACTTATAAAATGCCTAATCAATTAAAGCCTCAAAGACCTTGTGACAATTTACATGTAGAGAGGAACAAATTTTGCTTTCATAGTGCTAATGAACAGTGACCTATAAATACAGCAAAGATCAGTCCCTTTTATACAACCAGGTAAACATTGGAACTGGGCAGTCCCAGACTATGGTGAATGATGAGTGGCTCTCATGTATCTTGCTGTCATCTCATTTAAAAAGACATTTTGTAGCTTGCAGGGAAGATGAATTTGAAGATATTATAAGGAGCTGAGAGGAAATTCATGTCTATTGTTTATTGCAAATATTTGTATGCATGTGTCACCCATTGTACTTAATGTGGGTGCATGATTCCCTGTGGTTATTCCCTAGTGGATTCCTCTGCTGACACTAAGGTTTAAAGAGAATATTCCAGCAGTTTTGTGGTCCCCTGCCAGCTTATTAATTTAAGGAGTGAGCTTCCTGAGCTCACTGTAGGAGAGGAGTTGTCTTATTCCTTCCAAAGCTAACCAAATAGCTATCTGCCTATTGGTCTATTTGTATCTTTGGCAGTTCAGTTTTTAAAATGCAAGCATTGTTCAGCTCTCATTTAAGATGAGCTTTGAGTGAGGTGATCATGTTTAGTTATCATATTGGTGATGCTGGATGAAGACTTTTCAACACAGTTGTCCTAGTTTGAGAACAGATAAAAGCTTCTCAATAATGAGGAGCAATAACAAGGCTCAGTATGCTGAAGAGCCTCATATCAGCAGCAGCTGATAAATTATTAAACAATTTACCTTCTGTAATGTCTCTGGAGGGCCATGTTGTACTGTGACTGACAGCTGGGAAACCCTCTTGGTAAAGCTTTCAAAGAATATGCTGGGTAGTGTGGGACTTTTGTCTCCTGTGAAAAGAAGCCCAGCAAGAGAAATTATTTATTTATTCTACTGGTAGTACCTTCTTCCCTCTGACCTCAGTGCATTTTGCATTGAATAGAATGTTTTTTTCTGGGGGAGCTGGAGCTGATTGCTTTATATGAGGCTTGGAATAAAGCTTTGCCAGTACTGTGTAGCTTGTTACAGCTGCATCTGGGACCTTAGGCTGAGGAAGAAGGGATGGGGAGAGAAGTGATTTTGAGTATATAAAATGCATATCTTATTGTTTTTCTAAGAAAGAGTCATGAACTTGTTAGTGAATCATAGTTAAAACACTTGTACAGTGTGGTATCCCTGACATGTTTTCTGTAGCAGAATAGCAACAATCCTAAATATATTCAATGACAAAATTACATATATTATCAAAAAAATACTCTTAATTATATTCTGTGGCCCTAGACTAAAAAAAAAAAAACAAGCATGAATAAGGGTATTATTTTAAAAGGCTGCTAAATAGAGAGATGAGAATAATTAAATAGTTAAGCACTAAACATATAGGTATTTAAAAAAACACTTAGCTGTTTTACTTAGAGAGGGGAAAAACAAATATGAGGAACTTTAATGCTGAGGCAGAGGCAACATCTAAGACACAAATATGCTTCAAAATTTGGAACAGAATTTGGTAAATAGCACAAGTTATGTGCACTAAACAGAGGAAAATTAAAAGGACATGTGTAGCCATGGTTTTCAACTTCATTCATGGTTAAACTTTGCTAATTTTATCTACTTCATAAAAGCAGGGGTTGAATAATAGACTGCAGGAATAGCCTGGGGGATCAGGATGGGCAACCACCCCATACTGATTATGTGGAAAGAAGCATCTGGATTTTCTGTTTAGATCAGTCACAAACAATTCTGTTTCATGTCAATGTTGATGGAGGAGATAAAGAATCTGATTCTGGTCCTCTGGACTGACACTAAATGAAATTTTGATTTACTTTTCCTAGCTATCAATGTAAATGTCAGGCTTTTCAATATTTATGAGCTACTCTTGAAGTTTGTGTTATGGAAGATGTTCTAGAAAGTATTGTTTTATCAAATCATTTAATCAATTCTTAAGTATTTGCAGGTGATGTTGAGGATTAATGGAATGATTAACTTATCCCTGTTGTACAGACACAGCACTTAATATTTACTTGATTTTTTTTTTCTTAAATCATGAAACAAAATATGAGGGGAGGGAGGAGAAGAAAAATAATCCCTGCTTGATCCTTTGCAGTCAGTAATTACATGTTCATTTTTCAGCTCTGATTTCTTTCCCCACCCCATTATTTGGTTCATTGTTTCAGTGTATCCTATTTCCTTGTATATCCTCCTCAATGCAAACTGACAGGCTGAAATAATAACTAGGCAAGTAGATTACATTGAAAAAGTATTCTCATTACAGGATCTTGGTTAACTCCTAACCACAGTTCACATCATGGAAACATCACCAATAAAAGGAACTAATTCAGTTTGCCTCTGGAACAAATTATCATATAAAATCCCAGGGGTATTTCTCAGCCCCTGTAAAGCAGAAAGAATGCAGAGACAGAAATGAATTGTCTGGAGTGTTTGGAATGATGGCAACAATCCAAACAGGCCAAAGAGCTGTTAGGGTGTGCTTGTTTTCCAGTTTACTGGTCACCTTTTCCTCACATGTACAACCTGTCATTTTGGTTCTTGTCCACTAAAGATAGTGCATGGTTTGGTGTTTTGAGTACTGGGATATATGTATGGACTAAAATTAGGTATTTTGAGGTTTCCCTGCCTTTGCTCTGTCTGGGGTTCACCTGAGGGATAGTTTATATTGCCCTTCTAGCCAAATTGTCTGTTTCTGCAATGTTATATTTTACTGATGGTCTGCCAATAATACTTGACCATAACTATTTAACCATAGTGACACTGTCAGGGCTGGAAAAGTAAACTGGATCTAGGACAAGAATAACCTGAGTTTCATTTGGATACTCTGTGTAAAAAATAGTTCTCTTGTCCCCCAACTTCCCCTTTACGTATTATGTTCAAAGCACTTTGTACCTCCATGGGCCAAAAGAGTTTTGTACCAGAAACTTCCATATTAGTGCTGTTGTGCTTCAACTCCTGTGCAAGTGTAAATATAGATTTTAATGTGTAATAACTATATAAATACATTTTAGTAGAGGTGAGGAGTGAGGCAAGGGAAGAGGATGTTGTAGCAAAAGCTCTTGTACTCCTGGTATATATCCTTGATTTGAGGAGGAAGTTGGGAAACAATGTGCTTCAATAGAGCTTGGACTCAAAATATTTGGTAGTTCACATGTGAGGGGTCTTGGATGTTGCCATGCTTTTCACTTTTCCCTCTGGCTTTTTCCTGAGTTTGACTTAGCCAAACAGACTTCAGGATTGGGAAAAAAAAAGCCCCATCCCAAAAAAAGACATATTTTCTCAGCTGAAAACTAGACTGTAAAAGTTCTTTATAAGTGTAGCAGAATTGCATTTGTTGTCATACATGACAGAATTTATAATCATGTCTCTTCCTGTGAGGGTGAAGGAGTCTTCACCTTTCAAGGATGCACTGGTGTATATGCAGGTGGGGAAATGAATACCTGGAACTTGAACCTCTAAACTTAGAGAATTTTAAGACTCATTTATTTGCTTGTAGATGAAAAGAAAAAAACAACCCAAGGCTTTTATTCCAGTTCAGTGGAAACATTGAGTGAGTTTTGTGGAGTTTGATACTCAGAGAAGTGCTTGATTCACTTAATTGTTGCTACATTTGCTATTTGTGTTAGCAGCTACACTTGTGATGTTAGGAATAAGACATAATTTTATTATGCACTGGAAATGTTCTTTGAAATATAAGTATCTGTAGTGAAAATTGTTGCTGAAATCAAGAATGAATAAGCAACTTATTGCATCTGTCTGAAATTAATTCTTGCCTGTTGTAATTATGCAGATTAATAGATATGTTTGAGAGTATTATGAGAACATAATGAACCTAAGATCCCAGTAGTAATAAAACAGTAGTTCTGTTTAAAGAATAATTTTATAGTTTATAGAGATGGCCTGTTAATTTGAAAGATTACATTTAGCTGTGTTCATTTCCCTGCTGGCTGAATCCAAACTGTGAGCATTAATTAGTCATCAATGTTTTGTGAAAGGGAAGAGTAATACTTAGTTTATTACTAAATGCTTTTGAATATAGAATTAAATCTTCAAGCAGAGTGCCAAATTTTCAATGTAATATGAAGTTAGTACTTGTAAAATCATACTTTGAAATGAGCTTGAGGAGTTTTGTTAACTGGCATCACCTGAGCACCAGATTTTCCTGACTGTACCTTCCTGAAGCACCAAGGACTAACTCTAAGATTTAGAGATCTTACCAATTTTGCCATGACCATCCTAACGTGTCTGTGAACCATTCTCTTATTGCACTGGTTTGGAAAACTGGAAAATATATGCAGTAGTAGGGTATTGAAGGTGAATAAAATCAGATTTTAATAACTGCACTACAAATCCTTTCCTTTCAGCAACCAGTGTGCTTGACTGGCTTTGCACAGTGATAAAAAATGTTTGATTTTTATGTTCATAGATATTTTTTCATGTCCCTAAGTACCCTGCCCACAAGCATCTAGACTAATATTCAATTACTGCTGTACTTATCTGGTGCTAGAATATTCAGTGTTCTGTAGCCTACAGAAAAATGTCATAGAGAACTGGAAAAACACGGAATTAATTTAAAAATAACATGATGACTCATTAAATAGATTAAAGCTGTTTATATTCACAATTATGGAGTTTCAAAATGTAATAGGAATGGTTGAGATAAAAACTAAAAAGTGTAAAAGGGCCAAATTAAGATGAAATAACTTCTTTTATTGAATCAAAAAAGTAGAGTTTTGTAGCTGACAACTGGAAGGAGTTTATAAACCTGTGATTTCAGCATGCTAAACAACAGTCTACAAATACTGGCAAGGTATTTCCAAAGATTTTGAAATAGATCTCATTCTTGCTTAAAATATTGAAGAAGACTTGTGTGGTCTCAGGTCTTGGTCTCAGGTCTTGGTCTCCTGTGTCTGTGGCAACAGATGTTTGCATGCTCACGTGGTAGAGCACAGTTTCAGTTGCCTTTAAAAGAGGATTTAACAACTCTGCTGTGTCAGGATTGTTAAATCTTGAATTTGTCAGGAAGGGCACTGAGTCCTTCCTGATACAGGGGCAGCTTTGCTTCTGCAGCTTGGAAGGAAATGTTGTGGGCTGGAGGAGACACTGGTTCTGTGTTTACTTGGGAGTGCTGGGAGACATGAGTGCACAAGTGTGTGGTGATGAGATTAATAATAATGTGGGCACTAATGTACTTAGTAAATGTAATTTTAACTCAGTTTTTTATCAGTTTGTCTCTTAAAGTATGTGAAATGACTGCCATGTGGTAAACTTTATTTTCTAGAGTGTATTAACAATGTATTGTTATTGTAAATGTATTAACATTTCCAGTATGCAAACCTTAGCAGGATATGATTCAACAGAATTTTTTTTCTTTTCTTTTACCAATGTATAAGGTTTTTCAGGATCTCTGTTGGTCCTGCTCAGTGTAACATTGAGTCACTTGGATGTGGTGACCCATTGGACAGATGTTCCTTGCTTTGATGCATTAGACTGGGGATGACAGAATGGATTGAGTGCCAGAAGTTTATTTTGCATTTCTGATAACAGGGGTTTTTGGAATTTAGGAAAATCACCTGGACTTGAATTGTACCAGAGATTTTAGATTTAAGTATAGATGACTTGTAGCTACCAAGGGACCAAGTGCTGTTTCCTGTCTGCAGCAGTTTTCCTTTAATTACACTTTCATACGCTGGCTAAATAGAACCTATCTTCCTTCTAATCCAAATTTGGTTTAAGCCTTATATAATGAAAAGGTGTTTGACATAAAATACTGATGTGAAAATCCCAAAATACAATTAATGCATCCCTTCTTATGGAGAAAAAAAAAAAAAAAAGAAACCAACCCAAAAAACTAGCATGTTAATGTTAAATTCTAAAGTCTATTGGAGTCTTATCTGATAATATGTTAGTAACTATTGTATTACAATACAATTACAAGTATTTTGTAAAATCTAATGCTGGATATGTGATGTGTGGGCTTTCCCATGGGTCTGTTCTAAATGTTTAGGCTTTGCATTGACTTTTCAAAACTTTATTCCTATTGCTGTATCATTAATTACATACTCTTGGTGGTGAACAACAGTAAGGATCTAAATATAGAGGGGAAAATATGAAAGCTGCAGCTACAAAAGGATTTCTGTATCCAACAGTTAATGTGATTACAGTGTTATACATGGACTTGTGCTCCACTTGCCACATACAGCTGTCTGCCTTTGAAATGCAAATGTTCTGTCAGGTTTTCCCTTTATATTGAGTTAAGCTACTCTGTGATCTTCTGCACAAAACAATTTTCTTATGAACCTTACTGAAAAGTCCAGCAAGTCAGACCTGTAACTTGATACCTTTTTTCTCTTGTTCTATTAATTCCCACTGTGAGCCATAATAGGGTTCTTAATGCCTGTGGAACAATTTCTTATTTAATGGTGGCTATCATCCTGCAACTGGCGCTGGCACCCTTTTAACTTGATCTGACTTTGATGTTTTTATTGTTCAAGCATTTTGCTTCAGCTCTGCAGTGCCTGTTGCTTGGATGTGGTGTGGCTTGTGGTTGTACAAAGGTGGCTTTCCATGGGGGCCAGTGGAAGTGATAGCCAGATGCTTCTATAAAGAGACAGTATTCTGCATATGTTGGAGTAGCTGAGACTTTACTAGTTTGTAATGAACTGGTAATCAGTTTTCTGAATGAAAAAGAAGTCAAGGTCCTTTTCTTGTTAACCCTCATGCCACAAGCAGTGTTAGTCAGGCATTAGATACAAATACAGTACTATGATACCATTGCTCTGGTTTGATTAATCTTATCTCTTTATCTAGAATCTGCCAGAAATGACATCTGCATAATATAACTCAGGTCAAATATTGAAAATTGCAGTAGTGGTGCCTGGGCTCTGAATCCAACTCTGATATTGTGCAAATCACTGTGAGGAGCTTTTCTGAATGCAACTGTGTCCCTTGGTGCTGCAAATTGCAATTCCATTAGCTCTCCTGAGAAGTCTTATTCCCCTCTGTAGCAGGAGATATCTCTGGGGAGTACTTATAACAGTCTGATTTTAGGCTGCTAACTGGAGTGCTGGGATTCTCCTGATGTGGATGTCTACTTCTGTTTTTAACTGTTATGCTATTATTAATAATATTTAACTATTATAAATTACATTGGCTTCCAATTTTATTCAGCCTGAATGATGCTCAAATTAATAAACCAGCTTGGGAGCCTGGGGGCAGGGGAATGTAACATGTTAATAAAGTTGCCAATCATTTTTCTCCTGAAGTCCATTAAAAACAGGCAGAAGCATACCCTGTTTCTGTCAAATGTGCTGGCTCTCAGCTGTCTGTGATAATGGACTAGAGGATATTCCCCATGGAGCAGAGGAAAAGCATGGGCAATCAAGGTGCTAGGAGATTTAGGAGTGACTTGTAACTGCTGTCCTGACAGGGATCAAGTACTCCAAGGAGCAGTATAGAAATATTGGTGTGATGCTGCATGTGTCCATCGTGGAGTTCCATCTTGCTGTGTGTGTTAGCCCAGGGGTCTGCTGGCCTAATTTGGAAGGGTTTGTTCTGTTTTGGGAGATAACCAACTAATATAATGACCAAAGAGACACAGTTACAAGAATGTTAGGTGCTGGGGAATGCTTGCCTTCTGTGTCATTTAGGCTTAAACACGTTTTTAAAATACTTCATAAATACTTTTAGAATACGTTTAGTTCTTTGTTTTAGTTACTGAAATGCTGGAAAACTCTTTTTGTAGTGAAGTGCTGGAGCTAAAAAAGAATTGACTTGTTTGTTCAATCCAAATGAATTCAGTGCTGAAGGCCTTTGTAAACAGAAGGCTGGAAATGGCCCTCAGTGATAAGACCCTGTGACAGAACACAAGTGAAGTGGCTCACCAGGTCTGCAATCAGGCAGTAGGATGGCTTTCCAAGTTAGCTGTGTGAAACCAGTCTTGCTCTGCAGAAATCCTGAATTTTGTAGCCTCAGTTAGTACTTTTTCAACAGCAATTTAAGTTCTCTGATTGATATGGTTTGTGTCTCGCCACTCATGTTCCTCTAGCTGTACAAACCCAGTGCCATAATATTGCTGCTGTCTCTGCAGTGTGCTGCTCTAGTTCCATCTCTGAAGTGTGGGGTGTATCCAGCTGGCAGTGCTGACTGTCAGCTGTACTCAACAGAAGCATGGCTTAGTTACTCTCCATTCAATTGCAAGGAATTCCTCTGCTGCAGTCAGGTGTCGGAGGCAATAACAGTCCTGTACTGCTGATGCACTGGCTTCTCCAGGTTATTTAGTGATCTGTCAAAAAAAATTATCATAGGCTGATTTGAAAAGCAGCACGCTGAACAGATCGTTCAAGGTAGGAGGCTATTTCATGTTTGGGGGAATAAATGTGCTTTCAACATCACAGTTCTGAGGAAACTGAATATAAACATGTTTTCTTTTAGCTAGAAGGAATGTCACTCTCTATTTTCATATAGTTGATAATAGGTTGGAAAACCATTTGGTTTCCTAACGTTCAAGGAATGCCAGAAATCTGGCAGGATTTTCTATGGCTTTTAATGCTCATTTCTGGTGTAACTTGAACGTATTCTGAAATTACACATTGATGCTATGATCAGGCCAACATTGATATGACTGGATTGTGTTGGTGGGGTGGTATATAGGTTTTTTACATATTTCCATTTAACTTTACATGTTTACATATAACTTTTAAAAGAATGAAATTGTATTTTCTGTGACTCTATGGAGAAATTAATAAATTCAGAGATTCCGTAGGGCTTAAATGACAGTCTGGGGAGCAGAGCTGTCTGAGCCTTGTGGCTTAGACTTAGCTGGCCATTGATCCTTCTGGTGTCCATGGCTTAGAGCCATACCCTCAGCTTGCTGCAGGTTTCTCACAGCTCTTCATGGTCATGGTGGCCTTCATGAGATGAGCAATGCTGTATTGCTCATACCTTACTAGTTACGCAGAAATTTATTAAAAATTAGTGTTTTCATTCTCTGATGGGGCTAAGTGGAACTATGGCCTGATGGCACACTTACATTCTTACTGAACACTAATACCTGTTATCAGTATATTACATGTTAGCATTGTTTCTTGCATATTGGCAGTTGGTTTCGTGGGTTTTCTGTTGTTTAAATTACTTCTGCCTTTCAACATTTTCAAGACATATTGAGATGTTTTCAAAATTTGTTATCCCTATTCTTGTTTCTGTATCTGTGATATATATATATATATGTACACATATATACATAATTAAAACATTACATAGTTCCTTAAAAAGGCAGATGTTAATATTCCATTTCCCCTTAGCAACTGTTAGGATTTCCTGAATACATTTTTGAAGTCTGCTCTATGGTAATATTTCCAATTATTCTTTTTCTTGCTGTATTTTCAGTTTGATTTGTTTGCTGTGTCACCTATTTCCAAGAGCCTTCACATTCAATGTTCATAATTTTTGTGCCAGTTTTGTGTTTATTAAATTGCAGTTAACCTAAGAGAGAGACAAATATTGCATATATGCCTGGAAGACTAAATTCATTGTTGTACATTTGTATCCATGTGTTTGCCATAGTTCTTGCATATAAAATATTTAATCTCTGCATTTAAATATTCTTTTAATGTGAGTTTAAAGGGACTAAATAGAAGGACTAGACTTGGATCACTACACAGTTTTGATGCTGAAAAAGTACTTTTTAGTCTAAATAATATCAGTGCATAATGTAAACTATAATTTCTTAGGAAGTTGTGAAAAACAGCAGATAAATAATTCCTTTTAATGATGGAGTTCTTAAAAGCAGAATCTGAAATACTGCTTTCTGTGTGCTTTCCTTAAAAGATCTTTACATGAGGTAGCAGGAATAGACATCAAGAATCCAAGCTTCTGGAATATAAATTAATTGAATGTGTTTTGAAATATTTTATGAAATGGGTTTCTGTTGTCTTGCATGTGTTTGGTAGCATGTAAAACCTTGTACACACTTGCTAAAAGAAGGTAAAAAATAAAAGGTAGATTTTTAGTGGCCCATCTCCATGGTTTTGTCACAAGGTGCAGCAATCTGTACCTTAGGGATGTGCTGAGGAACAAAAGTGTTCTATTTGAGTGTACGCAGTCATTTAAATGCTCTTCTCCCTGAATTATCTTCTCAACTGGTTGAGGTTATGTTGGATACTGTTGGAAGATGTTATTTTCTTTGCTATACCGAAACAGAACATTTTATAGATTACTTCTGTTACCAAAACCATGTCTAGCTGAATGTATGTGTAGCTATATCCTACAGCAAGCAGGAAAAATGTGCATTTCCTTTCCTCTGGCAACTAATGAGTAAAAAGAGTACATGAAAAGGACTGAGAAGGGTAGTATTTATTTGGCTCAGGTTTCTTCAGCATGATATTAGGGGACACTTGCCAGCCATGGGATCTATATAAGGAATTTATTGCACTTAATTAGTTTTGTCCAAGACAAGAATCAGCTGCAATTGAAAAGTTTTACATCTGAATATGGGTAGCTTTGCAGCTGATCTGATCCTAACATTAACTCTGGGGAGAAATGCAGTCTAAGAAAAACATTTCTGTATTTGGATATTGTGTTTTTGAAACTTTGGAAATGTAATCTAACAAAATAACAGAGAACATCAGAAAGTCTGCACTGCACATGCCATTTAAATGTACCCTTAAATGTCAGTGCAGTGGTGAAATTCTCTGCTCTGTTTGGTATCTATCCCAGGCTGCTTATGTCCTATGCTACCAAGTTGTACTGAAGGATCTGCCTCACAAATATTTTGAGCAATCTTTGAACATTAGTGGTTTATATCCATTATGGTCATGGCTGATGTGTTTTCCAGATCAGCCACTGGAAGGTGTGAAAATTGCAAACTGATGAACAAAGAAAGGGTCTGACAGTTTCCCCTGCAGAAGGCAGTGATACATTTCTCCTCCAGCAAATGCTGCATAATCCATACAATTTATTAGTGAACTGGGCCTTGAGCTCCAGAATTTCACGGGAGCTGAGCTGTTCAGGGGTCTAACATACCCTGTAGAGTATCTCTGCATCCTTAGCAGTCCCATCTGTCTTTGCCCAGCCTCATCCTTCCTCCAGAGCAGGGAAAAGAGCTCTGAACGCTTTGCTGAAGGAATTTATCCTATGTTTGATGTATGATGGAAGCAAGCTCAGGTCTGTCAAAAGATATATTTTCATACCTGAAATGTGGGAGTGAGGGGATTGTGATTAGGAACATTACCAGCCCTCAGGCAAAATTAATTGTGTCTAATGTTTGGTAATACCCAATGACAACGTTCAACAGTCAAATTTGAGTTGATGATTGCTTAATGTACTTTGTGTTGAAAAGCTGTCAGTGACCAGTGCAGGAGATGGAAATTACATGGTCAAGGACTTGTACAGTTGGAATAGAACAGACTTTCCAATTCTTAATTTCTTCTGAGGAGGAGGTGTGATGGTGCACTTTGACTAAATTGTGGTCGTCAGTTCTTACTCCTAATAGCTGCCATCTTCAGACTCTATTGACTGTGCTGGGGATATCTTTTCAAGAGTTTAAAAAGGAAAGCTTCTTTTAAGGATCTTGATCTTCCAGGGTGATGCTTAGATATCAGTCCATATGTAGAGACATGACAGGCACAGACACTATTATTGGCAACTGCTTAGAAAATAAACAAAATATCGTGCAGTAGAGTAGTTCTGTCGACAAGGAACATAACAGTAACTTTTGCAAAGAAGAAATATCAGTATCACTTTCACTTACATGACAGGAAAAATGATAAAAGAAATGGGTGTGACCCAGAATTCCCACAGCCAAGAAGATGTGTAAGTACCAGTTCAGCTGAAATTACTATTGCTTGTCATTCCCCAGTGAGAGTTTTGAGAAGTCATCACAGGCTTTTTTAATGTATGAAGATCAGTGTGTATAAGTCAGATGTAGGCATATGTATTTCACATACTTTTGCTTTTTCCATTGTACAGCAAGTAATCTCAGAGTAGAAATGGCTGTGCTGAAGCAATATAAATAGTAATTTCTGATTTTTTCCCAAAAGATGTTTGATTGCCAGGTGATATCCTCAGTATCAGCAGAGTTAGACTCTCTCAATCCTACTCCTTGTAGCTGCTGAGATTGTAAGAGGCCTAACTGAAGCTGAAAGAAGTAATTTTCATTGCTTTCAGTGACTTTTAAATCAGGCTGAAAATGCTGGTTAGTCTCAAAAAGGGTTAGTACTTTGTGAGCTTCAATCTAATCAGTGGAGAACAGTGGTAAATCAAAATGGAAGAAAGAGCTTTGTGGCCAAAATGCAGTAAAGCTTCATTTTCTTTTTAAATTTTACATCAGAAGTTGTGGAAGTATAAATCCTTACTACCACCCTAAGGTATATTTGCCTCATCATTGCTTGAGACACTGACTGAAGTCACGTAGTTTAATTTAAAGTTGATTGCATTTAACAACAGAATTTTTTAAAGCCTTTAGTAAAGTCATAATGATAGATAGCACTTAATTTAGTCAAGAATGACCCGATACAGTTATCTATAATTTGTATTAGCAATGTTGAACTGACAATAAATTCAATTAACTCTTCAGTTTTATGCTCTTAACATTTAAAAGCCTAACGTCACGTGAAAATCAGTTGGCATTATTTCAAGGATGGGATTCTTAATGTTCAACCTCTATTAAGTCCATATTTTCTCCCCTATAAGGTTGAATTTGAATTTTTTTGTGATGTTTTTGTGGAATGTTGGTCAATGAGAAGTTTTTGTGGGTGTGTCTCTGACTTGAGGATCTCTCTGTTGGGTATTGATTTAACACTGGAACAAGTGTTCTCATAGTGCAGACCAGGAGGTTGGGTTGATATTTCCTCTTCCATGTTCACTGCTGTCAAGGAACACCCATGGCTGTAGGCAATAATTTATAACAACAGTGTTGCATTGACTGGTTTTAGTTACTCTGGGGGTGTTTTTAGGAATGATAGGTATGTATTTATCCTAACTTTAAAGAAATACATAGCACATGCGATTATTTGGATGAATTAGCATGGATTTACATCACAGTTGGTAGAAAGCTGGAAGAAAAGGGCAAGAATAAAGGTTAAGGGAGGAAAACCCAATAACTGAGGGTGATGACTGAGGTTGAAATCCCTTCTGAATTCTGAGTGCTCCAGCACTGGTTTTCTGTGAAGCTGCATTATCATTTTGCTCTCTCTATATATTCCAATATACGCAAGTCCTCTCAGACCCTAGAGAGAACACTTCCAATGGGTAATTTCAGGTCAGACTGCCACAACTAGACTGCTGAGCAAACTAGCACAGCCTTTGGTTGTGTTTCTGATGGTTTGAGCTGCAAGCTCTTTCAGTCAAGCTGCTTTGTGCTACAGCTCCTTTTCTTTAGTGATGCTGCAATACCTTGCTGCTTGGCAACTTAATTGGAAAACAAAGAAATTGATGATGCAAACAGAAGCTGGGTGAAACTCTGGTAGAAGGGCTTCTGCTGCTTGAATTTTAAACACTGGGCTGCTAAACCTTGTGCATCATCTATGTGTTAGTGGTTGTACCAACCAGCTGGGATAGTCCATCCAGGCCCTGTTGACACAAACGTGTTTTTCATTGGTGCCGTTCCCTATCATTTTGGAGGGAAATGTAATGTGAAAATAAGATGTGAGCAGGTACTGAAAAATTTAATTTTTACCTACATTTACCCCACTTGCCTTCTAATTTAATTTTAAAGCAGGGTATCAAACAGAAAATGAAACCCTGGGTTGAATTCTAGTCTTTGTGAAGGGAGTGTCAAACCCTCTCGAGGGAGCTTGACCCAACTTTGTGCCTATTATTCATGTGTCAGTGAAATTAATTGCTAATGAATCCAAATACTGCATTTTAAAAATCTAAGCATGAACAAGGAGGGGGAAAAAGCATGTAAATACTGGGCAATTTCACAGATTTTCAGCTGCTGTGACTCAGCGTAGCTTCACAGAAAGGAGAAGGGTACATCACCTAACAGCACTGAAAAATGAAACCAGGGAAATGGCATAAAAATCGAGAAGGATTTTAGAATTATAATCTGAGGAAACAGAGTCAAGAAAAACATGCAAAGTTGGGCATTGCTTCTGTGAAAGGAGAATTTAAGTTGTACATCCATGTACCTTGCATTAAGGAAAAGCATTAGTATTCAAGTTGAACGATGTCATGGAAAAACTAGTTTGTTTTTTAAGCATGCAAAACTTCTGTCAGTTGAAAGAGGGCAAGCTCAGCATATTAATATACTTCCCTTCTTACCTGTTGTTTTGTGAAGTGGTTAAGATTGCTGGCATTTTCCATCTGGAATTTTATGCTAATGGCAGATCCCAACTGTGATGGTCCAAGTGCATCAGCTGGAATAGTGTTTCACTGTGAGACTGCCAAGTCTTTCAGACTGGTGCCTAATAATGCAATAGTTTGTTGTAACTATGAGTAAAGTATAATTTATCTAATATAATTACTTTATTGGATGTTTAGAGCCACTAATTTGAAATAGACTCCACTCCTCTGTTAGCTTTTCACATAGGAAAGACTAATCATCTGACAAACTATCAGCTCTTGGGTTAAAATTTTAAACCTACAGTGAGCTTCAAACTGCTTTGCATTTACCCTTAGAAGAAAAGGGAGGTTGAATAATTTTGTCATGTTAATTTATCTTAGGAAACTGGATTGCAAGGTTCTGAATTAGTCATTATGTAAGCATGTAAAGTAAGTATTACCAACTACTAGATTCATCTGATGTGGTGTGGATGGATTAGTGCATGTACAAAGACCATTTGAGAACATTTCAATTTTTGCCACGTTTGCTAGGGCTAGTTGCATCCAGTTATAAAAGAGATTGGCTCTAAAATGGCAGTGGGTTATGTGTCCTAAATGTTAAGACTTTGGTTAAAACAAAAGGAACAAAATACTTTTCATTTTAGCTTGTTATGAGGTTTGTACTAAGGCTTTGAGTAGTACTTTATCACGACAGCTCATTTTCCTTTTCATTTGATGCCCTCATGTACACCTTGTTACTCTATTAAACTAGAAAGATTTAGTTTCTTAAAGAGCCTTCAATGAAGCTGTTATAAAGCCTTTTCTCAAGACAAGTAAAATTGGAGCCTGAACACGAGACTATATTGAGTTTTAGTTTATGTTGCTTTTTTTTAGGAAATAAAAATAGGAGAGAGCAAGAGTTTATTGCTTAATAAGTATCAGCTATTATCATAAAAAAGATAATAATTTTGAGTTTCATTTTTATTTCGACCAAAACACTTTTAGATAATAAATGTTGCAATTGAATCTTGTCTTTTATAGAAAGTTGTTAAAACAAGCTAAATGCTTTCCATTTGTGGATAACAAACGGATGCTCTAAGTTTAAGAATTACTGTGCCAAAAATGTAGTATTTCCTTGTAGTCTATAAAATGGACTGGTTTTGATTATTTCTGGGACCTGTGAATTAAGGGCATTGCCTCAGGTGGAATGCCAAAAAAAAAATACAGATTGTGATGTTTTGTCTCCATTACTAAGAACAGTTTTTGGCCTGGGCAAGTTCTGATTCAGATAATTCCACTAGATTTCTACTTGAGAATCTGCCTTTTGTGGATTCTTTTAAGGTCTTTTCACATTTTTCATTGCATGTTTTTAGGATATTTAAGTGTTCATAAAAAAGCAGCACCCAAATTAATTGCATCTTATATGTACACAAGAACTACTTTATAGTAGTTTAAGCTATAAATGAAATGTTAGTGTGTGTGGAAATGGAATTTAACTCACTTTGTGGAGTTGAAATATATCCCTAAGCAGTTATTGCAAAATCTTATCAAATTCTCGAGCAAGAAACAAAGCTTTTTCTAAATGGAATTTTTATGAACTGTTTTAAGGACTGTTTACTGGAAAGCTGCCTAATCACTGTATTCCCTGGGTAATGGCTGGGATATGTGTGCTGAATTAATAGTAAGAATATGCTCAACTGCACAGGCAGGGAACAGTTGATACTGCTTTTGTTAGTGCATGTAGATCACACCACAAATTTTGAATGTGTAGAAAGTTTTTAAAAATAGCCTCTTTTAATTGTATCAGCCTAGAAATGTAACTGATGTGTGTGACGAGGTCAAACAATCCTGTAAATTCCTGTGCCAGGTGTTCAGCAGAGTTCTAGTGCTGTGTTTGGCTTTGGGGGCAAGTGAACTCCCTGTGAAGAAAACCAAAAGTCTTTCAGAGGTTCTTCTCCCTCAGGGCTATGAGTTGCAGTTGGTGTAGCCCATTCCTAGTCTGCAGAACACCAACACTTAGTGAGAATATCATGATTTCTATGGCATCAATAAATGTACCAGTGGTTATTACAGTCATGGTGAAATCAACTTGCACAGGCTTCTCCTTCATTTGAACAGTGCTTTGCTTCAGTGATTTTTAAGGAAATTGGTGAAACTGTTTTTTTAAGTTGTAGAAGTAATAATTAAAATCTGTCAGTCAAAAGGATTCGGGAATAGGTTTAATTTATAAAAAGATTAGGTATATCAGGGAAAAATCATCTTTGCTGGCATTCTTCTGTTTGGGTCATTGCAGAGGAACTAAAATGGGTTAAGAGGAAATTACTCTTTCCACAGTGTGCTGTGTGTGGCTTCCTGGGGACTTTACCTTTATGGTGAGTGTGTCTCTGAACACAATGAAGCTGCAGGCACCTGCTAAATCCAGTTAAGGAGATTTCCAGTTTAGTGTTTTGGCTCTGGAAGAGTCCCTAACAGTGCACCTGGGACATAAGATTGTCCAAAAGCAGCGTCCCCATTGCACATTGTGAGGAATCTTGGACTTCATTCTGCTGGTTTAATTTGATGTTTCCATATTCTATAAAAGAATAATTGCTTTCTGTTCACCTTCTCAGTGCCGTGCCTGCATTCACAGCTGTCTGGTTTTTACCTTTTCTTCAGCTGCCTCTTTTCCACACTGAAGTGCCCTTGTCTACTTAGCCCTTTCTTTTATGGAAGCTGTTCAATAGCTGGAGTTAAACTTCTTGCCCTACTCTGAATTTCCAATTTCCTGTTTGAGGATGAGGCAATCACCACTGCCTTCCCAGAGTGCACTGAAGGAGGGCACTCTTATGCTTATACAGCTCTTTTGAGGTTTGAAAGGGACAGAGAAATGGAAGGGAATGGCTTTGGTTCATAAATATTTTTGCATTTATAATAATTACAATTTAGATCAATGACTGTAGTATAGTAGGCACCCAATACTGCTTTATAGACTCTTCAGAAAGCAAGGTAATGTGAAATAATTCAGAATAGCCTCCCTAGAATGGTTATTCTGTGAGAAGCACTAATTCTAAGACTGGCATGGTGTGTGGAGATCACTGGGCATGGGCAAAAATAATAGAAAAATGAGTGACCTGAAGCTACTGCCATCTGCAAGTGCTTTCATTCTATATTCTGTGTTCCTGAAAATATTTGTGTGTCTTCCTTCATTTGGACATTGCCAAGCAATGTTGTGCCCTTGTGTTTTGTGGCTTTGGTTCTTTTGGATACAAATCCAAGCCAGTTGTAAAATCTTTTATTTGTTATTGGAGTTTAGCGTGGTGTTACCAAGTACTAAAAAGGATTCAACATGTTTTATTGTTATCAAAATTGTTTCCAGGAGTGTGAATGAGGGATAGGAATCCAGGACTCAGGAAAGGTGGGTCCCTATCTCTGCAGTATTTCAGAGTGTGCTTCTGTGTATGCTTGAATCTTTTGTGCAAACATGCTAAAAAGGTAGTGCTCCCCAAAGCAAGAAATTAAGCCATGGAAAAAAACTTCCAATTTTATCACAGCATGTTTTTTAATTCTTAAAAAAAAAAAAAAGTTTCTACCCAGTAAATAAAAGACTTTGTTTAATTTTTAAAATTTATAAATACAGAAAATGAATTGATCACAGCTGAAAGAGGTTTGTAGTTATGCATGGCACGCTTGTAAATTCCTTAGCAAACCTATTCTTTTCTTTTTTTATAAAGTATGTCTGTGAAATGTTTTGGAGTTTTCTATTGGGAAATATTTTTCTGAAAAACAGAGTTTAATGGGAATAAAAAACCACTGGCTGGTATAAAAATGGAATCATGTCTTTAGGCATTTATACTAGAATAATCTTGAATCTAGAGGAAACTTAAATGTGGGGAGGAGAGTGGAGGTTTTGAAAGTCTGAGAGGGCTTTTGCTCCCACCTGTTGTGTATTCATGCTGTTTACTTGGGGTAATGTAGTTCATGCTTCACTGTAAAACTTTTAAATGCCTTCAGCATGTTGAATAAGAAGCTGTATTTTTATAAAATAGCATTTATTTTGTTGTGGACGTGCTGCTTTATCACCTACATAGAAGGACTTGCAATTACATGCGTCGTATCTCAAGTGAAACAAGAACTTAAGAGAACTCCATGGAGTTCAATGAGCCTATTTCTAGCTGTGCTCACAGCAGATTTCTACCCAGAAGCAAGATAAGCATATTTGGTATTTTTAAAGGCTTTTCCAGACTCCAGCTCTTTTGAAGCAGGCACTTAATGAGTTTCTGTGTATTTAGCACATCATCAGATGCCTTTATATCAACTTTTGCAGGCTGCCTTTGGGCTCATATGAAAAATCAGGCATAGATTATAAAATGTGAGAATACTTTTTCTCTGTGAATGCTTGAGAAATCTCCTGCTCTTTTAACACAATTTAGTACTTCAAGCCTGAGCAGCTCTAGTCCCAGGGAAAATCGATAGAATTTTGTCATTACACTCATGTCTGTCAATTATAGCTAGATTCATGTGGTCATGTAAGATTATGAATTTGTGCCAACCTCTCAGTCACAGATGTTCCAGCTGTGAAGACATGTGGCACTATTTATTCTACTCTTTTTTTCAGAAAGACCACAGGGGGAAAACATTGTCCCTACCCAGAGACTGTAGCAGTTATTCTGAAAGTACCTTTCAATCTTCCTCTCCATGCTGAGATGATGGCATTAGGTCTTTTTAGCCCTCACATGTTTGCTTCAGACTCCCACAGCTCACAAAATTAATTTCTGTTGGGAACACAATGTCGTGATGAGGCAGGTTATTCTGACTGGGCTTTTTCTTTATCTCCTATACAAAGCAACTGATTCACTTTCTATTAATTGCCACCAGCTATGGGGACTGCCTGGTGCTTTTCCTTTGGAGCTTTCAGCTGTTTGAGCTCATTCTCAGGTTTGCTGTTTGGAAAAGTAGAGATGACTGGAGGGGGAAGGAAGGATGTAGTAGAAAGAGGCTGAGAGCCCAAAGCTTAAAGCACATCCTAGCTGTAGGATGGCAGGGAATGGTTATTGTGTGTGGAGCAGTATATTTTATTAAATACAGCACAATATTACTTGTCTCAACTTTGTTTTTTTTTCCCCCCAAACCTATGAGCAAAGGAAATTCCAAAAAATTGCTTTTTAACTAATTATAAAAAATCCAATAACACTAGCAGCTTATTTCTTTCTGACTAAATATAATGAGATTGGAGCATTGCCTCATCAGGAGAATGACCTAATACAATAGTTTATTGAACCATGAAAGATTCATTAAAACTACCATGCAAGGGTTTTTTTGGGCAATGTTTTATGCAGTAGACTTTTTTCATTTAAAAACAACTCCAAAGTCTAAAGCAACTACTGCATGTAGTTGTAATCCATTTTATAACACTAGGCAACATAACTCATTTTTAATTACCTAGTATGTTATAAACATGTTACAGAAAAAATCCTTGTAGCTGAGCTGCACTGCATTTGTTGGAGGCTGAGGTTTGCAGCCAGGTGACTTTGCAAAATACCTGGATGTTACACATTGGGATTTTGCACAAAAATTCAGGAGTTGGTGGTAATTTTCAAATTTCCTGAAAATTTCCATTTCCTGCTGACCTAAATGAAAAAGCTATCTCTTCCTTGAGATGGGAGTGGCAGTGTGTCTGTACAGCTTTTACAATACGGAGTCTCACAAAGGACTTAAGGCCACCAACTTGTGTCAGCTTCATTCTATCCACTCCCTTGCAAAGTTCCCAAAACCAAGTTTTTCTACCCTTTGTAAACAAGAGTATTCTGTGCCCTGCAAGCCATAGTGACAAGGCAAATACTGCTCTTTCCAGCAGTTGTTTTTTTTTGTTCAATAAACTTCCTTTTCCTAAACCTGGCCATCATAACAAAAACTCAACAAAGACAGAATAAACTAGTGTGCTTCATTATTTCCTCTTGTATCTATAGGATGGAGATGAGAATTACCTTGACTTATAGTCAAGTTCTGTCCCTAAAAAACTGAGTGTTTAAGCCAGAACTTTTAAAGCCAGTCAAGTTTCCCCTTTTAAGACCTGTCTTTTCCTGGCATGCAGCTCATCCTGGCAGCCTGATGAGAAATCACTCCTAGCAAGGAGGAGTCAAAGAGGATGAAGTGATGCTACCTCCCATGTAAATTCTGTGTTGTTACATGCCTCCCATGTACATTCCTTCTGGTTTTAGGGCATGGAATGTTTTTTCAGATGTATCTCAGGAGGAAAGAGCATGTACCTCTCACCTGTGAACACAGCCTGGGTTTGTGCACGTTGCCAGGACTAGTCAAACATGCACACAGGCTTTAGTGCCTGCTGCTTCAACACATGCTCTGGACATTTTCCTAGCTGGCAGCAGAAAGGATGATGAGGACAGGTCCATCAATTGAACTGAATTGTAGAATTTAATATTTAGTTTTTTAGCTCATTTTTGATGCATTTGCAAACCAACATGTTACCTTGTGGTTCCATGTGCCTTCTCTTACTGTTATTGGGGTACTGTACCATTCTATGTAATGTTTGAGGATAGCTCAAAAAAAATTAACAGTTTGAGATTTCCTTACACCTTAATTATGGAGGTTATAAATTAGTCCTATTTTTTTCTGACAAACAGATGCCTTATTTTTATACATCAAGCTTAGTGTATTCAAGTCTCTACTGTTGCAGAACCCACAGTTATATTATCATGGACACAAAGGACCGTTTAAAATGCATCAATTTAATTGAAGTCTAATGGATACAAAGCTGAGGGGTAAATGGGCATCATGTACACTTCAGGACTTGTTTTTGATAAGTAAACTTATTTAGAATTGTTTAAAAGAAACAGATAAAGCTCTTGTCTAATAAATGTACATTCATGCTCTTTACATCACTAGAAAATGCCATATTTTTATCGAGCCAGAAGCATCTCACTGCTGATGATACTTGGCCTGAGTGCAGATGTTATTTGACATGGTACTTGTGCTACACAATATGTGTACTATAGGGCTGGACAGGTGTGATGATACGTTTTTATGTTGAGATAGTCAATAAACATTTTAACTGGAGAATATCTACAGCTCCCCCAGATAGCTAGATTGACAGCAGTAATGGGAAATCTGAATATGAGAGTCTGGCTGAAGATGTTAGATTAAAAACAAAAAAGAAATAAAATTGAGTTTATTATTTGTTGCCAGTGAGTAATCTCCAGTGGAGATGGAATAATCACATAGGAACTGCACAAGAAAGTATTTACCGAAAATTAAAATCCATTCTGCTTGGTTTTTTGGTTTTTTTAAATTCAATCACTGACTTTTTCTGAACTTTCTGTCTGAGCCCTGAAAATGGGCTGTGGGTTGGAAGTGGTGCATTTATCTGTTCTTGGAATGCATCCACCCATGCCAATGTCAGATTGCCTGGATTCAGTGCTTTTCTCCATTTACTCTCTTCCTTTGTACAGCATCCACAAGTATTAGGAGGAAAATATCTGGTTTGGATAAGCAATTATTCTGCAGCCATAGATAACATACTTTGGTACAGCTCTTTATTTTAATAATCACTTCAGCCACTATTGTGCTTTACAACACTGTTCTGCCAGCTGATTTTCTTGGTTTGCAAATATTCTTTGAGCCAGAGGTTTAATTTAAAATGCTTTCAGCTGAAATAGTCATAATAAACAAATCCCCTTTTGTTGTTTTTATGTGGTTTTACTGTTTGCATATTCAAAATTATGAGAAACAGACCTAAAAAGGTAAACTTTAAATTAATGGAATTTCAAAATGAGGTTGAACACAACTTTTTGCATTGTGGCTGGAACTTGGATGTCGTGTCAGTCTTCTGAACTGACTTCATTTAAAAAAAAAAAAAAAAAAAAAAAAAATTTAGAGAAACT
>JAOTQP010000362.1:5742212-5753779 GCA_026413545.1 Cichladusa arquata | reverse complement strand
TAGACACATAGAAAACAAAAAAAAACAAAACAAACAACAAAACAAAAAAAAAAAACCAACCTCAAAACCAATAAGAACAAACAAAAAAACCTAAACAAAGAAACCCCCCAAAAAACACATAAAAAACCCAGTAAAATTAACAAAATATCCAACAAACAAAAAAACACTCACGAACACCCCAATCAACAAAAAATAAAAAATGAAAAAAGAGTTTAAATGCAACTGAGGATTAGTTGGGAAAAGGTAATCTAAAATTCCATTAAGCATAGTTCCATAATTATAAAATAAGTGTGATAGCACTTTTAGCTAGAACTGCTCCTATAATACCCTCTTGGACACATTCTGCAATTTCACACTGGTATCTGAAAAATATTGCTGGGTCTGTGCACTAAGAGGTGATACAGTTTTAAAAGGGTTTTGGAAAGAAATCAATACAGATGAAAATAGCAGTAACTGCAGTTACTCCATCTGTGGAATGAGTCCTTGGTCCTTGTTAAGGGGCCTGAAGATTGGCTTTTGTGCCTTCACTGTTCCAGGGACAAAAGAAAAAGAAAGGAACCCAAAGATGAAAACCCGAAGATGTTCAAGATTTTGCTGGATGCGACTGACTGATGCTGAGTAAAAAGCTGATGGTGAGCAGGAATTGGTAAAGCAAAGAGAAGCAGGATACAAATATATTTCTTTTTGTTTATTTCTTTAGCAGTTAGGTTTTTTTCTGTTCTATTGAACCCTTGTTCTTGTGCAGTCCTGTTGTGCTCAACTGGTGTTTCCTCCTTGGAAATTGGAAGCCAGTTGGAAATTGCCCTTGGTGGAGCATTAGTGGAGTTCAGAGATGGGATTTGAGGCCAGATGAAGTGTTCCTTCAATGTCCAGTTCATATGGAATTTGCAGTGATACAGTTTTAACTTTTCCATGGGAAGTTTCCATTTTCCACTGCATAGGAATTGAGAAATGTGTGGATTATCATCTAAAAAAAACCACAAAAAAGGGAGGGGAAGGGCAAAGGGAGAGCATCCAACTGTTCTGCCAGTTTGAGAAATTACTTCAACTTCCAGGATTTCCCAGGTTGGAGTAGTTGCTCCTAGGACTAAAACAGACCTCTGTAAGCTGAGCTTTCAAACGGAAGTAAACCTCCAACACTTGAAAATTCGTGGTTCTAAAAGGTTTGAGCCAATCAGGCTCCTCTGGAGCAGTCTCAAAGCTTTCAATCCACATGAAGCTCTCACTTCAATAATGTATTGCCCTGAGGTAAAAGGGTTTTGGGTTGGATATATGGATAGGCACGAACAGAAGAGAAGAAAACATCCCTGCAGAGAAGATTTAGTTTAGTTTGGTTTTTCATTTTTGTCTGTGACTTAGAATGTTTCTGGATGAGTACCATCCATTACCTATTTAACCCTTTTGGCAGCCAGCCATCTGGGGCTGTGTGCAACACAGCACACCAATCCATCACACACCAAGGGATGGAAAACTTACACAAAAGCTGATCACTTCAGGGACTTCTAATGGGTTTTTGAGTTTGGTGGCTTCTGGATGCCAGTGTAATGAGTGGGATAGGACTGAGGGGGTGCCTTAATTTGAAGCTTTTGATTTTATTGGTGAATTTTAACTTGCACTGAAGCATGAGTTTGGCTCATCATGTTATTGGCATTTTAGTTAGTACTTAATTCCAATTTCCATAATTGAAATTACTGAAATTTTCTAACTTAGCTTGGCTAGAATTCTGAAACAAAATTACAGAATGGTGTAATAGATAATTTAAGGACTAACTTAGGTTCTATGTTTCAAAATAATCAATAATTAATTCAATGAGTTAATTTCTAAAGTAAAAGATAAAGCATAAGTTGTAATGTTTCAACTGTCTGTCCTGGAGTAGCTGTTGTGTATTTTTTAACTTTAAACTGATTGCAAAAGTCTAATTTGAAAGGAAAATGCAGGATTGTACTTCCCTCTGTGACATGTATACAGGGTGCAAAAAGTCAGCTCAGACATGCACGTGTTTTATACTTTCTAATTATAAAAGGACCTGACCCAGGAAATGATTGAGCATTAAGGCAGTAAAATGTCCAGAGAAGCAAAGCATTGTACTTAGGTATTTTCTCTTGGGAACATGGAAGTAGAAGAGATAAGACAAACTCTTGCTACTCAAGCTTTTGTGTGCTGCCTGGAAGAAGCCACCAAGTGTCAGGCTCAGTAACAAAAGCCTGGGGCTGTGGAGGAGCTGTAGTCACTTGGAACCTGAATGGTGGTACCTAAACCTTCATTAGGACTTTTAGAAAGTGAAGACCACAAAGAGGCATCTGAATCAATGATTTAGAGCAGTTACTAAGTGATAAACTTGATAAATGTGACATCTTGCTGTATCTGTAAAAATGGCCTTGAATCAGAGGGGTGGCCTATCCACAGAACTCGTAAAGAATATTTTTCCCCATTTACAACGTTTCTTGATTAAGCTCTACCATAGATCATATCAAATCACTGAAAGCCAAAAGAAAAATTATACCTCTAGAACCTTTTGCCCTTAGTAACCTGCTTTCTAATTAACCTTCAAGTTGAATATAACATAATAGGTCTTTGTGTAGTTGTAGAGGTGCCTCCGATGATTAGAAAAAGAAATTGGTTATTCTCTGTGTTCAGTGTTTGCAATGATTCCTTGAAGTCTCCTCAGGGACTTCTCATTAGTGCTCTTATTAGTAGCACTAAGTTACAGAAGTAGTTCCAATACATTTTTAGCAGAAATTTAGAAGTTTAACATTTTTAACAGTGTTGTATGCTTAATATCAACATCGGAAAAAACAGTTCTCTTGCAGGTGAGGTGATTCTGGGGTAAAATTGGATAACCACATACCTAATTTACATTAGTTTACGTCATATAACAAAAACAAATTGAAGATCTTTTATGAAGTTGCATTATTTTATTGGAAAAGAAGGCTGCTCAAAGGCGTGTCAAACTTCTTTGTGTAAGGCAGGTTGAGGAAAGCCTAGACCATACACCATGTTTTGGTTCTGGTTTTCTTTTCTTTATTTTGTGGCTTTATGCTATACAAGATGTGAAAATCTATGATCCTGATGTGTTGGAATCTGTTATGTCACTCATGACTGAACAGCATATGTTTATGAAAGACTGGCTTACACTTTGTTTTAAAACTGCAGAAGCTTTTTTCTAGGTTGTATTTGCATTTACTGATCATTTTGAAGGAGTGATAATATTTTACAGTTCAAACAGACCCAGGTAATGGGGGATTTGTGCAAGTAAGGTCCAGAAGCTTGTTTGGCTTAAATAGAATATATAAACAACTGATTCTTGGGTCATTTTCATCTTTCTGCTGTATTTTGGGATAGATCTAAGCAGAGCTGTTGTGTCATAGCACTGTATTAACAACCCTGAACAATCTGGGGATGGAGAGTTGAATATTTGTGCTTTGAATTGAACACACAGCTTCAAGGAGTACTGAGATGTAAAAAGTGTCACCTTCTGTGTCTACAATAAACATTTGCTTTAGCAGCTTCTTCAGACTTCCCCACCCTGATCCATATGCATTTATAGAAAATAATTTGTCACCACGGTGCTCCTGAAGGGCTCTTGATAGAAATTGTGAAGAAGTTAATTCATGCATCTTTTACTGAGTTCTGACATACCTCATTCCAAACTCCAGCATCACAGGCTTTCATTTCATTATTGTTAATTGCTCAGAATTAATGAATATTTAGATTCTCATAAGCAAGAGAGAATATTGCTAGTAATTAAGATGCAGTAGGTTATCTCATTTGATTTTATTTCTACATTTGCTTGATAACTTGCCTAAAAGTAATTGGCTTGTATATTTTAGATGTATTTGTGGATTTCAATTTGAGAAGTCAACCACTACACCCAGCTTGGAAACAGATTACATCCAAGCTGCCACTCACTATTGGTTGGTAAAAATGCAGAGATTTCAGAAACTGTGTTTGAAACAGGTGGTCAAAAACACTGTTATATAGAATGAAATAATTTAAAATTTTGAAAAAATTGAGGGCAAAAAATAACAAACAAATGGAAAACCCAAAAATTACTAAAATGCAAACCAAGCCCACCCCCAAAACCCCAACAAAACAAAAATAAACACATAGGAAAAAAAAAAAGAAAAAAACTCCACTAAACAAACCAGCTTTTGCAAAGTAAAAAGCCAAGTTCTGGAAAAACAGTGAAATTAATGTTAATGAAAGACACAGACCTGGGAATGCTTGTTCTCTTGTCAAAGTGCTGTCATGTGTTCTCTAGTTTTACTTGGTCACAGGGGATGGTAGGATGCCTGGAATTTTATTCTGCTTGCCAACGGAAAACAATGTGATACGTTTGTGCTGACCTCCCTCTACAGCTGTTTAATATGTTATTTGAAAAAGGAGCTTATATCATTCCACTTTTTCAGGCTAAATCTGCTTGTATGTTTACAGCAAGGTGGATAATGTGGAACTTGAGGGATATGTTGGGATGCAGATAAAGGTTGAAACTTGTGCTTTAGCAGAAGCCACATAAAGCAACCTGAAGACACTGAGCTCCATGATTAGACATAGCATAAAGTCAAATAAAATGTGAACTGTGTCTCACACATGCAACCAATCTCTTCTGGCTTTGTGTGGTTTTTTGGTTTTTTCCCAACATGATGCATTTATTTTAAGGATTTCCATACAAGTGTTCTTTTAATCTTAGGCTTGTATGTGTATTAGGAAGGTGATCAAAAGTGCACTTGGGAGTTTGTGAAGCATTATAGTATTTTGGAAACCTTTTTAGAGCTTTCTAACTTAACTAATGTGTTGTTACTAATGGATTTTCACTGTGCCAAGTCCAGAATTATTCTTCTGCACTGGGTGCTTTCTGATCCTGCTGGGAAAATACCTTCAAAATTAGCACAAGAAGCAAATGGAATGAGTGTGGACTCTTTCATCATCCATTTACCAAATAAATATGTATATAAAATAACATAATTGATGGATTTTCAAATGATTAATTTTTTCTGCTGTACTGTATAATTATTGTAGGGAATTAGCAGTTGCAGTTGTTTTTGTAGATATCATAATTGGGCATTGATATGTTAGAGAACAGAAGAAAATGTGGGGTCAGGGTGGGACAACAGCAAAATAATGTCCCAGCCTTCATCAGCAAAAAGTAGTCAAACTTCTGTTCAACAAGTCTTAGCTCATAGAAAAGTTCATTTTTTTCCTCAGACAAAAATTTCTGAGCTTCAGAGGAAGATCCAGCACTTGTTCCAGTTGTGAGTGCATGAAGTTTGTTTATCTGAGCATCTGGAAACAGCTTGTCTATACTAGACACGTATAGACATTTAATATGGCTCATTTCATCCTCGAAGCATCAGATTAGAAATTACTGAAGAGAATCAATTCAGAGCAAAAATGTGAATGCCTATTTTCTAATGTAATGATTTTGTTGATATTGTATAATATTAGAACAGACTAGAAAATATGAGATGAAGTATCAGAAGTTCTGCCTATTGAAGCCAAACTTATGTGTATTTCTAAATGATTAGTAATATGTTTTATGTAATAGAGTACAGCAGATCCCAGTTTGATAGGGAGGTAGGATGGTGGCATTACTGCTGTGGACACCCCCACCTTCTTCACTTGAATTTTTGAATAGGAGGAATTTGAATTTGTGAAGGAACTTGAATTTGTCTTAGGAAAATATCACACGTGGTAAATCTGTTCTGCTCAAGCTTTTTTTTTTAAATGCTTCCTAAGAATCACTATTGAAGTGTGAAAAATGAGTTGAATTTGAGGCATGCAAAAGTAATAGATTAGAGTTGTATCATAAAATGTAAATAGATGGGGTGTCTCCTTTTCATTCCTATGCAGTGATTGTATTATTATGTATTAATACATAATTAATTATACATGTAATTAAAATCATTCAACTACAGAAATTTCCTCAGTCAGTAGAGAGCTGTTCCTACCACATTTATTGTGTGTTTTCAGCAGTTCTCACGTGCATAGCATTTTATGGAAACTTGGAGAGCATCCATCAACATAAAAGGTTTACATCAAACACTTGTGTTAGAGCTAGCTTTTTTATATTGTCACATGCCAAATGCTTGGCATTTTTAAATGCAGATACTTGCTAAACTCAAGTCAAATAGTCAAGTTATGTAGCCAGTTAGCTTGCTGGCAACTCCCATCAACCATATCCTAAACCACAGTTTGGGAGAGGTTAGGGATTAAAGTTTTTAATTTAGTAAAATATTCAGTGTGATTTTTAAAAGTAATCAAATATTGCACATTAAACACAAGAGTATGCAAACCTTTATCTTCCATTGCTAAACAGTGTTTCTATATCTTTTCAAGTCAAATCTTCTGAAATGCCACTTTTCCCTGCACCTTTTTTCTCTTCCTTGCGTGGTTTGGTATGTCTTGGTCAGATTTTCCTTTCCTTGTTCCATTTGCCAAAGGTCTCTTAGCAGTCAGTATTTCTTCTGACTGCTGATGTTTTTCCTTCAGATTGACCAGACTGATTTCTGGTGTTCAGCACAAGCTCCCACGTGACTCCTTTAATTCTCCCTGCTTTGGGCATCCTTGCTTTAAGTTCCTAAAAAACCCTGAGGAGAGACAAGCACTGAGAACAAGAGAAGATCTGTGAGAAATTACCTGCACTTGGCATTTGAGTCAGAAGCTGGCATGAGTACTTAAGGAGGGAGCTTTGTTGAGAAATAAGAAAATTTCCCTCTTGTTTGGAAAACTCAGCAAGTCTGTGCTAATACACAGCACTTTATCTTGAAGGAGAGCCAGCCAAGACCTAAAAGGCCTGGTAAAATGCTTACTACTAATTTGTTTGGGGAGTAAATAAATATGCATTATGTCTTTGTAGTGTGTATTCAGCAGGTGCTTTTCCAATAAAAGGAAACATACAAATCACAGTAATGTTCATTAGACACTTGTGCCAAACAATTGGATCTGTCTGTGGCTTTTTCCTTCCTTAGAGGGTCAATCAGTAATGGTAACATATCGCTGTGTTAATTGTAGAAAAGTAAGATGCAAGATAAATGCATCATGTGTCATCTCTACTGTTATGGTTTGCATCTCTTAAGTGATGGAAGACAGCTAACAGCACACAGCTTTGAAGGATCCAAAACTCCCATAAGCAATTTATATTTCCTACCTGTTTAGCTTTTCCCAAGCTGTTGTTGGTAATTGTTTTGAAGGATTAATCAATAGTCACTGTTGACTGCTGCACTGGGTCCCAAAGGGAACCAAGTGACTGGAGCTAAGGTTTCCTTTTGGGTGGGTTTATTCATTTCCATGCAGGATAGGATGGATTGGATGCACATAGCTATTGATCTTGTCATTTTAATTGTTACTCATTAAATGGTTGACTGGTTTTGTCTTACATCAGGCAGGTCAGTTCAGTGGCTTTTATGGCAAAACAGTGAAAAAAGGTGAGACAACACCACAAACTGGGAACATGTAGTAAATGATTAGCTGGGATTCCCACTGTGCCAGAGGTGTGTTCTTTGCCTCTCAGGGCATTTGTTTGCCTCCATCCAATTCAATGTTTCCCATCCTGCTCAGTCACTTCATTTAAATGTGAAGGCTTGGGCTTCATCTGAGGGCACATAGGTTAAGGTGAAATTCCTTCCGTATGGGGATGTAAATTCAGTTGTTAGTGTCTTTTTTTTAAACTGGCTTAAGACTAGCTTAGACCTAGATTTTAGGTGACTGAAACCTGTCTTTTAAGCAAATTTGAGGTTTGTCTGTGGACAATTTTGTGGAAGTTTCTGCAGGTGTTGTATTGAACGCTGTGGGCTTTTTCTTAGAAAACTATAAATTAATCTCAAAATTTCAGAAAATATTATGAATTTGACCATAATATAAGTGTGCCATATATTAATGAAATGTTCTATTTTCCCTGGTATTTCACTTTTCTTCCTAATGCATTCTTTATTTTTAGTTTTATTATTAAATTGTCAAGTCTGGTTTATATTGCACAATACTATTTGCTCTTATCTGAATGATTTTGCTGCTGGTAAGGCACTGGCATACTAAAAAGCACAGGATGCTCACAGTAAATTTGCATTGTTGACACCAGCTGCTTCTTTCCTCTTAAAATTATTTCTTAAAACATGGTATATTCTTTCATTAAGTCACCTAAATTTGCTAGTCCATCATTTCCCTGGATGACACCTTTTGTTTCTCAAGTTGTCAAGCCTACATTCTCATCTCACAATATCTTATCACTTTGCTCCTTTTCATCCATCAAGTTTCATTTTGGAGAGAGTTTCTGTGTGTTTCTTGGAAAAGATGTAATTTTTGAGAAAGAATAAAACAAAGGCAAAAATAAACAATTGAGAGCAAAGTAAGGCTGTATGGAACCAAGATAGATCAGTAATGGAACAAATGTGCAACAATGAGGATTTGTTTGGGTTATTTTTGCATTAATATTGTATTCCTACCTTTTACCTTCATTGCTGCTTTTGCTCTTTTTTTTTTCTTTCATACTCTTGCCTATTCTGTTTCCCAGCTCTGTGCCTGATTTCAAGGTTGGTTTGAGCATGAGGGTTGCTTGATATGTAATTACCTGAAGACTATAGAAGAAAAATACTGAAAATGTGGGGTTTGAGATATGATTTCTATGTGTGTGAAATTAAATACATTGTTAGCAGAGAGGGTTTTTTTAGTCAGTATCTATATGGTTTAGGGGAGGACTTTGTATCTTATCTATGTGTTTTGTTACAGTGCTCTTGGAATTTGTACGCCTAAAGTAAATAGGAAGCTATTAGCAATGTATGATCTTAAAAAAAAACATGTTTTATTCTTCTTTATATTTTTTTTTACCTATATTATTCTCTGAACTGACCTTGTTTATATGGTTCTGAGAGGCTGTGCCTTGCTCAGCACCGTGTAGCAGAACTAAGTTCAGAAACGCCTCACTGCCTTGTTTTGATTTCTTCTGGGGTTTCAGTGCACACATCCATTGCCTGTGTCAAGGGTTTTCTGTTGGGCTAAGAAAGCTGGAGTGAATTAGAAGAAGAAAAATAATCTACCAGCAGTCTTGCAGTTTTCCCACTGACCTGAATTCATGAGGAAAGAAATTATTTTTTTTTCCTGGCTAAGCTCTGTACTTGTCTGCAGAGATAACTGAGAATCTGACTTGGTCTTTCACTCCAAGTCTCTTGATGTAAACAGAAAGAGCTCCATTGACTTATGTGGGATTTAGATCAGGTGCTTAAAACCAGTACTGTGAGAAAAAAGACGATCACCAGACATTTTGTGAACTTGTAGAAATGGCTGCAGTGAATTTATTTTACACAGAATTCCGTTACCTGAAGCTGTGGAGCCAGAGTTAAGGTGGTGTTCTGCTCTTTGCTGTGCATCTGAATTATTGCAATGACACTGCTTCAGAGTTGGGTAGAGAAGCAAACCTTATATGATTTCACAAGTATTGATCTTCACAGTACTATTAATGATCTGGGTAAGTACCTGGAATATAAAACAGCCTCTGCTTGCTCTTGGGGATGGAAACTGAAAACACATCCTTCCTAGCTGCTGAGGTGCATTTGCCAATGAAATTCAAGTTTTGAGGTGTTTGCTACTTCATTTTTTTTTTAACCTAGCACTGTTTGTTTGACAATATTGGTATGGTTCCTCTTCTGCTGAAAGTGAAAAAAATTGAATACTCTGTAGGACTTTGCATCTTTGTGAAAGGAGCAAGTTCCTCAAAATCTAATAAAAAAATGAGGTGAGTTAAAAAAAAAAAAAAAAAACAAACACCAAAAAAGAGAGAATAAGAACAACAGCTTTATAATATACTATCTGTCATTTTGCTGGAATATTTCCTATTCATATGCAAGATCTTTTTGGATAGGGATTTTTCTTTTTGATATGTTGTTATGGCTCCTTTGGGTATAATTGAAGAAATAACTTCTACATATCAGTTATTGAGCTTCTCAGCTGGAAAACAGACCAAAGTTTTGAATTTATTCCTTTGTATAATACAGTGTGGTTCCCTAATACACTTTGTGTTATTGGCATGGAAAGGTGATGCTTTTCTGTGTCAAATCCCACGTTACTCTTGGGACAGGGGCTGTACCCACTTCATTCAGGGGCCAGATACAAGTTGTACCTTAGGTTTTTAAAGAGAAGGAAGAAGCAAATTCTGTTGCCAGATATTTAACTCTGATGTTACATGTTCCAGCCTTGAGAAACTGGAGCTTGTATCATGACTGCAGCAGATTTCAGCACCTCCATAGCTGCTGTGGTTCAAAAAGTGCTTCTGCCCTGCAAACTCCTTCTGCACCCACTGCCATCCCTTTTTCTTTCTGAGGTGGGAAATTGGTACCTTGAGTGGGATGACCAAGGCCTCTGACAGTGGAGGGATTAGATGCTCATTTGGTACATTTCTGCCCTGCCATGGAGATGATAGAATGGTGAAATAGTGAAACTGGCTTTTGAAAATAGCCTATTCATTCAATAGCAGGTCAAGGAAGAGAGTTTCTCCCCCAGAAATTGTGTTGTTTTTTTTTTTTCTTAGTTTGGTGTTTTTTGGGTTTTTTTTGTATTTTGGGAAGCTTGACTTTAAATCCATACATGTGGAAAAGAAAAAAATACAAACACAAAAATCTTCCAAAACCAACAAAGCAACAGCACACAAAAAAAACCCCAACAAAAACCCCTCATTGCTGTTTATGGAGAGCCCTGCTCACATCTGTGTACATTTTGGAGTCTGTACTTGTCTTTAGTACCTGATGGGGATGTGTTGAAAGCTCTGTACCTTCAAAGCAATGAAGCTCCAAATTCTGTGTAAGTCTTTTTTCCCCAGTCAGGTTGTTGCTGATAATGTTCAGGGAGGTGCATGAAGCTGAAATATTTCCCATGCAGCTCTAGTACCAATCAGTATCTCTGTTGTGGCCATACTTACTCATGCCAGGAGCTTTCTGAGTTTCTGTGTTATAAGAAAGTTTCTGTATGTTTGTTTTTTTTTTTTCCCCACAATGACAAATTAGAGCAGAAGCATATAAAAAAATAAAAAAGGAAAATTTAATTAAAAATATATTTATTTTAAAAGTTAGAATAATGTTTTAAACTCTACAGCAGGAGGCAGTGTCAAGTATTAGCCCTGAACTGGAGAAAGTGAGAAGCTCTCTATTTTTTTTTTTTTCCTGGCTGGCTGGACAAGGACCCTGGAGCTTTGGTGTCCATTAGCAAGATGCTGTGGGTACCAGGAGAGCAGTCACTGACTGCTTTGTGACTCCACATCCTTGGCTTAAACATGAGACACAAATTTTCCCTCTTGAGATGAGATTTCCCCAGAAGATTTCCTGTGCAGGAGGGAGCTGTGGCACAGCAGAATGCTGAGTAGGGTAAGAGGCACAGCAGTAATGAAGACTTTAATTTTATATTAGATTCATTTGCTCATCAGCCAAGAAATAGTGAACACACACAATCAAAATCCATCCTATAAACATGTTTGAATTCATTAATAAGCACTCAATTTTTTAGAAGATAAAATTTTAATTAAAAATATTAATTTGCTTGGCAGCATGCTTGGGTGATTTCTTCTCTGCTTGCCTGATAAAATGGTT
>JAOTQP010000362.1:5720827-5742145 GCA_026413545.1 Cichladusa arquata | reverse complement strand
TCAAAATTTTTTAATAAAATATATCATTTTTTCTAGGCTAGGATGTTTTAGGACAGAATTAGTATGAATAAATTTTTTGTAGAATTGAGTAGAAAGAGGAGTGTTTCTCAAATCAAATATGCACATGGGAGATTAAATGAGGAGCCTGTTTTTATTAGAATGTTTGTTTGCCAAGAAGTTTAATATTTAAAGCTAGGCAAAAATTAAAGAAACAAACCCCAGATGTTTGCAAGCCCTGTCCTCTCTGCTGTATTGTTTATTCTCTGAACTGAGTCCAGGTCATTTTCAAATTCCAAATGGTCTCCGTAGGGAATGGCCACAATAGAAGTGGGGCAAATTTCTGATAGTTAGGATTTGTTGATGCTATTTCTAGACATTTCTGGGGTGGCTGAAGGTATCAGTCTGTACCTGTCTTTGTTGTTTGGACAAAGACTCTCATTAAGCAGAGCACTTATTACTAAATGTATCAACTGCTTACATAACTCTAATGTTATTTTTTTTGTGAGAGTTTGTGACGAGTGTTGTAGTTTGACAAGCTCCCAGCTGCATCTTTTCTCACTTCCATGACACATGGATTTTTCTGGAATGCCTGAATGTTGGTTAGTTTGGGGTTGTGATGTGTGGGTGTTTTGTTTAGGTTGGATTTTGGTTTAGTTTTCATGGGGTTTTTTGTTTGCTTTGTTTTTTTTTTTTTTTTCTGGTTGTTGTTGTTTGTGCTTTTTGTTGTCTTCACTTTTTGACAGTCTATTAGAGAATAGTATACAAAAAATCCTGGAAAGAACAGCAGTTGTCTGCAGCAGGAAGGAAAGCAAATAGATGCATGACTCTGCTTAGACAAAATAGGAAATTTGGATTTCCCTTTCCCTTCCTCACTCCAGCCTTCATAGTCCTCTTTTAATTACACAGCTTTTGTTCAACACATTGTAGAGCTGCTGCTTAATTGCCAAAACTTGATTCTGCTCTAAGACAAACCTTTGAGCCACTGCTGAGATACTTAGCAGGACTGAACCTGAGTGTTTTAAGGTCTGCATACCAAAGTGTTTCTCAATAATACACTTATGTATCTATCTGTATGCCTGCTCAAGCTTTTCCCTTCAGTCTAGAGAGAACTGCATCTGAGCATCTACAGGCAGAGTGCCTATGTTGATATATTTCTGTAAGTGACTACAGAAATATATGAAATTTTAGATGTTCTTTTATTTATAAGCATTGTGGCCTTTAAGTGTGAGTTCCATGGCTAGACACACAGCCATTTTATCACATCTATTAGCAACTCAGTAAGAACAATATATCCTTATTTAATGCCAGCTCTGTTTTCTTCAGGCACGTTGGCACTCGGGTGATGAAGAAACCTGTCATGTAAGCTGTGCACTTGTCTCAGGTTCACTGTGCTATTATTTTGGGTTTATACATTTTAGGATACATGCTGTGTACTTTACAAATGTACTGTCTGCAAATGCATTTTCTCCTACTTGAGTAGGAGCCAAATCTGGGCATCTGTGCCTGTGCTGATTCACGCCCTAGCAGACAGTTTAAATTTGTTAACCAGCCCATGAGATAGAAGCTGAGATTCTATTTTTCCTGACCTCTGGGTACTAATCTTTTAGTGGATTGTGGCCTGCTGTTATGTGATTGACTCAGAGTCTTACGTGGCCATAAATCCAATTGTGATGAATTCCATTGCAAAAAGGTGAAGCAATGTTAGGTTGATTTAATGGTTGTTACTCCCGAAGTTGCTTTGTAATCTCTTCCCTTTGGCTGGCTGGATGTGAGTTCTTCATTAGAAGTTAGGCTGTTACATGTAATTTTCTGCCACTTTTTAATGAGAGAAGATATGCATGTCTTCAGAGGGTAATGAGAAAGCTGGAGTGGATAGAGTCAGGAGCACAGAGAGAATGCCCCTTGATGAATTCATGGTGTCTCGCTGCATCTACCTGGAGGGAAGATGCTCTTGCCTTTATATATAAATTAATTTTAAAACTTCTAAGTTGCTGGTTTCATCAAAGTACATTTCATAGCCTAGCAAAGAAAAGCTGAGCTGCAAATCCATGCTTGATCAACAGGCTGGTTTTAGACAGTGCCTCTCTGGAGAATGAGGCTATGTCCTAAAGAGTAAAACTGTGTTCTGGCATTTTTTTCCGTTGATGGTGGGAGATCAGAGACCATATTTAGTTACAGTACTGTGTGACACTAAAAGAAAAAAAAAAAAACACCTAAAACATCTTTATTAATTGCATGTTTATGTTTCAAAGTTTTAACTTTTGCTCCATTTAAAAAATAGATGTTCTTCCTAGCAAAGGTTAACACTGCAAGATGAAATTTTAACCTTATTTGCTGAGGTATCATCCCCAGTAGTGAAGGTGTTATAGGCCAAAAAATACCAACAGCTTCACTCTTATTTTTTTCTAGCCTTCAAATGGAGGCTGTCCATGCACATCCTTCCTCTCTCTGACAATTCAATTTTCTATTGTTTTGTGTATGCTGATTATCAGCCTTTTGATAAAATAATTTTTATAGCAATGTTCAAGATGTATTTTTAAAAACAGATCTAAGAAAATCTTATAGAATTTGGGGTGAGTTTCTATCGTGCCATTGTTAGACTAGAAAACCATCAGTATTCCTGCTGTTCACCTCATTATCCAATGGTGACCCATTACTGCTTTAATAAATTCAGCTTCTGGATGTGGATGTTTAATTAGCATGACTGGTGGCTGATTTTGAAACCCATTTTTGCTGGAAACATGTGCACCCTTTCTGTAAGAACCTGCCAGTGAAATTCTCTGCAACTGTGTGAATCTGGGGTTTCAAATGTGCAAAAAATCTTGGCATCAAGGATTTATCTGTTTCATGAAGTCATGGATATACACAGAAGGGGCAGGTACTACTGCTGTTAGCAGAAGCTTCCCTGTCCTCTTGGTGACCACAAATTAACAGTAAGGAAATTCCCAAGTATGAACTTGGGAAAGCAAATTATTTCTATGGGGTTTTTCAAAGGAGCATGCTTCTTTTGTCAGGAACCATGAGTCTGTGGGTAGCTACAGAAATGGGACTTTTCTAGACAGCACATCTTTAAACAAAGTAAGGTGCATATTATTTCACTGACATTTCAGCCTTGTTCCATGACTGAAAATGTTAACTACTCTTCTGTGTGCACCATTTCCAAACCTTAACGTGTCCCTCTGCAGCTAAACTATTTTCAAAAGCCTTTGTTCCTCTTGCTTTCCGTGTGTCAAAGTTCTTGTGCTCCAAACAACTGATATTTTATTTCTCTGTTGGCTGGATTAATTGCTTTCAGAATGGACTATGCTCCTCTGATTGCCACAACATCAGTGAGTTCTTGCCAAATTAATTTTCTGTTTGTAGATGGTCCATTAACTACAATAGAAAGCCTCAGTCCCCCAGGCAGAAATGCAAGCAGCACATCAACTCCTGTTTTGCTGTGTTGGAACAAGCAAATAGAGAATAAATACATCTGCTACCAGGTTGAATCCAGGCAGTTTTCCAGTTTGTCTCAAAATGATCAACGGACTGAAAACACTTCACTTGCTTCTGTTGGCCTTTTGAATTCACCTACTTAAAAAAGATAATGGGAAATGCATTTTACATAGCATTGAATGAAACAACATTACTGCTATCCTTTGACCCAAATAAAAAAAATCTTGATTCCTAGGAATAAAAGAAGGCCAGGAGAAGGGATATAATTACTTATTAAAGCACCTTCTGTGAAAAAACTGCTGCTCCTTGGAGCTGAGCTCTCATTATCATCTAGCAGAGACAGTGGTGTTTGTTGAAATCATGTAAAGTGTTTTCAAGGCTTAAATAATTTTCACTTTCAGTGGCAAGTAATTTACATGATGTCCTCATCTTCTGCCTGCTTATGGGCCAGCACAATAGCTGGTGGTCTATGCTAATCTGTCCAAATACTGGAATAAATTCATGAGTGCAAAAAGTAATATAACCTCTTCATATTTCTGAACCTGTTCTACCATCTACTTTACTTTCTTTTACAATCTTTAATCTCTGCCAAGGTTAAATATGGCAGCAGCTAATGCTAGAGCAGCTCAGCAGCTGCTGCACATTTTAAGCCTTGCAAGATCTCTTTTTTAGAGAGGCTGCTGCAGCTTTTTTACATGTATTAGTGCAATTTATTTGATTTGCTTGTGTGAAGAAAGGTAGTCCCAAAGAGCATGGAACAGCATTTTCTCACAGCCCAGGAAGTGCTGACAGTTTCCTAGAGATGTTTTTGTGTCGTGATGTAGCTCTAGCTGGAGAGGTTAAAACAGAGGAAACCTGTGGCTGGCAACACCTTCATGAAAACTTGGAATATAGTTTTTGCCCCCCCAAGACTAAAAACTTGTTCACCTCTTAACCAAAAGTACCTCTAATACAGTGCGACAGCAGCTGTGTGGGACGAGCAAGAGAAGAGAGGACAGACTAGAGCCTGAGCTGCTGCACAGATTTGCCAGGGAGTTGTCCCACTGCTGAGAAGCAGAGATGTGCTGGGCTTCGTTTTCCTGACCATGCATGCACAAAATCCTGGGAAAGGGGCTAAAATGAAAATTTCCAGTTTCCACACCTGCAAAATGTAAAAGAAATGGAACAGCAATGAGAATCCCCTGGCATTCCTCAGCCCTGTGGTTTCCTCCAGGCACGTTGAGGGGTGAGATCAGTGGGTGGAACACGCAGCCCAGCTGGTGTCACAGGCATGGGCAGTGTGCACACAGCATCTGCTGGCAGGGCAGCAGCTGAATGGGACGTTCCCTCCCCTTGGAGGACATGCCAGGCCTCCCCATTTTCATGTTGGCTTCTAACATGCCATTCCTGCCTGGCTGGAGCCATTTCCTTGGTCATCCATATGGGCTATTTCTCCTATTAGAGCCTAGCTGAAAAGATCACTTGGAAGCAAAGTCACAGTATTATCAATTACTGCTTTTATATTTAAATGCGAAATGAATTAAAATTACTTTGATTGTAGAGAGGAGAAACAGAAAATAATTGAGGTCTCAATTGGGTAGGGAGGCAAACCCTTTCCAATACTGTGAGTGGTTTTTGAGTGTTTTTGATGCTGGCTCCAAGCATGTTCAAACTGGGGGATAAATGGAACAATTAGGGTGAATTATCAAACTGTAACTTGCTGTTTACTTGGCCTGAAGAGCCTGAGCTGGGCAGGACTGGGCTTGTGTGCTGGTGCAATGATTCCCTAGTGCTTCAGGCAGAGTTCATAGGGCTGATACAGCCAATGTATGTGTGTAGCACACCTGGCCAGCAGTTGCAGGTGTGCAGATTGCACCTCCTATTGCAGCTGGGGTTCTGGATGTGTGGAAACTCTTTACAAGCTTCTAGGGCACTCATTTAATGAGGATAAAGTTGGCAAGTGGAAAATGACAATATAAAGATAATTCTTGGTATAATTCTTTTGTACCTGCTGTTTTATGTTCATAGTATAGATTTTGGTTGGTTTTGGAGCTAGTGGAAAGGACATACTTCCACTGTCCTGGCTTTGTTTATGATTTAGACTCTGATACAATAACTTTTTTTTTTTTTTTTTCTTTTTTGCTTCTGGGATTGGAGCACCCTCTGGTAAGGCTTCAAATCTGCAGCTGGAAGTGAGAGTGCCTAGCAAATCCACTGGGAACAATGTTCTATTAGCAGGATGAATACTAATGGCAGAAATTTGCAAGCAGGACAAGATGATCATTTGTTATTTTGCTTCTTTAAGTATCTACAATTGCAGGAAAATCTTGCTGAAAAAAGCAGACTTAGTGATATAATTTGATATAAGATTTTAACTCATTAGCTTTAATGAATATTTTAGCATTAGTTAATGAAAGTCTAATTGAACTTCTTTTGAATTGTCCCATGAGGAAATAGTGGTCATTATTACTTTTGTGTATGACAGAGGCTCAAGATGGTGAAATCTCTCATTTAACAGAGTCATTGACAAATTACAATTTGAACAGCAATTCAGTTTTTTAGTTGGCTGTTCGTGGCCCTGAGCGGAACACTGAGTCATTGTTCTGGAGGAAGGTGCAGTAAGAATTGTTGGTGTAGTACAGAAGACTTGTTTAATACAAAATAGTGAAATGAATGAAGAACATGGTAGTATTCTAAAATAGTGCCAGAAAGGAATATAAGAGATAGTGGAGAATGTTACTGCTGGATTACCTCAGTGAGTTCTTTTACAGACAGTTTTATCTAGTTTTCACTACTGATCTTAAACCATAAAACTAGTTTACACTAATCAAAATGTCAATTTAAAGTCCAGAGGGAATAATCACTATAGAAGAAGATTTGAATATTGTGTAGGGAAACTGAATGATCTGGATGGGAGGAACATGAAGAAGAGAAATTCAGATGTATGGAGTGTGAGATTATAAACCCAGTTAGGGTTAACATGGGGCATCTCTAAGTTTCTCATCAACTGGAGATGGCTGAGGAGGGCAGAGTAAAGATAATTTGTGTAGGAGCTTTGCCAAATCATAGCTGGAATGGGATATAAAAGTCCCTGTGTTTTCCAAGAAGGGGATCAGACTGGAATGAGTACAGAGAAAACCAGATCGTTGCCCTGTGACTATAGTGGTCATTAGGAATTAATTTTTAAAACACAGAAATGCTCTCTTGAACTTTGTTTATCAGTAAGTAACAAAGTTAATGCATCCAATACATTTATATAATGCTAAAGTTTGTCTTCATTATTCATTAAAAGATTTTATGTTTTCTGAATATGTTTTTCCTGCAGGTGAAATGTTACTACAATAAATTACCATTTGAATGAATATTTATAATACAACTGTGCCCTCAGTGCTGCAACATATTATATTAGTCATGCTGATTCTCAGAGCTTCTATGTGTATTTTACTAATATACAATGGTGTTATACTTTGTCTTATATTAACAGTTCAAGATAAATGAAGCTGTTTATTCTTTGATGGGAAAACAGTTCTCCTCTCTTGTGATTCAGAGGTATTAAGGGTGCAGTCTTCTAGATTAATAAATGGAAATAATCCTTTTTTCTGCTATTCAGGATTGATAGTCAGTATTTGAGTAGTTCACTTTATATTGCATGTGCTGCTTGCACCAGGACCCGGTGCACAGTAGATTTTGGTTCTTCCTGGATTGCCCTCAGCTGCCTTCCAGCCTGTTGCACATGCTGGAAATCATCAGGAAGGTTTCTACCCCATCTTTTGTAGGCTTAAGGACTGAATTATCTGAGGAACTGTAGAGGCACAGCTTTTCTTTGTGTGCCACAACTACTGCCCATATTTGTAAAGGTATGCACAGAAATTAAGATATGATGGAGAGAGCCATTGTGACCTAAACCACCTGAGAGGATGAGAGCGCTTGTAGTCAGGCAAAAAGATTTATTTTAAAAATGTATTTGTTGTATTGTATCTTTACTTGCTTTTTTTTTTCTTGTGCTTTGTTATACCCGCTTTCAAGACTGAGCTGGTAATTCCAAAATTCTGCATTCTTTTCTGTGGTGGGTCTGTGAAATGCTGATGCCCTGTGTCATTTAGGAATTAATTTTCTTTCCTTAATTCTGCAATCAAGTTTCATAGTTTATAATAATAATAATAACTAAAATAATAATATTACCAAGGAAAGAACTAAAAGCCCAATCGATGTTCTGTTTACCTGTGTCATCTATAAGATTCAGTGAATTTGAAACACTTCACTGTCATAAGTAGAACCACAGAGAAACCATTTCAGATGCTGGAAGGATAATTTTCCAGCTGCCTTTTGTATTCCTTTAAAAAAAAGTATCACAATCACCATGTGGTCTAGGTAATGTGATGCCTCTAAAAATAAAAGCTCACATTTAAGACTTTCTTGTGAAATTTGAAACTAAGGATGAAAACAGAGTAAGTATACTGCATGTAACTACCTGCCTGCATCCAAAGGTAAATTATTAGAAAAGAGAAAATAAAGCTGTTAAATTTTATAAAAGCAGATGGCTTGAGATTAGGGCAGAAATGACAATTATGAGTCAAGGAAGATGTAATGTTTAGCAATATTTAGAAAGATCATCTTTATATTTGGATTCTCAGCATTAAAGGCACCACGTACTTTTGGATCAAAACCATATTCGTATCAGTAGGCTGATTCTAAAACCTTCATTTTTTTTGTTCTGTCCTTGTAAACAGAGTAAGTGGATGAGAAACACAAAGGTATCAGTGTGGATGCCCAACTGTCTGTCTGCATTTTACCTCATTACCTGGTGATCCCATGTAGCTGCACTGAATGATGGCTCTAAATGTTCACAATTAGCATCACAGGTGGAAGGAAATCTGCCATAAATAATCTCCTAACAATATCAGAGACTGTAATTTTCCAGCTATAAACAGAATTGCTCCCATTTGGTGTGTGCTGTGATGAAGAGGAGCAGGAGACAAGCATTTAGTCGTTCAGATGTTCCCTCCCACTCCCAGAGCTCAGTGGGGATGATGGATCACCTCCGATGCCATTAGCTCTGCCTGAAGTAGCAAGCTAATGCAAGGCAAATTAGAGGGCCTGGGTTTGATCCAGAAATGGACCAAAAGGCATAAGGTAGCACTTAGGAATCTCTGCTGAAGGCTGCACTCCACAGAGTGTGGGGATGGAGTGCCACATCCCCAAACATACCTGTCAGAGCTTCAGGTCTCTTTTCTTAGTAACCCAGAAATATCCCTGTATAATTAACAAAGCACTCAGATAGAGGTGGAGTTTCCCAGAGAAGTGAAATCTTAATTTCTTCTTTTCTTCTTCCTTGCTTCCTGGTGCTTCTGGCATTTCAGAAGCCATGTGGTCAGTAATCAGTGTGTATTATATCTAAATGGGATCTTTAAGACCATCAGCTATTAAGTCTGTAGTGCTTTTTTATTTTCTCAGCCTTTTGTATGAACTTGGCACTACAGACCCCAGGTTCTTCAAAGGCATCCTGTAAAATGCCTGCCTGCAATTGCTCCACTGACGCTGGGGGCACTGATTATTGAGTTAAGGGTGGATTCTTTTCCAGTGCTCAGAAACCTTTAAGATTAAACATGTGACATGTAATAAAAGTGTGGACCTTCAGATTTGTTTCTGGTAGAAGCTCAAGTACCCAGTTCAGAAGCCTGCTCTGGTCTAGATGCTTTTAAAACACAAAAGAAACTCGATTCCTCATGAGATACATTTTTACATTATATTCACTTTTTGTGTCAAAACCACACCTTTTAAAATGTCTGTTTTTGTGTTCCTTGTTTTGTGTCTTAGCTGCTTTGATTCCTTGTGTTACGTTTCCATTACATTTAAGCTGGAATATTTATGCTGTACAATTTTCCCATGCCATTTTTGACCAAATTATCGTTACATTTATTCCTTCTTTCATTTTTTTTTTCTTGGCTAGTATTTTTCCTCTGCTTTTTTTCTTGTTCTTTGACATTGATGTTTTTATCTTGCCCTCTCCTCCTCCTTTCCCCCACATTGATTTCTTTCTTCTTCTGTTGCCCTTTGTGCAATGTATCAGATACACAGGTATGCATGTGCTCCTGTTGTTTATTTCATTTTATCTCCTAGATCATCAGAGAGTAATTAACAAGATGCCAAAGAGCCTGGCAATTCAAAAAATAAAAGCATGAACAGACTATTAAGCAAAAATTCTTGCAATAATTTGCAAGATAAATAAGATGTCTTGGTTTGAGTCTAAAATTTCAAAAAATATTTGTCGAAGAGTGTTTGTGGTAACAAAATGTTTCTTAAATGAAATTTCTCCCCCATAACTTCTGCTTTAGATATCTCCCAAGGAAAACCAGCAATTCCTTTGATTAAGCACTGCCATCTAATTAATTTTGCTATTTTCCTGTGCTCAGTTTTGTCCTCTTCAGAGTGGCACTTCATCCTTCATAATGCTGCTCTAAGCATTTCTGAAAGATGGAGCAGAGTTATAAATAACAATCCATAAACCTTTCACCAGGGAGTCTAAGCATACATCATAAACAGCGTGGTAATTCAGCTTTCAGCAAAGATACTAAATTGTGTAATCACTATTAAAGACTGTGCACTCAATAAGTAAATGGCTTCAAGTTTATGGGAGGAAATATCTCATGAAGATGTGGGTAGAGCTCTCCTCTCAGTAGGGAACTCAAGCATATGCACAAACCACATGCTTTTATTTTTTATCTCTATATCTTTCATAACTAAATGTCAAATCACAGAGGTACTGCTTACTTTTAAGATTAGGACTAAAATAGGCTACAGTGTGTACTTTTATGCTATTATAACAAGCAGATTCAAAATCAGTTGTAAAGTTAATTTTAATGCTGTAGTATTCAAACACAGCTGGTGTTCCTGTTCACTCAGAGTGAATGGATTTCACTCTTCTTCAGTAATAAGCCTTTTTATGTGCTGGGATTTTCGAGTTGGGAAGCATAGAAGAAAGAAAATCAATTGATATTAGCATTCCAGGCTTTTCTGAAGTCTCTTTTGGCACACTAAACTTCTACTGATCCTGTGGAATGGAATTTCCCCAGTCTTTGCATGCTTCCTCTTCGAGAGGAAGGGAAAAGTTAGGTCCTGAGGAAAAGCAAAAGAGAATTAATGAGCAACTTAATCAGCAAAATTAATTAATCAATAGGAATTAGTGACCAAATGTGACTATGATATTTCTCAAATAGTAGGAGGAAGGTGACAAAGATTAAACACATGATCCAAAATTTTGCTTCAGTATATTTAGACTGTACCTTCTGTCATGGTGCTTTTTGTTCATCAGTCATTCTGTCATTCATCAGTCATTTTGTCTGTTTTGTTGGGGTTTTCATTGTTTTGGTTTTGTTGGTTATTATTATGATGCATTTAAAATTAGGACTACCTGCAAAAGGGAACACACAGAAGTTAAAAACTGTGATTTTTAATAGCTGGATATGAGAGAGAACAGGTGTCAGAGGCCAGGATGCTTTGGGCCTTTTTCACAACTTTCCTGCTTGTAGGAGGGTGGGAGCAGTGGTTTGCATGATACAACTTTTTTCTCCTTCCTCACCACTTCAGTGATGCTCACTTATCACTGGAATCAGCCTCCCTCTTCCAGCCCTTTGCTCTCCCTTCCTGACACAACCAGCTGTCTTTAATTCCCATGCCAATAACATATACTGGGGTTTTTTGTGGTTAAATGTGCCCTAGAATTAAAGTGATAAAGTCCAATTCACTCTCTTGGTAGTGATGGGCAGGTGCATTCTTGAACATGTTCAACCACCTCAGTAAAAAACACCACAGCACATTTCTGGACATTGTTAAATTTTAGTGCCAAACTGAAACTAAGAGATAAGTGAAATGAGCAGGAGTGGTTTGGATTGACAAGGACTGAGATACCTTGAAAAAGCTGGGATGGAGTAAAAAATCCTAACTGCAAAAGGCATGAGAATAGAATAAGTATCAAAACTAGAACTAGAGATGTGGCTGTAGTTAAGCATAAAGCAATCTTCTCTTGAAGATTGTGGTTTTGTTTATTACAAAATATCGATAAAGACTTGGTTGCTTTTCTAATGCGATAATGTAAAATTATTTCAGTGTGTTCAATGTACTTAAAATGCCTCAGACAATTCACTATCTTTGTTTAAGAGTATAAGAGAATAATTTGCTGTAAACAATATTAATTTTTGCTCAGTTCATCTGTCTTGAGGTAGCTGATTTACATGATCAATTTGCCACCTTGCTCAGTGTTGCACCAGACAGGTCTGTTTGTCAAGTGTTGCTGCCAAAGAATTTCTGTGCTTTAGCTCATACACCATTCTCAGGCTTGCTGTGGGTAACTTTGTGTGCAGTGCCAGCTTCTCTCCACGTGCTGTCATTTCACAGCTCTGGTGGTTGTGTGTCTGCACGCTCCCAGTAACAGAACAGGTACAGTGCTGTCAGCCCTGGTGATTCAGGAGCTGACCTGTGCTTGCTGCAGCACTTCTGGCCCGTTCATCTGTTGTGTATCTCCATTTTTGTGATAACATTGGCCTTACTTGACAGAAAGGAGAGGGAATGCTGATTCTTGCTGTCTCTCCAGGTTGTCTGTTCACACTGCAGTGCAGTGCTTTGAGTGACTGATCCATGCAGAACGCTGCTGATATGCTCCAGCCAGTTCACTTCATGTTTCCTCATGGGTTTGATTGGCAATATAGGGGAGTCCTGCCTGTCCAGGGGCTAATAGAAGGAGGAAGCAACTCCATATGCGGATAAATAAATTTGAATGTCCCTTTTCCTATGCTCTGGTACATTTTTCTCTTGCCTTCCCACCTTCGGAATTTCACTCTGTGCATAGAAAAAGCAAACAAAATAAAACCGAGTCCCTGAAAGGCATTAGGTTTGTGTGTGTGTAAGTGATAGAGCATATGCACGGATGTTTTCTTTAATGGCTTTAGGAAGTTGCATGTGCCTTGGGCTGTGTTTATCTTCCCCACCACCTGTTTACACAGAGCTGTGTGAGTGTGGGTGCCCCCAGCTCTCTGGGGATGTGGGGCACATGAGCTGTGCACAGGCACTGTTTCCACAGGGCATCCTGGGCTCATGGAACCGTGTTAAAGGGAGCACAACCCTTGCCATGCCCGACCCAAAATTTTGTAAAACAAGTCTGTGTCCCCTGCTGGCATTCAGGAGCCAAGTAACCAGCAGGACTGAAGGTGGACCCCTGTGGGAATAAGGAAATCTATTCATTGAGGGCAGAATTGTGCTCCTATATATTTTGGGAAATTCAATCCATAAGCCTAATATTGCAGTATTTTATCATAAACAGTCTTGGGTAAACTAATTAATCTCTGCAAGGATGACTGGGGGGTGCTCCTGAGATATATATATTCTTTCCACATGCTGTTGCCTGGAGATAATGTTCAGGGTCTGCCTTGCTGAACAGATACAGATGGGTATTTTGGGGCAAAAAGGTATGTCTGGCTTTGATTTTTTGAGAATTATTTATTGTTGTAAGTGGAATACTGGTGCAAGAGATATTGGTCTGGCTTTTCTAGCTTTGCTTTGTTTTCAAAAGAATAAAACAAGTACCTTGAAGGAAATAGAGTAAATATATCTTTTTCAAAAGTTTACATTGGGATATAATTCTATATTTTCTGAAGCTTCATTCAATATATTGTTGTATCTTTATCAAGATGCAATTAAATCGACACTTAGCCATCTATGGATTAATGAACTAAATGAGTGAAAACTGTATGGACTGTATTGATTATTTACCTTTGCTATTTATTTCCATGGTATTTATTGAAATCTACAACATAATGACACGTGATGAAATGAGCAGTATTGCTGTAAAGCTTTTAATCTCTCTTCTGACCATGGAGAGTCTGAACCTTTTTATTACTGTGTGATGGGATGTGTGTTCATACCAAAGGTTGCAAATAATCATGACAGCTATAATTATCCTTTTTCTTTTTTCTGGATTTTTGTGATTTGGGGGTTTTTGCATCAATTTAAGGGGAATTATTTCCACTGTGTTGGATATATGGATTTGCTGCTGAATATTGCTGGAAAAAAAAGAAAAATTAATCAAGAAGAACTTACTGTTGTTTGCCATGGTTTTTTTAATGTTTTGGTAACAGTAAGTCTCAGGTTCGAAACTTCACCAGAGCACAGAGGAGGAAAAGGCAGTGAGGGTGCTTGATCCAAAAGCTGTAGAAACAACAAACATTGAATCAAATACAGCATGACAATCTTAGCATGTTCCTCTCATCTAAGATAATAATCCTTGCTTGTCTGGATCATGTTTAACAAGTGTTTGTCTGGGAAGGATAAAACAAGGAGCAGTCCTGGGTGGATGGGAGGGAAGCTCCCAGAGTCTGAACATCAGGACATTCATGCTGGAGAAATGGGAAAGTTTATAGCTGAAAAAACCCCAGAAATTAATTATAGTCAGTTTGAGAGTTACTGCTTGCATTTTTTACTTGAAAGAATAGTTCTGTACCCAACAATTTGTTGTTTTTAACTGCTCTGTTGAGCCTAATAGATTTTAATGCTCCTTTTAAACCTTGCTCCTTAAACCTCCCAAGTTAAGCAAGTGTAAAGCTTTTCTATTAAAGGCAGTTTTACATAAAATATTTTGTACTGCTGTAATGCAGAATTAAAGAATGCCTTGCAACAAAAAGGATTTGAAGATATGTTGGAAAGTATTTTGAAATGCAGTAAATGTCTGTGATTTCTTGCTTTTACAGTTTTTTACACAGTTGGAAGATGAGGGAGAAGTAGAAATTACTGGTCATGATTTTTCCATCACATGAAGCTGGTGACCATGACTTGGGGAACAAAAAAAAGGCATAATAATAATAATTAGCTTGTCACCTAGTATACTATCTTTGAATTGTTCAAGATGGTAAGATGATTCATATACTCATTAAAATACATTCTAAAAGAAGGTGAAAGGGCAAATGATTTCTGTAAATGGGAATTAATACACAGAAAAAAGACTGATGTAGAGGAGAATTTAACTATCTCTTATTCCTTGGTAATTTATTCTATAACTTGTAAAAGTACCTTTAAATCACTGAACTTTTAAAATAGTAGTAAAATATGATATTTCAATCTATTTTTACCTATTTTATTATGCATTGATATATTACCATTTGTCTTTGGGTATGAAAACCTTGAGTAACTTTCAGATAGCATTAGGTAGGGGCTGGTAAAGAGCCATAAATAGCTTTAGATGCCTTTTCTCTAAAGGTTGGCGTTTATATTGGTGAGACCAGAACCTGCAATTCCATAGGCATTGATAGCTGTGGTGTTGGAAGACACGTGCCAGTCTAGTACTGTCCTGCCTAGCAGGATTTTCTCTGATGTGAATCTGCATAATTAGATACATGAGATCTACTCAGTGAGGTTAAGTGCAATGAATCATTAGTCTTCTTAGCACCTATCACTGTTATTGTTAAAGAGTATTTTTAGTGTTTTGTGGAATGAATAGATGTGGCCTTAGCTCCTGGAAAAGTTATTAAGACTAAAAAAGAAAAAAATCATCCAAGATCAGTGACTGCACTATTATTCTTTCTCCAGGTACTCCACTAAATTAACTTTCACCTAAGTTCCCAACACATGTAGTTTGGCTCTGAGTCTCTGAAATTAGGTCTTTGCATTATTTTGGTGCATTGCAAATCTGGCATGATCCATACACCCTTCTTCACACATCTCCAGATGTTGCTTTTCAGTGCTTTGGAGAAACCATTGAACAATCTTGCACTCTCCAAGAGGAGGGCCAAGAGGAACAGAGCCTGAAGAGGGGAAAAACAGAAGGAAGTCTTTAATGGGAAATGTTGAAGCCTAAAGCTGCTCAAACCATCACCCAGTCAATACACAGAATGGTGTTTTGTGAGCTGGGAGAGGGGTGTGTCTTTTGCACTTAGAAAAGCCATGTGGCAAAATGTATTTTCAACTTAAGGCAGGAGGAATGGAAGGAAAACACTAGTGTACCACTTGATTATAGGAAGCAAGGCTTGTGGCAAGAGTTCAAAGAAGGGCACTGAAAGAGACACGGTATGCATGCTCTTAAAAAAATCAAAATACCCAGAGAGGGTAGAAATAGCCAGTTTTACTTCCTGTGGGAGAATGGCTTTATTGGAGAATATCAGTATTGCTAGAGAAGATCATGTGGAGAATATTGATTAGATGATTGAGGAGTGAGTAGCCAAATGAACTATTGTCCCAGACCTTGAGGACAGAAACTGTGTTTTTCTTCAGAATGTAGCTCAAGGTGATTTATAAAAGGTAATGGACAGATTTTGCTTTCTGTGTTGCTGGAAAATAATAGAAAGAGGTACAGTTATTTTTACTGATGAAGCTTCCAAGACACAAGCAAAAATAACACCATAAATAAGATACGCTAAATGTTGAAACTGTAGCAATTTCTAGAACTGCAGTACGGAAAATCCACATCAGGTCAGGTGAAATGGACACATGACTTTGCACCCAAAACCAAATCAACCCAAAAAGTCTGTGTGCTGTACCCACAGATATATCACAATCTGCTGTGGTGCATTGAGAGAAACAGAAAGATATATATTATATCCTGTAGCTCTCATTTCAGAAAAATCATCCCTTTCTGTATCCAGTAAAGAAGGAACGTGGCAATTGTGCAATCTCTTGAGAAAGTGCTGTCTTGTTTGTAAGGGAAGCCTTCCATTATAGATACACTTCTGAAATATGAAGGTACTGTGAAGGAAAATAATTCAAAATGTATGAGGTTAAATTTGTTCTTGTCAAACATATGGCACGTAAGCAGAAACATGACAAGCAAAAGTACTGGTGCTTCTGACTGTCCAGGAACATCCCCTTAGGGCACAAGCACAGCACTGTGTCATATCTGGAGGGAATCCCTCTCAGGTTCCTGTGGGGAGGAGGGATGTATGCCAGATGGTAGAACCTGACAATTTGTTTGCCTTCAGCCCTGTGTGTGCTGTGTTAATGCCATGTGCCAGGAGAAGGACAAAGGGGACAAGTGCTCATCTGCCACGGTCTGGCTGTGCCACGTCTGGGCTGCCCTGAGCCTTGGGCTGGGAGAGGGGCAAGGTGCTGCCTCGGAGAGAATGGGAAGAGGATCAAGGCAGGAGGCTTCAGAGACAGACAGGGGATGATGTTATGCTAGCCAGCCTCAGAAGTGATGACATTACATCTTGTATATCCATAGAAATAATTTCTTGGTCTGCTAAGCTCAGGCAGTCTGAAAGTTACTGAAGTACAAAGGAAAATCTGAGGAAAAAGTCCTACCCTTTATAGGCACAGTGGGCGTAAGATCCTTGTTTTTGAACAGTATTCTGTTTTCCCCTGAGAGAAATAAGTTTTCTCTATGTGCAGTTACACGCTGTAGTTGGCTATTTTTGTGTTCAGTAAAAACCTTACTGTAGCAGCTGCAAGCAAGGGTTGCCTCAAAGAAGCAGCTGGCAGGGAGTCATGGCCTTCCACAGCAAATGTGTGGCTAAGGGTCAGCTACAGCCTTTCCCTCTGCTGCTGCACTTGGAGTTTGCAAATACTGGCTTGGAAACCAGCAGGGTTTATTACTTTGGTTATTGTTGCAGAGTTCAAGTTTCCCTGTATGTCTTAGCTTTGGGAAGCCAAAACTTTACAAAGTGGTGGCTTGAGGGTTATGCGCATGCAGTTTCAGAAGATGGAATAGTTTAATATACATATCATTTCCATCTAGGATCTCAGCAAAAAGTCAAAACCTGACAAGAGAAACTAAGACCTTGATTTAACTGATAACCTTTCTAATATTTGATGTCTTATTTGCTTTGTGAACCAAGATCATCAGAACCCTCAAAGTTGTCCAGGATGTTCTTCTCCTCGGACAAATGATCCTGTTGCTCCTCTCATTAGCAGGCAGATGGCAGGTGATCAAGATTTCATTATCAAAACACCAATTTTCTTTTGAGGTGAATAGATGACCATCTGTTCCTAACATTGTACCTAAGGGAGCCTACAACTCTGGCTTGGTTGATTACAAAATACAATAAGAAACTTCTCTTAATTAATATACATATTACATTCAATATAAGTTAATAAAATTTTGCTAGCATTTTCATAGAGTTGAGGAAAAACTAAATATCAAGTGAATCTTATCTTAAAGGTGATAATTTTGGGATGTCTGAAGAAAACACTGTTGTTTCTGAGTTTTTCCTGTTAAGCTTAGAGGTTTCTTATTGTCTACAACAGAGGTAGGATACAAAATATGAAAAGGCTGATGAAGATTTCATTTATGAGAGTATTGAGTATTACAGACCTGAATTTTGAAACCTTTCCTTACTTTGGAAGAAACTTTAATTTCCTTGTCTCGAAGTTCTGTCTGATAGTGAAATTAGTGCATCTAATTTAAATCCTCAAAGTACAAATTTCTGCAGCTTACAGGTGTGTGGCAGAATTTGGTCTTTGCAAGTTTGGGAAAAGGAAATGCATTTCTTATTTGATTTCTTTTAAAGAACTGAAGAATATGTAATTAAATATGCCTGTGTTAATTAATGCCTTTTAATTAATACATTAATTAATGCCTTTTAAACAAACTGTCAATAAATCTAACTAGGGAGGAAAGAAAGTCTGTGGTGTTGCTCCCCATGAGTTTTGTGACCTTCAGCAGCTGTGCAGAGGAAGTGAGCATTCCCACTGCTGACCAGACAAGCAAGTCTCAGCCATTATAAATTCTGTTAAGCAGCAACCACGTAGATAATCAATATGCATGTGCAGATGGGTCATAATTTTGGCATCTCTGGAATGGTAGGAGTGTCACTGGGATCATGGCAGGGAGTTGGAGTTAAGGAATTAAAACAGAGAACTTCTGTAGAAACTCCATTAACTCACATTATCTCATACTAAAGAAGGGAAGTAACAAGGAAATAATTGCTGAACAGAGGAAAAGGGAAAGAAATTTCAATAGCATTTATATTTTAAAATTGAAAATATTATTGGGTTGATTAAAGGTTGTTTGGTTTCCTTTATTTGATCCTTTCAATTTGTATAAAATCTTCTCAGTGTCAGGGTTTTGTGCTTCTCAATGTTTTTATTACTTCCAGTTAACATTTTTACCTCTTTTAGTAAATGCCAACTAGTTTTAAAAAACCTCCAAATACTAATCCAAATAACCAAATCCCCCTGATATTTCTGAAATAGTGACCAAATGTCTATGCACCAAAGCAGTGCAATTTATGCTACCATCTATGAGCTGGACTAGTGAAAAGGTAGTAATAATAACTTACATAGCTTAGCACAAAATTAATCTGCAGCTGGCTCTACAAATCACTGTAAGATGGAAACCTTAAGTCAAGAATTACTTAGAAACCTGAAATAAAATAATGTATCTGTGTTCAGCCACTTAACTGACTTTATAATGACTTCCATATGTGCAAGTGGTTAGGACTTGACAGCAAGTAGTAGTTATATGATTGTCTTGGTGATGGAACCAGGGTTTGTGTACCAAAATTCATTAAAGCTATGGTATTTTAAAAACTTGAGGGTGTGAAAAAGCTATTTCCTATAGAACATTTGAAATTCCCATGTCTGCCTTCTAAAAAAATTTACTTTATGGATCAAATACATATTAGTGGCAAAGTAACAAGTTCTTAATTTTGATCAGTGTTCCCTTGATGTGAATCTTAAATCACTGGATCAGAACAAAATGAGAAAGTCATGTAAGTCAGCTTTGCTAAGTCAACTTGCTTAGTCAGTCTGTGTGATGTTGATAAAGTGGATGTGACTGTTAATTTTCATTTGTGATTTTCTCCTTTTCAATGCTCTCACAGAACTTTGTTGGTGATTGTTGCCTCAGGCAGTGCCTGGGAAAATGGTACTTCAGTGGGATGCAGAAAACATATGCCACACTGGTTTTGCTTTTCTTCTGCAGAGTTCTTCTCTTGGCATGTGACACACTTAGAACAACTGGGTTCATTTTATGTTGTGCACAGCAATTAGACTCCAAACACAGTGTGCTTTCAGTAAGGAAAGAATAAGATTAGTTAATCTTATGCTAAGGTTGGGTGTACCTTGCAAACAGAGAACCATGAATGGCTTCTAATCTACCTTATTGGTAGCTATTTTGCAGTGTTTAGCAGTGAGTTCTTGCTCACCAAAATTTGCCTGCTCTGTCATCCCTCCAATGTTGCCATCAACAGAGGCTGTGCCTGTGTTGATTTCACACAAGGTTGATTTCAAGTAGCTCGTGCCTGATACAGGAGATTGGTTCAAAGCATTGTCTGCAGCCATGTGTCATGTCATTCCCTAGTGCATCCCCAGCTGCTGAAGGTGCTCCTGGTTCTCCCCACAAGGGCTCCTTGTGCCCTCTGCTTCCATATTCTGTGTGCTGTAAAGGGAACAGAACTCGCAGAGCTCAGCAGAGAGGGAGAAACAAGAAACAATCTTCTTTTCAAATGATTCATTAGTAATTGTTTCCCTGTGTAAGCATCAGTGTCTTGGCAGTAGAACTGAAAAGCAGCTTACCTGCAAAAGAGAGATTGTCATCAGCTTTGCCAGGTGGAGTGGGGTCAGAATGACAGTTCTCTCAGCTGCCAGCACAAGATATTGTTATTCAGTAGAAAATGAGTTTAAAAATGCAGATGAAATTCTGCCTTTGCTACCTTCAAAATAAATCACATACAATATTAACTCACAAGAGACAGAAATAATTCGTTTGAAATCTATTTTGCATTTCTGTATTGAACTTCATACATTTTCTTATCAAAGGTTGCCTCGCTGTCTAATAAGTCAGCTAATTTTGAAAGAAAGGCTGAGCTTCAGGAGAATTACAATGATCAAGGGCTTTAGAGTGCTTTAAGGCTTTAGTCAGCAATAAGATTGTAACAGGAGGCTTGGGTAATACTCTGAAATTCAGGAAGTTCACAATTTCAGTGACACATTAGATAGTGCTAGCACAGTATATGAAGTACATGATGTGTGTTAGGAACACTGTCCTCATACTTGAGGCCATGGCAATCTGAGGGCACTTCAGTTTAGATTTCTGACAATGAAAATCTTATTATATTTCCATCTGATAAGCATAGTCATTTTTTGATGGCAATCCTAGTTGGCTTAGTTATTCTAGATTAAATCTACATTTTACTCTGATCAGTTTTACCCAAGTTGTGATAAAGGTCTAAATATTTTTCTTAGCTCCTATTTTTATAAAAGGTTCAAATTTTCTGGTTTTTCTAAATATGTGAAATAAAGCATGAAGCAAATGTATTAAGGCAACCTGGCTTAGAGATTGTAATAATCACTCAAAAGACTGATGAACTAGAAAAGCCAAATGTTCCTTTTGAGTGGAATCATCTCTAGGTGTCACTGGGAATTTGAGAGCAATGGGAAGTGCCAGAGAGAATGGAGACAGATATTTTTTTCTGTTTACTGCAACAATAGTCTAATTATTTGGAAATCACACAGGAAAAACTCTTGTTTAGGTTTCCCTGAAATTTTTGGACCAAGAGATAGAGATCAAGCTAAGTAATTTGCTTTAAGTTCCTTAAACTAGACATAAAACAACAAAAGAAATGTAACAAATCAGACACCTGGTTCACATCTATTTGTCAAGATTCCTTTGCATCCTTTCAGTCAGGCATTTAACATAAAGGTTTCTCTGTATTTATTCACTTACTAGGCAAAAAAAAGGTTTGCTTCTTTTCAAAAAAACCCCCTTAATTTCAGGCAGACTCGTGTACTTTCAAATACAAAGTTTCAACTCTTTTAAATCTGATATTTTTGATAAACTACACTGGCAAATACTTTGGTTCTGGTATCTCACGTTTTGGTCAGGAACTTCACCTGGGAATCTGTTTATTCTGGGTTTTTTGTTTTTTTTTTTTTTTTTTTTTTTTTTTTTTTTTTTTTTTTTTTTTTTTTTTTTTTTTTTTTTAT
>JAOTQP010000362.1:5703234-5720727 GCA_026413545.1 Cichladusa arquata | reverse complement strand
TTTAATGTAATTTGGCATTTCCTGTATACATATGGAAAATCTTTAGATTAAAACTCATGTTTTCTTTTTTTACTGTAATGCTGTTGGATAATTTGATTTTTAGATTGTCATATTCTGTATATTAGGGATACTTCTAAATATGACTTTATAACTAAGGAATAGATTGCAGCAGGGATAAAGCTACCTACTAAGCTACTAGAGATGTGAATATTATATACTGTAAGAGTTTGCAACTTTGAGTCATTAAATAAATTTCCATCACTTCTGCATGGGCTAGAATTAAGAGATAATGCTCCCTACAGGAATTACTCAAATGGGAGACTTGGCACAATTTGGAACTATCCTAGAACTGAAGAACTTAGAGAGTAATACCCTAGATGTAATTAGTATGATCATAAATTAAAATATTCTAGCTCTTCAGATGTAAAAAGTCAGGCAGAAGTATTAGTGGAAATGCATATTCAAGGGATGCAATAATCCTTATCCTTGTGTACAGCTTGGATGTAACAAGACCAAAAGAAATGAATGGATGTCACACCTTAAGGTTTCTTTGTGATCTGTAATTTTATGGTCTAGGGACTGGGGGGAAGAAATGGAAAATGATTTTTAGTGGACTATTGGAGAAATTTTTAAATTATATTTTACTTTTTCAAGTTTCTTTTGGCAAAGATATTGTCAAATATTCTGTTAAATATTTGAAACAAATAATTTAAGTGATCAGCAACTCAGAAGAAACTTTTTTTAAGTTTTCTTGCAGGATTTGGTTGTGGTTTTCTTGTAGACAATCTTTACTTCTTGGAAACTGAATTGGTTAAAAGGGGCTTAAGTGCCTTGGTCATTTCAATATCCTTGACAGCTTTTAAATATGCCTTTTTAATAGTGATTTTTTTCTTCTTGCTTCAAAATCAATAACATAAATCTGAAATGCATTAACAGTATCAATTTAATTATGAAATTAATAAGGCATTTTAAATTGAAATGCAAATATGTAAAAATCTGAAGGAAATACAATTTTTTGTGGTCTTGCTTAAAAAAAAAAGAAAAAAAGCGTTGTTGGGTTGGAAGGGGTGCTTGGCATCCATGGATTTTAAAGTCTAAAATTGCTGAAAACTGACCAAATAGCTTTGAATTCTTTATTAATATTGAGCTTCTTATTTCAGCTGGATTTTCTGCTCACTGAAGTGTATGCTTTCTTTGTGTTTTCCATGGCTTTCATTTGGTGCTTTTTATGGAAATTTCTTGAAATAAACTGGCTACCTTCCATGTGAATAAGGTAAAAATTGCTATAGATAATGGTGTCCATTAACACCTCCAAAGATATCATATAATGGATTCTGCAACGGCAAAGAATCAACAAGGAAAATAAAACCCAGTGCAATGTTTACAATCTGATTTCTGAAAAGCAACAATAAACTTTTCATTCCATGTATTGGAGTTTTCCTTGAATTATATATGATGTGCTACAATCTGCTTTCTAGGATTCCCAGCTGATGATTGTTTCTCACAGACACACACCCCTTTCATTCCTTTAATTCAAAACAGACACTGATCAGATATGGAAATGCTGGAAATAAGATGTAATACTTCAGTATGAAGTGCCTTAGCAAAGATTCCTGAAGTGTCATACAAGCTGTTATGTCTTTTTTGCAGCCATTTTTTTGTCTCTTAAACAGACTTATGTAGCTCTGATTTTTTCTTTTCTTTTTTTGTTTGTTTGGTTTTTTGTTGTTTTTGGTGTTTTTTGGGTTTTGTTGGTTTTTGTTTGTTTTTTGTGGGGGTGGTTTGTGATTATTTTTTTTTTTTGTTTTTCAATTCCAAGAAACCTTTGCTGCTGTAAATGAAATGACAGCTGCTTCTGCCCATGCCCTGCAGAAATTGGGATGTACTTAATGAGATGTACTCCAAGTGCTTGATGCAAAATATTTGTGTCTTAAGTTGCAGGACACACTTGTGCCACAGCCCAGTGACTGCAAAGGGGGACCTTTCCATGGCCATGGGGACATCTGGGATGTGGGAATGTGGCTCCTGTTCCCACTGGGGCAGTGCCTGGTGCCAAGGACAGGGCTGGAACCCTCTCCAGGGGCAGCTGCCACGGCTGTGCTCCTCCTGCTCTGCTGCAGCTTCGAGGCAGAAGGGTTGTGAAAGCAAACCCCAGTAGGAAAAGAGGCAGCAGAGCTGCCGATGTGCAGCTGATTCCTTCCTTCTGTCTCCTGTTTTGCTCATTCTCTACTGCTTTATTTGGCATCTGCAGCACTGAAGCACATGGAGTACATTATCAGGCCAGGCATGATTGCACCAGGTACTGGTGTGGGAATAGCAGTTGCTGTTGCAAACATCTGTTCCTGGCCCTTCCAGGGACAGAGCATCCCAGATGTGTACAATAATTTACTGTATTGTTTCTTACCATCTGAGCACAGAGATAGGGTTCTATTTCCCTTTTACAATTTCAAAGCCAATCAATATTTTAAAACATTATTGGGAGCTGTTTTGATCTTTTTGCAAGTGGTAATATTTTTCCATTAGCATTTCTGAGAATCAGCTGGCGTAGTTGTAACAGAATCTGGCACTTCTTTCTCAGGCCACAGGACCCTTAGTGCAAGTGATTTAAAATGCTCCTAACTTTTGGATGAACTGAAGCAGTATAATCAATAGTTTCTTCTCACTATGAACCATTGAGGGTAAATTTTCCAAGCCAAGTGTGAGACTTGGGTGCACTTATATAATTCCAGGTATGGGTGGTGCTGTGGCAGAAATTGTGCTTGAGAGTGCTTTGCCTACTGCTTCATGTAATGCTTTATTGTTTTACTCCATAAAAAAGTTGCATTTAGTTTTCATTTTTTCTATTTGTTTTGTTCTTTGTAAGGTGTTTTAAAAGTATTATCCATGATAAATAAAATATTAACATTCTCTTTTTATCCTCTTTGTTGAAATATTTATAGGTAGTCTTACTCTTTGTGAATTTCAATTAAAATTTAATTATCTTTGTGCAACCAAGGCAACCATATTGATTAACATAGCAGGCTGGCATCTTAGTATTTCACTGTAATAAAATCAGCATCTTTACAGCAATCCACTTAGTATTGTATATGTATTTTGTTATTTATTAAATTGTAAATGTGAGACTTGTTTAAGTGACAGTGCAGAGCAGTTAAAGTGAGCAGCAAACTGACAGTGACACTGCTGCTCTCTGACAGTTCCAGAAGAAATCTGAAGCAATTTAGGCATTGTAATTCCCTTGGCTTCAGAGCCCTGGACCCTGGGGTTCTGTGTGGTGCATCTGTAGGTTGTGGAGTATCAGACATTAAGATAATTGTGATGGTTGTTAAAACCAGTTCTAAATTGGATCCAAGAAATGTGTAGTAAGCCTGCTCCATGTGAAGCAATGCTGGCTTTTGGTTCTGTAGCTGGTAACTGTGGCCACCAGTCCCTGGGAATGTGGGAAACTGGAGTCTAAGGATTCCAGTAACTTATCCAGATCTTGTGTGCAGAAATGGTTTAATTAACTCACTGCATTTATTGGCTAAAAATATATCTGTTCTTCATGACTACAGAGATGCACACACACACATATTATAACCTTTTTTCAGATGTACCCTGGCACAGTGGGACCTTTGGACAAAGCCCTTCAGTACATGCCTAGCTAACCACAGGAGTTATCCCCATTAACATCAGTGGCTCTGCCAATAGAAGTAAAGTTAGTTAAATAAAGGGGTTATGTACTTCTCCAGGCTGTCTTAGCTTTTTGTAGTGTTACCTAGTCTAAGTCCTAAGTGTGCTGTAACTTCATTCATAGGAGATAATGTGCTGAAAGAATTACAATAGCTGTTGGATTTGCTGCTGGTGCCAGGGACCTTCCTAGAGCACAGGAAGAGGTTGCATTGTTCCATGCCAACAGTAAATAATTCTGTTTTAAATGGAGAAATGTTCCTACTCTGTGACTACTTGCATATGCATAATTGCTCCTAATTTCTAGTTGGTAAAATGGCATTTAATGAATACTTTAACAACAGAAATCAAAGATAATCCATTTTAATTTGAAAGTATTACTGGAATGCTAATTCATCATCTACTCTATGTGAACTAATAATCATTTCTTGTGAAACCTTTATGAGAAAGTACTGGAGGATTTAAACAAGAGGAGAAAAAATTCTCGTGCCTCACTGAGAGAAGACTTCAGTATTTCATCTTGAGCTCTTCAACCTTCAGTTTCATAGCTTTGTGTGCAGCTGGGTTGGTGCAATGGGTTGGTTGGTTTAGTGTAACAGAAGCCAGAATTTTTCATGTTAGTGGAACACAAGTATTTAGAGCCAAATCTTGCTAAGCACTAACATTCTTTATTAAAGAACTTCTCTCCTACATTGGCTGTTAGAGTATTTGTGACCAGTGAGCATAGTATAAATTTTGGGCTCTAGGCCCACTTTGAGGCATTCCATTTTTGAGGATGAGGGGAAGGAGTTCTTAAGTCTGTTTTTTTTGGACTTCATCAACTGAGCTGGGAGGCAGGTGGTGCAGGGCTGGATCAAGAACTGCTGCACTCCATGAGATCCAGAGGTAGGTTCAGTTCCAGGGCTCTGGCACTTGGAGATGTTTGCTTTTTCTCACTGGGGCAGTCAGTGAGACAATATCATGAATGATCTTTAATTTCTGATATGAACCCATTAGCAATGGAAAACCAGTCAGTAAAAATAACACTGAGTTCTTGAATAAGGTGGTAACTGTAAGGAAGTGGAACAATAATGTTTGCTGAAGAATTTCTTCTCTCTAATCTCCACCACACTAGTTATTAATCACTGTGCTCTATTTTAGATCTCATTCTGTAGTTCTGATTTAGGTAAGAACCCCACCAGAACCAAAGCACAACCTAAAGTAACATTTGAAGGACAAGTCTGAGACTTAGTTGGCTTAATCTTGAATTTTCCTGCCCCAACCTTCCAGTGTTTTTCAGTCATGTAGGAGAGGCAAGAAATATTGATGTATGGGGGCATGAGAAAAAGTAAAATGATTATGGTTTTGTGATGTTCACTGTAAATGGAATTTAATTTTCTTTGAAAGGAAATTTTTGGCATCTTTTTAAAATCAGTGCTGGTCCATGCTTTGTGTTTCTACTTGACAGTAACCTTTACATCAGCAGGCTTTGAATGTGAAGGGCTTCTGTATCCTATTATAAAAAAAGCATTTAAAAGATTTTAAGGCAGACTTTTCAAAGAGAAGAGAGTAGAATCTAAGAGAAGTTATGGTGTGGACTCTTCTTTTCCTGACCACAGTTTCCCTCTGTGGAGGAGGATGGAGTTTTGCAGAGGTCAGGGGATGAGTGATCACAGTGTGAAACTAACTCTGAGAGCCATTACAGGTTTTTGTTGCTCTCAAACATCCTGATTCTCTCTGAACCCACAGAGAAGCTGCAAAAACAGAAGCAGTAATTGGGGCCATGAGCTTTGGAGCAGGTGCAGGGAAAAACAAGACAGAAATGGTAGAAAATCCTGTTGTGTCAGGAATGTCTTTAGGTTTCTGTCATGAATAACTCAAACAAAGGTGGCCAGACTGTTGAAAGAATTTGAGATCCAAGATAAGCAGGTTTACCAAGTGTCTGTACAAAACCTTTGGCTGAAGGAGACACTGAAATAAGACTGAGTCTGAATCCATGTGTAATGTCTGTGGAAAATAATATTCTGGGATGTGCACTCTGTGTATAGCACTGTCCTCAATGAGCTCCAGACACAAAGGAGAGCTTTGAATATACTGAGACATAATTTAGTTACTAGAAGACATTCTTAACAGAGAGCAAGTAAACAGCATCTTCCTTCACATTGCCTGCAAGATGTGGAGTTGGAGTATTTTCCATTGCTTGGAAAATTTTAACCAGAACTCAATACAGACAAAAGCTGAGCAGCTTTCATTTATCCATTCTTACAAAAAACTCCCAACCAACAACAAAAAAACCAACCCAACAAAACAAGTGCATCTCTAAAAAATGTAACTTTTTTACACAATTGGATATATTTGTAAATTATTTTCCTCAGAAAAAAAGCCAAGTAAATTTATATTTTATTTTTTAATTGTGTATCATAAAACCCCCTATTTCATCTTTCAAATAGGTCTTGTTTATGATTTAATTTAATTTCATTGATGCTCATGAGAGCACATATAACTGAAGGATGTTCCCACACCTGGCTTACTTGAAAGCTTGTCCTAGAAACAAAATGTTAGGTTTGTATAGATTATAAGCCAAATACAGTAACATTGAAAACTACAGCATCATCTGGTAACGTGGATAGGAACCTTTGGAAATAGCATTTCGAGCAGGAAAAAAAATGGAGTTAAAATAAAGCCTCTCACCATAATATGCCCATCATTCATCAGATTTGGAGTGGCTGGAATCCAGTGTAATGGGGAACAGGATACTCTGGAGGAAATAAACAATAATTTGATTGCAGTGACTGCTATAATGTTAAGTGAAGTGCAAGTCAAACCCAGTAAATTGCATATACATCTTGGACTTGATTTCCTTGCTGTTTTATTCATACATATTTAATACCTTAAAATTAATCTTAATTTAATATCACTTCAGCTCAAACATTAACATAGAATTTTAAATTCCTGCCTGTGTAGGACAATGATCATGGTAAACGTCTTTTAAGTGTCTTTTCAAAAGCTGCTTTTCTCAGCAGGGAGAGACTTGGATAATTTTAGACTCGTCAGATGTGCTTTGGAGAAGGGTCGTGTTCTATTTTAAGATATCACCATTAATAATTCTTGAGTTCCACTCAGAAATGGGTGTAGGAGAGAGAAGCAGAGGTTTGCTATTTATCCAGGAACAGATCTGTGCCAGGTCAGGATGGAAGTCTGGAGTTCCTGCAGCAGACTCTGCTAGGCCTTACCAATTCTATGTCAGGGAGATTTTTCTCTAGGAACGTCAGAAGGGGCAAAAAGACCATTTTTCCTTGAAAAAGTCCTCTTCAATCCACATAGTGTTTCTTTCTCCTCTCAATATTGTGTCTCTCAATGCCTGACTCCTCCTGTCTCCATTGGGCCATCCTCTTAAAGCATTTCCAAAAGAGCCAGCTGACTAACTGTATGTTTAATTTCCCAGATCAAATGTTTAATTTGCAATCAGTGTTGAGTTTCTCAGATGAAATGCAGTATGTAATGAAGCAGGAGTTCTGTAACTGTAATACTGCTTGCTCAGAGAAGGGGGGACTCACAAATTCTGGATAACCATGGAATTCTGAATATGCTTTCTGTAACAGTCCTTCTGCTGTGGTGAGCCTGAAGTAGATGGAAGAGAAAAAGCTAAGGCAACTTTTCAGCCAGACTAAAGGGAAGTCATTGCTTAGGCAAGTCTCTGATTCTTCTACAGCTGCCACTTTTAGCAGCAGGGAGGGCAGAGGGGATGATGTTCCTGGCACAAACCTGGCTTGTTCCGCGTCACTGAGTTAAGTGGTTTGGCCTTTGTGCCTGCCACAACTTCAGTGGGAACAAATAATTGTTACAAGATTTGGCTTAGTATTAATAATACTATAACGATGTGCTTATGATTCCATATGGAATGCATTGTGCTTAAAGACTGGAAAACTGAGGAAATATTTTGAATTTTCATGTTGTGGCTACAGAGGATGGATCCAGCAGTCTCTCCTGGAAAGAAAAGTGCAAAATCATTTTCATTTTGCCTTGTAGTGGATGACAGGTCTGCACAGAATGAGCTGTCAAGGGCAGAAACTTCATAAAGTGCTCTGAACTGCTTGCAATTACCTGACCATATTCTACCATTAATTACATTCTCAGGTCACTGTAGCATAGAAAGAAATGAAAATAAAAAAAACCCAGAATGAAATATTAAGCTTTCTTCATGTAACTCTTTTTTTTTTTTTTTTCTGATGAAATCTGTATTTCTGCAGAAAAAATATTGGAATTAAACAAGTGGTTATTGGGGGCTCCACTTACTTCCTACAAATAAACACACAACTTGTGTTGCACCTCTACAGAGGCTCAAGCTGTAAAATGTAAAACAGGAAGATTTAACAAAAACTCCCCAATTTTTTTTTTTTTTTTTTTTAATGTACCTTGCCCTGGCCTTTTGCAAGATGATTGCCATGATATGCACTGAGTTATGTGGCCAGATCAGTGAGGTGTCTCAGAGCTGTGTTTTATTTCAGCAGTGCTTCACTTGCTTTACACAGACTCTCTACATCAAACAATTAAACACTTAGAGCTGCAGTGTTTACAACAGCTGAGCAAACCTTTCTGGAGTAATTGAAAATAGAAATAAAGAGGAAATAAGCTGCTTTACTGGAAAACAAAAATTCAAAACTGTGTTCTAGGTGTTGCTTTCCCTTTCCTTAAAGCAGAACAGTGGATTTTGTCGAACCACTGATTTATTTGCTTCAGAATTAAAATGATCCTGAGACCCTTTTGGAAGTCTTGGAAAGTTAACTGAATGTATCACAGACTAATATTTTCATATAATATACCTGAAGGAGCTTGTAGCAGAAACATGAATAAAATGCTGTGGCCTCTTTGACTTCACTCCAGATGTTTGGGTCTCTAGATATTTTGCCACTTTTTAAGGAAGATCAAAGGAGATTCAGAGAATGAGAAGATCATCCCCTGCTGATTTTAATTAACAATCCTTTTGCTCTTCTTTATTCTTGAAAGCCTCTTGAAATTTTCATAACATTTGCTTTGTATCAAACAGATGGTGGAATAAATAATTTGGTGTTTTGATTTGGTTTTTTAATGGTGTCTAAGTCCAGTTCAACATTTCTATATATTTCCTTAGCAACTGCTGTAACAAATACATGCAGTATTGGAGGGTTTGCTGCCATTCTTGTTGGTTTAGATAACTTCTCCACTGCCTAATGCATGAAATCATATTTCTGGCCCCTTATACCTAAAAAGAGATTTAATAAAACACATTAAATTTACTGATCTGACCTCATTTGCACATTTGTATTTATTTTTCTGAGGGTGTTAATACTTCAGTGCTATCTTTCCTGATCCATGTACAATACCTCTTAAGTTTAGCCCTCAGCACAAAAAAAAAAAAAATTTAAAGTTTAGTTCCTTTTGCCATCAATATAATTTCTTTTTCTATCCCTTTTTTCCCTAGGAAAAAATCTACAATGTAGAGTCTTGTTTGCTCTTGTGTGCCAAATGCAGACCTTTGTTTTAGGTTTGTATCTTCTCCCATGGTATAGTTTGGTTTTGTTTTCCCCTTAACACTAAAGGAATGCAGAACTTGTTTTTGAATATTGTTTATGATGTTTTTAATTGTTTCCACAATTTTTCTTTATTGTATTACTTCATTATATTCACAAACGAGTACTTTGTTTCAGTAACTTGGCTTTTTTGCACCCTGGTCCTTGCATTTCTCAAATTCTGAAAGGGGAAGCATGGGTGTAATTCCAGTTGTAAGTCGTTTCTCCTTAATTTACAGTTGCAGAGACCACTTCTAAGGAACAAATCAGTTTTTTCTTTTCACCTCAAATGTATTCCCTGTGCCTTTTGGTGCAATCTTTTTCTCACTTTTTTCATCCCCAAAATTATTTAAGATCTCCCCCCTTTGAACATTATCTGCATGGTCATTATTTTTTCAGCTGTCCTGCTGTTTTCTTCCATTTCTTAAATCAACACTTTCTTTCATTGTACAGGTTGAGCTCTACTTTGATTGCTTTACCAAAAAACCTATTAGTAGGTCTGTGGTTCTCTGTGCAAATTATTTTGGTCATTTTATCCTGGAGATTAAGGTTGTTTCCTACTTGATCATTTATAAGCATATTTCTGATATGAACACATAATAGAAAAATAAATAGGAAATAACTGCTTCATTCACCAAGGTTGACTACTGCTTGTTATTCCTTTGAGAGCCTTTATATTGCCTTGTTCAATTTCCTTTGAAAATAAATCCCCATAATAAAATTACTGTATATAAAAAAGACATGAGAGTACACTTTGCTTTCAGGTAAACACAACGTTTGAGCTTTGTAGGCAACGTGAAAGTGATTTAGGTTTTCAACTGATGGAAAGAAAACAACTTGGATTTAAGAAAACAACTCTGATTTATTTTCTGTAGGAGATGTCTTGATATCAAACTTGCACTTTTCAGTGCAAAGGAATCTTGATGTGCTTCTCTTTAGGCCAAATGGCAAGAAAGGTGTTTTTATCTTCTGAGCATTCTGCATTAAATGACATCTTTCATATAAAAAATTGGATACATAGCTCCTTGAATAATATTTTCTAGTAGGGAAGGAGTTTGGGACTATGTTCTGCACTGTGTGTTAAGTCAAGCTGTTTTAGTTATTATTAAGGAAATATTTATATTTATTTTGTGACTAATTTTATATAAAGGCAGTTGCCCAAAAAAAAACCAAAACATGAGCAAATAAGTGAAAGGGAACAGTGGTGGAAGGACTTGCATGAGTTCAGATGGATTTTTATGTTCTCCAAATAATTGCACTCTGATAATAATAATTGCACTCTGAGCTGTCAATCTGAACATAGGATGAGCATAGGGCTCTTCAGTTAGAAATGTGTACTTCTTTTCTCCCTGGTAAAGGTGCACATTTTATTGATGTTTGTGCTCAGACTGAAGAACAATCATTCTGTTTGGAAGGACAAAGCTTTATAGCACAGAGATAACTGCTTGTCTGTGAATCTGGGGAAGCAATGGCTCATGAGGAGAATCACCTGCTTGTAAGCAACCCTGGTGGTGGATTTGAGAAGTCAGGCCAATGTCTGGTGGGAGAAGAAGGGACTTTTAATCTAAATATGTATTAAAGTAAAATTTTAATTAACAAGAAAGGATTCTGGTGAAGGTGTTTAAATGAAATTCTCAGCCCTTGTTAGATTGTTGATTTTGCACTGAAAAGCCAGGGGGAAGACATTTATTAAGCACCTACTTAAATAGGAATATGGCTAAGAGAATTGTTCTTGGGGAAAGGTGAGTTTTTAAGATGGGTTTTATTTTTAGAAATAATTTTTGGCTTTCATATTCAATGTTATTTCTTCTGAAAATTGTTTTCCTTTCTTCTTCTGTCTGGGGAGATCCCAGACCCAGCCACCAAGATCAATAGGCAAACAAATCTAAATGGCTCTAAATAAATCAAGTGATAAGCTGCACGTTTACTTTGGAAGTGATCCTGCAATCTTTATTTAAATTCTACACTGTGAACACCAGACTTCTTCAGCATACATTTGTCCAAACCCCTGTGTTTGTGCAGACTTCTCAAAAGGTGCATAAACAAGCTCTGGAAGACTTTGTGTCTTCATTTAGTATGAGGGGATGGTCCATCACAACTTCAAGTATCTAATATCTAATTAGATATTATATATTAGATATATATGCAGTTTCTACAGGTGTAGTGGTGTTACTACCTCGTGTCAGCTCGACACATTTTAAATTAACTTAATTAAGGGACATTTCAGTGACTTGAAGAAAAAGCAGATGATAAGTGTTGGCCAAAAGAGTGAAAAACATGTAATATCTTTTCCCACTGAAGGCAGAATCACTACATGTGTGGAGACTGACAGCTCAAAAGAAATCTGGAGCTCTCAGTTGCCTTTTCTGGTCATATCCAGATAAGAAGCACATGGAGCTCTTCCCCTTGTGTTAAAAAATATTACTCTGTATCGCTGCTAAATCAAATTGCATCCTGAATTTGAGAGCATATAAAAGGACTTGAGAAAAAATTTTTAAAAAACCAACAAACCCCAACTGATTGTTTGAGGTTTTGGGTTTTTGTTGTTGTTTTTTGTTTGTTTGTTTTGATTTTTTGTTTTTTTTTCCCCTGTAATATCCCAGGTAATGCAAGATCACCAATTGCCCCTGTCTTTCCTCTTCTGAAAAATTTAGTTTTGGAATGCAGCTTTCTATGTAGTAAAAGCAACTTTATTGTATTGAAATTCTTCAGTCAGCAGTTTCCCATCATGCCGTCTGTCTATTACCTGGAATTAGAGGACAAGCACAGCATTGCTTTTTGTAATAGCTTTTCTCTGCTATATTTGGCCACTGAAAAGTGTTGAACAATGATCAATAACCTATTTCACGTTTAGAAAATTTACATGGAAACATCAAATCTTTTAATAGAAAGGTCCCCAATCTTATAAATAATTTAAAAAGACTAGCAGTCTAGGGAAAGTAATCACCATTTAAACCTGAACTACATCTGACTGATAAAAATGGTGATTAATTATTTGAGAAAGGTAGCTATATCTAATGCACCCTCCAGAGGTAAGAGCCAATAAATAAAGGAAATATACTGAATTATTTCATTAGATATTTGTCAAGATCATTCAAGTTTCAAAAAAGACTTCAGAAATCAAGAAAAATATATGGTTTCTTCAGTTCTAGCATTGGCCCCCACTTCTGCTAAACTATAAATTTGCTTTTATTTTTTCTGTTTTTGACAACAGATTATTCAAGCTAGTGAACATTTTCAGTGTTAGAGGGAGACAGTATAGCAGTGTAAGATTGCTGAACATGCACAGAGCTCCTCCCAGCCTGAGACATATGGGGTATTATCCATTTGGCAATCCCTCAGACGTTCCAGCTGGTTGCTGTCACATGCTCTAGTAGAGGCAGCTCCAGACATTGTCCTTCCCAAGGGAAGTTGAAGATGAACTAGCAGTATGAAGAAAAGACATTTATTACAGTGCTTCAAACCACCTCAGTCACAGGGGAGCACTGGGAGCTACCAGAGCTGTTGGGCAACACTTGGTTTCAGACTTGGAGCCACTCACATGAACTCCTGCTCACATTCATTATTCAGGTTCCCACTGAGCATCTGTGCCAGCAGCAGTTCCAGGATGATGTTTTACTTTAATGCATTAAGAATGTTTTCAATTGAAAACAAAAAAAATTACAGACCCTTTACATTGTGTTGATAGTGCCCTTCTTATGATGACCAACTAAAAATGCTCTTCTACTAGAAAGTAGTGAAGTGCATTTTTAGAAGTCAATTAAATCTGCACCTTGTGATTTCTGGTTCTAGTCCTGTGATAGACATAAAATTCACACAGTGGAAAAGCTTGTTGTTGCTTCTTTTATATTTGCAACTTTTGTCCAAATATTTGGTTTTGCCTGGTAACCTTCAGTGAGGTTGGGAGCATTACCTGACTGACAGGAAACAAGGAATGAGATGTTCTTGCTCACCACTGTAATGGTATTCCTGTGTTTTGATTTTTTTTTAGTCAAGCATTTTTAATATTTCCCCATGAAATTGAAGTAGATCAATGCACAGACATCCTGGTCTTTTAGTGGACAGTTGAGGAGTGGATTGAGGATTTCCATCTTAAAAAAGATAACCTGGATACCCCCACACCTGTGACTATGGAAATGAAACTGGCTGAGCAGTTGTGGCAGAAGTTGCAGGTGCTGGGATACACAGAGAGGTGACATTTGTTACTATCAAGTTAATATCTCTGGGGTTTTCTGTGCTCAACTTTTATATCAATTATTGACACTCTCAGAGGGTAAAAAACCTGCTGTCAATTCAGGATGAAGAATGACTTTAGAAGTGCAGGACTGAATCCTGAATAACTAGAGTGGTGTTTAATTATGGTGACCAGGATTGAGTGAGGGAAGGAATTCCTGGTGTAGTCAGATGATACAGTAGATATACATTTCCCTTTCATGCAGATTCTATATTTTTAATGCAACTTTGTGCATTAAATTGGGATAGAAGCCTATAACCTTTTCTACAGTTTTATGTTCTGTCTCACTGACAGGGATTATTGGGTGGAAAGCCTCTTTTAAAAAAAAGAGGGAACACATATTTTTTAGAAAGTGCAGTGCATCTAATCAGCAAGTCTCATAATCCCTTTCAGGCTCGGAGATCTTCATGCTCCATTGTCTCTTCCATATGGCTTAGTGGGAGATGGATGTGCCAGGGCTGAGGGACAGCACAGGGAGTGCTGCTCACAGCCTTGCTAGCAAGTGCTAACAACGAGCTGCAGATGATGCTCACCCAACTCTGAAATCAGAGATCCTCTCTTCCTTACTGACCATGCTTGGAAGGATGTTTGCCTCAAGGTTTTTTCAAGCACAGAGGCCTGATCTTCAATTGGTCCTCATGTCAATTTTTGCCTCTTATTACACGCAGAAGATGCAGTGGCTCCATTAGTCATACTGAGTGGGGTAGTGAATTTTTTTTGTAGGAGTTTTATGGTGCAGCAGTATTAAAAGGTCCTTGTTGGTGGTTATTTCAGCTTTAGTGGCAATTTTGAGGCAGAGATGAACTCAGAATTGAGTAGCAGGCTGCAATCAGAGAGTTATATTAGAGCTCCCTTCTGCTGAGTTTGCTTCGCTTCATGTCTCTAGGAGCTGCTTGTTTCAAACTTGCTGATTCTGTTGCCTCATAAAACCACCATGTGAAATCCAGTGGTTCCTTGTTTGGCCTTGCAGGAGGATTATGTGCCATAAGGGACTAGAGCAGCAATTTATAACCTGACACCCATTCACATTCCTCCTGCAATCCCAGCAGTGCACCATGTCCAGGATCCTGGTTCCAGCTTGAAAAACTGCTGCCAGGCAGCTGACAGGGCAAATAAGTAGGAGTGATGGATAGCTCTTATATTTATAGCCAAGATTATTTATTCTTGTATAAATTCAGGGTATCATAGTCCTCCTTATCCTTGCTTGTGAGGGAATGCAAATATATTGATTACATGTCACCTTTAGGTAAGGTTTGGATTCTGGATTTGTCACTGTAATTTCCATTAATCAGTGATGATGACAAGCCATGTATGTTCTCAGGAACAGCCAGCACATGGTGTGTGTAGCTATGGGGCAGATTGAAGGCAAAGAAATTTGGCAACTACTCCTCCTATAAATATGTGATCAATTCTTTTGTGTTATATGATGTACTTTCCTATTTAGTATTATTTCTTATGATAAGATTTTAATTGATGTGTTTTATTAATGTACTGAAAATGAACACAAGCTATGACAATCTTTGTTATTCCATATTCAGAACATTTCTTTATAACCATCTGCATTTTTTCACTGTGCAATACTTCTCCAGTTCAGAATACTTTGCTGTTCAAAAATTCTTGTTTTCTGATCCTGTAAGTCAGGATCTTCCTGCAACACATTAGTTCATGTTTTCCTAGATATTTCAAGTTTATAAAGGGTGCTTTGCATTATATTGATACATTAAATTAGTCATTATTTCCCTATTCTGACATGAACTAGTGCCTTGTTTGCCATTTTTTTTGTTACTGTACACTATAGTGATCATTTCAGTATTTACAGATTTACCCCCAAATCAAACTCCTGATGATTACATTTAATTTAAAATTACTATCAGGGGCTTACTTAATCTCAAAGTTTTTTCCTCTTCCTTTAACTCTTCTACCCCATCTTTGGAGCTCCATTTATCCAATCTCTTCTGTGATGTAGCCAGGCAATTAAAAATCATTTGCATTTATGCAGATGGGACTTAGCAATGTTTGCTGGCATGGGTCTAGGAATAATTTAGCAGGTGAGCAGTAGTGGTGCAAGGATGGAGATTTAGCCCAGGTGGATGATGGTTCCAATAAGATCAGGCACAGAAGGCAAGCTTGGAACAGAGATCCTGACTGGGAACTGAGTGTAGAACTGATTTACAAGGCAGGCAGTACTGATTGGAAAAGGAGGCCTGGAAAAGATGGGAGATTAGGAAGTTATAGATTTGTGTCAGATGAGAAGATGCTGGCAAAACCTGACTTTGGATTAGGACAGATGAGGAGAAACAAGAGAGGCTGCTTGTTGGATATAGAGAGAGGAAGGCAGGTGAGACTTCATACCACCACAGATTTCATCTTTCACTCTGGTTGTTATTTTCTTCTTTCATTTTGCAGTTTTCTCATCCAGCTTCTCTTGCTTTCATCTAAGAAAACATATTTGTGTAGCACTCCTTCTGGCAGAAGAGTTATAGCTGTGTGCTTTTTGTGTTGGGATAAACATTTTTCTGCAAATTGTTAAGAAACAGTATTATTTCTTGACAAGTCAAACTGCAGTTCCTTCACATTGCTTCAAATCAAAGGAGGCAGTCTTTAAAAGAAATTGCTATGAATGTCTTTAAAGGCATCTGAAAGGCATTAACCTGGTAAAAAACTGAAAAATGAATTCAGGTGAAATGGGCTGTATGATAGTTGATATTACAAAAGGAATAGTAATGACATTTGAAGCACAACAGGTAAATCACTCACTACTTTAGGGAACCAGCTTTGCTTGAAGTTTCCTTTTTTCATAAGTGTGTGTGTATATATATATAAATATATTTAGAAACTAGTGCTTTGAGAGGAAGAAAGGATAAAAGCAATGCTAGTATTTATCCTTCTGGAAGATGATACTGCAATAAATGTGTGAATGAGTATTTAGAAAAAAGTGTACAGTTGGAGTCAGGAAATATGCAGATTCCTATATCTGGCCCAACAGATACACTGCTTTGTCCTTTAGAAGAAAAGCAAATTTTCTCCTGCATTGTTACAGTTTAATTGATACTAGGAAGGGGTGTCTCTGTCCTGCTTTAGACAAGGAGTTTGGTTTGTGAAATTAAACTTCCATTATTCACATTTTTACTAGTTCTACTGCTTCTTCACAGAAACAAAAGAGAAACAAGGGATTGTCCCTTTCTTACATAATCCAGTTCATCTCTCCTGACATGTTGGCATATTTCCTCCTTACAGCTCATCCATTTCTTTAGCATTTTAGTCGTGTTCAACAGCTTATTGAATGTGTCAAAATGTTTTGATATATGTCTTCTCAAGTAGCGAAGCCACATCCTCCCATGTTATTTATGCTGTATAGCAGGGATTGAAGGCTTAACATACATTTAAATGTCCACATTTCTATTTCTCCAACATTTATCACTTTGCTCAAACATTTGTTCCTGCTCTGTGCTTTCTCCTCGTTGAATTCCATTTTTTATCAATTTGAAACATTGTGTAAAACTGAAGTGGAAGATGTAAAAGGGCGTATGATAAGCAAACAAGAGCTTCTCCTCCCTCATAATTTGCAAATATCTCGTTTTTCAAAGAAAGATGTGATAAAAAAAAGATTTTTTTTTTTTATTGGCCTTTTTTTTTGGTAGCGGGGAGCCACAGAGGTGACTTCTGTGAGAAGCTGCTGAAGCTTCCACCACGTCTGGCAGCACCAATCCCTGATGGCTCTGAGGATGGACCTGCTGCTGGGCAAGGCTGGGCCAGTTAGAGAGGTTGGTAACCCCTCTGTGATAACAGATTGAGGAAGAAAATCAAAACAAAGTGGGGCACAATTTTTCTTCTAGCCAGAGAAGAGGAGGAGATGAGAACATGTGAGGGAAACAATGTGGAGACACCAAGGTCAGTGCAGGAGGGGCAGGAGATGCTCCAGGTGCCAGAGCTGAGATTCCTCTGCAGGCTGTGGTGAGACCATGGTGAAGCAGCTGTGCCCCTGCAGCCATGGGGATCCATGGGGATGCAGAGATCCACCCACAGCCCATGGGGATCCATGGGGGATGCAGAGATCCACCCACA